>JAWNGG020000123.1:752520-1370320 GCA_036937485.2 Tetragonisca angustula | reverse complement strand
GACGATCGCGGTCGTTTCTACCAACGGAGATGGATGCTTACCGGTGCTGTATTAAACAATTCGTGGAACGATCGCTGTTTCCCTGAGTGGACCCAGCTCGCCATCCAATAGTATTACGTACATACGCGTACATAGGCTGTAAAGCATAGACCCGTAAAGTGGCGATGCCAGTTCGTTTCGTGTGAATGTGTGTGTACACGAGCGCGTGTACGGACCCGAGTTCCCTCGGACGAGGCGAAGAACGACGAACGATAGTATAGTAATAACGAGTAAGCGGACAGGACGGAGGGAGAAAGGGAGGAAGAGAAGGAGGACGAGGAAACAGAAAAGAAAAGAAAGAAAGAGAAACACCGGCAACGAGTCGGTGATAGTTTCGCTCTTACCCTTAAGTTTGTACATAAAGAAGAAAAAAAAAAAACTCGTTCGTATTGTTGAGTGGTTCGCGGCGCGACCGCGCGCGCCATCTTTTTCTTCGCTGCGCGTGGCTTCCTCCTAGTTTGGACCGGAAGCGACGAGAGGGCCGCGGCCCGACCGGTCCCAGACTCGACGCGCGAACCGTTAGTTATTCTTGTACAGAGGTTTCGAACGCCGTGCTCGACGATTTTCTGTTCTGTATCTATCTGCGCGTCGACGGCACACAAAGGTACACTGTCAGATAGTAAGAGAAAAAGAGTGTGTACGCGTGCGTGTGTGCGAGGGAGAAAGAGAGAGGGAGAATGAAGAAATGTAAATGTACACGAAGAAAAGGAGAAGAGATCGTAGGTGAGTAAGGTTAATACAATAATCGGTAACTTAATCCTCAAAATATGTACTTATTATGAGCTTCAAAACAAGTATTGAATAGTATTATGTCGTAAGAGTTAAGGACTTAATTTTCGAACGAATAAGGTAAGACGAACCTTAACGGCGGAATATACTGCGTAGAGAGAGACTGTGTGTGTCCTAGTAAGCGCGAGTCGTGAGTTCAAGAGTTGCCTTCGAGACGATCGGAGAGAACGTTTTTCATTCTCTTCTCTTCGGGTTCGTCTGCTCGTGGCTCCCGGAGGATGACACGCGGAAGCGTGCCGCGTCGAGCGTATCATTCGCGGAGCGAGAGGAGAATCGCTGGTAACGCGGGACATTTACAGCCATCGAGAGTGGCGACGACTCGTAGTTCGAAAGTAATCGGCGCGACGCGCGCGTGGATGACGACGGTGGTTGACGAGAATCTAAATGACGAACGACGAAGAGAGAATGAAAGGGAGCATGTATCAGGACGCGCGTGTGTCGTGACGAAGCGATACGTAAAGAGAACAACTTACCTATATCGTACCGTCTGCGGAGAGTTACTCGTAGAAAATAGAAAAAAGAAGAGAAAAAGAGAGAGAGAGAGTGAAACAATAAGAGACGAGAGTAACAAAGCGGAGGAGGAATAAGGAAACGCAAGAGTAAGAGGGAGAGAGAGAGTAGAACTCGATAAAAGACGCAGAGAATTATTAAGGTACACAATGATCTTGAACCACGAGTCTCTCGTGTACGCGTCGACGGCCATCGAGGAGGAGAAATGGACGCGATCGATGATGAATGACGGATGGAAACGATCGAGATCGACAGAAAGACGCGGCAATTCAAACGATCCTGGCTCGAGCCCTCGACGAATGCACGTTCAGACTGCGGAGTGCACGAGTCGGCGTGATCACGGAAAGCAATCTAAGATGAACTTAACGTTGTTAGATACATTATTTGTAATATTATCATGGAGTATTGTATATTGCGCGGGCGCGGTCGTGGCGTTCTGGATCGCGACGGAGGGCTGAAGCGAGGGATGGAGGGAGGCAGAAGAGCCGATTTTCCTACGGGAATCGGCAGACTCGTCGTTCTCGTAAATCAATCAGCTAACTGCACGCGGAACCACCCGTGTACCGGTTCGGTTATTATAACGTGAGTGAATCACCGTGGAATTGAAAACGGCTTGGGGACCATCGCGTTTGTTGAAACCTCCGATCGATCCGATCCAGCAGCGACAATCGCGTCGGCGATGATAGGTTATAGCTCGATTTAGTGTACGCTGTACGAAAAGACGTCTCTGTGACGACAGTTACTCGAGATATATGAGAGAGAGAGAGAGAGAGAGAGAATGCGAGAGATATGTACGACGAAAGAGAGGGAGAGTATGAAAGAATGAAACTAAATGAAACACTTAACTACGATGACTTATTACTACGATATAAGGAGGAGAGTAGGGTAGCCGGTAACGACTAATTCAAATATATCATTAGGACTAGCCGACGACTGTCTTAGGTTCTCTAGATTTTCTGTACGGAAACGATTTTTATTTTCTGGTGAACGTGAGGAGTGGGAGGGTGATCTACCGAACTAACCTTTCTTTTCCTTTATCTTTTCTTTTTTCTTTTTTTAACGCGCTTTATTCATCGTGTCTCTCTCACGCAAACCTCCTTTTGTAAAAGACTCGGTCGCGCTCGCGAATCATATCTCTGATTCCTAACTTCACGCGCCACGCGATATCCTTTCTTCTTCTTTTTCTTTTTCTTCTTCTTTTTTTACTTTTTCTTTTGCGTTTTCTGCGCCACGTTGCGTCGATTGTCTTCTCCGTAACGTTTCCGTTCTGATATCGTTTCGACGACAATCTCCATCGATTGCGACAGAGAAATTCTGCGAAAAAAAAAAAAATGAACGAGAGTGAGAGTGAGTGAGTGAGTGAGGGAAAGAGAGAATGCTGCATGAGATTAATCATTTCGTATCTACGTAATTCGTTCCTCATCATAATCGTTATTATTTTAACCGTTCTTGCCATTCGACTTTATTTCCTTCCTATTTTTATCCTCGTGAGTTTCCTCTCATTCCCCCCCCCCCCCGTTTGTACGATTTTTCTTTTTGTCTTTTTGTATCGTGCTCGTCCCTCTCGACTACAGCGATCATGGGTAGAAAATAGAGTCGGATCGAAAGTACATCGTGAATCCGGGGACTCTTCGTCTCGTTTTACGAAAATCGACGGAAATTTATTTCAGATCAGAGGAGGCGTGGTCTCGGCTCGTTTCGAAAGTTCCTTCGCTTTTCACCCGTACGATCATACGTAGTTCGTGCTACGTCCCATTGATGCCAGCTCGGAACATTCTGCTCGAATGGCAATGGCACGTGTAACGTAATTAAGGCTATACTCGATTTTCTTTTCCATCAGAGAGAAAGAAAGGAAACGACCCTTGCACGCGTTCCTTCCATGCTATCGGTTAAATTTCCCTCTGTTATCGCGTTAACTCGCTCGAATTCTCTCCGGCGAACGAGCTTCGAGATCACCGGTTTTCGCTTTCTTTTTCTCTTTTTTCTTACTTTTCCCCGCGTATCGAAGATAACTTCGATCTTGACGGTTCAATTCGGTAGAAGATAGTTCGTTAGCTTTCAAATTTCTTCGCGGATTCACGCTGCACTTGCGCCGCCGATGGAAAATCCACAAGTATCAGCGCGATTATCATCATCGTCGAACAAAACACGCGACTGTAGACACTTCTTTTAGTTCGAACAACTTCGTACGGTAAGAGACCCTTTAGATATTCACCTAATACCTAAACCTAAACATCCAATCGCTATTTTTATCAAAAAAAAAAAAAAAAACATGTTAAAAATCTTTAATAGTTATCCATTGTTCACTATTGCTATAATAAAGTTTTGCTTTAATAAACGATGGATTCGTACGCGCTGTTTATTCGCGTGAACCCCTCCCCCCCTCTCCCTACGGGAAAGTACCACGGAATTATCCTCGGGCGGTATCCTCCTTTCTTTGCATAGTACAAGAGACGTGACACGCGTGTGCAATTTTATGGTAAGTATATTTTACTCTTTATTACTCTTAAATCTCCATGTTGGCGTCGGTAATCCTGCCATAACGTTCCTTGATTCGAATAGTTTATCTTTCTTATCTCGTGTGCGAAGACACGTTCGAATGCATTTCACGATATAATTCTCGTCGCGCCTAGCTGCATAATACTGTCAAGTGAAATTACGTTTGGCCAATGTACGTCACATAATACTGTGGTTTACCAGACTTTGGAGTTTCTTCTAATAATGATAAAAGAGAAGGTACAGAAGATAGAAAATTGTTTTATCTATCGAAAATCATTATTTGAAATCGTCAATACTTCGGATATCTCGCACGCTTCTTTACTCGCAATTCTGTGCAATTTCGTACCTTTAAATTTCCTACAAATGCACCTAAATCCGTCATTATGAAACGAGAAAATTCTCGAAATACGAAAAGTAGAATTCCAATTTAACCCTCGATCTCGTGTAAACTTTCAACTTTCAATCTATCAGAAACACGGGTTTTCGAGGAAACGAGAGGCGCGGCACAGCGCGAGAAGAATCATCCCCTCCCCCTCCCGTCTAACTGTCGCGAACGAATTTATCTTGAAATCCCTGGCGATGATTCGATCGTGTCTAACAAGATTAGAAACAGCAATAAGAGAGAAAGCCAGCGCGCGAGCAACGCCGGCTCGAAACTTACGTTTCAACCGGGCGTCGCTCGACCATTGCCCGATCAATAGAGCAACCTGAACTTCAGCCGATCCCCTGAGTTTGAATAATTACGCGCAACTTCTAACTCTCTCCGAGGGAGTTATGCTACCCGGTCTATACACAATGTACGTGTGCGTACGTATCGCGTTCATCTCGCTCGTCTCGAATCGACCGTCTCTCGAGTCGTCATCGCTGACTTCTACGTCATCGTTGTCCCCGATCGAATCTGTTCCACCTGTGACGTCACCCTTTTGCTCTTTGACGCCGCCAGTGTTGCGTCATTTATCGATCATTTGTAACTTCGCGCGCGATGACCACGTTACGACGAAAAAGGTCGTGGGAAGGCGCATCTAACCGCCGCTCTTTAACCGAGGAGATTAAATATAGCACTTGCGAAGGACAAGTGATAGAAGCGAACGAAAAATGCGCCGCGGCTGATCAGCCCTCGAGAGAGTGGACAGTTCTTCGTTCGTTGATCGTTTGCGCGTGATTCATTGAGATTTCATCGAACTTTGATCCGATTGATCCTTGGATTTATCTTTGGAAGTTTTTAAAGCAGACAATTTTTGGTTGATTTACGATTTTTACGTACGTGTTACGTACAATGTATAAATGTATAATTGAACAAATATACTGACCTTTTGGAGTCGTGTGAATTTCTTTATAATCGGATACTTTACTTATTAATGAGAATCTTACGAGTTCTTTTGTCGTTTAAATCTTCGCAAATCGAGTATAATCTATAGGTGTGTATAGTATATAGTTTAAAATGAAATTTATAGACTATGCTAATAAAATTTTTGGACGATTACGTACAATGTGAAAACACAAATAATGTATAATTGTGTACTGTGCTTTTGGAATCGTGCGAATTTCTTTCTAGTCGGATCTTTACTCATTAGTTGGAATTTTACGAGTTCTTTTATCGTTTAAATCTTTTCAATAATAATTTATAAAATAATTTCGAAAATAATTTATAAATGTGTATAATATACAGTTGGAAATGAAATTTATGGATTATGTATTCTACTATTGACATACGATGGAAAAAGCGGAAAATTTCTCCTGTTATCTTCAATATTTAAATCTACTAAATTCTAAGAAATAGAATAGGAATTCCAACATATCAATTTTCACGTTAACGGTATCGACGAAATTAACAGTCGAACGTTCACGGGTCGTTAGTCGAGGATTCACTATCTTAAATAATTCAGCGAAACGTGCTGTCGACTTTTGTCGATCATCTACACTTTCATACCAAATTGATTTCAACCGATCCAGGTGTTTAAGCTTTAATGATGACGAGGCTCATTCAAACATGTTCGCGTGGCATTTGATCTTTCGATCCTTCATTAACTCCCACAATGTTCATTTATCTTATTCATTAAAATAATTCAAACAAGATTTTCTAAAGGTATTTAAAAAATTGTGTTCGACGAGAAGAAGAGAAAATTTCAATAAACTGACGAACAGAGGTAAACTGATGTTAATCAGAAACCGATCAAACGTCAGCGAAAGATCATTCAAACAAAATTCTCTAAAGATATTTAAAAAGGAAGTTGTATTGTAAAAAATTGGTCTCAGTTAAAGACGTTAGTAAAAAATCGTTGAAACAAAATTTTTAGACACTTGAAAAAAAAAAATTGCATTCGACAAAAGAAAGAGAAAATTTCGATAAACTGGTCTTACTTAGTTAAAGACCAGTCAGCGATAGACGACGGATAGAATTCCATCTCGTTCAATTTTCATCTTTTTATACTGAATCACTGCGAAGCTACTGTATTCACGCTTTCGTCGAGCCTGTTATCAGCAATGCAACTCTTGAAACTGTTATCGAACGTATTTAGAGACGGTTTAAACGCGATATATCGAAGATAATCCGAGTATGAAACGGAACAACGCGGTACAATTGGAAGCGAGGCGTTGCATTTATGGTCGTCTTCATTGCTTTCCCACTGGCATCGTCACATTTTCGTGAATACTTCAGCCAGTGAAGAGAGGTGCGAAATCAGCGATAAAATCACCGACGACGATTTCCAACTGGATATCTCGCTACTGTCGGTGTCTTCTGACTAACAATAAGTTGGAACTAGGCATTCAACTTTCTCGTTATTGATCATACTATTGTAATAGAATCGTAACATTAAAGAAGAAGAAAAGAAGGAATATTTGAAAAATATTTTAGATATAACAGAATATTAAAAATTTAATATCCTCTATTTTCTCCAACATGGTATCATCAACGCTCTTATCACAACAGAATACTTTCACGCCAAGTTAGAATATTTCAAGTACAACTATATCGAATCGTACAACTGCACTTCGCGAGTTCCTGCTTTTAACGAATCGATGCCCGCTATTAAAATAAAAATGTTTAAAATCAGTCGTCGATCGGATGAACTAGAACGAGTGACTCGATGAACCGATAGAAATATATGTCAAAGGCAATGGCGATAGCAGTAGCTGCGCGAATGAAAAATTCGTCGTGTACACGCGATAGAAGAGAAAAAAAGGAAAAAAAAATGAACGGAATAACATAACTCACGCATGAACGAGAGCTATTTTTCCTCCGGGAGGGAAATTGCTCGATCATAGTCCGGACCATTAACGTTGATCACAAGTTCGTTCGTGGAACAAAAGTTCAGATTATTTTACACTCTACCGTGTAAAGTCAAAGTGAATTACGCGAGAAATAAAATACTTTATTACTGGACGTGATCGTTCGTTAACGGAGAAGAATGTCAATATTTCTCCATAGATCTTCCCGTGCATTTTCTCGTTAGTTATCAATTTGGACTTAGCTAACCAATCAAACATTTTTCAAAATTCAAACTAAAGAGTAAATTTAGATTAATCGAGAATTGCGTAGATTTTTAAAAATGTAGGTGCCCGAGACGTACGGGATTCGGTGTATCGAGAATATTTCGCCGAGTATGGTTCGACTAGGCGAATATAATAAGACGAACGATTCACCGCGAAAACGCGTGCACACGCGTTTCCAAGAGGGACGATCAATTCTACGCGATATTTGGAAGCCACGAGCGCCGCTTAAGCTGGCTTTACCGTATGACGTATGCCGCGAGCCGTTCCGCTCGATGAGAATCGCAAAATCTTATGGGGGTCGGTTAATCTGTAAAATATTGCGGGCATATCCTTACCTACACGATTTGCCACGCGGAGAAAAGTACCATGGAGTAAAAAGGTTTATTCCGTTGGAACCAACACGCACGCAGCGTACATCTTTTTCTCAGAATGCTGTTCGATCTTTTCATCTACACCGGAGACCACCGTTCCATTTGCTTGAAGTTTAAACAGTTGCTTTAATGACATCAAGTAATTTCAATAGCTGTAACTACTCGTTTTCGTATCGTTAGAGTGTCACGTGGATTAAAATATTGGCGATCAAAATTCAAGATCTCTCTTGCAAGATGAAACTGTCGAACAAGTCGGGAATAGGACAATAAGGCGCAGAAAATTTAATTGTTTGATTTACATGTTTATTTTCGCAGTTGTTGAAGAACATACTGCACTTCACCTCGCCGTCTTGTACGACCACAGCGCCTCGAAATAAAAACTCGTTGCCATTACCCATTGTCAAACGCACAAATAACCATAGAAACAGAAAAGAATGCCGAGAAGTAGAATAGAAATCCGTAATGACACATGTTTTCCCTAACATCTCGACTGTAAACTCGTTCTTTCAACCTCCTTCGTGCAACACGTTCATTCTCCACAACGTGAATACCCCCGTTCCTCTCATTGAGGATACCTTATTAATTAACGCTAGACTCGCTCGATTATTTATTATTAATGAAAATTCTCGTCCGTTATCGTGAAAGAAAGATGCAGCCGATTGAAAGCTGCGCGGATCACTCAGTTTCTGTCGATCTGGCGTTCAATTATGAAGCAACGCCGACTAGAATAGACAACATCGACGTTCTGGTCATTCGGTTATCTCGTTCATTGACGCGACGGTTCTTTTAATTCCACCGTTGCGTTTCCTCTCTCTCTCTTTCCTCTCTCTTTCCCTATTTACCAGTAAATCGTGCAGGCACTGGCATTCATCCCTCCGGTTCCGGTTTCGAAAATATAATTTACTCGGTCGAAAGCTGCGCCTGGCGTTGAAGATGGCCTTTATCCGAGAGGCTTTCAGAGGCTGGACGATAACAACCTGCCGCGAAGCGGGTCCGAGGAAAACAATGAAAATAAGGATACGTCCGGCGAGTGTGTCCCGCTAATTAAATTTCCGTCTCCCGCGTACTCGTTCTCCACGTCCCTCTGTCCCTTTTTTCCCTCTTTTTCTCCCTTGCCTTCGACCGCGTGTCCACCACCTCCTCTTCGATTTCCTTGCTACTTCAGATCTACTTTCCCCCCGATCCTCCTTTTGTCTCGATCGTCGTTTGGAAACGATCGTCTGGTTTTTCTCGTCGTTGCGAGGCTCGGACAATTTTGGAACAAGGTTTGTCGAATTGTTCGGCCAATCGACCCTGTCTCATCTTTCCTCGAGAAACGTTGGACATTGAAGCATCCTCGGACACTCGGAGTGTATCGAAGCGACGTTCAGTTTTTGATATTTCAACATTAACAATTTTAGAATTGCAGGGAATATAACGCAAAATTTTGAACCCAGTTGGTTGATAAATGAGTAATTTATGAAGTTACTTATCACTTCAAATAAAATGACATAGCATTGGAAATAATTCAAATGGTACTTAACACGAAATTTTGCTCATCACATCTTTCCAACGTATCGTTTTAAATTTAAAGCAACCATCAGTGTGCATTGCAGGTTTACCAGAGCAAGTACAACATACAAGAGTTAATGATACATATTTTCAATCTCCACCATTTTTTGTACTTTCGTAAGAAGTTGACTCGGAAATTTCTTCGTTTGAAATTCTTTTGTCGTTATTATACTGTTCACTCTTGTTCAGATATCACACAACACCAAACGTATACGTATCATTGTATCAGCAAATAATAAAAAGAGAAAGTCCGAGCTGTTGGCTAGATTCAACTCAAAATGCTCGTTCGGAACAGACAATCGAATGCAAAGGAATTAATACTGATAGTACCAATTCCACTGCACCAGAGAACAACACGACGTTCTATCAATGAAATTTCACAAAAATGTCCTTTCTTTCATTCCTACTTTGCGCGAAATCACACGATCGCTTGTATCTATCGCGTAAATAGAAAAATTATGCCATTTTTATTTCAGAATACTTTCGGAATATTTAAGGATTGCTTACTTTCAGAATATTTCCACCGCTTTATCCAAAAAGGATCAAAAAGTTCGACACCGGATGTTAGTTTGTGTGCCGTTAATTTTTACAGGGGCATGCGTCGATCGAGGTGGCTTCCTCTCGCGCGTCTTCTTGCATTCTCTGCCTCAGAGGGTGGGAGGAATTTATAATACCGTTCTCGAGCGGCTTGGATCGGGGGCGTTAAAGTTAACGGCTTCCAATATCCGACGTATAGGGCTATACTGCACTCAACAGCCTGATAATGCTTTACTTGCATTATGGAAAACAGTTCGTTAAAACCGTATTATCCGCTCCGTCGAGCGACGACGCTGGCCAGAGGCTCAGCTGTGTGCCAGAAAGTCTCCAGGATCCAATATATCGCGATACGCTGCTGTACACGGTCTACGCGTTTCTCGAAAAGTTGTCAACGTTTGTTTTACAGGCCAATAGAATAGTTAAACAACGGAAACGCGTTATCACTGGGAATTTTGCCGCGTCGCTCGTAAACGTGATTTTTTTCAAATATTCCATGGTATCAAACGATTGAACTGTAGAACCATAGTATCAAAGAAACATATTAAAATGAAATTAAAATGATTTCACGAGTATTTCAGAGCTAATATTAAAAAAGTAAAAAAAAAAAAAAAATTAAACAAGTGAAGTGAAATATTTCAGAGTATCAAACGATTGAAATATAGAACCGTAATATCAAAGAAATATATCAAAATGAAATTGAAGTGATTTTACAAATATGTTGATGTTAAAGAAATATCAAAGAAAAAAAGCATTAAGGAAATAAAACGAAATATTTCAGAGTATCAAACGATTGAAATGTAGAACCGATATCAAAGAAACGTTGAAATGAAATTACTTTATATTTTATATAACAATATGAAATATTCAGAAATTGATAATTGTAAATTTATTTGCAACTATCGCGAGAAATTGCTGGATTGGTCGTGTCGACGGCAACGGTGTCGAGCAATTTGATTAGTGAGTAATTGGTTTGCTAAACACGGTTTCAAAAATAAGTTACATTCGATTATAAACATCAGTCCTATTACTTTCGAACGGGACGAGCAGATACGCCAGCTATTAGTCAACCATCGAGCGTGCCGAAAGAGCCATTTACGCGAAATACTTTAAGCGTAAATGACTGTTGATGACTTTGCCCGCGGATTAATTTCGGTGTACACGTATCTCCGCGCATAGTGGAGTGTATAAACTTCGGCTAATGGAACCACGGCGCTATGAATTTCTGGAAAGTGACGGATAACAACGATAAGTGCTTCCCTCGAAACTTGCTCGTTCTCAATGCGGCGAGCACAACGTCAACGAAATCGAATACCGTCGATTTAGTAAACGATGAATTATGAATCCTCCCTTTGGTTAAATTTAGGAAACCTCTGGACGGAAACAACCTCTCAAGCGGAATTTATTTATTCATCGATCTCGCGCTGAAAGGTTGGAGGTTGGGAATATTTCAGCGAAGTCCATTTCTTGATATAAAAATCTTGAAGCGAAGCTTCTCTGCCAAGATTAAAATACACGAAAGTAACTTCGGTGTCTAAGTTTGCTATAACGTGGATGGCGGAATTATTTTCAGGGATTTCGCGTACGATCGAATTTATTCTGTCAATTGGAAGAATCTCGGCAAACTTTGCAATGAAATTTCCCGATCATTTCAACTTTGATAATTCTATTGTTAATTTTTCTATTGTATTTGTTCTAATTCCGAACTTCGATTCGGATTTCCTGTTTCGTGAAGTTTCAAAACCTGGCACTTGCAAATAGTTTCCACTTCGTTATTATCTTGCGTTAATAGGATAATTCACTTCTTGATCATCTGAACTAATTACAATGTTACATCTTACACGAAATTACAAAGTTGTGAATAAGTCAATGCCTGAATATTAATTTCGTGTAATTTGTGGATAGTATTCGTGATTTTCTAATTTTATCCACGGAAGCTTTCATCGATGCATTTTTGTTCGTACTCCGCCAAGAAAACCAATAATTTTCATACAAATGAAAAAGTATAAATGTAAATATGAATCAATTTAAAATATAAATGTAAATTAATTTCAAAAGTCGAAGCTTTATCACGTTCGATGTTATACTAGTCTTACATAGACTGTCATATTCACAAATGAATTATCATATTCGCGATGTAGGGGGGAGAGACAAAAATCAGTTGCAAGTTTAAAATAAAACTTCTCGAACGAAAAATTTTGCTACTGAAACCAGCAAACTAAAGAACAAGTGTGTCGCGACGCTGAAAGTTAGAGAAGAAAGACCGAATTAATTGCGAGATACGATTAACCGGGCAACAAAGCATCCGGCGAACCTCGCATTCATCATACACAAATCTCCACCCTTTCGAGCGGCGGACGCGAACGTGGCCGAAAACGCGACGGATAGGCAGCCAGCGTGCATAAAACTGGGTGGCTGGGTGAATCGTCGCGCGGGCATACATATCTCACCCTCGAATCCGAGGAGACAGCGAATTCGAGCCGGCATTGTTTCAGCGCTCTGCCTTATCACCGTTCTCCAATTCCCTTTGGAAGTGTCCCCTGCACCTCGAAGGAGCACACCCTCCCGCCCCGCGCACGCGATTCTCAAGGCCTCGACCGGAGCCAACTCGATCCTCGAGGCCGTGTCGTGTATCCACGCCCACCGAGTCGACTGCACCGCCGAGTCGATGGCCATTGTACTTTAAACAAAGCGGCCGGCGTGAATTGTACGGGATTTAATGAAAGAAGATCGGCCCACCCTTCTATCCGTCCCTTGGAATGGCAGCCACTCGCCGCTTGTCTTTAACCGGCGCCGATTTCTGAATTATTGAGGAACGCTCTTCGACGAAAAGCCCGGCCAACGGGGTCGCGCCCACTCGTGGAATTTGTTAAACGAACTGTGAACCGACGTCGGAGAATTTTTCTTTTTTCTCCTTTTTTTTTCTTTCTTTTTCTCGTAGCGAAGGTCCGGACGAACTCGTCTGCCAGCCGGCCGGTTTTCACGCTCGTTGTCGATCGATTTCGTTCGAAGGTCGTGCCGAGCTAATGGAACAGATCAGACCTTCTTTCGAGATCGAGATCTTCCTCGCTTGCTTTCTTTCGGGGATCGTACACGTGGTTGCGCAAGGAGGCGATCACGAGGCTGGCTGACGAGGGGTTCCATTGTTCACCGAACGCGGATGAGAGTCCGGTGAGGTAATTCGGAACCGAGATTGACTATTTATAGCTTCGCGTTTTATAGAGATCGTTTGTTCTTCCTCGTGGTTCCCCTCGAGAGCGGAAAGGCCACGTTGCTCGCGGGTAAGTCAATTTTTTTAAATTGGTCGGACGAACATGGCTGCGAGAATTTCACTCAAACCCGTTTCTTCTTCATTTCTGTACGTCATCTTGGAAGACAGTATTTTTTTTTTTTTTTTAACCAATTAAATCATGTCACCGAGTGATGGTAATTATTTCTAAAAAATATTGCGAGGAAATTAATACGTTTCGATTATCGACATTCGACCAGCACACAGGAATCTGAGACTAATTATAGATTATAATTCAATATAATCCAACTATAAATGTTGTTTCTGGCATTCGCCGAAGTAAAGTGAAGCATGCATTAACACTACCGACGATCGAAGCGTAAAATTTCCATCGGAGACATTAAGTAAAAAAAAAAAAAAACGATAGAGAAACTTTACAACACAGTGCACTTTGTAAACACGTTTTACACATTTTACGAAAAATCATTCAAATCTTTAAGAAATGCATTGTTTTACATCCATCTAAAATGATGAATTGACCATTTTGATCATTTTGGTCTAGTTCTAGCGTTAATACTATTTCTATAATGATACATGTAGTCAATAAATGACACTTTTTAATAAATGTTGACAAGTATTTCACGTAAATATTAGAGGTACCCACAAGTATCGTCGTTTCCTTTAAATTTAATAAACATTGCCATCTAGTGACAATTTAACTTATCACAACATAACCTGTATTCCAGTTAAATGTATCGACATTTAGTGTGCTTATGGTTAAATTACACTATAGATTAAAACCGTATCTTAAGTAAAATAAAATTTCGAACAATATCGGAAAATGACGTTGCCCAGAATAAAGTAAACAGTGCTTCAACAACCAACGTTACATTCCTCCTTCACGCGCCGCACATTACTTAAATCCATCCGTTCTTCCACACACGAGTAAACAAGTCCTTGTCCACGCTTGCTCAAACTTTCTTTCAAACTTCGAAAACTCTCTTTCAAACTCTTTCGCTGCCTCGAATTCGTCGCGAGTCTCGTTACTGCAGAAACTTCGAAACATCGCGCTCGGAGATCGCTGGTTATCCGAGGAGGATTCGAAAACGAGGCGCGAAAAATCCGCGGCGAGAGAATCGTCATTTTCGCGGCGAACGGAAGCTGTCGCAGAAAAAGGGCGCGAGTAACTTAAACAGCACCGCCGCTACAATGTAATCACTTCTGGGTTGAACTTTTTACTTTGCTCGCGGATAGCTCTGCGCAGCCATGCATCGCGAAGTTTACGAGCGTTCCTCGCCGAAGAGACGCGTCCGTCGAAAATTCCCCGACTTCTCCTCGTGCCGAGAAATTATTCCCGTGGAAAAGTTGCCGACAACACGCGCGTGCCATCACGCGCGAGCGCTTGCTCCCGCGCGCCGTGTAAAAGGCTCGTCTCGCGACGAAAAGTTTGCGCGTCCAGCGTTTCTCCTTCTCGTACGAGAGCGGCAACTATAATGCTCAAATTTAGAGCTTACGGAGCCTTTACTTCCAAGTTTTCGCTTATTGCATCCGGTTACGTAGGTAAAAATAACACAATTTTAAGTAATTTTAAAATAAATACAAAAAATTTGAAATAAATATATTCAAGTGATTTTAGAATAAATATTAAGTTTGTTAATTTGGGAATTTAAGGAAACTAAATACGATATGCGATGACAAAAGATATTAAGCTCTCACTACACTCTCGCACTATCACAATTCGCTACTAGCCATAATTCTCTCAAGATCTACACTTTGCCACGATACTCTCTATCCTCAAAATCTTCGTCTTTGCACACACAAACATACACAATCGTACTTTCATATTTTCTGTCTTAATTATTAATTTGGGAATTTAGGAAACGAAATACGGCGATAACAAAAGATATTAAGCTCTCACTACACTCTCGCACTATTATAATTCGTTACTCGCTATAATTCTCTCAAGATCTACACTTTGCCACGATACTCTCTATCCTCGAAACCTTCGTCTTTGCAAACACAAACATACACAATCGTACTTTTATATTTTCTGTCTTAATTATTAATTTGGGAATTTAGGAAACGAAATACGGCGATAACAAAAGATATTAAGCTCTCACTACATTCTCGCATTATCACAATTCGCTACTAGCTATAATTCTCTCAAGATCTACACTTTGCCACGATACTCTCTATCCTCAAAACCTTCGTCTCTGCAAACACAAACATACACAATCGTACTTTTATATTTTCTGTCTTAATTATTAATTTGGGAATTTGGGAAACGAAATACGGCGATAACAAAAGATATTAAGCTCTCACTACATTCTTGCATTATCACAATTCGCTATTAGCTATAATTCTCTCAAGATCTACACTTTGCCACGATACTCTCTATCCTCAAAACCTTCGTCTTTGCACACACAAACATACACAATCATACTTTCATATTTTCTGTTTGAAGACTTGCGCGGCTGAAACGAATATGTAGTCCGAAGCCTAATTTTCGCTGCGACAATCGCACGGGGCACGCAGTAGGCGACAATTGCCTCGCTTTTTAGGCACAGAAATTAGTTCCAAGCAATTTTCACAATTATCGTGCGTTTTAAACAACGAGTGTAACCAGAGCACCAACATTATCATCCACGTTTCACGAGATCAAAGATCACTCAAGACTTTTAAGGAATTTTTTTTTTAACAGAGCTACGTACATGCAACTCGTCAATGCCCAGGAAACAAGCTTAGGTGTTCACGTGGCCGAAATTCGCAGCGAAAGTACGCCGTACCGAGCGAAAGAACGACGAGGGGGTGGCTGAACGACGGAGCGCCGCGGATAAGGGAGAAACGAGCTGAACTTTTTGACGAGCTGCGAGATAAACGTCGCCCTTTTACGAGCAACGCCAGTCGCAGTAGATAGTGGCCGGCGCTGGTCAGCCGAGCCGGCGCTCGTGTTCTGTCAGGCGCCACCTCACTGAGACACAAATCACTCACGCGACAGAACGAGGAGACGGAGGGTGCAAGGAAACGTTTCCGTGGCTGTGTCACGGGAATCGTTGCTCGAAGAATTTTCGTTGGAAAAAGCGTGGCGCCTCGGTTGAGCGAACGTTGTTCTTGGTATCGATGTTGAGGAGATGCTGCTTGAAGATACATCAATTTATGAAGATACGACGTGAAACGAAAAACTTTCGAAGGTTTAAGGTGGAATGAGAGAAAATATGTTTGCAAATAAATTACGGATATTACCGATTGTCGGGAAGCAGAATTTCTTTTACACGTTCCCGGCAGAAATTTGTAGTTTCACGTAGCTGTATTGACGAGGGAACATACCGAAGCGTGAATCACCGATTTTGATGAAATTTGGCATAAATGGCCGTATCTTTTTTTTTCTATCGGCAATCGTCGATGTTGAATACCAAAACTCTCAAGGTTGGAGGCGTGGAACATATTTTTGTCAAATATCTCACAATGGGAAATTGCTACCAAGTTTCTGAAGTGAAAGGAGAGATCGATGGATCGAACGGCGAGAAAAGCTGATCTTTGCGAAGTTGAAATGTTCATTTTACACGTGCTATTTAGAAATTGAAAATCCGTGGCTTGTAAATTATTAATTAACAATGAGACAGAGTTACGTTATGCACGTCGCTCATCCGTGGAATTAAATGAACGACAGACTTTTCCATGGGTGTCCACCGTGGAGTTGATAATAGTGTCGATTATATATATATATATATATATATACATATATAGGAAATTGAAAGCTAATTGCGTCGAGAATTAAAGGCACCCACGTAGCTCGTTACAACGTAATATCACGTATGCATCGTGGGCGCCGGGGGATCAATAAAACCATTTAAAGCCGATTTCGCATTTAGCGAATAAACGAACTTTGGTTACCGCCGGTTAAAGTGAAATAATAATACCATGGCTGCTCGCGCCCGACGGAGATTATTAAATTTCAGCCCGAAAAGATAGATGACGTCCAATTATGTCGCGTGTCCACCACCGGGCCCTCGATTGAATTACAATTGTTCTTAAACTTAGTCGTTTCAAATCCACTATAGGTCATCGCGTTCCTTCCGATCTCGTATAGTTGCGCATTATCGAATGGAGATAATCAAACGCTCCGTTCAATTGGCATTGAATTGTTGAATCGTGCTTCACAGGAGTGTGCGAACATTGCGTAACAGATAACCAAGTTTTTGTACGTAAGAATCACTTGCTTTTTTTTTTTTTTTATTTAAGAAAAAAGTTTGATTTGCTTAGAGTATTTTCATTTTCTTTTTCAATCATTTTATGGCAGGTGATTCTTCTGCACGCATAATTGATGATTCGTTTAATATTCGACGTAATGCTCGACGAGATTCTATATGCATTTCTTTATTTTCACGTTTCAAGATCAACGATCACGCAACGTTTCAACGGCGAGTGACAACGACACATCGACACGGCTTCCTTTCGTTAAGCGTCTCGTGTCCGGGACAGGAGAAAAACGGGCGATCCGCTCGCGGAAATTTCAGCCAGGTTGGCGTGCACGAAAGAGTTAATCGTCCGAGTTGGTTGGAAATTTCTGGAACGGCGCGCGATTCCCGGGCGGAGAGAAAGAAAGCAGACCGAAGCGGCAAGAGGAAGCGGACAGGAAGCGGATACCGCGGCGCGCGCGGACCGACGAAGTTTCGGGCTTTCGCAGCCTTCCACGCGGAAACGTTCTCTGATCTATCGCTACTTTAAACCAAAGGGAAAGCTGCGGCGACCTCGTGGAACGCGCTGCCTCTAAACGAGGGGAAATCGAACTTTTCCAATTGATTCGACTTAAACCGCCGTTGGTAGAAATCGCTCGGTTTCCCCACCCTCTTCCTCTCCCTCTCCCCACTCCCTTTTTCGACAACTTGTCCTTTTCTACTTCGTTCCATCGTCGTCGCTCTCGCAGCTGCGAGTTTCACCCTCCACTCCCTCTTCGTCGCGATCTTTCGTTTCGACCTCGCCTCGACCATCGTCCAACATCGCGAGAACTTTTGCTGTTCTTCTTGCAACGCGCGATAGGCACCAGGCTTGTTTTCACTTTTACGCCACTTGCGTAGTTTCGTGTTCGCTGATTATTGTAGAATCGTTGATCCATAGGGTGGTCATTAAAAGGCTGAATGACATGAAGCAAAAGTAACTCTTACAAACACGTGTTTCTTAAATTCTTTATTATTTTATTTGGAGATATAATTAATGGATTTTTTTCTAACACTTACGAAAAAAGAAAATAGAAAAGATTGAAAATGAACAAGTTATTCAAACCTTTTAGTTTATCAGTGGCCACCCTATACAATACCGTGCAGCTTAACGAGAGATTTCCGGACATTCATGGCTTAGATTCGAGGATACTGGGTTTACGCTAATATCGCAGATATTGATTTTTGGTGAAGTTAAGAAAACGCGAGAATGTTCAATGTGAAACTGGGGACAAGTAATTTTCACGCCTGTTTTTACGACTGAGTCTATACAAAATAATTACTCGGACCTGTATTCCCTCTATATATTTAAAACTTACATCATGTAGAAAATATATAAAAATTACATCATATATCTTCCTCTATTTCACGCAAAGATTTACTTTCTCCGTCAATCTCAGTTATTCAAAAAAAAAAAAAAAAAAAAAAAAAGAAGAAGAAAACGAAAAACCAAGAAACATTCGCTGGTTTCGAGTTCGAACCAACCTCTCGCGAAATTAAACTCCGTTTACACGAGAGACGAGTCGCGGTATCTCGTTCGTTTCGCGATTTCCAAAGTGTTCCGCGCGCATGTAGTTTTCCTGCTTTTTTTTTAAAAAAGTCTTCCCGAGTGATCTCCGGGAGCGAAAACTTTTCCAACGGCGGGTACAGAGCGAGCGAGCGAGCGAGAGAGAGAGAGAGAGAGAGAGAGAGAATCGGAGAAGTCTCCCCGCGAAGAGACAATACCAGAAGGAAAACTAATTTCGTCCCGGTGGACGAAAGACGAGAGGCAAGACGGGGGTGGGGAAATGGGAGCGCGATCCCGTTTCGAAAGGAAGGGCGGGCAGGGGGAGGGATTCGTAACGTGATTTCCACGGGACCAAAACCATAACGGGGGATACGCTATGACGCGCGATAACGTTGCACGTACATACAAGCACGCGCTCCACCGCCTAGAGAGATTGTCAGGCCAATAATGCATTTCTCCTGCGGAAAAATTCCAGCAAAGAGTACGTTCGGTCCAGAGATTTAGTCATTTAAAATGCATAGAGTTCATAACTTATTCCCAGACGACTGCCGCCACCCCGCGCTGGCTATTGCAACCTTCGCGTAACCACCATACCCCGAGCCGCGTTCCTACGGAGTGTATCTCACCGGCAACAACGTGTTTCCATCCTCGTGACTTTCACGTTCTTTCGCAACCAAGGGGCCGGATGGGGGTGGGGGAGGGGGGAAACGATTTCCCTTTTTGACGTTTTACATTGTTACAGATCCGCCGCTACGATGATGGACCGTGATATCAGATTTACGCCGTCGAATTCTCGAAATGGAAAGTCCACTCTCCCACCCCCCCCCCCCCCATTACCCACGCTCCCATCGATTTCGTATCGAATCATCGCGATTTATCGTTCTTGTTGCAACGAAGCCTTTGTTCCACTCTGATTCTATCTTCGTAGCGTTCGTTTTTCTTCTTTTTTTTTTCTTTTTCTTTTCTTTCGAAGCTTCCGTTCCGGGAGTTTCGAACGTAATCCGAATCTGAGCAGCGATGTAAACAGAGAATCGTATTAGCGAGTATTGAAACCGAAACCGAGAGCTATAATAAGCGCGAAATATAGACGATACATGGCGAAACGTGAACGGTGTAATTTTTCGACTCGGTGTTTAGAGTTTGAACAACTTTTGAATTGGCATGAATTTACATAAAAATCGATGTAAGCAATTTTCTCAATAGCCGTACAAATGAAAATCAATATCTGCCCTCTCTTGATTCAACTACATGAAAACTACCCCATTAATCGTCGTTGCGGGATCGAAGTGACAAACTGACGCGAGAAAACACGTTTCCTCTCTCTGTGTCTAACAACGAGTGTCGTTGAGTGTGTTTCTTTTATTTCTCTTTCCCTCGATCATACCGATCTACCACCGCCCGACCAAAGAAACTCTCTGACGCAATTACACTCGACGTGTAACAGCATTTTCCAGCAACATACCATCGAATTAACGTCCGCGACGCGCACAAAGGAACAATTCCAACGGGTTAAAAGCGGCCCCCGGAGTTATCTTCGTTAACCGTTGATATCGAACGATGATACGCGCCGTTAATAATCCGCGTCTCACTTAAGTGACTCCTTTAAAAAATTTACCACGCCTTTTCTCCTTTTTATTCCTCCTCCTCCTCTTTCTCCTATTCACCCGTCAATTTTCTGATTACGACGCAGTATCGGAAATTTCGTTTCGTTTCGTATCTCGGGACCGAGTTCCGCGGATTTATTTTGAAACGCTCGCACGTAAAATATTCCCGGCGCTTTCATCAAGATTTTTACTGAATTCAATGTCATCCGTACGTTAAAAATTTGATATCGAATCTTTATGGAAACAAACACACGTGTCGTTCAGTTCAAGCGAAATTAAAATACAATTCTGCACGAGCATGAAAGGATCAACTCGGTGGACAAAAATAATGCGAATAATTCATAATAAAAAAAATATCCATTTCCATTTCTCTTGACGTTCAATCCCGAGTTCTGAGGAAAAAGCCTCATTGAGAGAGATACTAAATGAAAGTGCATCCGAACCTCTGTTCCGTCAATTTATCTCGTTTACGTGAAAATGTCGGAGGAAAAGGAAAAAAAATATCCATCAGCCTGCGGATGCTGACGAAAATTACGCGACGAAATTTGTCTCCAGTCGGGAGAAGCGAGAGAGAAAAGATTCGAAGGAAACGAAGAAGGGCTCGACACGAGGCCAGCGACAAATGCGAATTCCCCTGATTGCAACGCGAGAAACTGTACAACGCCGATTAAAAGCGGCGAGGCGGGCGAGAAAGCTGACTAGCGAGAAATGCGCGAGTGAATTATTGCACGGGCCGTGGCGAGATTTTATATTTTCCTCTTGGCTTCCGGCCGCGCGACTCACCTTTCACGCCTCCCGCATAATGGTTTAATTGGACTCCAACACACGCGTCTAACAATTAACCGCACACATAGGAGTTTCGCCGTCCCATGAACGCGCCGCCGTGGCTAAATGTCACCATAAAGTCGAATTATATTCGGATTAAGCCCGGTAAAAATATATATTTCTCCCTTGACGCGCGCCGGCCACGCGTTCCGACTCTCCGCTTCTTGTTTCGCGCAGGATATTCTCGTCGATACGCCGGTTTCCAACCCGAGTTCCGGTCTCGCTTGCCCACGCGTTCGCTCGAGAATCATCCGCAGCTGACGCAGCTTATCGCAGCCGAGAGAGAGAGAGAGAGAGTGGTCTCGTTGTTTTCAAAAAGATTTGTCCAAGCGTCTCTACTTTTCTCTCTTCTCTCCCTTGAAGTTAGTTCGCGGAGATTACGCGGAGATTATTTTGCGCGCTTGCTTGTCGTTGCGTTGCAAAGTTTCACGAGATGTAGAAATTAACTTTAAATTATTTCAAAGTTAATGTTGAGTCGAATGTAAATTGTCAAGTCGGATTTACACAGGACGATTCGCGTAACTTGCCATTCTGAAGTAACTTTTAAATTATGCGTTTAATGAAAAATTGTTTGATACAGAAGTTGCATTGTCTTGAGGCAATAAAATATGTCAGTTTTTTGCGTGTGTTGGGAGATTTCTAAATTTTATAGGTCATCTTTATTTCTTAATTAGATTCCAAGTAAAAAAAATCGAGCCTAAAAAATAAGATTAAAGAGATACTATGTCATAATTTATTTAGGACCATTTGCAATAATTTATAAACACAAGTATTTTGTCTATATATTTTTCCTCCTTTAGAACCATACAACTTTTGTATTGTACAATTTTGCATAATTCAAAAGTTATTTCAGGTGTGCAAATTGTATGAATCATTCTGTATATTCACCACAATTTATTCGTGGATAATCTATCGACTCGTGGAAAGTAACGTGGAAATATTCGTGAAACTCTCTCGTTTGATAATTTCACCTACGATTTACCACTCACGTTAAAGACGCCGCAAAAATGGGGAAAACTGACTAAATTTTATATAACAGAGATATTACATTACGGATGTGTTTTTTGGAAACGGAGGAAAGCATGAAAACGCCTGCTTCTCAGTTTTCATCGCGCATTAAAATGTAGTTAGTAACCTTATGCTTGGAACACCGGAGGAAATATAGTTTTATCCGAAGGAGATAAAAGGATCCAAAGAGGTACCACGAAGAAATTAGTTTTCTTATAGAAATGAGAAACTTTTCTACTTGGTCCATTCGCGGCATACTTTTCCTTCGCGGAACTAGTTAACGTTGCGTAGATTTTATACTGGGAACCTTCGATTTTACACGAAGAGGAAGCTAATCGCTGTATCGCAGCAACGAACAAAGACATGATAAAAAAAATTCTTCCTAGAGTTAGAAGATATCTTTCAACTTGATATTTGAGAGAAAATGTTGCACGCGATGGTTGATCAAAAAAAAAAATACGTATGGTGGCGTTTGCAAATGCGCTGGGTAACAATTACGCGACACGAGCGAAATATTACTAACACGGCGGGCTTGTTCGTGCTAGAGCAGCGGTATCAAGAAATTACCGGAACGTGAAATTAAATTATTTGAGTTATTTCGCATATAACACGCTCACACTGCAGCAATAAAATTATGATACGAAGTTCCGGTCGTCTCTGCAGCAAGTTGTACTGTTACAGAGCCGAGACGTATCTTTAACGCTAAGTGGTCTCGAAATTGACCAATACGCGAATGACAAAACGTGAGACAAAATCAAAGACAGTGAGAACAAAACTTTAAAGTTTCGCGAAAATTTGGAAAAGAATCTTGTGCGAAATTTAACGTCAAACCTTGTGAGAGGTTCGACACGAACATTCCTTGCAACAGTGATTCGTTTCGTTTCTTTAAGCATCGTGGTACAAGTAATTTACCTTGCTCCGAAGGTTCTATTCAGTTCGAAGAAACATTCTCGCAGCAACGCACACAATATTTCCACCGTCATTAGCGAATTGCCAATTTAAAGTACACTATTCTCTTATGCATATACCGCGAGATTTCAGACGCCATAAAAATTTATCGATGCTAATGAGACGAGCTCGTGACGAGAAGATGAAGTTTGTCCTGCCAAGTTGCTTTCCGCCATTGAAATTGCATTCGGCCTTACCCCTTTCACGGGTTCTTTGAGTCGCACATTAAATATTGATGAACTCGAACGACCGAGTGTTCCGAGGGCTTTCCAGCTGGGGCTGGTGGCCGCTTAATAGAGCCACTTGCCGGGGATTTCTCCACATTTTCGTGCTTACTGCTCCTCCAGTCACATCGGTAAGGATATCCAGCTGGGGGGATAACGTCTTACGAGGGCGAACAGCAGCTTCCAGCAACAGCTCGAGCAATGATTTAATAATGTGTAGAGCATTAGTCGCGTAACGTAAGCGGGGATAATCCTTTTAACCAGTTGTCTAGCAATCCCTTTAACCCTGAAACCTGGGCGACAACTAATTCCACCAGATATTGCGGGGTAACAGGGACTTATATAAAGGGCCATTAGTGCCGTGCGTCATACGTAACTTGCATATGTTAGGAAAGATACCGTACACTCGCGTCCAAAAGTACTGGGATGCGACGTGAATCTGACACGTTGATTTCCAATTGCACCTGTTCTTCGAAAGTACGAAGTAAAGAAAAAAATTTAGAAATGTCGAATATAATTATTTAATTTATTGAATTTATTATATTTATTTAGAAAATATCAAGGATACGTTCTCTGAATTTTGTTGTTTCTAGAAAATCAACTTTTCCTACTTTGCCACCAGTGATATTGGGGCGATGAATAGTCTCACATGAAATTTTCTGGAAAGCCAAAATTACGGTGCTGCTTTCGATGTATTAATAAAATTCTCGGCGCCTCATTCTCGCGCTAATTACGAGAATCCCGAGTAAACTTGCGACATTCTCGCGTCTCTGTCCCCTGTAAATGAATACGTCCTTGCTATGAAATTCGACGGCGAAGGCTCACGGCACGGAGGGGGCGTGCTTATTACAAGACTTTCGAGTTTATTGCCGAAAGGGATGGACCGGCGCGTCGGCCAATTTTAGGCTCCTTCGCTTTCGCATGGGAATACGTCTTTTTCCCCCCTTTCAGGACCATCGGTCCACCTCTTAATGGTAATTGGCCCCGTATTTCTAACGAGTCTCCGGAGAACCCGCGTGACATTGATTTAAATAATCCATAGGGTTGAACGGATGCTTTAATTAGGCGGGTTCCTGCCGACGACGATGCTTCCTGCTCTGCCCTCGTCCAAATTCTTTGTCCAAATACCGTGCTGACTTTGGGAAACGCTGCCGATTCTCTCGAGTACTACCCCCCGCCGAGCCTTTTATTGTATCGTGTCCGATGAATATTCATGCAATAATCTCCCGCGTGCGCTAATAACCCTCAAAACTGGCCATCCCTTGCGTTACTTCCTGTTTAATCGAACCAGATTCGATCGGATCGCTTCACGATGATTCGTGCCATACCGATTCGGTCGTTTCCGAAGAATTTAAATTTAAAGCTCCAGAAATCTATAAAGTACAAACACAATGGAATACAGCCAACAATATTTCACAGAGACGAAACAAATTTTCATCCATTGCTTCCGAACCACGTTCGTACAAATCGCGGTCTAATTATCGGCACAAGATAACCGGAGCACAAATAAAGTTTTAATCGCTGAACTTCGATCGAAAGTTTTCAATTTTAATTTCAATGTCTTCGCGAGGAAGTTTGAATGAACACGGCGAACAAATCGTGTCACTTTGCCCGGCGGTGATTCCATCTTCGAGTTACAAGTATCAATTCAGTTCTCCGAAACGTGGACGTACAAGCGTGGGAGAATTGATTTTCGATGAAATCGCGTCTTCGAGTCGCCGGGTTTCGAAGAGAAATCGGTGTTTACACGCCGATATTAAATATCACGAGCGGGTATACACATATGGTTGGGAAATTGCTGGAATGCGTGTAGGGTGAACAGAAATCCGGATTGGACTGTGAAAAGAGCAAACGGTGTCCGGTTTACCCAGCAAACAATCGCCCTTAAGCGTAAGTCAACGGCTTGGAGTTATACGGCACGACTGAAATCCGCTTAACAAACTTATCTGTCGTTCTCCGTTGCACGAGAATATTTAATTGCCAGTCCGATAATCCCACGGCGCGTTTATGCACGCGCCCTACAGCCCTACTTGGGAGATTTTCGATGGTGCTTGTGTTTAATCGCAATTAACTTGAACACTCTTATATATATATATATATGTATGTAATATAAATATAAATTATATATTATATATATAATATAAATATATATACTTAATCGCAATCAACTCGAACACTCTTATATATATACAATTTTTCATGTTGCGATTTAAAAATCTACAGTCGATACATCGAATGTGAAAATAAAAAGAAATAGAAGAAAGTCACGTTGACTCAGCTTTGCCGAGTTTTAACTCTCTTCAACGACGACGATTCGTTCGGAAATATCGATGCACCGACGAATTTCCAATTCGCCTAATTAATAGGTTATGAAGAAAGACAATTACCGATAATTACAATTTTATCGCGATCGTAATTCGGTATGTAAATTGAGAAACGGCGTCAAATGAATCGATTAATCGATTGAATATTAATTTTTCCCCGGACGCGCGTTTATAAAAGCAATTAACGGTAATGACGACGATGATAATAATAATAACGCGTCCTTGGGCGGCAGGATCGTGGAAACGCGATGTTTCCGCGTTAGGAGCGGCCGCGGACGAATTTTAAACTAGTTCCCGACGACGCATAATTCATCTCTCTCATCTGATAAATGTAATTACGCTCGGCGACGTATCGCCGGTTGCTTGAAAATCGTAAAAGTTATTTCATAGTTGCGGGGTGGGGAGGTGGAGGTGTGTGGGGGGGGGAGGTTGACGTTAATGCACCAGCCGTCTGTAAACTTGGCCTCTTGTTTTGTTTATTTAATTATCGTACCCGTTTTTAATTAGCCGTAATCATCGTCAACAGATACGACTCGTTCACGGCTCGGGAACGATAACTCCCGACGTCTTTATGACGATGTGCTTTCGGCGCTTCGCTTTTTTATTGCAAACTTCGCTGATTTGCATGGCACAAAGGTTTAATTGAAATTAAACGAGCCCGGCGAGAAGATCTTGTTTCCTTGCTATCGTGTGTGGCATAATAAACGGCGGGGAGAAGGAAAATGGCGAACGTAATAAAGCATGACGAAACAGCACGTGGAATACGTGTATTAATCACGGGAAAGTTAATGGGAAGTTGACGGAAAGTCGTGAAAAAGGAAGTTTCCACGATGTGAGAACAGTTACTAAGTAGTTAAACAAATTGAGCATAGCATTACGCACAGAGTGTTAGGCCACTAATTTTCGCGCGACACGAAACACGTCGCGAATTCCACGGAATTCAATTTCATTGCATTTTAATTGAATTGAATTTTTACACGCACAGTGAAATATAATTTCTCCGGCAAAATATATATTTTGCATCCTTGCCTGCTCTCCGAGTCTCGCGCTGTATTTTAACTGTATTAATTTCGCACTGCTCGGAAAAGTAATCCGTGCCAACATCAGCTTCGTTATTTAACCATTAACACTAATTCACAACCGTTTCTTTCCCCTCTTTCCAACATGCTCAGACATTGTCGAGGAACGTCCGCTGCTTGAAATCCGTCTGCCTGTTGTCCAACGCCACGAGCGTTGTGCTCTCTGTTCTTACCAAAGAACTCCAACGTCCTCGGAGAAAAGTAATTCCCCAAAGGGTGGGCAGAAGTTGAGGGAACCAACGGGCAAGGTGATTCCTCTTTCTTTCTCGCGAGCCGCGTTGAATTGTAAAGTTTGCACGGCGACACATAACTCGGCGACCGCGCGACCGAAAGACAGAACGAGAAAATCTGTTTCCCACGCAGTCCTTCCGTTCTTATTTTTACATTTCTCCTATTTCCTTTAACAGCGTCCGATGCAATTATTTGGGCAAGTGTCGTGAAACTTTTCGACTCGCGATCTGAAAATTTTCGCTACGAGACACGCGCGTATCGATCCTCGCGCGTGGCACGTTTCTCTCTCTTTTTTTTTTTTTTTGATATCGAGCAAATCTAATCATTTTAACAGCTTCAGAACGCTGCCGTGCTGAAGCTGAAACACAAAAAGGAATGGCAAATATGAATCTCCTACAGAGAATAGCCGGAGGTAACAAAATATTTTAATTTCAAGTATGACCCTGCTTGCGGCTTGTAAAATTGAACCAGTAGGATTTCCGCCGCTGCACGAAGACTTTCATATCTTTGATAAAAACGAGGACAAAAAGGGAATGCGATATTATATGACGGCCGGGGTGTTACGTCACCGGTGACCATTTCCGGCACACGAGAGAACTGTGTCACCGACTGCGATTTTTAATTCACGAAAGGACCTGATACTCCACTATCGGCTATCTTTAATTCACACACACGCACACAGAAGTCGCTGACATTTGCTGTTTCCAATTCTTCGCGTGGCTCATGCGAAACGATTTGTCCAAATATTTTAAATAACAACTATTAAATACCAAACACGTTTCTTTCTTTCTTCCAGTTTCACGAGTTGTTTCGAGGAATTTGTTTTAATATCGAAACAGTCGCTGCACCGGTTTAACCCCCTTGCGCTGGCAACTGGTTCGCGGACCATAACGAGTGACCGCGACCGTACACAGTAATTCGTCGCTTCCTTTTCCTTTTAAACTCGTCGGTATGATATCACTGGACAGAAATGATCGAAAAGTAATAGACTTATCATTCGTTTTTCGCCTCCTCAATATACTTGAAACTGAGAAAATGTTGCAACTTGGGACAGAAAAATTCTCGACGCGCGTGAGAAACAGAACAGTTTCTGTCTGCACGCGAAAACGTGAAACTTACATCGTAGCCGGGTATGTTTTAGTTTTGGAAAAAAATTCCACCGCGACGGGAAAGTTGAGACAACGTCGAAACCGGAAACGAACTTTCAGCCGCCATGTTGTAACGCAGCCACCGCGATGTACGCGCCTGGTTTACGAGGCACTCGTAAACTGATACCAACCGCGATATAAGAATGTTACAGTTTGCTATTCGTGAATTTACCGACTGGCCTCGATGCAGCGACGCGTTCGCGATTTATTAGCCGGATAATCGAAAGTTGTCGCGTGAGCACGCGTTTCTCGAGCCAGCGGCGTTTCTGCACGGGCGACGAGTTCATGCATACGCTGCACCAGGGATTTACGTGCTCGAGATACCGAGGTGCCTGTTCAATTTTACAGCGTTCCCAACGACTGTGTTCGATGGTTTACAATAATATGGTTGTTCCGATGCGTGGGATTGCGTCCTGGCTACGGTTACACGCGTATCGAATCAAATGGATTCCAGACAGGGGGTTCCGAGTTTTCGAATTCACGATGTTTGTCCCGCGTTCTGGTTCTTGTTCTCTCTCTCTCTCTCTCTCTCTCGTTTTTTTTTCTGTCTCTCTGAATGTAATCGCACTCCTACGGCTGGATTACACGCGTTTGAAAATATTGATAAACTGAACTCAATCAATTCGAAATAGGCTCAACAATGGACTTGAAATAAAGTGAACTTGATGAACTCTGATCAATTTTATAGATATATACGTGTATCAACTTTATGCATATATGATATCAACTTTATGGGCACACGACATAGAAATACACACGTATATTTGGATCATTTTGCAAAATGAAAATAGAGGACAAGTTTTTTAAAATATTGAGACATGTTCGTCACCTAAACTGACGTTTCTAATTTGTAAAATATATTTCTTATTTTTATATTTCATTATATTTACATTATATTCTCATATTACATTTTTATTTCTTATACCACGTAAAACATTTCACACTCAGAAGTTTGCAGTATCTTATAATATGAATTACAGTTTCAATATTCCAAATGAATATCACGAGTAAAATATTTATTCACTCAAGAAAGTTATTATACCTTTCGGACAAGTATATTCTTCATTCGTGTAGTGAAATCAAACAACTAAATAAAATAGAAATAGGTGGATATTACATTTATATTTTTTATATTATGTAAAATATAATATATTTCACACCCAAAAGTTTGGAGTATCTTACGACGAACAACAGTTTCAACATTTTGAATGACTAATATCACGAATAATATATTTATTCATTCAAAAAATTCATCATGATGCATCTTTCAAGTAAGTATGTTTTCTATTCGTGTACCGAAATCAAACAACCAAACAATAAAGTAAACAATAGAAACACAAGTGGAACATTTCCAATATATATACATGAAAACTTTTGCCTCGCATTTCTCCGTCCTTCCGCTGAATTTTCACCCCCCTATTTTCGACAACGCAATAACTCGAGCCACCGCGAGGACGTAATTGCCGCCTAGCAAACGGAAAACTCTGAACGTAGGAGAGGATAGAAGGAACAGTTGTTCGCTGGGAGAGAAACCCTCCCCCTGGCCCGTATATCACGCAAGTAGGTATATTTCGGAATTTTTAATCTCGCGAAATTTCACACCGGCGTAAGGAACGCGTGTAATCCTCCTTTCCCACCGCGCCAGCTGTATTTAGAGGCGAAATACGCGTGTACCCGCCGCGCCGAAAGCTGTTGTACGTTTATTAAACGCGCAGACCAGACCAGCTACTGGAAATATACGGGGCGATTCGTTCTTATCCCGTGCGAGCGTGATTCTCGCGAAAGCGTAAAATGCCGCTGTACACGACTTTTATCGAGGGTCGTCCGATTGCTCGCGATTTCGTCGCGTCTCGTCTGGGAACTGGCAATTCAAACTAGATTCTCTTCTAGGGATGAAACGATAGAAATTAGAGTTTCGTTAATATCATTGGCGATATCAAAGTGAATCTTCTCTCTTCCTCTCTGTGAGAATTAAGATTGTCTTCGGAGAATAAGGAAGGTTTTAATTAAATGTAAATGTAAATTCTGGTTCTTGATTCTCTGATTCCTCGTTGTATCTTCTAGTGATGCAAATGTAAAAATTCGCGTGCACAGTCGCGATAAATGATCCTCAGGAATGAGCCTTGTGTTTAAATTTCATTAGACTCTGTTTTGGAATGCTTGTAATATTCAAATGTAAGAGGCAAGAGGTAAGAAGCATATCAACCCAAAATTATCTTTCTCCTCTTTTCTTTTAAATTCTAATGCGAGGAACTTTATCTTTAGAAAATAAGAAAAGTAGTTTCTTAAAACCACTTAAGCCAGCCTACTTACGGACAAGAGGGAACGCATGAAACTGAGCCTGTCAACTTGAAATCTTGCAACTTTCTAATAATGTTGCGCAGAACGAGTAATTTAAAACTTATACAGGTCGTACAAAGTTGCTCTGCGTGCAAATAATTTCATCATTAAGCATCACGTTTGCGATCGTCAGCGCGATTAAAACCGAACAGTAATCGAGTCTTTTCAAAAGATACATTTGCACGTTGATGTTATAATTAAAAAGTTTCTACACGACAAGAATAAGAATCTTATGTCACATCGAAGTTTCGAGGTCTACCAGAATGTAGTTCTGAGAAACATTGCTCATATACATTGATTTTCAACGTTTCTTTTTACATTTCAATATTAGACTTTATTTGCTAAACTTTATTATTCTACGCTTATATTATTCTATATTATTGTGTTATACTATTTGTTCTATATTTTTAATTTATTTTATATAATAATTTATTTTATATTTTAAAATTTGGATTATTTCATGTCCGAATGTTACTATCTAATCGAAAATGATCTCCAAGAAGACATTCGGGTTTAAATCAACCACAGTATTTGATATATTTCTAGACTTGTATTATTTACTTTATACTTTAAAATTTGATCATATTTCATGTCACTTAGACCACCTAATCAAAAATGGCCATGTAAACATCCTGATTCGATTCAATCACAACAGCTTTCTAGACTTTGTTGCATGTTGGTCCATCCAATCAAACACATCTCAATTTGACTCAACTACAATGTTTACTATTCCAGACTCGAGTACATTACTTACGGTATTTATTACAAAATTTATTCTATACTTTCTATTTCTTTTCGATATTTTTAAAATTTGGTCTGTTCCATTTCCAAATGTCCACCTAATTAAAAAAATGGCTAAGCAAACATTCTGATTCGATTCGATCACAACAGCTCTCTAGACTTTGTTGCATGTTGGTCCATCCAATCAAACACATCTCAATTTGACTCAACTACAATGTTTACTATTCCAGACTCGAGTACATTACTTACGGTATTTATTACAAAATTTATTCTACACTTTCTATTTCTTTTCGATATTTTTAAAATTTGGTCTGTTCCATTTCTAAATGTCCACCTAATTAAAAAAATGGCTAAGCAAACATTCTGATTCGATTCGATCACAACAGCTTTCTAGACTTTGTTACATGTTGGTCCATCCAATCAAACACATCTCAATTTGATTCAACTACAATGTTTACTATTCCAGACTCGAGTACATTACTTACGGTATTTACTACAAAATTTATTCTATACTTTCTATTTCTTTTCGACATTTTTAAAATTTAGTCTGTTCCATTTCCAAATGTCCACCTAATTAAAAAAATGGCTAAGCAAACATTCTGATTGGATTCGATCACAGTGTTTGTCACATTTTCAACAAATTTCAACGCTTTAGCGTATCTTTCAAATTTGATGCATTTGGTCGCATGGACCAGCTAATTAAAAACAACTCTAAAAAAGAAAACATGTCGATTCGACTTACAGTCACAGTTTCTCTTTACTATCGTTCCCGTTCCTCGTTTCCCGACCAATCAAACGCAGCAACGCGAGCGGACAAAAAGGAACATGAGAATTTGCAGCAAAACTGCATGTAACGTCGGCGAAGGGAGAGGCAAAGTCTCGTGGGAAAACGTAGCGCCGCGTCGCACCTGCGTAGACGGTTATTCACCGCGAAACAGTGACAGTTCGATTTTTTTCGGCTGCGGCATTCTCTTCTTTTTTTCCCTTTCTTTCTGTCTTTCTTTTTCTCTTCCTCTTTTTTTTTCCCCGGTCGCAACTATCGATGATTGATTCCAATCAATGACGTTGCCCGGTGTATTTTACAGGGAAGCGAGCGCGCGAGAGGCACGAAATAGCCGCAGGGACGCTCGCAAACGCTATCGTCGATCCATTACACGATTTAGCGTTAAGTGCACGCGACTATACTACACAGGCGTCAGAGCATCGTAGGTAATAGCACGCCGCGGCAGAGCGCTCTGTAGGTGTTCTGTATACCAATGGAAACCGATTACCGTGAACTCGACGATCCACGAGATCACCTCTGATTACCGAGAAACGAGAAATCGAAATCAGAAAAGAGAGAGAAAGAAGAAACAAACAAATCGTCGTGGAAGAATTTCCCTCCAGACGAGTATCGTTATTTCGAGCTTTCTGTTCTTCTTGCAAGTTGCTCCGAAATTCGACATGTTTGATTTATTTGTTAATTCCAATGGTCGATAGTTTGGGATTATTTGGGAAAAATTGGGAAGAGTAGAATCGAGATTTTGAGAAATCGAATTCAATCGGGTATGTATCGATTCATACGAACGTCGTTCACCAAGTTTTGAGAGCAACGTATTTCTCAAAACCGTGAAATCGCTATGACTTTCAATTTTCAATCGTTGCGCACTTCTTGAAACCGTGAAATTACTGTAATTTTCGTCACTATTTTGACCAATTGACAAACGTCGATCGAGTCGAAATACATTAGTATAGAAATCTCGGCTGAGTCACCAATTTTAGGTATCCCGGACGAGATCCCAATTTATAGGAATTTCATTAAATGATGGTTGTTTATTTGGAATTGAATAAATAAGATTGGTTTATTAATATTAAATAACGATATACACTGAGTTCTTAATTCTCGCAACTCTCACTCTGTTCTCTTTTACGTCTCGACTTCTCGACACTCGCTCTCTGACTTCTTGATACGCACTCTCTGACTTCTCGACACGCACTCCCTTTCTTCTGTACAAAATTCATCAGTCGTACACAGATACACACATACAACGCATCCATACTCTTAATCTTAGACGTTAGACCTGAGGGGCTGGCCATAAACAGTCTCAAGGCCTAACTCTCTTTATTGTTTATGTTATACGACTCGGGACATCTGCAGTCGAGCACCAGGGAAAGTCTTAGGCCCTTTCCCAGAACTGCCTATCCCACATTAGTTAAAAACGAAAAGAACGAATAAACCGGAACGACATTCTTCTAATCTCTCACGAACGACCGATTTTCGCCTCTAATGGAGGAAATCTTCGGTTCTTCACTTAGCGGGGAATAAAGGCGAAACGCGAGGAAGCGGAGCAAGACCAATACAGTCGAATTTGCAAGTAAACAAGACTTTCATAAACAAGGTAAAAATGCGCAATCAAGGAGCTTAGCGCGCGGATCGGCCCCGGTTACAAATCGCGTGATGACACGCTGGCCACGGCGATTAATGGCGCGCAGTCGGCCAACCGCAACGAAAAAGCTCTATTATTGGATTTCGTTTAACCTTACTCGAACATCCCCATAAATATTTATCGAAACGCCACGGCGAAAGTCAGCCGATTTCATCGAACCGTGGCTTCCCGGGAAGCCTCTTTCCGCGAAACGTTCCCCGTGCGCTCAATCGCTACTCACCCTTGGGGGAAAACTTTATTTCTCCGAGTGGAGAACTTGTCGCCGGGATCGGTTCAACACCGTGAACGATGATCCGCCGAGGAAACAAATGTAAATGTCCCGGAATTCGAACCGATCGCGTTTGCCACTGCTAGTTAAACTACTCCTCGTGTAATTCGCTTCCACGGCCGACGAAATTGGGAAATGAAATAATGAAATTTCGAATTTCGTCCGGTCACCGGTGGGAACGAGATCGAACACAGTTGGTACACCAACAATCGGTATTCGTTTCTCTTTCTTTCTTCTTTTTTCTCTTTCTATTTTCGGAAATTGCAAATTGCCTTTTATTACCTTTTTTCCACCCTTTTCGCCCCCGCCTCGTAAATAACTCATCAAAAATCAAATCGTTATTGATTCACAAAAATCGCGCACACGCGAATTTTCAAAGAGAAAATTGGCGAACGCGGGACGGGACCTTTGACGTCGGGAAATTGGATTTTGATGCGTAAACGTTGGAGTTTGGTTTATTTCAACCCAGGCGGGAGTCTTTTTCAACCTAAGTGCTTCGGTTTTCCTCGTACAAATGAAAGCGAATGCAGACCAAATCGTAGATCGAATGTCCGAATTTTCGTCACTCTCGGTCCAATGGAACCAAGAATCAAAAACGAGGATTAATAAAAGCAGCTGATCGCCAGTACCTATTTCGAAATGTACATTAAATACGTATTATACCTCGTAATATCCGCGCGTGTTGCATATTTAACACAACTTACTGAGAGCACTTAAAGTGGATGGTTTCGATCACTTCCGCTACTTCCCTTGGTACTTAACCATTTGCGCTGGCAAATTTTGCGGACCAAACCGTATACAACAATTCGTCGCTTTCTTTTTAAACTCGTCGGTATGACATCGCTGGATAGAAATTAGAAGTGATAAATTTATTATTTGCTTTGCCTATTTTGTTCTACTTAAATATATTTAAAGCTGAGAAAATATTGCAAATTTTGGGACGAAGAGTCCTCGACGTGCGTGGCACGTCATTCCAGCGGCAAGAGGTTAATCACACCGCGATTGAATCGTAAATCGCGAACCACCGCGAAATGTCAAGCTTCGTAATTCTTCGTGACACCAACATGTCCATTGTTACAATTATTCATTGTCTCCCGCGTGTCCTGCGCGACACAATAGACGAGCGAACGGGACGACGAAGTCAAACTGGCCGAACAACAAACCGAAATGAAAGATTCGTTCCGGCCAACGAAACGGCCAATGAGCCTCATAATTCCGCAAACCCGTTGTATTACGGGTTTCCTCTCGGCCGGGTTCTGCATTCACGCGGTGCATTACCGTCAACGTTCCCGCCCGCCAAACTGTGACGACCGCCGACGTAATTAAACAAAAGCTTAATTTACAGCAGAGGGACCCCGGGCGAAGGTGATACGAAATGTTCGGTTCCCGGATCCCTCTGGAATCCTTTATCCGCGCCCTTCCGCCCGTCAGTTTATTAATGCGCATTGCCGGCGTGCCGGCGCGGCCAAAAATTTTCCGCGCAATTAAACCGATTTGTATTTTCGGAAGTGGCGGCGTCGCTGATAGCTCGCGCCGACGCGATAAATCAACCTTCCAGCCGCGCTTCCCCCACCTCCACCCCTCCCCCTCCCCCTACCCCTACTCGCCGGCAGCCAGCGAATGCAAAAATTACCGGGATCGCACGAATAAATTGTAATACAAATTTTTCGTTTTTTCTTTCTTTTTTTATTATTTTTTTTTCGTTTTTTTTTTTTTGTCGAAAGCGACGACGCGACAATGGCGAATGAAGCATCGTCGCCGGTTTGTCCATTCTCTTTGTTACACAACGCCCGGCAGAAACGTGCACGCGCGATAACGAGCCGGCAAATTCGCGCGGGATCAGTTTTTTTTTTTTTTCGATTAAATTCGAACAGTTTCGGGAAACGACGTTGCCGCGAGAGTTATTCACAAATCCGCGAGAAAGAAACGCGTTGCTTTAATTTCGTTGGAAAGGAACGTCTGCAGGTTTTTTTAAAAATCGCGCATCTCCAGCGTAGAAATAACGAGAAGATCCGCGCAAGAACGTAGATATTATGTTTACGCAGAAGGGAACGTAATTATAAAATGCGGGCTTTGTGTTACACGGGCGGAAAGATTTGTTGTACTGAAAGTATAATACGCGGGTTTCCTCTCCTCTAATTGAAATTAGAAGAGAAGAAAAAAAAAACAAAAATACCACGCACTTTCCGGCTGCGTGAGTGACGCTCTCTGCCCGCAGAAAAGAAAGATCCGTTTGTATTTAATTTTTCAAAACGGGCACGTCCTTCTAAAAGTCCAAAAACCGTCATAACTGCGATGGAATATCTTTCGTGAAATGTCCGCGCTGACTAACTCGTCTCAATTATTGGCAATCATCTGGCAAACAATTCGCAATCCCGGGCTCGAGTTATAAAGTTGCGCAATTGGAAATGAAATCAAACGTAGAGAAAGCGACACAACGCTCGAAATCACCGCTGCTGTGCTCTCGCGTGCGCGTTGCACGCGATTGTTTCGAAACTTTCCCCTCCGGGTTATTCACCCTCGGCCGTTTCTGCGGCTCTCCGAACGAAGAAATAATTGTGTACCTGGAAGACTGTTTCTTTTTCATTGGTTGACTGCGGCAAATAGAAAAAAAAAGAAGGAGAAAAAATTGCCTGTAACAATATTCGCGATAATATCGCGGCGACGCGAAAAGTTTCGCGGGTAATTGACGTCAGCAGAACCGAGAGAGAGCTCGCATCGCACGTGATCGTTTACCGTGTTTGCCCGCCGATCCATTATCCATTTGTTTAAAAATCCTATCCGACGAATTGCGAAATCACGTTTCCACTTTATTTTCTACGGATTAATATTTCTTTTCATTGGCTGGCCCGATTACAGAGACGAATTACACCGACGACGTTTGAATTTTCGTTTGCTGAAAGTATCTGTGATACATTTTGTCCGTTGCGACGTTTTCACAATTTATTAAAAAAAAATTGCATTCAGGAATTAGAGATGTTCGAGCAGTAAATAACGTCCGATAATGTTTGAAAACATTTTACGCGTGCTTTAAATAAAAAGGATGTATCATTCGGGGAGACATTAATTTGAAATAACGAACGACGAGGAATACTCTAATGATCGTGACACTCGAGAATTTTCTTCGCGAAACAATTTACGAATCGTCCCGTTTGATGAATCATTCTACCCTCAAAGCACCGTTCGTATTTCAACGAACCGTATTTGCACGGCTACCCGCAGCGACAAAATTATTGTAGGTGGCTCGCAACGTTGCATAATCTAAGGAAACACGAATTGGCAGTAGGTTTTACGAGCCAAGATCGTACGATTACAGCGACACTTGACCCACTACCGCCTCGTTAAACTTCCGTCGACGTGCACCGTTGGAAATGCGCCAGAAACTTTTCTAATAAGACATTTCCATAATCGGCATAAAGTTACACACGTAGGCGCATTAACATTTATCCGCCGATCCTTTACGAGCGTTACGTGTTCCAAAATCAAAACTTCCACTTCTCCTTCTGCATTTTGTTCCACGCCAATCAGAAAGAAATGCAGAGCGTGAAATCTAGCGCGGTGGAAAATTGCGATATCGGTAAGAAATACCAAGGGAGAAACACGAAGAGACAAGGGCGTGGATGTTTGCACAGACGTGAATTTCAACATCTTTGTTCTTATTAATATTTAGCTTCTCGGTTTTACCACTTGTTGTAAAACCATCACGAGAACGTCGGTTCTACGCTTTACTCCTCATCAATCAAACAGAAACGCGAAACGTCAAACGTAACGAGATCAAACACTCGAATTTCCAACTGAAAGGAGAAACGATACCTTCGATACATCGATTCCGAACGAGAAATCGTGTTTGCTCGCCCTCGAAGCGATATCACGAGAGGAGACACGTAGATTCGGATTCACCAGAAATAAAGCGGAACGGCGGAAACGGTCGAGATGAAAACGCGATCGTAAGTCGTCTGAATTTCTGAAAACAAAAGGTGACCGACGTCCTTAAGTCGATCGCCGATTGGTGAAACGAAACGACGCGAGGAAGCGACGCGAGCGTGTTGCCGATCCCGCGTTCGGAATTTCGGACAACTCTCCGGGATAAATCAGGTCACTCGCGCGCGATAACTGAATTTTCCGGTTAAAAGGCAATCATCTTTGCCACACTCGCGCCTCTATTAGCCACGCGTCGCTCTCGAATAATTTTCGGGAAATTGCTCGTGTAATGGAATATTCGCTCGATCGTCACTCCGTTAGTTACATTATAACGACGCGGGGAGAGAGACAGAGGGAGAGAGAGAGAGAGAGAGGAAGAGAGAGAGAAAAAGTGTAAAATTAGCTGACGCGTCCGGCGGGTAATTGCTTCGTCTATCGTTCGTCGCGCGCGTCGCTTCGGCTCGCAATAATTTCACCGTCAAAATTTTTCGTCGCGCCTCGCGCGCGGGCAAAAAAAGAAGGAGAGAAAGAAAAAAAGAAAGATCGCCATGAAGATGACATCGCCGGAGGAGGCGTTCCCTCGATTTTGCTCGACGAAATTTAGGCGAAACTACGTTTCTCCTCTCTCTCTCTCTCTCTCTCTCGCTCTTTTTCTCTTTCTCTCCCTGCTCGAGAGAATGTACGCGGTTTGTCGACCGAACTCGCCGTAAATTGCTGTTCGCTTGATTCCCTCCTCAGTTTTTTCTGACTAATGAGCGTTTTAGACCGAGTTGTTTGGTGGGGGGGGGGATTTTTATTAATTATTTTTTTTTAGCAAAGTGCGTTCTCGGAAAGTATTTTTTTTTTTTAATTTATTTGTTTCTAGGATTTACGTACAATTTGGCACAGACGCACGTTCTATGCGAACGTTGCGTGGTTTGAACGAAATCACGTAACATTCAACGAAACGTCACTTTCACTTACGAAACGTCCACTTCCCAATTCATTCAATTCCAATGTCAAGAATTACAGGCACAAGTTCATCGTCCCGAATGCGCGTTTAATCAACATTCCATCGTCCGATATCAGCCAGTATCTCGATAAACTGCACACACTCACTCGCCGATCTCCCCTAATCACGCTGAAATTCCAACCGAGACCCCTCTTAAATCAGAACGAATGGGAGAGAAATCTATAAAAGTCCTTCCACCTGCAGACCCTCGGAAACGGCTCTCCGGCTGCAGCTAAGAAAAGAAACGCAGCCTCGTACGCGAATTCTTGCCAGGCTTGCTTCAGGCGTTAAGGAAGCGCGCGCGCTTTCGTGTTCCCGGGGCAGCGATAAAACGAACCACGGGAACGTTCACAGCCGCAGCGAACGACCGTCGATGGAGGAGGAGACACACGTCGACGTCCTGGCGGTCGTTTACGCGCGCACACACGTCCGGACACGGGCATTTATGCGCGCGAGAGTTGGAAACAGGATCACGGCCCTCTCTCTCTCTCCAGGCATAGGTATTCATACGGACGAGCGGCGAGAGCGCGGCTGATCTACCGGGATTCCTAGTGACAATAATAGGAGGGAAATCGATGCTGTCGTGCGAGCCGCATGCGCCCGCTGCGCCACTAATAATGCGTAATAATGCACTGCTACATATGTACGAATATTATCCGCCGTGTATAACTGGCCGTGTAGCCAGTGTTGATGATGATGATGATGATGATGATGATGATGATGATGATGATGATGATGATAGGGGCCGTACCGCCACCTCCGATATTTGTACCAGCTTCTGCCCCTCTCGATCATGTTGTTACCGTTTCCAGATTAGCGTAATTATCGGCGTATCGATCAGTCGTCGAAACGAAGAGATTCAGCTTTTCCTGCTCGACGGATTCCCCTCGTCGAGCCATCTCCATGTGTTCGCCGGAGATTCTCCGATTCGGACGCGGAGCTCCATTCCGTTCTGCTCAGTGGCGATTTTCGAGCACTCGCGTCGGACGAGTCGAAAGTGAATCTGAATCTCTCAAATTCTCTATGTTCATTCCACAATGTTCTTTCTGTATTTTACTAGACTTCGTTATATTAGACTTGTTAGACTACACTATGTTATTTCCTTTATAGTTTTTAAATCTGGTCCATTTCTGTTGGCGTAACTTTGAAAAACATTACTATATTCATTGATTCTGAATATTTCATTTTATATTTCACTGTTAGACTCTACTTTCTAGACTTTATGTTATTCGTTCCATATTTTTCAAATCTGGTCTATTTCTGTTATTGTATTTTTGAGAAACATTACTATGTTCATTGATTTTGAACATTTCTTTCTACATTTTACTATTAGACTTTTACTATGTTGTTTTCTCTATATTTTCTAAATTTGCTCCATATTTGTAGGCGTAGTTTTGAGAAACATTATTGTATTCATTGATTCTGAATATTTTTTTTTTATACTTCACTATTAGACACTACTTTCTAGATTTTATTATGTTATTCATTCTACATTTCTTCAAATTTGGTCTATTCCTGTTAATGTAGTTCTGAGGAACATTTCTTTTCACATTTTACTATTAGACTATTACTAGCTGAACTTTACGATATTACTCTATATTATAGTTAGTGAAAGTCAATTTGAATCACTCAAATTCTGGTTAATTGAAATGTCTGAAAAATAAGGATTGCTTTCGCTGTTTATAAATCATTTTAGATCTGGAAACTAGTAATTCGTGGTGGTAGAAAAGAGGCATTTTCAAGATAGAATTATAGAAAGGAAACGGGGATTTCTTTCGATGTTTGTAAACTGCACTAAACAGATAGTTTGGAAACTAATAATTCGTGGCATTTTCGTGAAGAAAAGAGGCCAATTCTTAAGTTAAAATTAAAGAGAGAAAATTGATCTATCCTGAGCGAGCGTCTTCTTCAAGAAAACGATCAAAGTTTCAATTTATTTCTCTCGTTGCTAAAAGTTTTCCAATTCGGACGTCGATTCGTCGACGACTTTTGATGCCGCCGGTATCGCGTATCCCCCGGAACGATCGGCGCTCCAACGAAGTTGAGTGGCGTTGGCGCCCTTCGTGCATACATATTTGTCGAGAGTTTCCGATATGCACATATTTGAGAGGAAAATCGATTCGTGACCGTTAGCGAAGGAGCGCCAGTTAAAAACGTACAAGAACGGAGCTGTTGCTTTGACGTGCTTTTCCATTATCGCCGCGTACCTTCCCATCGCGAGTTCGATTCGAGCACCGTTTAATTATGATTATCGTCCCCTTCAAATACGACGCGTGACGCGTCGCGACGAGTACGAATGAACGACGACTCTCAAGTACCAAAAGAGAATACCTCTCCCTGCGTAACAAAGCCTTGTAACTCTGCACCAAAGTTAAGAAATTGCAAAGTTCAATCGCCGTTCCAAATTAAATCGCTCAAAGTAAAATAGAATAAAAGCACAAGAGAGAAATTTTTGTGACAATCGACTCTGTAAAGAGAATTCTAAAATCAATGAACAGTGATTCTTATTCTCTTTTAATTTCCTCTTCAAGATCGCGATGGACGATTGGAATTCACGTGACGGAGAAGCGACGGACAGAGAAGCCGAAGGGCGCGCGCGCTAATTCCAGGTTAGTTTGCAAAGAAGCCATGCGGATTTCTCGGTGAGCCGACGTCACATCACGGTTTAGGTAGCAGAATGAGATTACGAACAGTTAACGATATTCCGTACGGACGGCAGGTAGGACCGTACTAATCTAATAATCGTGGAGATCGTAGTGGATCGGGTGCCTCCCTCCCTCCCCTCGTGGCCGCTTGTAGCTGAAGGCACGATCGCACCCGCAGCCCGCCTCACGATCCCCGAATGAACTGACCCGGTAAACCGGTGGCGTCGCTTCGCTTTTCCACAATTAACGCTCGGTGTCCGCACGAAGGATTCGTCCCTCGCGATGGACCGCCGTCCTAAAACAACGAAACTGACGCGTGCCCCGACTACCGGATCGCTAGCGCCGCCGTATTGACTCGGTGTCACGAGCTCCAGGCCAACGGTGTATCGTGATTTTGGAATCAGCGCGGAGAGTTTCAAAATGTTTCTCGAACTCTTCTATTTGAATTTAGTTCCGTGTCCTGCGTTGCTTCAGCGTCGTCGGAACGGTGCCCTAACTGGGGATGATTTTAGGGGAATTTCGAGATACTGAAGAGGTGAAAATTAAACGTAGAATGGTCCTACGTTCCTTGGTAGAACGTGTCAGACATCATTAGGTAGAACAGGTACGTCCATGCGTGGCCAAATATATTTAAGTAGAATACGTCCGTGCCTGGTTGGACACCCTTAATCTCTTGCGCTGGACGTTTCACTGGACGTCCAGCCTGTTTCTGGTTAAATTTATTCATTATTATCGTGCCACTAACAATAAGTTCCAAAATGCAAGGAGAAATTATATGCTTGGCAATACTCATGATAAAATTATATTATCACAATAACATAGTATATTATAAGTAGTGTAGGGATTAAATATAAGGAATGTATGTTAACACTGTGATTAAACAAATAACAGACAGGACAAGGTAGTGAATACAAATTAACAATTAACCTCTTACGCTGGAATGACACGCCACACGCACGTCGAGAATCTTTTATGCCAAATTGCAACATTTTCTCAGTTTTATATCTGAAACCCAGGCAAAACAAATGATAAGTTTACTACTTCTTAATAATTTTTGTCCGGTGATATCGTACCGACAAGTTCAAAAGGAAAAGAAAGCGACGGTTCGATCACTCACTGTGGTCCGTGAACCAGATGTCAGCGCAAGGGGTAGAATATGTTCGTACGTGGTCAGACATTATTAAGTAAACCAAGTGATCAGACAGCTTTAAGTCAAATATAATCGCACGTGGTCAGATATCCTTAAGTAGAATATCATGACAGACATGCGTGGACATGGACAGACATCCCTAAATAGAATATGCATGGCGCGCTTGACTGGTGAAGAGAAATATTTGCAAACGAATAAGCTTGCAATACAAAAAAGTAACACGTTCCAACAAATGTAGAGCGCCACGTTGGTTCAACCATCGGCTCGCTGTTCCAGCAGTGTAGAAAGACATCATCTTTAAAATTCAAAAGCAAAAAGATTTGTCGGTGAGCTCGAAATGATGGTTTACTTCGGATCAATTAAATAGATTACAACTAACTACATAATTTACTTGCATCGTACATTTATACTTTCCCACTAAATAATTTATAATTGTAAATAATTTAGAAAGTAAATTCTTAATAATAAAATCTCTGAAATTGTCTACGATATCTTCAATTCTTAATTACTCATTTCAATAAATTCTCTTTTTACTTGAAATAACAATACACACAAGACAGATAGCAGAATGATGCAAGAAATCAATTACCAGCAAGAAAATACGACTTCGCCAGCTCTGAACAGTCCTCTGTACGTAACAAATGACCCCTGTCCAAAAGTTCCCCTATCTAAAATCGAAGATATTCACTCAACACTTAACAAACAGCGTGACAGAGGGTGACAGAGAGAGAGAGAGAGAGAGAGAGAGCACGGCGATAGTTAAATGGTACAATAAAATCCAGTCGTGAATGCCTGTCGGCCCTCGATCGCTTTTGACCGGGCGATTGGGTAGGGAAAAATAAAAGCGCCGAGTAGTTACGGCCGGCCACTAGTCAGACACGATTGGAAATAGTTTCCCGTTTCAAGATCGCACGTCACACGCAACTCCAGCCCCGGTGTCCGGAACAAAAGGGCTTCAGAACTGGCTGTTTGTTACGCGGGTTCACGCAAAATTGCGCGCCCGGTTAACTTCGCCCCTCCCTCCCTCCCGGATGGGAAGTTATCCTAGATTGGGCTTCGGTCCTGCGGCTCGATAAGTTAATCTCCTCTGTCTGCTCCTCCGCGTGCACGTGACACTGGCCTTTGATTTATTAGAACGTCGATCAGCGATGGCCCCGGTATCGAATTTCGAATGCTGCGCCTGTTTGTCTGTCGCTCCTTTTGCCCGAGCCCTCGCTGAATGACGTGACAACCTCGACGCTGCCACGAAGGAAAATATTAGCCCGGGCAAAGATTGCCTCCCTATATATTGATTGCGACGCGTCGCGGATGGACGTTGGAAAACTGAGAATCGGTTTGTTGATTTCTCCGCTCGAGCGCGATCGATCGTCGCGGGAACACGGTAGACGGCTTTTCGACAGTTCGGTAGTTCAACAGAGCCAAGGTAGATTATGGAGCACAACGTTTTGTACGGAGAAGATTTCACACACACACACACACACACACACACACACAGAGAGAGAGGCTTTCAATGTTTTCAGATTCCTAGCATTGAAGACTGAACAATGTACGTATTATTAAAATACAAAATAAATCAATTCACCGAACGTTTATTATTTATGGAAATGTCTCGAGTTGACCAGAGCGTCGTAAAAGCGACGGCGAAATAATGAATTCTTTAAAATGTCCTTTCACGTTCAAAGCGAGGAAAACGAAATTCAATGAATCGGGATCAATTTAAAAGAATTGCGAATTAAAATTACCGATGATGTGGTATTATGTTATATTTTTCCCTACTTTCTGGAAAATCGGTTAATTAAATGTGTTGTCACGCGCGCCAGGTACATCTGGATAGTAAAAACTTCGCGACAGGGGTGATGGAGGGGGGGTTACTCAATCGAGAGCATCGACTAGCCGACATTTTTCGCGAGTGAAATTAGCCACGTCAAAGCTGTCAACGCTACACAAGAAATCTGCCGGCGGAACGCAATTAAAATTTTAATCACCGGCCAGAGCGGTAGCCGGGCCGCGGAGATAACATTCAAAACAGCGTGGCTCGCGTATGTTAATAAGAGTATCAAATAATGCGCTCGTCTAAAAATCACTTTGGAGACCGTGCGCGCCCGATAAATTCACCACCGCCGTATTTTCGAATCGATATAAATCATCGGCGAATCACGCGGCGCGCCCATAATTAATGCTCGATGATTATCGATGATCGAGTTCTTGCGGAGTAATTGGACGGGATTAAAATCGTTCTGTCCGAAGGAATTCGTTAACACAATCGCGAAAGATAGAATCGTCCGATCATAATTTAAACGTTTATATCGTTTGAAATTTAATGTAGACGAAATATTGGCAAAATATTTGTAATTGTGGTAATTACATCGCATCGTGTGTCTATGTATATATAATATACAAATGCAATTTGTATGATAATATATTAGTATATTTTATTACACACACACACATATATATAATAGATATTAATGACACTGAGTAATAATTTAGTAATAATATTATTGTTACTTATGATGTATAATTAATGTATTACAATTACAATTTGTACCATGATACATATTATATATTTTGATTGATATATTAGTACATTTTATTCTAATATCTCATGATATATCATTATTATAATGATGTATAATTAAGGTATTACAATTAAAATTTTTTTTTTTATGATAATACATATTATATATTTGATTAACATATTAGCGTATTATAATATATTATAATTAATAACAATATTACTACTATAGTGATATATATTATATCGTAATAATACATTACAATTAATAGATTAATAGATTAAGTACTATATACACTACATGTTATGCAATTTGCTTATGCAATTTGTACGATCGATCGTTCTCTACAGAATTTGCAAGAACACACAAATATCAAAAGAGATTCTCATCTTGAATTACGTTTATTTCGTTATGTTTCGTTTATTACGTTGAATTAAATAAAAATGAAAATAAAAGGCAAGGATCGAAAAAATTTCTCGCGAATTTGCGAACCACCGTGGAACCGGTGTTCGAATGGTTCCCACCCGCGCAATGTTCATCGATCTCGGGCCCCCTGATTATCATTTAAACACTGTCGACGACGAGGTCTGTACCCGTGAGCGTGTAGCCCCGGCATCCTCTCGAATACCTGGAACTTCTTCGATCCATCTTCGTTCCGGGAATATCTGCGATCTAAACGATCGTGGTGTAGTTAAACGGACGGGCAGAGAGACGTATAATCGCGGCTTGGCGCGGCGCTGAAACGCGGCGGGTTTCCATGGGAATCCACGGAACAAGACGGCCACGATAGGCGGCCGGAAAACTCATCAGGTATGCAGATATCAATAAAGGGGGATTCTAGACTAGGCCATAGCATCCGACGCCGTGCTGGATTCGATCGGCTCGTTCTGAGCAATTCGCGGCATGCCTCGAGTCGAGCAATACCAGCCGCATCGAAACCGTAAGGGTTGGCGCTATGCCGGCCCCTTCGTTCAAGGGGGCAATAACATACCGTACCGCCACCCCTGAGGCACTACGAATAATGGAGCCTCTCGACTATCCATGATTAACGCGGCAATAACGATTATTTATAGGCCTAAAACAATGTTTCACCGTGTCCACCCCCATGGCTGGACGACCATGGGCTCTCTCGTTCGGCTCTCCCTCCTCCCCTCTCTATACCCGCTTGAATCAGCAGTTAGTACTTTCCACCCCCCCCACCTCCTCCCCAGTAACCCTCGAACAACACACAGTGTTCGTACCCACGACGTGCCACGCGACGCACAGCCGGATTTATGCAAAAATCTCACCGAATGTCTCCGTGGGGTGCCACTACGCGCCTAATTAATCGCGACCGCGACGCACCGTCCACTCGTACCGCCCGCCATCGTCTCGTATTATCGCTCCGGCCACTGATTGGAAAACTCGACGGATTTAGCACCTGCGAAATTGGGGAGCTTTTATGAAACTACGCGCCGCCACCCCGTGCCTCCCACCTCCCCGATCTTCTGTCTTTGTTCCACCCTGTTTCGAAGAGATATCGGGTCTGGAAAATGATATTTCAGAGGGAAGGATCGGTCGCGGCGACGGACGTGATATTGGGGCAATTTACGGTACGGTATCCGCGAGCAGGATGTAACGCGGGATTTATGCGATTTTCGAACGAATCGCAGTAATTTTACGGTATCTTCTTCTACCTTCGTTTTCCTTTTCCCGGGAGGTATTAATTATTTGGTTGGCCAGTTGGTCCGCGTTATTACTACACGTGAGACACTCATCACTCACACGACGTAATACATAAATGGAAGCTTGAAATCACCGCGCATTCCAACGACACGAGATTCAATAGAAATGTAGAAATGTCATTTAATTAATTGACAATAACACGTCACCGCACGGCAAACGTCACCGAAAGTTTTCGAAACAACTGGGACGATGTGAGATCTCTCATGAGCTGAGAAATTGTCAAAACGTTATCAAATGAAACGAACAACTGCGTTTCAATCTATCGTTTCCTTTCGCTCACGGCGGAATTATCAGGGAAAAGTTGCCGGGGAAAGCTACTCTAGGAAATAACTCCGAACTTTTCGAACTTTTCCACCACGTACGTACACGCGGTTAGCGAAAACAATCGCTCTGCCCCGCAATGTATATTTATTCGCCGTGAATAGAGACGAATGAAACTGAAACCCCGCCGCGTCATCGTACCGCCGCGGAAGGAGACGGCTCGCGTGTCGAAAATCCGCGCGCCGATGTCCCGGTTAATCCCAAACTTTTGATTACTTTCCCGTTGGAATCCTTTCCAAAACCCCGGCTATGGGATAGGTAGTCACTACCATTGATCCTTTCGACCGTATAACGAACTAGGAGGAAGTCCAATTTGAAATTTCCCTGGCCAGAGGTTCAATCAGCTTAACGAAAGAACGTCGCAGCCTGCGGAGACGAGTGGAAGAGGCTGGGGAGGGGGGGATCCAGAGGTCAGATATTTTTCATCCTGTTTACCGCTGCGCGGGGGTGGATACTTTCTGCGACGTCATTGTTTGCACGGGTCAACGGAGGCATAATAATAACCGATGGTGGGGGGTGGAATGAAAGAGCGAAGGAGTTTGGTCCAAGAAAACATATCCATTTCGAGGATGGGGCGAGGGGGCGGGGGATAGAGAATCAGGGCCGAGAGAAAGACTAACTAGACATTACCAGGCAGAGGGGAACGAACTGGAGGGAAAGACAAACAAAGAAGAAAGAGAAATTCGAGGAGACGACGAGCAAGAGGGCGGATCGAGAGAAAGCAGAAGGAATAGGGTAGCTTCCTTTTTTTTTTTTTTCTTCCACAGATTATTCGCGTTACTTTGGGTTCGGGTCGCCTCGAACTTGCCCCGAAGTTCGTGTCCATCCGTTGTTTCGAAGCTGTTCGAAGTTTCAGCAATCCGAGAAATGGGCGGTGCATGATCTAGGATCTGATATCTAGGGACGTGGAGGTCTGTGAAAGAAAGAAAGAGATTAGTACAGTACTATATTAATACAGTGTACTAGACACATTATACTAGATTAATACAGTGTAAAAATTATTTCAGAACTGCACCTGTAGGAGGAGAGTTCAAAAATTTCGCTGAATCAGAATTGAATTTTAGGAATGACACTGCGTTACCTGACAAATTAGAAATTGATTAAATAAAATTTCTAAAAACAAGCTTCGTCTGTCGTTCGAAAGAATGGACAAATCAAATTACGTCGAATACATTCGAACAGAACGTTGAATTCACTTCCAGAAAGATGTCTCAGACCGCTGGAATTCAAATTTTTGTCGAGCTCAAGTAACTTGTCTAATTCGAACGTAGACGGTTCGATAACCTTTGACTTTTTTGCTCGTCGAAGTTCCATGGCTCTGCTCTACTGCCTCGAACCACGTTGGCCCGCGGAGTGATGAATATTATTTGCCATAAGAATTTTTCGTATTTCGGGGGTGGAATGGCCATTTCTATGCGAACGTCGGAGCTCGCCGGTGCGTGGTGGCCCGGCCAGAAATTGGCAAGCAATTTTCCCAAAGAATCCGCAGAATTCGATGCATACCTATGGACTGGCGAACCGACGAATAAATTAGACATACGTCGCTGACGTTGTGTCCGCGCTGATACATCCGATTGGATTGGATTCGCCCGTCGACTGGAATTCGTTATCGTCGATAATGCTATTGATACGGCCGTTAACGGTTCGCCCGAGACTTTGTATTCTCTTTTGGAATCTTTCATCTCGAATGTGGCACGAATATAAAAGAATTGAATGGCGCGATAAATGTAAATATCTGTTGCAAATCGATAACGTGAATTAAAATCTTTTAGTGATGAAATTTTTGCGCGAATGTTGTCGGAATATACAGTAGTTGTTATTGAAACTAATGGGCCATCGATGGAAATGAAAAATTGTAAAAAAAAATATATATATATATATCGTTGGTGGTCAACGATTGCTGACCTTTAGAAACAAACTCAGGAATGTCGCCACTTATTTTGACTGTTTCCTATTTTTTCTGTTATTCAGCTGTGGCGATACTATCGAAGTGTCTTTTCCGTTGCTATGCCACTCCACGTGCTCACTCGCATTTCTTCTTCTTCTGAGTAAACAATTAATAAAGAACGTTCCACGTAAAGTCTCTCAATGTATATATATTTTCTCACCGTTTACTGGATACGTGTGTTTTTCCACTAAACCAAATTCCATCATATATATATAATAAAATATATATATAATTAAAAACATATAATATTATATATATTATGTATAATGTTATATTTATTATATATAATAAAATATATATATAATAAAAAACATATAAATTGAGGTACAAAAGTATTTTTAAAGATTTGGACTAAATCAAAAAAATATCTCAAATATAATATGAACGAGATCCTTATTTGTTGCAGCACATTCACGAGTACCGAGAGAGAACGTTACATCTCATTCGAAAACATTCACTTACGGTTCTACGATGTTTTATTTAATTTGACGGTAAATCCCCGCGTTGCTACAGACAAAGTGCAGAATTACACGCGTGATTGCAGGTAATTGGAACGAAAGATCCGGCATACATTACGCGGTAGATTCGAGAAAGGAAAGTCATAATGGAGCTCCGATCGTGAAAGCTGTTAGGGCTGACATATACGGTGCAATACCACTGCGGGAGTTTCTCTGCTACGCGCGTGTTCGGTCGTGTACGTGTGCTAAGCTGGCCGATCGTAACAGCGAATGATTGACAGTGTGGAGATGGGAAATAGAGAGCAGAAATAGCGGCGGCAAACCGTATCAATCAGACATGGGAACTTAGCCATCGACGTGAGTGCGGCAGCTCTCAGGTTCGATGAATTATTTACAACGCTTACACGTAAAGATAGGAGGTACGGCAAATTGAAATGAAAGCCTCGCCGCACGTTTATCGTTCTCCCTGTGAACTTAATCGAGATTGATTGTCCTTCGATCGCGAAACTTTCCCGTTATAACGTTTTTTGTTGGAAAACTTTCGATGATACGACGCACGAATGCTACCGTGGCGTCGTCTATTATTACCACTCGTTGCTGGAGTGGATCAACGATTTTAGAAACTTCACGCTATATTTAGAAATTACCATCTACGTCACGCAAATACCGTCCCCGTCCATTTTCCTTTCCTTTCTTAAATTTCCAATCGTCAATTCATTAGCTCCAATAGCGAAGAAAATTGAAGAGCTATGAAATATGATGTACGACTTTCGCGTCGCGCAATCCGATTGCCCTGCGAGTTATTTCAGGCGGCGAAGCGACGTTCGCCGGAGAAGATGAATTAAAAGTTCTCGCCGTCGACAACGTGTGGCCCGTTGCTGAGGCAAAGACAAGCACGGCTGCAAACAGCGTGGCATCGACAAACGAATGTAAACGAGGCGGAGTGTGATAATTCATGCAACGAGAGTTTGATACTTGTTTACGTGTGTTTGTCTTTGCCTCTCGGCGTTGTCGCTGCAACTCCCGCTGTGTTCCTTCCCAAGTATTAGCGCTTGTCCATTAAAGTGCTTGATTTTCTCCGTCTTTTTCTTTTTAACATCGTCGTTCGAAACGATGCAATTTCCGATTACCTTTCCTTTGAACGTGATAACTGTACTTGACTGCGAGAGCGATCAAAATGATCTCAATGTTTTAATTTATGTCACCGATACTTTGTAAATGTAAAACAGTGTATTTTCGGAGATTCAAACGACTCTTCGTAAAATATGGAAATAAAAGTTTTCTTTTTTTTTTTTTTATCTTAAAGTCTCCGATGAAAATTTTATCACATCACCTTAATCGTCGGTAGTTCTAGCTTAATTAATTTCGTAGACATTCATTCACTCGTGATCGTCGTAAATTTCTCAGAATTCGAAAGATCGTGTTATCCCAAAAGGTATTCAAATTCCTCTGTCATTAAAATTTCTAACGAGAGAACGGAAATCGATGGTCGATACTTCACCTATAAATACGCAGGAGAAAATATGACCGTGTACACGACGTTGAATTAACGGTGGAAAACTTATTATTCATTCGCGTCAATAATGGCGAACATTTGGTAAACAGATGAATGAAACGTACCGCCGTCGGAAAATTTCCCCTGTTCGTTTCGACGTCCAATCGGTACGATGTCACGTTTAGCAAATCACTCGGATGTTAATTCGTTTTTACACCGGGACAACGGTGGGCCTGGGAATAGAAGACAGGAGAGGGGAAATCGATAAAACCAATAAACTCTGGCAATAACGTGCTAATATCCTGAAGACCATTCTCGCCTACGGCATTCCTCCACCCCTTTTACTGCCTCGTAAAGTGTAAACGATGTCCGAATGCCTTTGTAATTGCTTCTCTATGACTTGCTCTTGTCAGTGTACTCGATCGTGAAGTGGTATAAGTAGTCCGGTGCACAGCGCAGCCGAGGCTGACCGGACGATTCTATTTGTAACACGCTGTAAAAATACGATGTCCCGTTCGAAACATTGACAAGATTTATCAGAAAGAAATTGGAACGTGAAATTCGATAATCTGTCTCACCGTCGTTTCTAACATCGTGACGAAAATGTTCGGACTAAATTTTCGTTTAATTCTAAAGTGATTCTTTATTCTTATTGTTTAATTTCTAAGTATCGGTAATAACGAAATTAATAATCGATTAATAACAAAGTGAGGATAGTATATAGAAATTTCAAGTACATCGATAACGATAAAATTGTCCAAACGTTAAACAACTTGTGCATACCTGTGGATAATCACGAAATGTCAAAGAATTTATTTTATTACAATGTACGATAGATTAATAACCGGCGTCTGGCTGCTGGCTAAAATATTGAAATAACATCGGTGCGGGTTATACGTTTAGCAATGCAGAGAATTTTGGAACGAGGGAAAATTTGTTGAAAATCTAAAACGGCAGACAATATATCCCAATTCGAGCTAATTTATAAGAAACATTTTTATTTTAACCGACCGCCAGGCATCGCTCAAATAATTCAGTTATTATCCGGCTCATTCGAAATGGCGAAATTATCGCAATTAATTATTAATACAACTATTTGTTCAGTGCGCGCGTTTCAGAACAGTTCGCGTTTCGTCGATCTTTTTATCTTCTGTCCAGACGGCAATTAACGTTTAAAATCTAAATTGAATGTCGCGTATTTCTTTGACTTCTGTCGAACGTAAAAACAGGTGACGGTAACGTCATGGTAAATTCTTTACGTATACTCGAATTTTGCTTCATCGTCATTTTGCTTAATCTGAAGGTGACAAATCTCGCTACAAATAACCGAGTGTTTTCGACTGGATACTCGACGACGCCATTTATTAAAGCACTATCTGACCGAGTGGCTTTCTCTATCAACGTTTGGTTAATTTGCAAACGTTAATTGACCGACAACTTGGGAAATTAAATAAACACGAATCCTGCAAATATCATGCTATCTTTTCATTCGAGAGACTGTCGGGATTCTAGTACATCGATTACCTCGATATATTTCGATTTCTCAAAGCAGGATTGTCATATTAAACCACGATTCATTCATTTTCGACAAGTTGAAAAATTTCATAACTCACAGAACATACATATGTACGAAAATATCAAAATTACACTACTTATTCATTGTTACATTTAGAGATCCTTACTCAAATTTAATTTCTCTATTTCACAAAAAAAAAAAAAAAAAAAGAAAACATTCACAAAAGTATGAACCTGCGTATCTGTAGTGATATAGTTATAATTTAGTTAAAAATTTCTACAATCGACACGAGAAAGAGAGATGAACGAACTGAGGGAGAAATTGCGAAGGCGTGAAAGAGTGGTTTCACGGGCCGTGGTGTTACGATCGCTGTCGATGCCGAGAGAGAGAGAGAGAGAGAGAGAGAATTAGGGAATTAAATCGAGCCACTAACCCACCTTCTACGCCCCCTTGCATCTGACGTATTTCAAATACGGGCGCATTGGATAAGAGGGTTGGACGTCTGACGGCAAGTTCACGAACACACAGAGGCCTGAGTCGCCCGACGCTAGTTACTTGCCAGCTCGACGGCATTATTGACAGGAGAGGGCCAAGTGTGTAACTTTGTTGGGAGAAACAGCCTCGAATGTGCTGGGAGGCTCGCCTCCGCGTGTCGATCGAAAATATTGTTGTCTAACTGCTCTGCACGCGAAACTATTAGGATTGTCATGACAATTCGCGAACAAAGTTTCGTCAAATTAGTCAGCGAAGAGGGATTTACCTGGTTACTGCGATAAAGCAGCTCTGTTCTTTAAATCATTTTTTATAATGTAATTTCAGCATGAATTATAACTATAATATACAGTATAAATCCGCATAGTGCAATATATACATCTGTAAAGTATAATATATAGTATAAATATGTACTGTAATATATAGAATAAATCTGCTTTTTATAACATAAGTGATGACCGATTTTTGAAAATGATTCAGAATTTTTCATTACAACGACTCTATCAGAAAAGAGGAAACGCCAAATTTAATAAGTTTTCGAGCTCAATATCGGCTATGTCGCATCGCTAATTAATATTTTCTGAGTTTTGCACTTACTTCGATGTCAATTTCAAAGTTCTCACGTTGTATATATATATATATATATATATATATATATATATATATATATATATATATATATATATATGTATGTATGTATTTTAGTTTCCAGAGAAATGCTAAAACTTGACAGTTCTCTCCCCTTTTTTGTCCGTGGACTTTTCATGTAGAACCTATATTTTCCTTTCTCTTGCAGTAAATACAATTTAACTTTCGCAGGATCGGTATTTTTTCGTGAAAAAAAATAGTGACTTCCTTTTTTCCGCAACTTTATACATATATGCACAACACGTCGTACAGAATTCGAAGATTTGCACAGAGCTCTAAAAGCGGCTTTGCCGGTGCTTTGAAGGTTAAATATTAGAACAACTTCCGTTCAATTTTTGCCTCCAGGGCAATTTTTAAAAATACTTACTATTTTAAAATACCCTATCCACCCTTTAATCGCAGTTTTTCGTTTCCACAAACAAGAGATTAATAAATATTACAAACTGTTGAGTAATGGCGGAGAATAAAGTATGACAACAAAATATACTCTACAGTGATAAGTAAATAGAATAAATCAGACATTCGACAGTTCGAGAATAGATTTTAAATAGTTACAATACTCTGAAAATAATAATGATACTTTTATATTCAATGTCATATTATATTCTGTGCTAATAGAATATAACATGTTAATTTATAACTGTGGAGCAAGATATATTCTACAGTGATGAATAAGTAGAATATATCAGACATTCAACATGGAGGAGATTTTAAATAGTTACAATACTCTGAAAATAATAATGATACTTTTATATTCAATGTCATATTATATTCTCTCCTAATAGAATATAACATGTTAATTTATAACTGTGGAGCAAGATATATTCTACAGTGATAAATAAGTAGAATGAGTCAGACATAAAACGTCAAAGGGATTTGAAATTACTTCAAAATGATGATGTATCATTATTAACGATACCTGTAATATTAATCGTATCTATAATTACTAATAATACTTATAATACCTAATAATACCGTAATCTATATTCAACGGCGTAAATTCAATTAACTTTTAAGTAACTATTGAGATGCAAGATTCGACACGAAATAGCTTGAGTCTTAAAAAATTAAAACTTACGATCGCAAGGAGTAACTGGTTTTCGAAATCAATGATATTGGAATCGAAATGTATCGAAATCGAAAACTTTTGGAATCATCTGTATCTGGTAGAAGCTATCGATTTTCATAAAGGGAAGATCTTTGGTCCCGTTTCAATAGACTCGTGATTCCACGTCCACTGAAATGATCTTCGAGGCGAGCTCAATGTTGTTTCCGTAGAACATTGAAGTGCCGAGTGTTGTTTCTAACGATCCCAGGCGTATCAATATCGGTAGCAACGTCTTCAAACAACAAATGCGCAGATCGTGCCATTTGTAAATGGTAAATGTAAGTGTTAGATTCCTCGAATATCAAAATACGTATACGTGAGTCACTTAGAAAATAGAAAGTAGATCTACTCTACTTTTTACCCATTTCTTCGTTTCCATTTTAGAGAAACAAACAATTTACATTAATTCGCGTGTGTGCAACATCGTTGCTTCTTCGAACTGTTGCGTTTCGAAGGCTTTACGTTGAGGCAAAATTCGATTCGAATCTTCGCAAATTCTAGTCTAAAATAAAAGTCAATCTGTACTACATATGCGCAACACTGATCCCACAAAACTATTTAAACAACAAGAATACTCCGTTTGGCAATCTGATGTAAATATCAAAAAAAAAAAAAAAAAAGAAAAAAGAGCTGTACCAGAGATTCTACGAAACGAGACAGTGAAATTATCTCGTCGCGGATTCAATTCAAAATGGTCCAAGTAATTATCGCCGGGATAAACAACTTCATTCGCGGGTATTTCGTCAACGGAGCGCGCCAGGGGAAACGTGATGATAAATTGATAAAATGTGATAGTTTGCTGTCGATTATAACAATTATGCAGATCCGTAAATACGCGGAAATGCTTGGATATCACGTTATTGCGGCGCAGTCGTTTGGATTTCGGTGCATCGCGCTCCCACAGGACATCGATTCTCGTTGCGAAATCCCTTGCAGCAGTCAAAAGGGTTGGGGCGGTGAAGAGCGGGGGGGGGGGAGGTCAGACAGGGTGGACATCCATTGCATCGATCTCGGTCCGCTCGCGCCACCGCAAAGAGCAACAGTTGGTTTTTATATAGACTAATATTCGGCGAGCGTGACAGGGGACGATTTTCAAGTTGGAATTGCTCCATCGTAACGGCATCGTTCCTCCTCGTGCTGTTCCTATTTTCCGCGTCGCGCGTCGTCTTTCGCAACTTTCCCTTCCCCCCCCCCCCGTGTCTCATCGTTTCACTCGATCAAAATCATTGCGTATCTCGATCAAACGTCTCTTTCTCTCTTCGCACGCTCGACGATTTTGAAAAATTGCCCCTTTTTGCTCGCAATTGCACCGACTGGTTCGAATTTTTGAGAGCGACTGGTTCGTTTTACATATTTCATCGGTCTATGATATATTTTCTTGTATTAATGAAACAAACAAAACAAAAAAAAAAAAAAAAGAAAGAAATTGCAGCAGAAAATTTGATGAATAATTCTTTTCTTGCAATCTGAAATTTTCTTCTAATTAGTAACCAAATTCGTTACTAAGGATGATCCGTCTTTGTTTTAACATTCGCGAAGAGTTGGTGAAATTTTTGTAAAAACGTAGAAACAGTGGAATGCGCGAACGATTCGTTTTTACGAAAAAGAAGAGAAGAGACGAAAATTATAGACTGCTACGAAAGATCAATCGTCGTACCTTTAACTCGCTCCGTTGTTAACCTCTGTCGGAAAGCTTATCATCTCCAGCCTGAAGCGATCGAATAACCAACAACCGTCGTCGAATTCGACGAACCAACCCACGTTTACATACAATTATTATTAAACGTGTTCACCAAAATATGACAAAGGCCGTTTATCGTTTTATCCGCGTGCACGAACTCGCTCTCGCGAATTAATCGACGCAAATTCTCCAACGGTTAGGATCTAACGAATACCCTTGACTGTACTACCGAGACGCGAAGGAGATTCCACGGTAATCTCTGTTGAACTAGTTTAAACCAATCCGCAATATATGGTATTTAACGCAATTACCAATTGTGCCAGACGTACCTCAAATACCATTAATTAATCTTACCGGCGCGTTTACATTCGGCATACGTTTACTCCCGTCCCTCATTTAATGCAGCTTCACGTTAGAAATCGCGACATCTCCCACGGCAAGATTCTGAGCGCGATTATGTTACTGTCTGCTCGTGGTTACTCGATCGCGTTTAAAAGTCCTCGAACGCGACGTCCTCGAATGAGATTTCCGTTAGACACGTTGTGCTCCAGGATTATCAAGCGTAAGCCTGATTTATTACAGCGAATGTAGACCGAGTTAGCAGGGGGAGAGGACGTCATCATTTCGCAGAATTATAATCTTATACCCCGCGACGTGGCACGTAATCATAAAACTTTTGTAAATGCTTCCTTTGAATTTAAACTGCTTTGCTAAATTTGTTTCCCTGTGACATTACAAAATGTAAAATTTGTAAAATCTATCGGCAAGCTTCCGCTCTTAAATGATTATACCTTATAATGAAACATTAAACAACATTGTACCGTGAAATATTAAGTTTTAAACGATTGTACCTTGAAATATTAAACAATTATCAACTAGCTGAGGCAGTTATTCAAAATCGTAGTGATTCAAAATCGTTTCAGATATTAATGCTGTCAACAGCGTTTCAATGCCACTAACATTTTCTCGCCTTTCTTCACTGCCTGAGAAACGTTCTTTGAAATTACAGCACCAGTACCGTGGTGACGTATTTAAAAAAAAAAACCAGGTTTAACAACAGCGACGTTGATTACAAATGAAGAAAGAAGAAATTAAAGTAGAAAGAAACATATTGTATTCTTACTTGTTAAGAATCAATCAAAGCAAAAGTCACAAAGATTTTGTTATACGTCAATTAAAATAAACAGTTATCGTTATCGTATAGTTTCTTGTTAAATTTCGTATTATATTTATTTATTTAATGGAGTGAACCTCCACATAAGCAGTAACTTTGACGTATAATAATAATACCTTCTTTTTATAATTACTGGTCATTATCATATCATATAAAGCGTATATACTATAATTATAACACGTTTCACAGCCGTAACATGAATAATACGCTTCGAGCGCGGAAATCTCTTCCCACATCAGTCTGATTGTTACAATAAATTAATCCTTATCAATCCCCGGCGATCTTCCATAATAAAACCGATACCACGCCCGTATATTTCTGCTGGCCTACCGCCTTAATAAGAGATAGCCATCGGTAAATCATGCCGGTGTAATGAATATTCCGCACTGTGCATTTACAGCACCTCAGGAATTCCACACTAATACATTATAAATAAACGGAGAGAGGTATCGCCAATGGGTGGTGGAGGAGGGATGAAGTACACGTGGGGGGTTAATCTGCGTGATCGTATTTAAACTAGTGACTCGAGCACGCAATGCCACGTGTGCCGTAGGATCATTTTCTTGCCGTCTACGGGTGGGTGCAGACTATCCGGATTACAGGCCAATTTCATATTAATTTCCGGCCGCCACCGAGACGAGTACACGAGGCTTACCATCTCTACCCATTCACCGGTATTTGTTAATGTTATCACGAAATTGTCCACGGTTGCCGAGGAGCTCCGCTCGAATTTTATTTCGCAAAATAACTTCTAAACTGGCGTTGATTTACGTTCATTCCGACATTATTCTATAAATATTAATTAATACATTAAAAGCCAACTCGATATATTATTTCTAATAATTGTTCTCGAATAATTCATATTATTAAAAATTCTACTTTCTTTTATTCTACCGAAAAGAAATTTAAGTATTTCATCATTAGGCCTTCCACTTTGATTCCATAGTTTTATGAAATTTCAGAATATTTCGAAAAATATTTGAATATATTATATTTAAGAAATATTTATACTTAAATAAATTATGTTTAAAAAATATTTATATTTAAAAAATATCTGTATTTAAATATATTATATTTAAACAATATTTATACTTTAAATATATTATACTTAAAAAATATTTGTACTTAAATATATTATGTTTAAAAAATATCTATATTTAAATATATTGTATTTAAAAAATATTTTTATCACTAAGACAAATTATTGCTTAGGGTCTTTAATGAGTTAATACCCAGAAACTCGAACATCGATTATTTCCTGTTATCTAAAACTATCCACTTGCGGGCTAGTTATTACTTTCGAGTTACAGTTATGCAGTTATTGGATTATGGGTAAATGAAACTCCTGATTGTTACCTTCGTTCTATACTCGTTGCCTATTTATAATCGATCATCCGCCTGAATTAAATATCTTTGCGGACTTCGGGCGAAGGTGAGCGATTGAGTCCGATTGTTCCACACTGTTTGCAATTAGTATTGGTAGTAGCGATTTTCATTATTATATCGAGAAACTCGAAAGCCCCGGGACTCGATAAGGAAATACAAATTTATCTTTTATTATTGAATATACGAAATCTATGTGACAATATCGTCTGCTACGTGTCTAATCCAGTGGGAAAGCACCGTGTCGCCGTTTAATCCCCGCGATCCCACTCATAATCAGAGACCAGACGTAGATGTACGAAAGAAGGGCCGCGTGTATTGACTTGTAAGAGATAAATAATGAGGATGGAGTAGCGCACGAAATTATGCAAATTTGAGTATCTCCACTTGATTATCTCTATTGTTAGCTATAAAATTTTTCAAACCATCAATTTTTGATTGGAGATATCCTTGAATATATTTAACACTAGAATTATCATCTACTTAAGCGTAAAATTTCCATCGGAGACGATAAAGTAATCAAAAAAAAAAAAAAGAAAAAACAAATGGAGAAATTTTATAGTACAATAAAGTATACCAGTTTTTATTTACGTATATTTTACGAAGATACATTTGTATCTACAAAAATACGGTGTTTTACATTTAGAAAATTACTAACAACAATTATAAATTAGCCATTTTTATTATTTTGGTCATTCTAGTATCAATAATATATCGTCAATTTTTTTAATATTCTATTTACATTTTTAGCATAATTTTTAAAATAGAATATCTATAAAAAATTACAAATAAAAATTATAGATTGGTTATTCAGACCACTATGGCAATCGTAGTGAATTTATATGTCATTCATACTTTGAAAACTGCGATTGGATTGGATTACTCAGCGAAGTGCGGCAAATTTCCAGAGCTCGAAACCGTGGAAAAGAATGCGACTTTGAATTTACTTTCTGACCGAGTAACGTTTGCGTTTTTCTTTTTCTTTTTCTTTTTTTTCCTTTCCACGTCGCGATGAATGCGAACGAAAAAGGCTGAATGACGGTGAAAAGTAACACCTGCCGCGAACAGTGTAATTTCAGATGTAGACGGATGTTCGTTATTCCATTCTCTTCTTCCTCCAGGTGTACAGTTCGTGTTATTCCTGACCGTCTACCATCGTTGAAATCGAACAAAATGATTACCTTTCCTCGATACCTTCCTCTCGTTCGCGATTCGTCAAACATCCAGCGCGTTAACTACAACGGTTCTAATTAAATTTCGTCATTCACGGTTTCAAGTCGCGATATTCTCTATTCCGCGAATTGCATTTTAGACGTGATGTATCAACGTAGTTTGCTACAATAACAACATTTTTCTTTCGGCACTCGACGACGGAAAGAAACAACTTAAATCACGGACACGTATATACGTTTCACGTTTTATATTTCGATTATAATTCAGACAGATGTCTGAGGCCGTTTGCTCTATACGAGAATTTAAGAAACAATCACGACGAATAGCTCCCCTGGTTTGATTCAAATATCACAGAAGGATATTTCGCGAAGAGGGAGTGTACTCTGTGGGTGTATACACAAGTTTTAAGTAGTTTCTGGCTAAGAACCAGCTCAACGTGCATTCTTAAAACCGGATAAAAAGTAGAGATTGTTCCGAGCAATTCCACTCGCTGGAGAAAGAATAAAGATCGTGCGCTTAAGCGATCATAAAACAGCGCGGGGAGAATTTTTACCAAACTTTCTGCCTTTCGTCCTTCGGCTGTGCTTCATACGTTTCTATCATGTTCAAAGAAACGTAAATGAATATTCCATCAATATCGGAGTGTCGTTAAAAATTTCACGAGTTCTGCTTCCTTTTGCGAAAATCACCCGTACTTAAATATTTATATCTATTCTTTATAAGTTTTTTTTTAAGATTTGTTATAAAGTTATGTATTCACATATTAATAACATGTTTGATCATTTTTTCTGTCTGTCTGTTGAGATCGACTAAATTCGGTAAGAAGACGCTGTGATGTTTGTCGTCAAAGTAACGTTAAAGTAAATATTATCAGTACTTGGTATTATTGTATAGTATTGTATAATTTATATAATAAATTATTACTAAAAACATTTGGAACAAAATGTTTCCTTTTAAATTGATTCTGACAACATCAAAAAATTATTTGTTAAAATAATGCCTTGAAAGTAAATTTATTGCCTTTCTCTACAATGCTTCTTAAACTCTCGACACTTTTCTTGTTAATTATAGTTTCTGCACTATTATAAAAATTGTAAGACATACTCCAGAAATAAAACTGTTAATCGTGACATGTCTAAACGAAAAGTAACCAAAAATCAAATATATAAAACGTTGGAAAAAATAAACGCACGAAAAACACCTCGAAGTAACGCCGAAGGTTAAATATTCGGAAAGCTATTTTCGTCCAGACACGACTGTCTGAATCTCCTTGCGCGCGGAGAGAGATGAACCACGCTCGAGGAATCATATACCGACCGAAATCACACAGCGGTGGTGGCACGAATCGAGCCGAGTGTTTATCAGGTCGGAAATCACACGGGAAGGAAGATGATTTATCGCCGTAGCGAGATACATTTCACCGATACGCCGTAGCAACCGAGACGGATGACGTTACGCGAGACTGATGATGATTTAAATATCTCCAAACCGCTGGAAGGGAAGTCGGCCGTAATTTTCGTTCGCGCCAGCGAAAGAATAAGACTTCCCTCGCCTGGTGGTGTTGGGCCACCCTGTCAGTCAACCGACTGACAGGGTGGCCTCTCCCGAACCCTCTTGCACTCTCGTTTAAAGGGATATTATCTCCCTTTATGGAATACGCCCGCTCCCAATACCGCGTGCTGACGATGAATCATTGAAAACCTTCATTCCCCGCGTGCCGCGTTCGAGAGCTCGTTTAAAAAAAAAAAAAATTCCCGAGGGCCACGGTGACGTTAATTAAGGCACGGATCGAAGTTCCTCGAGCGGCTGCGCGGGAAAATTCAATCTATTGTGACGGGCGCGCCGTCACAATGAAAAATTGCCGGGCATTAATCAGACGTGCGGGAAGGTGTTCAAAAGTGTACCTGGACACGTGCTTGCTACCGACAAAATGTATTTCGATCGAAATCAAGGGGAGAATGATTTACCACGGAATGATTGAGCATCGATTGGACTTTGCCGAACGCAATATCGATAACGAAAACTATCTGACGAACGTTATCGAATTACAAGTCGAACCAGCTTTGCGTTCTCGGAAATTGATTAGAGAACGTAAAAACTAACAAATACACGAATGTAGAAAGTAGAGAATAGTAAGACACGTTATTTCCCTGTATTATTATATCTTTCGGTGGGCAATTTGAATTTCGCCAAATGTTGTTTCTAACAAAATCGAGCAATGTGTCCAAATATTTACGAGAAAAGGAAAAATGAAAGTCTTCTCGCGCTGGACCTCGAAGCAAACAGATCGCAAGTAGAATTTTAGTAATTTCGCGTTTTTCCGCCGCGCATCTTGCTCCATTTATTTATCCGGCACGGTTCGCTGTTTGTTCGCTGTATATTGTATTTCGCGCGATTGATACTCCTGGGAGGTGGGTATTTATGAAATACGGGAAAGTAGGTTGGAAAACAGCGGTATCGAGTGAGCCAGATTGCGTGAATTGCACGGATTAAAAATTTCCCCGGCATTTCGGATTTCCGATGTATCCTTTTTCTGTTCCTCTTTTTATTGAAAGTATCAATGTGCTAATACAGGGCTGTTGTTTATTCGATAGGAAGGATTTAATAAATGAAAACCACAAGGGAGGAGAGCTCCGTTGTTTCACGCAGGCGCAACTTTTAATTTCAGATAAGCGCTAACCGGCTGATGTTGTATTAACAAACCTGTTTATTTATTCCCGTACTCGCGTTAAACATGTACTTTTAGCATCCCGTTGGACGTTCAGTTATTTATACAAACGTTTACACACACACACACACACACACACACACACACATATATTTACTAAATAGCGCTCGTATCTTTTGATTTAGCTGGTTGTTCCATTTTCGAGTCAAAATATTCCCTTTCAGCAACACCGAGATCAGGGAATCGATATAAATGGACTTATCAATACTTTTCTCGCGCGGTCTGCAAATGGAAATCTAGAGCAATTCAATTTCCACCGATTTATATGAAAATATTCTAAAATAAAGTTCCACATCCAGTCAATCACTTGAATATATCACGATTGGAATATTTTTTCACCGTAGAATTCTACGTCGGGATGTTGAACTTCGTTTTTGCGCTTTTCTTTCCACACATTCTGGCAATCCTCCAAACCATTGACACAGTTTAATCTTTCAGTCGACAAAATTCTGTTCTTACACAATTAGCTATTTTCATAGAGATAAACAGTTGACGAGATTCCATTACACTCTTCGGGAAACCGTTTTTTAATCACTTAAACCCGAGTTAATTTTGTTCGTATGCTTTTTGTTCATTTACAGTCTGTGAAAAAGAAATTTTTAAGTTGAACATGTCAATCATTCTAAAACAGAAACACACGGATGATAAAATATTAAAAGAGTTAATTATAATAATACTCTCCGAAGGTTAAATTTATATATCTACAAACAATGGTAATAATTCTTTCGATCTAAGATAGGGAAAGAAGTGATAAAACTTTTTTCTCAATTTCTTCGATTAAATAAAGGAAATGAAATATACAAAAGGAATGAGATAAACAAAAAGAATTTCAAAAATATGTAACAAAAGTCACGGCGGTTTAAACAAACTGTTATGTATAAAATATTTCCAATGATTTTTCGTAAAACTTACTGAAATAAGGCGACTCTGACTGTACGTGAATATAAAGATATTTTTAGAAAAGATAACGTCAAGATTTTTGTAATGTTACTTAGACTAATGAAGAAAATCAAAAATCAATTTTACGTACGGTATATATATAATAGCCGACTAGGTAAAGAATAGTTTGACATTCACTTTGATGAAATTTACTATTCACTATTTACTATTTACTCAAAATTTTATATAGATCTCAATAAAGACATTAATGACAAGTTCTTCACTGCGACAAAAAGTTTGCAGAACAAAAATAAAAAAACATTGCAAAACATTATGAGTTCAAATCGATGCACAAAAATACCGCATTACGAAGATTCTACGATGAATTTATCAAAAAATAACGCTCAGGTGTAATATCTTTTGAATCAAAGGCTTCGAGATTTCTGGATTTCCTTCCCTAGGATTGAAAACTCATCTTGAACGCGTAATTCTTTTTTTTTTTTCCCAACTACCCCCCCATTCAGAATGAACAATACAGAACGTGGGAAACTCGCAACGCTGTGTACGTTCCAACAAAGAAACGTTCCTGGTCAGACCGCAAATTCGATACGGAGTAGTTGGCCCTGATCTGATAGTAACTTTCAGGCCTTGTGTTAACGTTGTTAAGAACATCGTTACCGGTAATCGATCCGACGGGAGGGCGGAGAGTTGATTTCTGGGGTGGCACGGGAGGCGCCGAGAGTTTTTCTCCATTAACGTGGCAGCCAGACCCTTTTGATTCCCATGGGGGGGAGGGGAGGGGGAGGGGGCCAGTGCCGTGCAAAGGTCACTCATATGCAGCAGGCTCATACATCATGGTTAGTCGGACCCCCCCTTGACTGGCTGGTGGTTAGCCGTAAGACTTTACCTTAGCATCCTCAATTATCCACGGGACGGTTCGTTTCCCCCAAGGAGCTGCAGCATTGCCGGTCGCCCGCACAAACTTTCCCTTATAATTAAATCATTAATTAGACAGCGACTTTTCCCTTTTTCCTCTCTCGACGGCGAAAGACGATCGGGCCCTCCTCGTCGATGATCATTAGTCTGATTAGTGCCGTGAAACATTAATCGACTCTGTTCTATCACGTCTCGCCGTGAATTCATGGGATCAGAAAGTATTGGAACATCTGAGATACTTTTTATAATTTGAGAACGTAAAACTCTGCGATTTTTATATTGTTAGTATGAGATACGCGAGAAGATTAATATTCTTTCGCTGTCGAAATCAATGAATCAATTCAATTACAATATTGCAAGGATTACGTTATAATAACCAAACTGAGAATTTTGACAATGAAGGAATATTTGTGAATCTTTACAAATTGTCTTCAACGAATGACTTAAACTAATTGGTCTTTGAACCTTCCGTCTCCTTTTTCAATCAGTTCTGATTGAATTTTTCTTACTAATTTATTTCACTGACTACGTGAAGTGTCACATCACGGATGATTTTGAAATGGTTTTTCACGTCAGAAGTGACTCCGCAGTCGCGAAGGATTGGCGACAAAGCTGTAACGAAACACCATTGTTACAAGATCAGAGAAATATCGGTAGAATTAAGTAGAGAAAAAAGAGTAAGAATCTACTCTGATTGAAATGAAATGTAAAATATTTCAGATCCACGTGCGCGATTTTCAATCGTAAATTGAACGATATTAAAATCATCTTTGCAACGTATCATACATGTTAATATGTAATATATTAAAACATCGGAATAGAGAAATAAATTATAATTGCTGGCGAGATTGTTTCCACGGGGGTATAAATTATGATTAGCGATGGGAAAGAGAGCATTTTCAACGTTCCACTTTGCGAGAACGTATCGAGGCGACGTGATAAATTGGTCATTGATATTTTATCTCGTTTATTAAACGCCGATTCATTTGTCGCTTTTTACGCGATCAATTTGCGCTTGCACGCTTGACAGTTCCTTTGATACCCGGTATGTTTTATTTTCATCCCGTTCGTTTTTACATGCCGTTTTGATAATGTCATGTATGAATTTGTTTCGACGAGAGAGGCATTTACGTTAAATGATTTCAGTTCGCCACTCGCGTCGCGAAAAATGGTTTTAAGTTATAAACGTTCTTGTCACTCTTTTTATGCATCAGAAAAAATCAAAAAAAAAAGAAGAGGAGAAATAGAGAGGAGGAAGTTAGACAAACAACTCGTTGCAAGGCGCGTCACAAACTGAAAATTTTCGATAATTAAATATTAGATACACAACGTATATTAGATTCGAATGCAACGGGTGTACGTTGCACTAATCTGAGAATGAAGCAATAATTCTCCGCCCCGTGGAATGTTCCTCCTTTAAATATTCAGCGTACAAAGTTTTCCTCTCCAGCCGGATTTCCGCGACAACATTAAAAGGCTATCTAAAACTCGTTCGACGGTATTTGCTACAGCATAGCAAAGGCAATTCGATTAGTTCATCCCGGACCAACTATTCCTCAATTTTCCACGCCGTCCCCCATACGTAACGTACGTACACATTACACACGTGCAGGCGGTTAGCAATTAAGCGTCAACGATACGGTTTCCGATTGTATTAACTTGGGAACTGGGTCAGAGAGCGTTCGTTATCAAAAGGATTATCAGTTAATTTATATTGCGCCGTGACCGCGGGCGTAATTCCGGGAAATCTCTCTTCCCTCTCCTTTGTCTTATCCTTTGTAATTTGTGCATCGTTTCGTGCCCGCTTTGTCCCCTGTTTTTTCCTCGCCAATTTCCTTTCTTCGCTTCGTTTCACGCGCACTCTCCTTTTTCTTCGTTGCACGTGCAACAACCGCGTTGTATTATGAACGTTGACTCGTGGGGGGGAAAAAAAGACGAAGAATGACAGAAAGAAAAAGATCGAACAGAGAGGCGTTGCAAATGCTTTTGGCGGCGATTAATTCGTAAAAGATACACCGCCGAGCTCCAAAATCGAACGGAGGCGACCGAATCAGTACGCATCTCGTTCCCTTCTTTGTCCCTTTCTCTCCAGATCGTTCATCCTTCTTCTTTTTTTCTTTTTCTTTCTCTTCGTCCTTTTCTTCTCTCGTCGCGCGACGACAAAGACAAAACGTGCATACATATGCATCTGGGTTATTCAGCTGCCGGCTAAAAACGCATTGGCCGATGGGATTTATTTCCCCGCCCCGGCTGTGTACCGGCCGCCACCATAACCGTGGAACGTGCCATGTTTTGCTGGCAAATAATGACCATCGTCGATGAAAACGCGGATACCCGTCGTGCTCGTAACTTTCGCGATCGACGGGCTTCTGGTTTCGAGACGACGACGAGAGAGAGAGAGAGAGAGAAAAAAAAACGGCGCGCTCGATCATCGAGCGACGTTGGAGACACGATCCTTGCTTTTCGTTCCGCGCGATTTACGACGCGCGCTCGGTTTCTATAGTTTGCGGATGTGCGTGATATTTTTTGAAAAAAAAAAAAAAGGAAGAAGAACGAGGAGGAATAAACTACTCAGAGACCGACGAAACTGGGTCGCTCATAAACAATGAATTGCGAAAAAGATCTTTTGGATGATTCAGTGGCATTTAACGACTGATGTGTCTGATGAGCTGTGACTCAATCTCGGGCTTCGTTGGTACTTGGAAGAATAATTTGACGCGAAATTTTTGAAATTCTCGCAAACATTGCTGAAGAAATGGAACCTAAAAAGAAATTTGTTTTATTTATTATAGATTACAAGATATATATTTTATATATACGTTTACAATTCTTTTTATTATCATTTTAAACATATATTTTTTAATGTGCATTATGCGCACATTTTGCATAAAATCCGCATTTCAATAATTAACATCACTGCAAATTTGATGAAATACCAGTAGAATATGAGAGCGTGCAGTTTATGTGCATTTTTATCCCCTTGAAATTTGATTCTCCATTGAAATTGAAGCGAGTTTCAATGACAAATTGATAAAGGAAATTTACATGAACATCGAAAGAATAAGTATTACGGTAGCTCAAGTTCGTGACACGTAATTATCCGATAAACCAACTTCTCCGTCCAAGTTTTTGCATTTCTAACTTGACGCGTCATTTAATTAGCGTAAGTTATTCAACGATATTTCAAATGTTTCTTGAACGACGCTAGGTTGTTACTGCTACGGCTAACCCGGCTAAAACTTCATGGAGACAATCTACAGAGGAAGAACGCGACATCGTTGTCGTGTCATAGAAAAGAAAATTACTTTCGTCTAGTTTAATTGCTGTCTTCCGCTGAATGTAATCATATCTCAAGTAATTGAATTACAACGAAGAGAGAGAGAGAGAGAGAGAGAGAGAAAGAGACAGAGAAAAATCATCTTTTAAAAACTTCCCGTCAGTTCTAGTTTCCAAACGAATTATCGAATTTTCATTTCGCGATGTCCATTTATAAATTGAACATTATCACTCTTTCAGGAAGTAGCAACTAGTTTTTAGAGACAATACATTCGACGTTAGTTTTCTAACAACCACGAAAAGTCGAAGGGAGAATCGCGAACCTTTAAAAACGGAGAAATCGATCATTTTACTTTCCATTTCCAGTCGCTGTCGCTGTGAATGGCCGCTGCGAGGCCGATCGGAGTTTCCGCCGCACAATGTCAGTCCTTGATCCCGACTGAAAGTTCTCCCTTTAATTTCCCACCCCCGTGGGTTTAAACCTCCGCGGTGCGTTCGCCGCGCAGCGGAGAGACTCGGCAACTTTCACAGGGAAATTCGACTTGATTTCTCCCTTTGAAACATTAATTCTCGACGAGACGAATCGCGTGGACGGTCGCCATCGATCGCCGATGGCTCTTCGACGAGTTACGCTCACCTGACAGCTTACGTTCGTTATCGGTACTGTGTGTAACGTTCGTGCACGAGCGCAGGGACCGCCAACTGTTCTCTATTTTATTCATAAACCGTTCGGCTGTCCGTTTACGAACGGTGAACGAACTTGAACGAATCGATACGGGATCGATCGATCGTTGGGGAGGCGCGAGTGAGCGGGATCGGGCGAGTGGCGAGGGGTGAGGGGGGTGAGAAGAGGGGGGGAGGGGGGAGGGAGGACGGCCGGCGTCTTATCGGCGAAACGGAATCGAACGTTAGCCGGAGGGCGAGCTTCAAGTCAAATTACGAAAGTTTTAATTGGCGAAGCAATTAATTTTCCCGTAAATTAATTAAAATAATATCGGGCCTCCTTTGGCGAAGTAGTTGCCGCTCCGTGGACCGGTTACTCTCCAAGACGTATTTCCTTTTCCCCGTATTTCCTTTTTTTCTATTTTCACTTCCTCTTCTAGATTCCTCCCCCCCCCCTCCCCGCCCATTTTTTTCCTTTTCATTTAATTCTCCGCGGTCGAATCGCGGACTCGTTATTGCTTTCGCGGAAATATCCAGGACGAACGACGAGACGCTCCGCAACTCCTTCTCAGAATTTCCTCCTTCCATTCGCGATTTCGACCGAAAGAATTTCTCTCCTCTCTTCTCGTTTTTGGCCTCCTCGCTTTTGGTTCCTTTGAGCTTTCGGTGATTACCTGCAGAAACGTGGTGCCTTACGAATTTGAATACGCGGATCACTTTCGAAGCGAAATAATTGGCAGGCAAATGTTCCCAAGTGCAAGTGGATCAATGATATTTTTAATTTTTCATTACACTGGCTGTTACGCGAAACTTTCCATTGTCATTTATTTAACATTTATCATTCAAGTGTTATTTTCAGTGTTTCAACTTTCAGTGGGAAATGGAGGATAACCTTTCAACTAACGAAATTCAAGTATCTTCCATTATTTTCCGTTTCGCGGCAAATCAAGAACCAAGTGATCCTTGGGACTTTGTAACTCGCGAGCTCTAATTTCTAGCGGCTCCCAACTTCCGGCTGTCTAAACATTCTATCAATAGGCGAAATTTTGTAATTAAAAGCGCCGTCATCGGTCGATGACAGTGAAAGTCACGCGAGGCGAAATTTCTACCTGACACTTGGCGAAATAAACAGACCAACATTTCTTCACGCGCTTAATTCACTTTTAATCGCTTTCGACCCCTTCAAATCTTCTCTTTGCGAGGCGCCCGATCCTCGCGGATCGATTCGCAAAAAATTCACGTCGTTATAGAAACGAAACAAAGGGAAAGAAACATCGGGCAAGAAAATTGGAACGTCAGAGTCGTCGGCGGTGCACGCGGAAGCTTAAATGGAACTTAATTAGAGAATTCGAGGCGAGGATGTAGTTTTTCCACGGGCGGGAGAGGATACGGTTCTCGCGGCAGTAACAAAATGCAAGTGCCGACTAAGAGCACCGTCGTATCGCGGTTTAATTGGAGCGGAATTAATGTTCACCGCGGCTAAATGTAAATGAAGGGAACATAGTTGCAAGCGAATCGTCTTTCGGTTTTGTTGCTCGCTATTTATTCTGTTGTTTCGCCGGCTGCCTCGACGGTGTGTAATCGCATTGTCGTCGTTCAAGAGACGCGCGTACTTGCTCAGACATGAATCATCTCCTGAGAACAAATTATAGATGATTATTCTGTTAAACGTGTACAATTTGCGACTGGTGCAAATTAAGTGATCTAGAAACATGTTCCCTTATATCGATGGAAATTGATAAACATCGTTGTCGATACGAGCACGATAATATTCTTTTAATATCTGTAATAGAAATAATTGAAGAAATTGCCTATGTGTAATCTCACAAGGAACAGAGAGACTCGTGTATTCGTATAATGATTTGCAAATTTTGAAAAGGTAAAAATTTAATCAACAAATATTCGTTCGTGAGTCTATGAATTTAGAACGTTGAACCAAAAATAAATTCAATACATGCAATTACATTTCACGTGTTATATCCATAATGTCAAATCTCAGAAAAGAACTGTTAATAACTAATACAGAATTCACTATTCGATTGCACTTAGCTGCAAAACTACACTAACAATAAATAAAAATACCACGCTAACGATAAATACAAATGCAATAAAAGCACACTTGTTGTGTTTCGATTTAAATTCGTTCGAGCCCTCAAATATTGTCGTGATTTTGCAAAAGTGAATCGTCGCTCTAACAGTTTCGACACGATTCCGCCGCGGCGTTCGGAATCAACGAGGTGGCGCGCACCTCGAGAGGGAATGTACGTTAGAAATCCATTTTAACGGGGATCAGAATAATCTAGGCCGGCAGATTTAAATAATAATGTAACTCGACCCATGCTGACGGTTTTCGCGCGTCACGGCTCTCCATTTCGCGTCGCTGTCCTTCCACCCGCGCCGGGACAAAGCAAATTTGCGAGATTGCGTTCCGACGAACACGGCCCCCCCCCCCCCCCGAAATGGCTGGGCGAGGGTAGTCGCTGGATTAGATCCCGTAGCTGTCTCTACGAGCGAGCAAAGCGGCGAGAGAAAGAGAGGAAGAGAGAGAGCACGAGGAGACAAGCGACACGAAACACTCGAAGGCGATGGAACCCGGGGGAGGAGAGAGCGAAGACTTGCCGGTAAAGAGGCAAGTTCCATTCGCGGGCCACGCGACGGATGGGTCGAAGTTTTAAATGACTTCGGTATTAAAACTTTGATGGCATTTGTCAGTTTCCCGGGGCTCCGCGAATTGTTTCGCAACTCTTAAGCCATTTTAAAGCGCCATTATTGACTGGCCGTTTCCCTAGCTCGTCCTGTCCCGCCCGTTTCACAATCGAAAGTCCGCTCGCCCCCTCCCCCAGCCCCCGGCATTTTTCTTTCGCGTCTGTTAAATTGACGCGAGTTGCGACTTGGCTGTCTTTGATGGCCAACTATCGCTTACTGGATTCATAATCGCTTATATGTATATATTAATTTATATTAACACTGTTGAGTTTAATAACGAGGGGGGTTGACAAATTTTTCGAGCTCTGAAGATGTTGCTCTAAGGATTTATTTAACATTAAAACAATCAAGTGTCAGTGTGACAGTATGTTAAGATTTCTGTTTAGACAAACATGCAATTGTACAAATTTGTTAATTTTAATTAATATTTTGATACTTATTGAGGACTGGTTGTTCTGATATTAACGTTGAACGTAAATTAATACGTTGGGTTGCTGTGTGGGTCTTGGCAAAAAATTTTTTTAAAGTAATTCATTATAAGTTGAAATTCAGCCAGCGCGCCGTGAAGGAAACTTGATCAAAAGCAGCTGCAAGCTAAGTTTTATATCTGCGCTGGGAGCATGTGCATCGATTGAACGTTCTATCTTGCTCGTGCAAAGAAGAAGATGTTAGTTCGAACTTTTACCCTACGAACATCATTTCGAATTTGTAACAAATAATTTGGAAATGATTTCCTTCAGGAAGGAACTTCAATGCCACAGAATTAAATGATATCCGTGCGTCGTTGTATTATTTCACCTGCCCGGAATTTCGCGAGTTAGTCCCGTTACCACTGTACTTTAACAGGTCTCGAGCAAGCTCTACGAAATGATAAACAACTAAACGGGGACAATAGCCGTGAAAGCGACGATTCGAATGGAACCATTTAGACGTCCTCGTGCGTTCTCTACGCCCAGGAGACGTGTTCGTTTCCGTCGTCATTGCACTTACACCTGGAAACAGTGTCTGCCAGCGTCCGTGACATTCGAGATGGCAATCCTCCTGAGTAGTCCCTCGCCTTCGAGTCAACGTGGCGTTACTCCGAACGACTTCTTCTCCGGGGTTTAAACGGCAACGAGAAAGCGCATTAGCGATAATTGCCGGGTTACGTCAATTTTTTCTCTCTCTCTCTCTCTTTCTCTCTGTTATTCTATTTCGGATGTAGCCGCCGCTAGGCGAAATAATTGAACGTGACTTTAAAAATGCAACCTCCTCCTACTCCTCCTCCTCTCCTTCGTTCTCTCGCTGCAATTCATCTCCAGTAAGTAATGGGAAACATTGGAAGCCGTCTTAATAAATTTCACGATGAAATGGAATTGGGAGATGATGCTCCTCGTTTGACGAATGTTTAAAGATTATAACATATTATATTAATCGAGGCTGTTTTAAATAACAAGTAAAACATTTCTGGAGTAGTTAATGAAGATTTTGCTACACTGTACAATCGACATAATCTTGAAGAACGTGTTTGGGAAAAATTTGTCTGGATGAATTCAAGATAAAATAAAACAGTTGGATTAATTTTTTGATATTTCGATGCAAAGTATCATGTGAAATCTAAATTAAGATACGAGCGTAATAGAGAATTTAAATTCACATTTTCATAATGTTGCTTTAACAAATATTAAATGATTCTAATAATATTTGAATATAAAAACAAGACATGATCGTATTGAATTGATGTCACCATGTCTACGTTTCTCTTACCATTCCAGGCTATTTTATTCAAATAACAAGTAAAAGATTTCCAAAACATGAAGATGTTTCGGAAAAAATTCGCCTCGAACGAAGAATTCAAGAGTGAACGAGTTTAAGATGAAATAAAATAGTTGGATTAACTTTTTTGACATACGAAATGTCATACGAAATCTAAATTCAGATAAAAATTTAGCAAAAACTTTGAATTTACATTTTCACAATGTTGCTTTAAAAAAAAACATTAAAAATTCTAATAATATTTAGAAATAAAGGAAAACAAGCCAACCACTCGACTAGAAATTAAAATTAAGAAACCACAGTTCAATATCCACTAGCAACAACTCTTCTCTATGCACGTGCAACACCTTTTATTGCACCAAACTCTGCGTTCGTAGACCGAGCCGCGTTTCTGCATTGCACGAAGCTGGCTGCCGTCGAAAGACGAACAGACAATAATTATCGCGCGACAAACAAACACAATGCGCGCGATTAAGGGGAAAAAAAGCTAACGACGATAACGGGACGAAAAGGCGGAATGGAAAAAAGTCGGCGGAAGGTACAATGAGGAGGAGACGATGGCTGGGAGGGTGGAGGTGGTAAAGGAGCGAAGGATTAATTCCAAAGATTTACAGCGCGGCTCAACCATTATCGCGTTTCGTCGGCTGGATAAGAGTTTGCCCTCCGGGCTTTTAATTCCCCCGCAGACCGCCGCACCTTATTCTCTCGCCTTTACTTTCCACCGTTCTCTTTCCCCTTCTCTTTCTTCTCTTCTCTCAATCCACTTCTTCTTCTTCTTCTTCTTCTTTCCTTCCTTTTCCCCTCCGCTCTTCTTTTTCTTTTTCGACACTTGCCGCAGCCTTAACCCCTTAACCGCCTTAATGCGGCCGGCTACGCGTCGCTTCCGCCCCGGTGTGTCTGACACTTAATTAGAAGCCCGTTGTACATGAAAACGCCGCCGCGTCTGTTCAAACTGCGCTCCCTCCCGCGAGAGGGAGACCTCCGCAGAATTCTGTCAGCTAACCGCGAGAAAATCCATCTCGGTATGAACGGGCAACGAGTACCTTGCCCCGCCGACCATTTGCGGCGAGCCATGAGGAAGATTGACGTTCGATCGTTGCACCGCTCGAATCGAACGATCGTGAAACGTCTGTTTGATAAAACATTGGGAGAGCCGGGCCGTGCCGTGGGATTGTCATTCCGCGGGACAAAGGGGATTCTTTCTGAAACACACTGTCGCGCGGAAGTAAGCATTTCGCAGAAAAAGGGACGTTCGTTCGTGCCCCGCTGACAATTGAGAATCTTATCGTGGACATTGGGATTATTAATAATGAATAAACTGCGGCAAATGTATCACGATAATTACGATAAATCGTTCATTAGCAATTCTTAATGTTGCATTGCAGATTGTTATGTTAACCTGTAGTTGTAGTTGTTATATCTTTAGTTGTGAAGGGTTTTAATTGTAACACTATATTTATATATTCATTTTTATTTATGATTATGATTATGGATGGTGGAAAGATGTAGGATTTAGGTAAGGCGAGGAAAGATTGTGCATTCTGTCTAGACTCATCAGTGGGGCTGATGACAGCGATCCCTTTTACTCCAGATGCTTGTTGTTATAACTACTCGCTAGTTTGGACGGTCACCCATCCTAGCGGTGTTCCGCACTCTGCTTGCTTAACATCGAAGATCGGTAGGCGTACAGCCACTTGCAGCTTGTACGAGTCGGTGTTCGAGAGCTACAGTTGTATTTAGTTGTAATGCGAAGAAATGCGTGAGAAAGAAAGAAAGTGAATGAATGTGGTGGGAAAAGCAGCGACGTTGGCGCGAGACGCTTTTCTTTCTGAAGAGAATGCGAATTCGAGTCGAGCGAGTCGAAAACAGAATCGATTCGAGAAAGCATCGATTGAGTTGTTCACTTTTTGCGTTGGAATAACGTGCCACAATATTTTGTCCCAAATTGCAACATTTCTCTCAGTTTCGAGTGTATTTAAATGTGACCCAGGCAAAACAAATGATAAGTTCGTTACCTCTTAATGATTTCTATCCAGTGATATCATATCGATCAGTTCAAAAGGAAAAGAAAGCGACGAATTATTGTACACGGTTCGGTCACTCGTTATGGTCCGCGAACCAGTTGCCAGCGCAAGAGGTTAGAAAAGAGTTTATTTCAGTTGTGACCGCATATATTAGTCGTTAATCTATGTTCATTACCCTGTTTAATCATCTATTGTTTCATCAGCAGCATTGTTATTTATAGTTAATCTCTACAATATTGACAATGATTCACGGTGTATCTTTGATACCTATAATAGGTATCATTACTTGTCAAATGCGTACGAATTAGCGACAAGTTTCTTTCACTCGTTAACACGTCGGCCTTGTCTTTTACAACGATCATTTAAAATTTGTTACCTACGATTATTTTTTAGAATATAAAACAGTGAGAATACTTGTTTTCGCTAATTTCTCCGATAGTTTCGACAGTCGCGGGAGGGGAACGACAAGGCCGAGATTAAACATCACGCTACGGTTTTACGTTCCACCGGTTTAATATATTTTAACGCGTGTGGATATTGAAACAGAAGGCTCTCTCGCAGGATTATAAAACCGTAAGAACGTCCGAGTGTTTCCGCGCCTCACGGAAAAAGTCGTAACACCAGAATTATGGTAATATAACTTGAATCAAAGAACCGGGGAATAAAAAGAGGCTGAAACACGAAATCACACCAACGCAAATCGTAAGATTCTGTTTCAAGAGCGAGACGTGCCGATGAAATTGTGAAACCACACGAGATCTGATGATAAGAGTTTTACGAGCCATACTGACACGAAACTTGCGATTTTAACTCTACATTCTTTTCAATAACGGGCGACTTTATTGAACTAGCGGCTTTCCATCTCGATCGTAACCGTGAACGTAAGTATTCCTGTCCAAAAAAAAAAAAAAAAAGAAAAAGGAGAAAGTTCTTGCAATTGACGATTCACCCGAGAGAGATTCATACGTCGCTTTTTGGTGGAATTCACGGCAAAGAGATAAAACTTTCGATCGACGTTGCAAAATTATGGCTGCACAAGAGCACAAAGATAAGAACGACGCTTGAAGTATTTTCGAACTGTCGAACGGAAAGAAATTCTTTTCCAGGTCATACTTCGAGAAATTTTTAAATTACTGTTCTCGACGACCCGTTTTCGTCACAAGTCTCAGCAACGAAGAACGTCGTGAACTTTGCGACGCTGTCGAAGATCGAAGAAATGCAGGAAGCAAACTAAAATCCTTTTTGTGCGAAATTCTCAATTCTTACATATTCGTATGTATTGTCATTATATATTCTATCCTAGAATGTAAAAATTCTTAAATTTCCAACTATCATCTGAGATAATGGGGAACAGAAACAGAAAAATGGAAAATAAAGACAGTAGAAAATTGAGACGCGACGATATTTCATTCGTCCGGGCCGATATAAATAAACGTATGTCAAAAAATGTTTTATCGTGAATATCCTCAGATCGATGAAGATCTGTTAAAAAAAGTCGATCGAAAAAATTGACCTTGGTTTCTTTTTATAATTGCACCGTATTCTACTCATCGAGAAGATAAAATGTCTCAAAGGAACCAGAATGCAGAGTTCATCTGTACTAGCCACGAGACATTTTTTGACACCCTGTACATTTCCCGACACGTTTCGTCTCTCTCCGTTCAGATCGTCCCCATTCCCCTTGCTCCTGTTTCTATTTCTCCACGAACCTTCCCCTTTATCCGCAGAACCGCGCGGATCTCCCTAACACCGGCAACATCGGCGGAGTTTAGTTTGACAGGTAGTCTAGCGGACTGACATAAAGCTCACCACCAAACACGACCAGCCAACCAACCGGCTCGCCGCTGGTGAAACACCGTCGGCGCCGTGGCGAACTGTGGCCGACTTCGTGCCGGGGCGCACGCAGAATTTGAATAATCCCGATTCAAAATTACGTCACGTACGGCGAAATTGCGATGATTACGGAACTTGAGAATTTCCAGGAGAATTCATCGTCTGGGTTCACATTTCGCTGGCCGGGCGCCGCGCGCTAACTGACGGCGATCACGAGCGGCACATCCGTCGAATTCTTTTGTGGGAAACTTCGCGCCGAATTGTAGGCAAATTTCTTTGTCCTATATCTCGAAATCTTTTTTTTTCTGTTTTTTCATTTCCTACTTTTTCTCTCTTTTTTTTTTTTTTTTTTTTTTGGAACGAATCGTAGAGTCACTGCTAAATATAGAAACAATTCCGGCCCTTTGTTTCGAAATGTCACAATGGCTGTAATAAATAAAAAGGAAAGCATCGGCGTGCCATTGTGCTTGCGTAGCGATTAATAGATTGCGGGTTTTTATACGTTTGTGAAAAATTTAAAATACATTATGTATAATATTTTTTTATATCTGTTACGTGAAAGAAATTTTTTACCAAGGTTTCTTTCCAAAGGACATTACCAAAAGTTATTTCAATAGTTTATCTCGCACTTGTATAATAACCAAGACCTAACCAAAATACGCGGCCATTGTACTACCACCAAGGTTAGAAAAATTATTGTTATTGTGTTTATCTAATTATTACTATTAATGTAATTTAAACCTACAAAAGTGATCGAAAGTGCCTGAAATATTAATTTCCACAATAATATATTATAATTATAGTATATATATATAAAATATTATTAATATATAATAATATATACACATTAATATAATATATATATATATATTATATTACATATAAAATATATTATTTTCGAAAAAATATTAAAATCCACAATCTAGTAATTAACGAGATACCTTCACTTGACAATATTTTCGTAAGACTACAGAAATTCGAAAATCGCAAGGCTGAGATAATACAAAAGCGCTTCGTTTGGAAACATTTTTTGCAACCACTGTGAACCAGCATCGATCGGGAAAGCATCCTCAAAGTCCCTTCCAGAAAACTTCGTACGAAATTACCCGCTATTTCTTTGTCCTATACCACGAAGGATCGTTTCAACTTGGACGATTTTTGCGGAATTTTCTCTCCTTTTTCTTCTCGGGCAATTTCGTGGCCCCGATTCGCTGCAAAATGCTTCGACTTCTCCCTGGCGCTGGTCCCTTCGTGTTGTCCCTTTGTTTCGAAATATTTCGGGCATGCAGCGTACTCGGCCGAAATGTACATCGCTCGCGCGCGTGCATTGTAATTATCGCGAAACTGGGTTGAATAGCGTTGCCGCGAAATAATTTCTATAAACGTATGGTGTGCTTAGTCCCACGCGTCCCGCGTCCATTTGCGCAAAAATGATTCTCTAATTGGAGAAATGTTCCCGGCGAAATTTTTGCCAGCTCGCGGCCTCGCAACACGGCCGCGCGAAGTTACGTTTACGAGTCCGCCAGAACTTCGTCATACCACCGAACAATGTATCGCGCGTTGTTAAAAGATGAACATCGTGCGGTAGTTGCGTCGGTTAAGCGAGCAAACCGTGTAGAGGTATACGATTTAAAATTTTAATCTCTAATTTGGGTGGAATTATATACAATAGGCTGCAATAATAAAATCAAAGGGAAACCGTACTAAATACTAATTTTGCAATTACTTGTTATTTTTATTATAAATGTCTGAATTACTTGTACACTGTACGAATATTTATTACGAGTTCATCTCTGTCACTTTGTTCATTTTTCTTCATATTCATATAAACAACATGAATTTGTTTTTCGTTTATTTGATATTATTGTTCTGCAGACTTTGGAGAATAGATACGCCATGTTTGTTTAAAAAATACTGTTTAATAAATATTATTATTCAGCATTTTAGTCGTGATTAGTCACTGTACGAATACTTTTTACACCCACTGTAATGCTGAAAATCGTGTATAATCAGATCATGAAGAATTTAAAGGGCAGTCGAAAACATGTAGAAAAAGGCAACATTTAGAATTTCAATATTTTTCTAAAATTTCGTGTATCTCTAGATAATTTTGAACATTCGGTTCTTAAATGATCCTTCAAACCTGAAATTTAACGTGTGTTTGATCCCACTGCGTTCCTCAGGTTAGTTTCAATACAATTATATCGTTCTTTGCTGAAAAAGTTTGTTCAATTTTCAGGAAAAAGAACTGTCAAAACCGAGAAAGAACATATTTATGCCATTTCAGACTTTTCACGAACACACAGTTGAAGAAACGTTGAAGAAAGTTTAGTTAACAAAAATTTTAGTTTCCACTGTTAAATATAGTAATAAGTCATAGAATTTTGCATAGTGCGTGCACTCTCTTCTCCTTTCTACAGTGATGACGAATTAAAAATTCAAAGACAACCTTTCAAATTAATCGACGATATTACATCAATCCACGAACTATACGTCTTATACACGGGCAATTATTTTTTAATGTCGCGTCCTCTTAAAAACAGAGATTGAAATTGCTGGCGTTTGAAGAATTTAATGACTATGTTTTCGATTGGAAGGGCGCCTCCTCGACGAGGTCTGGCTGCAATAAAAACCCCCCGAGAGTTTCCTTCGGACGAGACGAGAAAAGATGCAAAGTAACAGCGTTCGTCAGACGATTTCGACGATTTCACGGACTGGTGCTTTCATAGATTTCGCCGCTGCGTAGACGACCGAACACAAACAGTCTTATAGTCGCGAGCTCGCTCGTTTCCTTTATCTGTTCGTACGTATCTGTCGCGGGGTGAGTATCAGATTGATGGTGGATATCAATATTACGTATAACCTTGTTGCCAGACTGTTCGCGTTCATTCGCATACATCGAGGTATAAATCGGGAATCTTGCGCAAGAAGTTTCCCCCCTCTGCCGAGGATGCTTTCACGTCGCCCTCCGCGAACTATCCAAGCGAGTGATCCGTATCCTCTCGACTATCAATCAACCAACTTCGCAACTTCTTTCTTCGAAATTCCGGAATGATTTCCGATCGCAAGAATCTCCCTCCCGTGGATATTGTCTTTCTTTGATGAGAGAAGTAAAAAGAAAAATGAAAGTGAAACGTATTTCTTTGGCGCATTCTTAATTTCTTTTTCTTTTTTCTTTTTACAGCGGAGAATATTTCATGAGCAACGATCTAAATTCGTGATTATCATTCTCCCTTTGTTCTAAATGTGAAAATATCGTGGAAGATGCAGATCGATAGAAGTCAACATCGAACGGTCAGAGTTTTATTAAATTTCACGCGATCGACTGATGAATCCTGTCCGATTACAAACAAAATGGGACTCTACCCGTGGATCATTGCCCTCGAGACTTCGTGAAATATGCATTTAGAGTCTTCTAAAATTTGAAACCCGAGCGCCAACTGAACGTTGGCTGATAATTTATTCATCCCGTTCGAACGACGCGATTTGATGCGAGAAGTCTCTCACCTGCAATCCATCAAATTCAAAGGGAATAATCTCAACACCCGTGCGCCAGTCAGCTTAGTCGAAAGAAGTTCACCAGCCCAGAGAAACGATTCCCCTCGTCTAACAGAAACTTCATTCCACCTTTCTGTACCCACGTGGATCAAATTTACGATCCACGTAGAATTTGATCTGTCGTTTCGCGATCTACTTAAAGAGAAGCCTTTCCGTCCTCGGTTTCCTCCTGTTTCTTTTCTTTCTTTTCTTTCTTTCCTTCTGACCTCGCTCGGCCGTAAAACTCCGCTATTAACGCCGATTTGTAGCCTCTTAAGCGCGGTGAATTCCATCGGAAAATCTCGGAACGTGTCCGCGCCGGCTCTTTAATCGATCACGTTGTTAGTCGATCGACTTGCCTCTCGGGGTGTGCCGTCGTGACCGTAGAAAACCGACGCGGGGTGATCGGGAATCGTGGCTCGCGTTCGAAGGACTCGCCGTTTAAGCCGCGGCACGTGTATCACTTTCCTGGCGGCTCACGATTCCGAGCCGTGACGGGACTCGCGAGTGGATTTCACCGCTTGGGTAAACACCAGCCGCGCAATTCGTTCCGTCGGCGGATATCAGCCCGTTTACGGCCGCCATCGCGAGTTAAAGCGTTCTTGCTTCGTGCAACCACCTGAGGCCACCGACCGTTTATATACATTCTTTATTTGCAAAGCGATGCAAAGACGTCTGGATGCTGGGAGGGGGAGGGGGGGGCGGATTTTTCGCGACATTTCTCCGTGGTTAGGAAATCGTCAAAGAAACGTAGGGTCATGTTTCTTTGTTCACTATATATTTGTAAGTTAACTTTTTTTCATTATAAAATTAAAATTTAATTATTAATTTGATTCATTAAAATACAATATTAACAAAATTGAAAAAACATACGCTTGAATAATTGATATAGAAATTTCTAAAACTAATAATATATTTTGAATAATTATAGAAAAAGGTAAAATATTAATTCAATTTATTATAAAATTTCTTAATAAAATTAAAATTAAATGTCCAGAAATTAAATTAGATGATAAACGAATAGATAAAGTTCAAGGTCGAATAATTAATTCAATAATTACTATAAAATGTATTAAAAATTTAGGAGAATTTAATGGAACTAAATGACTTAAAAAATTAATTGGATAATTAAATAATTGATAAATAAAAAATCTTAATCATAAAGATAATGATATTGATAAATTAAATAATAAATGTCTAGTTATAGAAAAAATATAAGGAAATAATCTAAAAAAATTTATAAATATAATAAAAAATATTAAACTTAAAAAAATTAATAAATTAGAAATTAATTTTTTATTTATTGATATAGAAAATTCTTTAAATAACATTAAAATAAATTTATTAAATATTATATTTAATCGTTGATCACAGCTTGGAGGAGGAATGTTACGTCTGATCATTTAGTACTTGAGAGATAGTTTATATAGTAGATAGGTTATAGTTTATATATGGATAGGTTATACAGTAGTAGAGCTGTGTTTCTGCTGTTATTTGCAACGTCGTGTCAATAATTATCTATCGTACATAGATTTGTGTCTTAATCCTTGTAACATCGAACGTAATTTAATTTACATCTTAATGTGTTAATCTTTTTAAATTCCGTAACCATCATTTCTTATGGAACTTTTGTGCCTTAGTCTTTTTTTTAACCAAGCTATATGGAACGTGGCTCGGTACACATTTCGCTCAATTGCAACTTTTTCGATCGACGCTGAAAGAGTTAAATATGAATGAAGTAATCGTTCGAAAGTTGCTATCACCCGGAACTTTGTTCGACGAGGTGAAATTTGAAAATGGTTTCCGTTTATCTTGATTGATTTAGCAGACTAACCTTTTGGTTTCAGCCTGTTGCTGAATTGGCGAACGAACGAGCGGGTGATAAATAAATAAACGACAGGAAGGAGATGAACAGAAACTGTTCTCTTGTTCTCACTGAAAGAAATTGGCTTTCCAAACGTCACGAAAAACGTGTACATAATCTATCGGTGGTGTTATTATTATCCGGCCAGGATTTTGCGATGTACGCTTGCGTCAATTATTTATTAAAGAAATAATTTATATGTAGCTGCATACGAAAGTCTGTTTTAATGTAAATTATTGAAATCAACCAGTGGCGTGTGCAATCGAATGACTGACGTGGCTCACGTTCTATAAATAATGAAGAATATATTGTTATGCATGTGACGCGTTAAAGAATAATATATCACTCTGTTCCGAAGATATCTCGACGCTTGATTTGATTACCAACAAAAGTTGCTTCAAACAGACACTTCAGAAGAATCAGAAATTTTCACCACTGGAATTTATTGTAAATTTATTATTACTAAATTGCGTTGTCAACTGCGAAGTTCCGCAGGATTTTTCTTTGGTGCAGCACCAGCTACGATTTCCATTACGCCCCTTGAATAGACCGGCGCGAAGTTTCAAGATTTTGGAAACTTTTCACACCTGGGGACGAGTATAATCCTCGCGATATAGACCACACTAACTCTTGGAGTTGGACTCGACAGATAACACACAAACACGCTACTCTCTACCTAGATATCAGAATAGAAATTCACGAACGACGAGAATATGAAAAGAGTTTCCGCACCAAAAATAAAACCATCGTAAATCGCGGAATCGTTGAAAAACCAGAACAGTTCAATTACCGCTTTCGAAATAGAAATTTTCTACTATTAACTTAAATTTCCATCGTTATAATAATAAATTATATCGTCGTGTGAGTCTCAGCGTTGCTAACCTATGATTATCGTAACCTCTTGCGATTCCTACCAATACACTATTTAAAAATTATAATACATTATAATAAAACATTCATTTATTTAAATTCTTTAATTATACTATTTCTATACTAATCTTTTTACATTTCACAGATTCATAGTTACTAATCATTCATTTGTACGCAGCAAAAATCATTTCTGCTGCTTGTTATCTCCGAAATTAAGATAAAGTTACTATGGCGTGATGCAATTTTCACCAATATAATATCATCAAAAGCTATATTACAATAAAATATAACTATATATTTATTTATTTATTTAAATCCTTTGTGTTACATTTATATTCTATCTTCTTGCTTTTAACAGATTCATAATTACCAATTTATTTCATTTATTTGTACACAGCACAGTACATTACAATCATTTCTGCTGCCTGCTATCTCCGAAATTAAAATAACTCAGTCGATAATATTACTGTAGCGTTTAACCAATATAACGTGCATATGACTATATTACAATATAATTCTGTATTTCACCAATACAATTAACAAATAATGTAAAAACTATATTTCACCAATACGATCATCAAAAACTGCATTATAATAAAATTTAACTATATATATATATTCATCTGTTAAATCCCCCATATTAATTTGATACTCTATCTTTTTGCTTTTCCCAGATCTACAGGTACTAATCGTTCATTCGTACACAGCAAATTCTTTCACTATCCTCGACAATTGAGACAACTCTGACAATTCTGACGTTCGTGGATTCTTCTGTATAATCTCGTATTTTCCTGCAATCACGGGGCAATAATTTCGGGCGCCGGGAAAAAGAAAAGTCGCGGGACTAACGCGGCGCTGCGAGGACTCGGCTTGCCAACCCCGTCGAATACACACGTGTACACGTGGAGTAGTGGCACTCCGGCATTGGCGCAGTTTCCAGGTAAGTAACGTGCCAGCAACTTATCGCAGGCTTGGAGGAAACGTAGTCTAGGGGGAGGGTACAGGAGGAGCCTGGCTGCCGGGGTGGTATAACTTCGAACTTGGTTATGGAGTTGGTTGAATTATGTGTCACGTAGCTAGTCGCGCGCGAACGCGCCAACCCCAAAATAGGCTGGAGGAACCCTCTCTCGGATGCGCTGCCTCGCGAACGTGCACACGCCACACGCTCGATACAGGCAGCTGCGAACGATATTACGCGTACGTGTGCACACAGCCACGCGGATTACGTCGACATCGACAACTTGCCAGGCACGTGTACCTTGCAAATTCATCTTTCGTCCTATTTACACGCTGGCTTAGTCGCGAATCAATCACCGGTTGATTGCAGCCACTACAAATTCACGGCGGTGATCCATATTTCGTTGAAAGGCGTTCCCAGAGCGAATATCGTTCAGAGTTTTTTCTGTTGATAATCTTGATCGGCTCGAGGACCCTATCGAACGAAGTTGTCGAGCTTTCCCGCAAAAGCGATACCGGATTGTAGAACACTTGCTCTGCGCAGAGGAGCCCACTCTTTCGAGAGGAAATTTTTTTAACTCATTTTCCATTTGACATTTTTATCGCTGAGGGCCGCAGCGAACGAAGTTCTCGAGTACTCGCGACGTAACAGAGATCGTGGAAGAGGAAACGGGGATTCTTTCCAGAGGAAGGAAGATTTTCGGATTTTCAAGTATGCTGTCAAAGTAGCTCCGGTACGTACTCGTCTTTTCATCTTGACGCACGAAGCTCGTCGTGTCACATCGCCTATCGCAGACAGTTCGACAAGTTTATTCCACATGAAAGACGTGTGCGTGCGTCACTTTTTGCTACGTAATCTTAAAGCTTAAAAAATTTACCTCGCGAGAAGGAAACAGAAAGTACAGATGGGGGAAGTTCACCCTTCGATTGTTACGTACGTTACAATCAGAACGATCGAGAGGAAATTCATTTCATAAAAAAGGGATGGGGGGGGGGGGGGAATAAAGAACACAAAGGAGGGAAAGTTATTCGATCGGCCAACTATCAGTTTGCTTAACCGGAGCTCGCGGTACGTTGCGTCTTTGTAGTGGAGAAATCGCACTCGACACAGCGCGGAGCCCTGTTTGCGAGGCAAAGCGGCTGGTAAAGTTGCGGGGCAACTTCTCTCCCGCGGTATTATACGAGAATTGATAATGCCGAAGTTGTTAATGCATTCTCGGATCACTGCGCTATTTATGGACCGTAGGAGGAAGGACCCAACCCCTTCTTTCATCCCCAAGTCGCGAACGTCCCCTTTCGCGTGCATCGCTTCGACCGAAATTCGAAGCGCGAACCGAGCCACGGCCAGTGATTAATTCGTTTCGAAAGTTCGGCAAAGGCGATGACACTCTTCTCCCCGACATCCGTTCAAACGCGTTTACGTGCATCGTAACTACGTTTACTTGAAAGGAGGGGTGAAACAATCGCGAGTAGAACAATGTATGAACGTTCGTGCATTTACAGCAAATTTGAATGTTATTCAAGACGTGCGTAAATTATCATATATCACGTTGATGTATTTTTTACATCAATGTATGATATAATATAATGTACAGTATAAACAATGTACGTGTATATTGTAAAATACATATAGTAAATAGAGTTGTAATATATTTGGAGACTGGAATGTTTCTTTACGAATTATGTTATATTATATTAATTTAACTATTTTACCAATATTATATCACATTACATTATATTCAATTACGAATTGGTTGTAAAGTTTTATTGTGAAAAATTGAGGTTATTTTCAAAAATATGAACTTCCACGAGAATCTACGATTACAGTTGCAAGCAATAGTAGAAACTTTTGTCGACACTGGTGGACTGTGCTCGTCCACGCGAGATTTTTAATTTTAATCCCACAGGTTCGAAGGCAACCGGGATTTGTTCTATTTACTTCGTTCATTTCGTCCAACGAGTTTCTGAATTGCGAAAGAAAGCTGTTGGTAGCAATCGGCGAGGAATCGCTGAGACTCTACAATCTCCCTTCTAATTCCGTACTTTTCGTGTTAAAGAGAGCTTCGTGGAGACGAAGTTGAGCGAAAATTGCGAGATAAGATTTTTCCGTGGGCATCGAAAGATACTCTACGAAGTAGGGAAATTGTGAATTTAAAGGGGATCGAGGATTCGGATCGAGAAAATTCGGTCAGCGCAAGGATATCCCAAATGACAGATTAATGATCGAACGAAATTCGCCATTTGCCGTGGTTTAATATTTTCTACTTGTACGAATTTCTCTTTATTTTCCATCGAACCACTCAGTTTCGCTAATTAAAAAAATGTTACGAACACGCACGCAGTCGACAATTCGCCGATATACAGGCACATTCGTATACGTATTTTCTACGTATTTTGTTCTCTATGATGTCGCGTTTATACAGCTGGAATTCACGTGGATGAAACGAACCAATCCGCAGCCCATCCGCGTGCACTTTTATTATTAACGAAATAGACGAATCCGTTGATGGATCTGTCCGATGATATTATTGGTTATTACGTTGGTTTTTCGTTTTTCCTTTTTCTTTTTATCGTCTCTCTCTCTCTCTCTCTTCGTCTCTCTCTCTCTTTTCAAAGGATCGTGACATCGTGTAACATTTAGAGACCGTGAAAACGTCGATGCTGTATCAATTTGCTAATTAATAAAACAAAAAGCTGGTAGCACGTGCGGGGGGGAAAAAGCGTCTGTATCAATTATTACGACCGCACTAACGTCAAAAGCTACGGACAGGAATGTTAGTACCACGACTCTCTTTGTGCTGATTCATTTCACTGAATCGGTGTTTCTTGTCCCAACGCTTGGCGAGCAGCGTTGTTTGTCGATCGTGTGCCCCGGAAGCGCGACAACAGCAAAGAAAATTATTAAAAAGAAGCTTCGACACATATTATATATATTATACGTTTAACCCTAATGTTGAATCTACCTAAATCTTTGTCACAATATCATCTCAATGTGCATTATACATTTAAAATGCTTATCCATGTTGCAAATTAATTCTCTATTAAATGTATATCTGCAGTAAATTTCGTAAGTCTTCACTTTTAAATTTTATCAATACTGTCGATAATATCAGACTTCTTCGTGCAATTATGATACTTTTATAAAAACAATTAATAATATTATTTCACCTCTCAGATATTACAGGAGATTCTACTTTGAATATTTTCTACATTTTTGCACGATAATCTAAAAATTCGCAATCGCTAAATGAAATTCCAAAATCCTCCCAACGTGAAAACTTTCTTCGATAAGAGGACTGCGGACTTTAAATTCGTATTTTTATGGAAATAATCCAGAAAATAGACTCTAGATAGAAGTCTGCTTCACACGTTAAATATTCTAACGAATATTCCACCTTTGGTACGCAGAAATGCATAAAAATCTGCAAACACACACCTCGCCGTGAAACGCGAGAGACGTGAAAAGTGAAATCACCGATCTCACCAGAGGTATCGAAAAGGGAAGAGCCGAGCCGAAGTAGTCTGAGCGACTTTGTCGCGGTCGATGGTGCTCGCTTCAATGCCCTTCAATGGCCTGCCATCGCCACGTCCTAATTATTCTGGTAATTATTCTGGCCATTATCGTGCCGACAGAGGATCGATAAGAGCGGTCCCGTGATCGTTTATGAGATAAAGTTGGTGGAGGATGTGCCTTACGGAGTCAGCCTGCCGCCATCCTGCCTTAGCTTTCCATCGACCATCGATAATCTTCGATGGTGGCTGCGGCGCGCATCGTTGTCACGGCTAAAGCCGACCACGGATTTTCGCGTGACGCCGACCGTCCCCCTCCCCCTCCCCCTCCCACCCGCCGCGGCTCTAACGAGAATCCAATAATCCTCAATTCACCGGGCATCATGCTCGCCAAATAGAAGTTTATTCGAAAGGCGCGGCTCTCGTCCACGATCGACACGAGGATCCACGAATAAATACGCGATTAACCGATATCGATACTGGGTCACTTTCACATGTTACGACAACATGGTAACATGTGAAAGACAACTGTAGAATATCGATACTTTGTATCGTCATTTCACCGTAATCATGGTATGTCTAGAAAAATTAAAACACCTAGGGATAGCTATTGCAACGAGAATGGAAGAAGTCAATTACCTGTTTGATTAAAATGTCTGTGATTACGAATAATGACTAATGGGTAACCGAACAATATTTTCGTTGCCAATAACCGTTATTGAAATTTATTTCGATTGCTCGTAACAATTATCAGCGAGGGACTTATTCTCGGTTCTTCATTTTCGTTAATTTCCACGAGATTCACGTTAGAAAGTAGAAAGTCTGCACTCAAAATGTTTCAACGCGATTGTAGATTATTTTGATTGAATTCGAAACAATATTCTACACTATTATCAACGATATTATACGAAACGGAATAACCCCTGATCGATAATAAATAGCTATCGGCAAAGAAATAAATTTTCGGTCACTCGTAATTGTTATTTTCTAATCAGAGCATTTAATTTTTTAATCATATCGTTTTCGACAATTTTTTTTTATATTTTGAGGTTGACATTCTTAACTTAAACAGATGGTTCAAAAGTCAATTAGTGTAAATCATTTTTCTCCATTTCAAAAACTTACCGTTACTTGCTGAAATCTTTGGTCAATAGAATAATTTAGCCACAATATTATGATAATTACATTTTATAATGACTAAACGATCATATTATAATGACTAAACTCTTCCCCCAAATTGAAGTGAATTGATTTTGACAATGAAACGATATTCGCGTAAAATTAATTTATCTTTAATAACAAGTGATTCACACTGACTGGCTTCTAAGCCCTCCAAATAAATGAACAAGTTTCAGTGACTGATTTTTTTCTTCATAAAAATTTTTATAACAGTTACTAGTCTTTATACCTGTACATTTCGAAATAATCAATTAATTAACGTCGTTATCGGCACCTTCGATCGAACCCTTTGCTGCTTGCAAACGGTTTCTAGCTTTCTCAGTGTTTCTCGAGCCTATAGATCCACGATGATTGAGCGATATGATAGCAGAATTCGCACCCAATTCGATTTCTAACGAAACTACGCACGTAGCCTCTGGGCACTGTGCTTAATGTAACGAGTTGTTATATACGGACGCGAAGTTGTTGCGTTAAGGTGTTTCTCCGGGTGTTAAACTTTCAGGCTAATGGATTTGATAAGCAGCTTTCGACAAAGGATGCTGAATGTAGGTTCTAGTCCGTTTAGGGGATGAATTTTATAGTGCGTTTCCCGATAATATCACTGCTAATTCGAGAGACAAGGTTTTAGATTATTGATCGCCTACTCTCTAGAATTGAGCCAACTCTCTGACTGAAATGAAAATTTTAACGATCGTTTGTAGAAATCGGAATATATATTGTAATTACTTAAATTTCGTTAAACAGCTGATTATTATTGGGGAACATCGTTGACCGAAGTTACTGCGCAATTTTGGCGCGTCGATTAAAAGTCTCGCGTCGAAGCGAAATTTACTTTACTTGTTTCATAAAAATCCTAGGACATTAATTTTCAACAGGGCCACTTTGTAGATCGTCGATTAACGATTAATTTAAGAGGAGCACTTAGCCACCGCGGTATCCTAGTTGCACACCTTCGTTTAACCGACGTTTCAACAACAAAAAGCCTCCGACATCCTGGATAATTTCGAGGCAATCCTTTCCTCGAACGTACATGCATAGCACAAGCGCAACAATAACAATAGCCACGGTTAGAGAAAAAAAAAGAAAAAAGGAAAGAAGAAAAAGAAAGAAGGAGAGTATACGGTACGTTCCTCCGGCTAGCACCAGAAAGCGTTTCCTTTCGTCGTAGGAAAAACTATTCGCTCCTGCGAACGCGGTCGATGAAAAAATAAAGGGTGAACGAAATGTCGGTGGAAGAAAAAAAAGAGAGAGACGAAAATAGGCAGAAACAACGAGTGAAATCGATAACCGCAATAAATAACCGCGGGGCAAACAGCGGAGCTCGCCAGGCAAATTACACAATTTGCGACGTAACGATAACGCAACGAATACGAACCCTGTCGAGCACCTGTGCAACCCCCCTTTCGCCGAAAACAAATCGACCGAGGTTGCCGAAGTCGCATTTTCTTTTCCCCTCCCCGCCGCGTCGCAATTACTTATTAGCTACTAAGAAGGTCTCAGGGTCGCACTTTCCCTCCACTCCCCCTTTTTTTTTCCTCTCCACGATTCCTCCCTTCTCCTCTCTTTCCTTTTCACGTCGACGGCGGAGCAGCCAATGTCAGAAGGTCGACGAGTTTCAACGATTTATTCCATATTATGTAAATGGCCAGAGGAGAAAGAGAAAAAGAGAGAGAGAGAGAGAAAACAGCGAAGGTAGAAAGGGTGATCCGAGAATGAACGAACGAGCCCGGAGTGGACCGGAGCCGCAGCTTCTTTCATCTTCGGATATTAATTTCCAGGGAGGGAGGGGGGAGGGAGGGAGAAGGGAGAACGAGACGGCCGATTCGAAGAGAAAAGAAACCGAGGGAACAGAGAGAGCGCCGTAATCCAATTTACCAATGTCTCTCTCGAGCCAGAGCTTTGTCTGGATACCCCGGCCGATCTTCCTTCTCGTGTCTCTCTTTTTCTCTCCCTCTCTGTCATCCTCGGCGCGAGAATCACTTCCTCCTCCTCCCCCTCCCCCCCGTAAGACATCCCGTTCTCTTTCAATGCCGACAATCTTCGTGCTTGAAAACTTGAAAAGGTCCTACGACTAGGACTCGACCGATACGTCGCAACGGTCAAGTTCCGCGACGTTTCCTCGTGGTGTCTCGAGTAGCGCGTTTATACCGCACTGTAAAAATTGCGAAACTTCTTCCTGTTAAACAAACGATACGAAATCTTTTTTATACGCGTTCTTCAACGTGCTTTTATCAAACTAGACTAAATTCTTTTGCAACATACTTTTGTATTATTAAACAGAAAAGAGAGAAAGTAGAAATTATGGTAATAGTTTAGCGGGTCAGAATGACAGCACATTTCGTGAGAAACAATGGATAGAATCGAAAGAAACGAGTTCGATAATTGTTTGATATTTGGTACGACCTTTTTCTTTCCATTTAGTAACGGCATTCTTTGAGGTAAAGATTTATGAAACTTTTCGGCTTCGTTCCTCCCACCCCATCACAATATACATTTTTTAAATTTATTAATATTTGCTCTTGGCAAATATTAATAATAATTTTAATTTTCAATAATATTTTCTATAATATTTTTCTATAAAATTATATTTTATTAATTTATTTTAATAATAATTTTCTATAATATCTAAGTCCGGAAATTAGCAGGCAGATTAATATAATATTTGTCCCTCGACAAGTTCTATTGTAATTCATAGCTTCCTCTTCAAACTATACTAGTAATAAAAAGTAATAAAAAGTATTTCTTAATTATTTTTACTTGGATTTAACGTGTCGCAAAATGGTAACGATAGAACTGACTTCAGAGCACGTGTTGATTAAGCATTTTTTACTTCTCTCGATGAGATTCTCCTTTTTTACTCTTAAACTCTTTTTTATCGCTCTATATACAGGATTATACAATTTTTTCAAAAAGCCAGAAGAAATGGCGGAATTATCAAGACTTTTCAGTATGTGCCTCTAAATCTAGATAGATACACGTAATCTTCTTTTCCCTTTTCTTAAACTTCTCAAAGAATACAAATGAGCAATGTTACATTTCTATTTTCCACAAAAGTTAATTCCTTGAGAAATTAACGAAATATACAAACAGCAAATAGCTTTTTTAAATAACGAACTCTATTGACAAACTATTCGCCTGTTACCCATACCTATATTTCACCAGAATTCTTCAAAATTCAAAAAAATATTTCTCAAATCGAACCCTATGAACGATCTTTTCTTAATCGCCGTCATTTTTCTATCAACCCCACGATACGCAGATCTACAAACCGAGCAATTTTTCCACCCATCGGGGGGAAATTTATTCCGGAAAGTACGTATCTGGCGTAAAACAGTGCGGCTTTTTCCGCCGGGTATCGCGGCGAATCGCCAAAAACTTTCAACCGATGGTAAACATCGGTAAGAAAGGGCTGGCTCCCTTCGTTGGAAATACCATTACGTTGCCGGAGCTTCCATTCCCATCGTCCTCCTCTCTCTACCGTTTCTTCGTCACACCCGTCTCGCACGATGCCTCGTCTCCGTCGGACGAAAAGCTGCGGGTTATATTACAAGCCATAGTGGTAACCCTAGCCAACGTGCACTTAGACCCAGCCCGGTATCCCTCCTGCTTCTTAAATGCCTCGGGATCCCTTTAGGAAAGTATTCCTGATGGCATTACTTCTCGCCGGACTCTCGAAAAACCCCGCCACCGGTTCCCCTCCGCGGGTTGCTCCAACACCACGGATACGTCCTAACGTAAGTAGATTTCGTGCGTTTGCCGTGAAATAGCGGGAACGAGGCGCGCTCGATTCATTCGATTAGTCAGGGTGGAGGAAGTTGCGTGCGTTCTAATGCGCCGCTGTCTTCAGGCTCGCTGTCAGAAACGATATTTCCCGCTAAAGGGATTGTCCTGCACGGGGGCTGGGAAGGTGGCAGGACGGTGCTTAGACGCGACAGGGGAAACCGAAGGAATCTATCTGTGCGTCGTGAAAGAACAAGGTCTCGAGGTGGAGGTGTGGTGAAAGAAATTAGAGAGGCTGCGAAATGGAGAGCGAAAGCTACGAAATGCGTGTATAATAAGTGTGCAACAATAATAATGTAAACAATAAGTGTACAATAATAATAATAATATAAATAATAATTTATATTAAATATCTATTATTTATGTTTATATTAGATAGATATGTTTCGAAACACGTGCACAATAAACGTATAATAATAACAATATAATACAAATAATAATTTATATTACAAATAATATAAATAATACAAATAATAATTTATATTAAATATATATCTGTTATTTATATTTATATTAGACAGATATATTTCTAAACAAGTGCATAATAAATGTATAATAATAACAATATAAATAATACAATAATAACAAATATGTTTTGATGCAAATATTTTTGAAAGTTATTTGATAGTATATATATCATACGTGATTTATATATATATATATATATGTATGTATATGTATTTTATGAATATTCTATATTCGGGACGTAAAAACAGAATTTCAGTAGTAGAACTTCGATTTCTCGAAATTTTATGAATCTGTGGAACATCTGGGCTAAATTTTGGACACATATTTCTGTACAGTTTACGCATACTCTGTATTTTCACATTTCCGTAAAATCCATGGGCAATCGACAATTCGTTAACGCCTCATCGTCTCGAAGAGCGGTAGCAATTTTTCTGCTTCCACGGTAAAAGTTCCAATTCGTGTACTCGAGTTAAAACTCTCCGCTTTCACGAAGGGTTGAGCTTTCTTCATTTTTGTTTCTTTCTTTCTCCTTCTTACCTTGCCTATCTCGCCGACGAACCTCTCGCGCTGATTCAACCTCTCGAGGGAAAAGATTAGAAAAAGAAGAAAAGAGAGAAAAATAAAATGAACTTCGAACGCTAAGCGCCTCTCGTTAAAGATTCGCGCTGGTCGGTCGCAGGCTCGATATAACCCGTTTCACTCTTCCTTGAGAATTCAAAGAAACAGAGAATTTTCGAGACCCGGGCAAGTGTTTGGGGGGAATCCATCCACGCAGCGAGCTGGCCTCCTTCAATTGAACGGGAGCTTTTGTGGCGGCGGATACCGAGATAATAAGATGAACATTGAAATACGCATGGCCCGCGAGATGAACCGACCGCCCTCAAAGGGTTACTCAACGCGCTGTATCCGCGCTGGGATTGTATCTCGCCGGCGTGGAAACCGTAATTACCTTCAAATGACGCCGTTAAGCGCAACATTTAATCCGGAGGAACGCGATGAAAGGCATTAAAACAAATCCACTTTCAGGTGATGCAGGAATTTCAGTGAAATAGAGGGCCGTGCGGGCATCCGATTGCGATTTCACCTCGGCTGCCTCGGCTTGCGCCGCTTGCACGTCGAGAAAGACGTAGTGGGAACGGCACGAAGGAGACGGAGATACTGATGAAAAGCATCGAAATTACACGATCTTCTCGTCACTTGTAGAATTTTTGGAATTATTACTGGAGGAGCGTAGGGGGTAGTTCTCTTGCTCCTTTTCAGACTCAGACTCTCGATGTGTATATTTTGTGTTATTTTGTTTTCTGCTTTTTTAATTGAATATTAAAAGAGGGATTAATGAAATTATGCAACTTTTTCTTATCAGTTTGCAGAATTTTAGAAATTATTACTGGTGGAGCGTAGGAGGTAATTCTCTTGCTCTTTCTCAGACTTAGACTCTCGATGTATATGTTTTGTTTCTTTTTTTTTAATTGAATATTAAAAGAGGGATTAATGAAATTGCACAATTTTTTTTTATCAGTTTGCAGAATTTTAGAAATTATTATTGAGGGAAGAGGAGGCTTTCTTGCTTTTTTTCAGACCGAGACTTTCAATATGTATGTTTTGTGCCGTTTTGTTCCTTTTTTTAATTATACCAACAGCTTGGGATCGACAAAATTATACCATTTTTTCATCAGTTCCAAAATTCTACGAATTATTACCAAGGGGCTGTTTTCTGGCTCTTTCTCAGACTGAGACTTTCAATGTGTACGTTTCTGATTTGTTTCAATTGACTACTGAAAGAATACTAACATCTTGGTATTGACGAGGAATTTGCAGTAATATCGCAAATTTCCGCGGTTTAAGATTAAAGGCAACAATTATCGTTATACTCCGTGTTTTCTTTGCCGATTCGATAAAATAGCAAAGCGTTCAAGAACTTTCTTTTGGAAAGACCACGAAAGACCACTCATGCTTCTTGTCAGGGTAGTTTCCTTAACTTTCCCCGAAACGACTAATCACAAGACGAGATCACGAGTTCGACGCTAAATTTTAATGCTAAAAATAATAAATCGAGTGACCGGCATCAATTACAACGCGAAATCACGCCAAGTTTATAACTGGAAGATAACGTGCACGAGTTTCGAGTGAAATACGGTCAACAATAAACACGAACGAAAAGAATTGAGAGTTCTCTGAGAGGACTGTCAACTCCAAGTGGCAAAGAGCATCAACCGAATAATTAAACGATTACGAAAAATCCGGCGGAACCTCGTTGGGTTCATTTTGAACGAATATCTCCGCTACGAGACTCCGCTACCCCTTTGTTTCCTCTTTCGCGAGTTCCTTTCGTTGCGCAAGCAACTATTATAATACCATTACGACAATTCCATTCGTTCTATTCTTTCACTCCGCTTTCATTATTTTACTTCCTCTTCGGTTTTGCCCCTTTGTTTCCACCGACTCGCTCCTCCTCTCCTTCATTCTTTCTATCGTTCTCTTCCACCTGGACTTTCGATACCCGCGAGCCACGCCATTAACGCGTAAAATGTGCTTTCTATGTTCCGCAACCGGTCGGAAAAATCGACGGGTGATAACCGGTTGCGCGCGACTCGACGATAAATTTTCGCCACGATTCGATATCGCCACTGACCTGTTTCGGCCAATGAAACCATAGGGCCAGATATCTGCTTGCGAGGAGAGCGGCGCAAATAACGGAAGTAAATGTCAGCAGAAACGACGAGGATGCTTCTCGCGTGGTTTACAAATGGTAATTGCATCGAAACGCCCGCTCGAAACGATCGAAAGATTGCCACTTACCAGAGAATTGTCGTGGTATCTTACTCGCTGCAACAACAGTTGCTGCAACTGCCGAGGGAAATTTACAAACATTGTTATCTGGCACGATTTATTTCCACTTTCAGCGAAACTTTTTTTATTTAGCTGCTTGCTAATTTACTGCGATCCATGTGTTAGTCAACGATCGCAGACCAATTGACATATTATTTGATAATCCATCGCGACGTGAAATCAAATTTCTTCACTTTGAATTTCTGTCATTTCTGCCGTGTCGTTGCTAATTTACTGCAATTTTTATTAATCGTCACACTGATTGTAGATTAGTTATTTAGTTTATATAACAAGTTGTAGTAAAAAAGTCAATTAAAAAAAATCTTCATTTTCAATTTTTGATTTCTATCACGGAAAATTTCTTTTAAGAAGTTTTCGATTGTTACATCCAGTGACGAAGTACAATTTTTATGTAACTGCTTGCAATTTACTATAATTTATGGTATAAGTTGACGTCACACTGATCGAAAATTGGTTGATTTATCTCTGAAATAATCAACTGTGATACATAATTAATTTTGTTTCGCTTTCGATTTTTAACTTTCGTCACGAAAATTTCGCTTGATGCAAGAAGTTTCCAAATATGTCTAACAGTATCTTTATATGTACGTATACACGTATATTACACGTGTATAAATCTTTGCATGTATTTTCGAAAACGTTCGATTAACTTTTAAAATAGCTTTTTAGAAACTTTCTCGGTATCGTTTAGATCGTGATACGATCTCGCCTGGCCAGCTAGGTTCTAAGTTTCTCTGCACTGCGACTTTTGAATAAAGGATACACACACACAGAAAGAAGGAATTATATTTCCACAAATGCTCGTCTGGGACGCGCGTGCAACATATAATTTCACGATGGCGTTCGAGGTTGTTGCATTAATACGAAAACATCAGCTTTATTCAAACACGACCCTCGATATATATGTACTACTATAGTCGTTCCGACATTTATCTGCGCGTATCTGTATAAACTTTTCAGCTAAGATTCCATTTTTCAAAGGAACTTGAAAAATCAACCGGAAAGCTCTCCGAAAAAAATGAAAACGAGCGCGTTTTCTTTTGTCAGACAGTCGAACATTTATTTCGAATCTCCAACTTACCATGGCTCACAAACGAACGACAATTACCGAGGTAAACTGCTACGATTCCTAAGAACACGACGCGTCAAAAGGAACAATCAGTCGCGAAGAAAGGGCGCTAATTCGCTGGAAAGAGGAGAAGAGGAGCTTCCGCCGTTTAGTTTACCCAGTCTTTCTGCGCGCTCTGTGCTTCAGCACAGTTTGTTCCGTTAAATTGCTTTAAACGCTATCGTGGAGCGCTCGAACGGAGCAAACGACCCGCCACGGTGTTAACCTTTCGTTCGGCCGAGCTATAACCTTTATCTGGTAACAAGATCGGTAATAATCTCGGCCAATGAGCGCCACCTCTGTGCGACTCGTGCTTTCGGAATTGCAACCAGAGAATTTCGAGATGTTCGCTCCTTCCAGGGACCCTAGCTTCTGCCAGTTTACACGTTCGCGTTGTAAATCTATTTGTATATACGCGATAAAAAGGGGAGGAAAAAGTTCGCAACGATGGCGAACGACGGTGGGTGTTGGGATAGGTCGGGTAAACGGCTGCTCTTTCCATTGTGATTGCACGGGAAACGAATGTCTCCTGCAACAGGACATACTGTAAATATCAGTTTGCCTTGACTGAACACCGAGGTTGCCTCGGTTGTTAGACGGGATTTACGATCCATTCCGGAGACCAAACTGTCCCGACGCTACATAAGCATTAATGTTCGGGGAACGATTACTCGGTGCGTCACTAGGTCACTGTTGTTTCTCGAACCGGAAACGAGGAACCAGCTTGGCTCTTTTCAACCAGAGTCATTATTGAGGCGAATTTCATATATTTTTGTGATTATTTTATTTTTATTTCGTGTATAATAACGTTTTTTCTTTTTTTAACTCTTCAAGTATTCAGTCCGGACTAGAATGTTGTACAGATATACTTGCTGAACTTTTGACAAGTAAATCAATTACTTTGTTGTTGCTTATAATACGTTGTAATGCATTGAACAAATATATCAAAAAGGTGAATGCATTCTTAATTTTAAACACTCGAAGAATTATTGGAATAGAACTAAATTAATTGTTCGTTAAATTATCAATTAGTTGGAGTTAAATCTATTGGGCTATTAACTTGTTTGCGAGGAAAAAAAAGATTTTTGTCTTTTGAATCAGAATATCACTATTCGAGACTTCTGATCTTCCAATCAACAAACTCGTTGGTTTCAGTTAACACTTATTAATAAATTAAATTTGTCTGCGTGATATTACAAGTTGACGAAGAATCGACGAGTTTACGAATAATAATGATCAAAAACGTCGGCGTGAGTCTGAAAGATTGACGAAAATAGTAAATTCGATTCCACGTCTGACATATTGTACGGCTTTACTACTGCGTTGCGCGCAAACGTTTAGAACCGCAACGAACACCGACTGTTTACGAAATTACTTATGCAAACTAAAATTATTTATCATTCTTCTCCAATTTCATGTAACAAATATATAACAACACAAATTCGAAAGATACAAATAATTGAAACATCCGTTCGAAAAGTTTCGATCATCTTCTCGATCGAACGAACAATCCAACCTACAAATCGGCCAAAGAAAATAATGGGAAAATGTAAACTTCCGTCGGCAATCTCCCTTCGCTTATCGCTTCACGAGCAATTATGATTCTCTATGTCTACCACTGTTGCACTGCCATTTTACGCTCGAAAATACTGTTCGCACACGTTCGACTGCGAATAAAGCAGACAGTTCTCTTCCTGGTGACAAGAAATTTTATAAATGTGTCAAATAATATATTATAAAAATATTATAATAACATTAAAATACTTGACAACAATAGCAATGATGTTATAATATTTAATAATATATTAAATACTAAAATATTTACAAAACTGAGGTAAGCGAAGGAGGATTCGCTAACGGGCGAAGAAAAGGAAGAAGATAAAAAAAGAAAAGTGAAATAAGAAGAGGATTCCACGTCGTCGAAGCAGCAGCATCGCTTGTCTTCGATTTCTCCGAGCTATTGTCAGACCCTGAAAGGTGTAACCGTACGCGAAGGTACGTAAAAGTTGGTTTACGACGGAATCACGCGGCCCGTGAAACCGACACGACCCAGAATCGATGAGAGCTCGTAAAAGTGCATCGATTTCTTGGATGGACGAGCGTTGGTAAGAGGAAGGCAAATGAGGGTTCGCCGAAGAAAGAGGGTTTACGTCTAGAACGATTGATTCCGAGATGCGGGCAAGTGGCGCCTGCCATTTGCTCGTTCGGTTTAACGAAATGCGTCCCGCTCGACTTATCCATTGCATAATAAGCGAGTAGATAAGAACCCGCCCGCCAATCACGGATTCCGGACGGATGTGAAATTTTCGAAAAGCGAAGCCGTACTTTTTACAGTCGTACGAACTGATCGACGAGATCGATTTCTTTTTATTTTCGTAATGTGTGTACTCCAGTTTTTGCAATTTCCAATTAAATGTTAAATTCATCGAAAATGTGATTTGACGGCTCTATCTGACAATCAGGTATCGATTATACATTCGAAATATAAGCTGTAGTATCTTCAGTTATCATTTATCAATGGCTTGACTTCAGGCGAAAGTTATACAGATTTGATTTAAAACGGCAGTCTCGAGATATCCATGCAACAGGTAATTGTCAGAAAATTATGAACGAGAGGTTAATTTGAGAGTGAAAAATGAGAGAAATTGTTCCAAATATACACTCGTAGCTCTACATTATGTGGACATGTCTGTTTTCTGCAGAGAGAAATAGATTTCCAACTACCTTAAATAACAAATTCCATACTTTAAGTTTATTCTCGTATTTCGCGGCTCATTTCATCCCACAAATACGCGCCGAGTTACTCTCGTCTCTCGAACAACATCACGTACGAAAGCTCCCAAACATCAGGACATGGGCTCGTTCGTGCAAGCTGGACGACAACCACGAAACACGAGCGTGTTAATGCGCCCAATGCGTCCGAAACCCAGGCTCCCAAGTCCCATAACACAAAAATGAATCTCGTTACCCTCGGACGCCGACATCCACCGTGTTCCCTCCACGAATAAAACCACACCGATCGTCCCCGAGTTCGCGGATAACATCGAAGAAACGACAATTACCCTCCGAACAGAATAAAAACGCTGAACTCCCTCGGCTCAAGTGCTGTCCATCGTCGATATTCTCTTCGCGAACGCGAAAACAGATGGAAAGGGAGATAAACGGCAGGAGTGGATAATTTCGACGGGTAGCTTGAAAGAACGACGAGATCCTCCTCGTTGTCTCGTCGGAATTATACGCGTGCTCGATGGTCATGGGACGTCAAAAAACATACGCGAGGCCGCGCGCAGTCGTAAAAAGGAAAGGTTACGACTGGTTTCATGTGCCGGGCCATAAGTGAAATGTGCATCCGGGCGAAATTCTCGCGCTAACGTACGACGGGAGGTAAACTCGAGCGCGCGAGGGGATTTACACGTCCGCGAAATCGCTAACTCTGTTCGGCGAACAGGGCGTGCAACCGAGCTACCGGTCGCTCATTGTGTGTACGTTAGGTCTTTAGCCTAGTTTGGCGAGCAGACGCGAGCGCGCTGCCGTAATCCCTTCGCTGGTTTATCGCGAAATTTCCGAATTACGCGGCCGCGTACACACGCGACGCGACGCCACGAAGATCCAGCGACGCCGCGATGTGTCGCGCGGAGACGCGATGAAATTTACGCGGTTGCCGGCGACGATGAAACTTCCCCGTGACGAAGATAGTTCGTGGCCTGTTTCCGTTGCGACAGTGGCCTTCCCCGTGCCAGGTTTTGTCGTATCCAGGCGACTGCCATCTGATAGAGACGATCTGAGAATTTTTCGAGGCAGCTTATTCAACGTGAGATGAATTTCTGATTTTACGTTGAGGTTCTGCCTCCTCGAGCTGAATTATTCTGTTTCGCAAATGATAAAAGCCGCGACAGACTAAATAGGCGCGGAGCACGGTAACTGTATACGTTCTATAATGTAACAATACGTTATAACGTATAACTATATGTTAATTGTAGAAAATGTGCAGAGTTGCAATCTGATTAATGATCCATTACGATTAATCAGAATGTTAATTACGATTACTGATTATCAAACAGATTAATAAGGTAAATAGTCAATATCACTGATCGTGAAATAGCTACGCTTTCGATTACGATTGTACCAATAGTTTATTTCTGTCAACAATATCGTGTATATTTCGGAGAAAATTACACACTTACTATTTACACTGTTTTGAAATGTGTACAATTCAGCAATCTTGCCGGACTGTGACAAAATTGTGCCATCAATGTCAAAGTTTCATCTGTATAGCTTTTGAGTTGTTATTAGTACAATCATTTTCATACAACTTGGTGAAGATGAACTTTATACATTATATAAATTTGCCAAATGATCAAATTCTTCATTATGCATTCTTATACCAAAAATATATCCGAGAATTATAAACAAATTATTCTAAATTCAACGATACGAATATTATTATGTTATCTCTATTCTTGGTCTATTACTGGTTAATATGTTTAAACGTGTTGCAGCAACGTAAAGAAATAACACATTGCAGATCGCAATAAAACATAGGTCATTTAATCAAAGTTACAAAAGTCAATCAAGATTACTGATTTCAACAATGACTGATTGATTACTGTTCACGATTACTGGTAACTGATTACTGCTCTGACCTCTGGTACAACCACGTGCTCTGTACTCTCTCTTCAGAACTTCCTGAGACCTCGTGAAATACAAATCTAAAACATACGATAATGAAAACCTCGTCAACTGCTTGAATTCAAACAGCTCGTGAATCGGTAGTCCACTGATACAAATGAAGGAAACCACAAGCTTCTACAGCGTTGGAACGCGACTAATTCAAGGAAACATTAACATCGCAAGTGACATTATCTCAGAGAGAATTACCGACGATCTCGCGATCTAATGATCCGAGCAACGCGCTTCTTCTCGGTGCGCGAAAACGAATGAAGTCTGAGCCTTGTTCCAGTCCAAGTATACGATCGTCATAAACGACACGACGCAGCCACTCCCTCGTCGCTCGGAGGTCCGCGCCGTCAAAGGGAACGTTGTTAATCTCCCCGTAACGCGGATGAAAATTCATGAGCTAAGCAGCAGAGATCCGGAGCAAGTTTCTTCGAACGTAGAACCGAAACGTATTTCGGAGAGTGCACGGTAAATATCTGCGGGACCGTTTTAGTTCGGCAAACGCGTGTTAACAGAGAGAAACGAAGGGAGATCGGGGAAGAGAGAAAGGGAACGGCCGTTAGATATAATCGGAGAGAGGCTTCCGGCGACCGAGGCCGACTCGGGGGTGGAGTGGGAGGATAGCGTTTTCTCTAGCTGAAAGTCGCTTTACTTCATAATCGCCCAGTTACACGGGGAATTACCGTCGTCGTGGGGCTTGCCACGTCGAGGTACTGTGAACGTGTCTTTAATCCAAGGAGACTCGCCTCTCCATCGTGGAGGGGGAACGGATAAAAGGGGCGAAGATAGCGCAGAAGGGGATGATGAGGACAGAGAGAGAAAAGAGAGAGAGAGAGAGAGAGGACAGGCAAGTTGCGGCAACGTAACAGCCGGCAACCTTTCCTTCCTTCGACGTGCTGTCTCCGTATTAAATATGCATGCCCGACTTGACTGCGTCCTGCGGGAAATGGAGATTTTATTACTCCGGTACAACCTAATGTCTCGTGCAACTTTGAATTACCGCTGCAGCAGGACGCCAACATTTAAGCGCCCCGTAAACGTTATTACTAACGGTGCAACAACGGCATCGAGTCTCGCGTTTTTGATAAAGACGAGAAGAACTGTTCGTGACAGGTGACAAAAGTCGTCTTACTGTCAGAGAAAACTCCCGGCGGTGGTGTCATCCTCAAGAAAGTTGCAGTTCAATTTCAAATATATTAACATTACGCTATCGCGGGATGATTGTACCTTACTTAATTTGGAATACTACCGTCCAAAGAACGTCGACAGTACATAAAAAATAAATAAAATTCTTATTAAAGGGAAAACATGAAACAGACACAAAGGATCTTCACGGAGCTTCCAGGATCAAGGATGTTACTTGAAGACTATGAATGACAATTGGATTCTAGGCGAGCTGTCGAACGAATCAAAGCTCTTTTGAATAAACGTCGAATGATACCAGTGTATAATTATTATACACATAATTGTATAATGAGAATATATATGTATATATATTCTTTACTGACAATTGCAAGATGATTTAAAACTCACTTGGATACGCTAATTTTCTTTCTGAGAAAGACGACTGTTTTGTCTTTCTGCCATCCCTGGATGAAAATGGAAGCCTCTTCTTTTGAACGGAAGGCCTAATAGGTTTACTAGCGCTGCGTTCAACAAAGCGAGCGAGAAGGAAAGCCATTTTGTCTGAAATTTGCCAGCAGACTGACCAGTGAGGCTTCCTAGCTTTGATGTCGGAACAATGAAGACATCGACGAGACGATAGTACCAGACAAAACACTTTCAAAAGATCTAACGAAATTAAATCAAACAAATTTTTCGTACGACGCGTGAAACATACTCAGAAAAGATTATTTGTAACTTGATCGACTCGAACATTGTTAACATCATTTTCATTAAATTTTGTTAAAAATTATTTCTACCATAATAAGTTTTTCTTAGCTAAAAGGGTTCAATATCATTTCAGGGTCTTTAAAATGATATATTTCTTGCTCCATTGATCGATGGAAATCGACATTGTCTAGAAAGTTAACCTGTGTATTATATGTTGAAAAATTTAGTTTATGAGATATTTCAATCTGGATTCTGTAAAATCTATTGCACGAAAGACAAAGATAGATCAGGAATGGAATTTTTGCATGCATACAAACTGCCATCTTTCATGCATAAAGTTTGTAAAATTAAACTTAAAATATCTGCAAAGATCAATAATTTTTCGACTTTCCATCAATACTTTTTTGCATTGAAAAAGTGGAAGCAATCTTGAAACGATCTTACAATTAGATCAATTACAAACTATTACTACATACTACGATCCCCTCTGTACTAAACAATTTTTATTAACAAAACTTTCTCACATCTTCGAAGATATTCAAGATGATTGTGATTGAAACGATTCACCCTGTATTATTCATAGTCAACAAAATCGCGCGAATAAAATTAGCGATAGCCCACTATTATTCATCGAAATGCGTAAATACATGGCCGACCACACACGTGCACGAATAATAGCCCCCCCCCTTCCTCCCCACGGTAGTGAAAACAGCCGGCGTATTATTAAGAGTTAGGAGTATATAAAATTGGCGACTACGACAGTGATAGCGATGACGTGTTCATTAAACTCATGATCCGAGCGGATTGACCGCTCTATCGGCGGCCCTCGGTTGATAAACGCGGCGAACAGATAGAGTTAATTCGATGCTATCGAGGCGCAATTTATGCGCGGGCGCGATTCGGCCGCGAGAGTACGCGCGAGGACGCGATATCGTTTAACGTAAACGCGCGCCGGTTGGCCGGCCGCGTGTATCTCTTTCAGATCATCCGTATCGTTGATTCTTCAGTCGGGCAACCGCCTCGCGCCAACCAACTCCAAATTAATTGATTTATGGAATCTTCCGCCGCGATCGAGCGTTACTCGATGGAACGTGAACCGACGAGATAAGCGTTGGTTATGCCGCGGAAACAATGGCGTCGGTTTGCCCACCGATTCGCTGACGTCTCTTCGCGGAACCTCGTTCGCTCGTACCGTCGACCAAACTTTTTAATGAGAATTTTCATATCGATTCGTTAAATTGTGCAGTTTCAATGGAGCTGTGTGCAGTATCGAGCGAAGAATTTGGGAAAAAATGATGTAAGACGACGTAAATAAGTTATTGGATGGATCTAAGAAATTATAATGTTGCATTGTGTTTTATGTCATAAACATACGTGGAATGATCCATTTTCTTGAAGAAATGCAGTAACTCTTTCAATACTGAATCTTAAATTTCAAATTCAGAACTAACCGTGTGAATTTGGAACATTAGGGTTAGATGACCAATATTCAACGAAATTTTGAAAAACAATCGTATTTTAAAGAGTCTTTCCAGAACAAATAATATTTTTACAAAGTGTATTTTTACAATTTTTGAAAAACATTGGCTACATGATACGTTCGAAAAGAAAACGAACTCACAAGTGTCAAAATAGAAGTTACATGCTTCAAAACGAAATAAATCATCATATGATCATTCTTTACGAAACTGTACGTGGCATTAGGCAACAATGAATTTCTTAAATTGACGAATTTCTCGTCGTCTAATTCTAATATTTAATGTTTAATAAAAATCGTACAACGTATTTAATCTTCAAAATGATACTCTACGAAAAGAAACTTTTCAATATCCTTGTATTTTTACAATTTTCAAGAAACACTGGCTACACGTGTACAAGCTACAAACTCATGTTCGACACAAAGTAGATCGAGACCAAGTAGATCGTTCTTTACGATCGCTTTGCATTATCAGTTTAAATTATCGACAATTTTTCGTCGTTGTTGCATACAGTTACGTTCTTCGTTCCACTTTGCAAACGTAGTGCATAATTTACGCGTCTCTCACGTCAAAGGAAAACATCGCGCAAACCGCTAACCCGTTCCAAAATGTTCCAAGATTATTCAACGAAATATATCTGCTCACTCGTACGTGTACGTTTTCATACGTGACTCGCAACGTCTGCTCGCACGTTGCTTGCACATTTCCCTCTCGTGCGCTTCCTCCTTATTCCCTTCCCACCGAGAAAAACAACTACTTCGAGAAATCTTGCAAACCAACCAGCATACCAATCGTGTAACAGATACTCCATCTCCCGCGAAATGAGCCAGTAAAAGCATGCCAGGGGTTTTTCGAGCGTGGAGGACGTTCCCTGGACAGGCAGCCACCCCGAGAGCAACAGCGAGGTGTTCCCTTTCACGATATTCTATTACCCGACTTCCGACTGTTTCGTGTAAAATCTTAAAACCATCTCGTAACTTTCTCTCTCTCTCTCTTGATTCATATGTTACCTGCATCCATTCATAACGTCTCGTTAACAGAGACAAAAGCAACAATAGACAGAAACTGAAACACACGAGGTTTCGCATTTCGATGCGTCACGCGTCCTGTCTTGTCTTCTTTGGGCGGATGAATGGCGGATGTGGGCGCGTCATTACTCATTCATCGAATGAAAAAAAGCAAAAAAAAAAAAAAAAGAAACAAAAAACGAGGATGGCTGGCAGTTCGTGGATATTTCAGGCGACTCGTGTTAGACGAAGGGGCGAGCAAAGGAAACGAAGATAGCCTCCCATGGGATGCCCGTAACGCCGACCTTTGCGTGAACCCTCGCCAAGGTAGCCGGTATTTCTCCATAAAAGTGAACTACCGTTGCGTGCGAAACTGGCTACGGTTATGCTTGAAAACGATAGCGAAAGGAGGGGGGGGGGGCGCGCTCTGTCATCCGGTGCACGGAACGATTCCGCCGAAATTTGACTACGAACAACGGGAGGGAGACTGCGTAATGGGTGCGCGTAATGGGGCCACGATAGAACGAAAAATACGGAATTAAACAAAGGAATTTCCCGCCCCGTAAGGTGGAAGTTTCTCCCTCTGTTTGCGAGTCGAGTATTTGAGAAATTAAAGTGAAATATCTTGAAACTTGATTAGCGCTGTAATGGAGGTACTATTGCTGTTACGTAAGTATATATTTAGTGAGAAATTAGTTGCAATTACCATTGTGATCTCGAAAAGCGTAACCGTGTGCAATGACAACGAAAAATTATCGACAAATTCAACTTGCACAAAGAAAGATCGTATAACGATCTACTTGAGTTTATTTTAAAGCGTGTAGCTTCTATTTAAATGCCTGTGAGTTCGTTTCTCTCGAACATGAATTTACATCGTATAGCCAGTGTTTCTCGAAAATTGTAAAAATACAGACGTGTGCGAAAATATTAAAAAGTGTCTTTTCGTAATCCATCCATTTTGAAGATTACAGTCGCCCCTTTAAAACGACTCTTGAAACACGTTGTGCGTTTCTTTTCAACAATTTATTGAACGATGAATATTTGGGCTAAGAGAGAAAAATTCAAGAATTCCCAAATCGAATGAAATAGTTAAAGAGAAATCATGCAACGAGTTTTAAGAGTTCGAAGAGAAAACTTCAATATTCAAGATCATGGTAGATTTATTTTTAATATTATTGTTCTCTATTATACACTTTAATATTTTTTATTACATACTTTATATATTTTATTTTTATATTTAAATATTATTTTTCAAGATCGTTTTTACAAGCATCTGAAGAAAAGTATCCTCGCTTCATCTGCTACATGATTTTCAAAAGCGTCTTTAAAAAAAGAACGAATTCACAGGCGTCGAAGTAAAAACTGCACGCTCTAAAATGAAACTACGTGAATCCTTTTTTACATTAGTTTAAATTATCGATAACTTTTCATTGTCACTAGTACAGTTATACTCTTCACTATATAACATACACACTAAATATCTCTTAGCTTCTACGTACATTTTCGAGTTTATTCTTTCAACATAGTCAAATTTCGTAATCAGGGGTAATCAAATTTTCAAATATTTCATACGACATTCGTCAAAGCGGGTGAGCCTCTTTACATCTACGTAAATCACGAAAATCCTTCGTTGCTCCAGATGCAACGTTCTCGCCGAATCTTTCGTTCGATATCGACCGATGTCCGTTTAATTAGTTTCCTTTATATTGGCACTGGGTATCGGAACGAGCCTCGCTTGGAGAGCAAATTCGACCAGCACGGCCGTTTGTTCTGCCACTTCCCCGATATCAGGTTAATCGTATACAAACGAACATGCCATTTTATCGTGAGCCAGCAAGTTTTTAATAAAACATCAACAACAGCGTGCACTTGTGTTTTTTCACTCTTCGTGACGATGCGTTACTGGCGCGTGGCGATCGTTCCTTTGGTTCGAAAGTTGTTCGTATTACCATCGAGATGAATCGTGATTGGTGCGGTGACGTATCGCCAAGTATTTCAAACGAGATTCGATGTGCACGCGTCGTCGAGGGGAGGATTCGCGGGTAGCAAAAACGCGCGTGTTGCGGCGCGATACGCGCGAAGGGCAGGGCCACCGTTCTCGTTAAATATTTTACGCTCGATTTTTTACGGACCTTCGGCGCTACTGTTTTCCCTTTTTTTTACGAACGCTCGCTGCATATCTCTCGCACGGGAGACACGAAAGTGGCTGTCACGACACCGGACGCGAAAAAAAGGGTTCGCGTTGGATCGCGCGGCCAGCGAGAAAAAAAACCTCCTGATATCGCGATCATCCGAGAACTTGTGAAAACGTTCGCGGAATTGTAACGAGGATATGTGCATACTGAACACCGTTTTTTTTTTTTTTTTTTAATATATTTGATTTATACTTGAACGGTGTGCCTTTTCATGAGTTTAATATTTGATAAGAATTAGTCGTACAAGCTGTTTCTCCTATAAGCTGATTCCATGTATTTTACATGGTCATAAATTACACTGATATCATGGAAATTTTGTGGATATTAAAATTTTTCCATACTTTTTAATTTTACTGTGATTTCACATCAAACAATCATGAATGTTTAACATCAAAAATAATAACCAAAGGTTAAACATGAATGAAAGTACCAAGAATAGAACTACATAAAATTGTGTTAGCTATCCAGTTACTCGGACAGAGCGTATGAATTGATAAAGTTGACCCAATTTCAATAAATTTCCAAGAACTCAATTAACGAAAAGAATAACAGACAAACACTTTACGTTTATTCTAATCCGCTCTACCCAAACCTTCGTTTTTATGTCCTGAAAGTACTCCCCCTCTGTTATCTGCCCAAACTAGCATGTAAAGGCTAATACGACTCTGTCAAAACGAAAAGAGAAAGGGGGATGAATCAGCCGGAACAGTTCGCCGGGAAAACAGTTCTAATTGACTACCTCTGATCGAGAGTACCGCCACCCTATTTTCTTCTACCCTCGACTGAACCCAAATATCCCGATGACTGACTGCGTTGCGTCGAATCACCGCAGGGAATATCGTTTAACGTTTGTTTACTCATAAACCGAGCGGGCAGACGTACACGCGAGCGCGACTACGAATTTTTGTTTAGAAATCTTTGCCGAAAGAAGACACCGATAATTATAAAGTTGGCTTAAACGAGAAATCTGAAAAAAATTGTTTCTTGCCTTCTCAGTGATTTTTCTTCTGTTTTTTATACTGGTTAAAGAAATTCAGTATTGTTCCATATTTTTGTACAATAAAAAATGTCTAATCGTTGAATTAGAAATTTAAGATCTTACATTCATTCATTCTATATATATATATATATATGTATGTCCTATACGTAGCGACATAGTGAAACTGAAAATAGTAATTTAAACTCGATGTACTCCCTAGTACCGACAAAATGCTGCATAACACGCAGCAGTAATAATGTAAATATCAATGGACAGAAATTGGAAATAGACAAATAAAGTTAAGTGGTTCTCCTGTATGATTCATCCTACATATTGCAAAATTGTGAAACCAATGTAAAATAACAATTTAAACTTGATCTACGCACTAATACCAACAAAATGCTGCGTAACACGCAATGGTAACAATGTAAATATCAATGGACAAAAATTGGGAATAAACAAATGAAATTAAGTGATCGTTCTATATAATTCATCCGACATATCACCACACTGTGAAACCGATGAAAAATAACAATTTAAATGTAATCACTGGTGCCGATAAAACACCGTATAACATGCAACGGTAACAATGTAAATATCAATGGACAAAAATTGGAGATAAAACGAATGAAGTTAAGCGATTGATCTGTGTAATTCATCCGACGTATCTCAACTTTGTCAGCAAACCAAACAAAGAACCGTGCTCAGAAAGATGCAGCAAATTAATCACAAAGAAATTGATAATAATAATAAAAAAAATGACGCTCAAGACTGATGACAACACTCGATTCTCTTTCATGCCACATTCCGGTGGGCCGCAGGTTCGTTCGTTGAATCGGTCGCGACACCGCGCGAAGACGTGCAGACGCGCAGGAAGCGGAAGCCAGGACCCGGTGTGCTTCCGTTGCCGCGATCGCTTTTTTCCGAGGACGAGGCAATGCAATTGCTCGAGGAGATCTCACGTGGGGATCGTAGCGTGTCGAGGATACGCTCGGGGTACGCAGTCGTGTCAGATCCTCCTTGTTCGAACTCCTTTGTACGGGGACGAGGACGCCGTTTCGTAAATGTCTTCTCGTATAACGGCTTCTTATTGCCCCACGTACGACGCCGGCACGGCTCTCTGTCCCGTTTCCAACGGCGCGCACGTCCCTCGATCGTAACCAAGCTTCGGCTCCTCTTCGCTCCGCTTTGAAACCTGGCACGGTTTTCGACGTACCCTCACGGCATCCTTCCCTCCCCCTTTCTACCCATACCCAGCTCTCTTTAACCGTGGTTCCTGCATTTTTAGCGAAACTGCCCCCCCCCCTCCCAAACTGCCAGCAACTTCGCTTCGAAATTCCGATGCTTTTTGAACCAGCTGTCTTCACCATGGCACTTGGTGCTCCGCCTCGTTCCACTTCCCACCTCCCTTTCGGCTCGCGCTTTTTCTTGCCTGTTTGCCAGGCTCGCGCTGCACACTTCTCTCTTTACTTCACACTTTTTCTTGTTTGACTGCTCGTCCCTTTTCAGCAAATCTCCTCGCCGTTTGCTCCTGCTCTTGATCCTCTTGTTCGCAAATGCTACTTCACGCCACTCTGACGTTCTAACTTTCCATCCGGCGAACGTTCGCTCTTTCTGCTTAATTTATTTTCGCCTCGCCATCGCGCGGGAATTTAGGATCTAGCTGTACGTGTGTTTCTTCGTTTCTCGAATCATTTAGAAATTTTTTGTTTTTTCTCTTTCTTTTTCTAACGACGTATCGTTCCTCGGATGTGAAAGAATCCCGTACGTTGCGAATTATTCTTTCACCGTTCCTCTCTTCCTCTGAAAATACGTATTAAGCCTCGTTGAATTCATCCATCCGAAATTATCATCCTTTCTTTCATTCCCGTTCGCTCTCCCGTTCATCTCTCTTGCATCTTTCGGTGATCCCCGCCTTAAAATTTCCCCATTCACTTTTCCTTTTGCATATTCCAGCCCCCCTGGAGGGAAGACAAACGCGTCGCGAATTCCGCTGCAGCTTCTGGCTTTAATATCTCGGCTGGATGGAGCCGTGATTCTTGCGACTGGCTGTCGAAGTTCTCACGCGATGAAAAATGGAAATATACTGCCGGCTGTTGAGTCGTTCGAGAGGCTTACGCTCGCGGAATAAGTCGAAGTGATTCGGAATCGATAGAACGACGCGCTCGGCTATGCTGTTCTCAATGTTACTCGCGCGTTAAGGCTTTTGCACGCGTCGTGCATACCATTCGACGCGCCTACTCCGTGTGAAAAATGGAATAGAAACTGGATCTGGAGTAAAAAAAAAAGAAAAAAATATTTGCTTCGGTGTTTTCTGCAACGATTTCGTGGAAATCTTCGTCGTCATTGTTAAATCTTTTCTCTCACTTATCGAGACATTTTTTTCAGCAATCAAAAGTAACAATTATCCCGGAAATTTATACGAGAAAAGACAACAACTTGTGTATTGTTCAAGTTGATAACATTAGTCTGAAAATGTGAAAAAAAAATTTTTTTTAAATTTACGTGATCAGAGAATTAAACGTTTTTGTTGAAAGTAATTGTAATTGGTAGAGTACAACATATTTCAATTGGCTGTAATAGTTATCGACAAAGGAAATTTAATAGATTTAATGTTAGCAACGAAAAATATTTTCCGGTACTTACAGTCAGGAACATTTGAATAAAAAAAAAAATTGTTATCTTACGATGTTTCACATTTTGGTTGTAATAATTATAGTCCCAAACGTTTTCTCTTTTTCCATCTCTATTTTTATAGAGAGTTTCCCTTTTAGTCGCCTTTTACGACACGCAGAGATTACGTTGGGCCTATTCTCCCCCCCCCCCTCCCCGAATCCACTGGGATATTATTATTCGTTAATTTTTTATTACGTTAAAACAACGGACAAGTGTAGTCTAAGACAGTGGAAAATGAATTGTTCTCCGAGTAGAAGCGAGATTACAGTGCTTCATGAATTTCAAATTATTTATAGTTCCTGAATGAACGTAGCGAACGTTAAAATTTAAATTTAAAAAAGGGTACTTTGTTCAAAAAATTAAAAAAAAAAGGGGGCAATATTTCCTTTTCCTTGGCGTTGTATTTTTGCGACGCGATATCCATAAAAGATCGTAATTTGGGGGGGGGGGAGGGAGGACGTTATCCGTTCCGTCAATGACGTTTAGTAGTTTTCACCGAGTGTTTCGCTTCCGTAAATTTTTGAACACACGCGAGCATATTTACAAAAGTATTTTATTCGTAAGTGTCACGCGAAGCGAGAGGGAAAGGAACTATCGATTTTCACTGGTGTTCGTACAGATTTATCGGCCGTTACGTGCTTAAATCAAAGTAGCAACTTCGTTGTTTGTACGTTGTTCATTCAAGACCGAATCGCGAGTCCAGAATCTGTGCCACGTGAATTCCAATCGTACATACGTGTTGCTTGCACGCACCTGTAATCCGTTACTCCAATTAAACACAGCGAAGTGAAATTTCTTTCCATGCGAGGAACGAGTCCATTTATCAAGTGGATTAGCAACATGCTCCAAGATGCTCGATATATTAAAAATATAAATCAAAAATCAAAAGATATTGCGTGAAGATCGTCCCCGAACTTGAACTCTCGTTAGCTGCTTACCGAAATATGAAAACAATAAATTTTCAATGTATCCAAATGTTAAGAAATGTATCATTTAAATATTTTCGTGCTCGCGCAGATGAAAAATTACGAAATTCCGCGGCAGCTTCAAATTTGTCACCCCCGTCCCGAGATAAATAATCGCGCGTCAAAGGTTCGAGCGGGCGGCCAAACAATGCCTAGACAGAGGACGGAGAGCGGAGAGTAAAAGACAGACAGGAGGACAGGAGAAAAACGAAGAGACAAACGAACGATAATCACGGAGAATGGAGTGAATTCAAACACCGAGCGATTCATCAGCCGTACCATTAAACACACCGCGCTCGCGCGCTCTGCTATCTTTGCACGTGCCGATGAGCGGTCGGAACCTAACACGAGCCCAGCGAGTTAATACGTTCGGCGTTAATTTATACGCCTCTTAAACAGCGGCGTGCTTTCGGACGAACGATATCGATTGCCAGAGAGGAGGGGCGGGAAGCCGGGCACAATCGTTCGCAAACATAAAGCTTCGAATTTGTAGAAGCATTTAGTGCGAAACACATTACACTAATGAGCGACGAATTATGTACATTGCCGCAAATGTATTGCCGTGCTTGCACATCACGGCCGCGATGCGTCGTTACGTCTCTGGTAACAATTTCGGACGCGGAAGTATTAATCGTGTCGCGCGCAAACACGCCCGGGCACTGTATAATTCACCGGTTGACGCTCGTTCTCGCCCGCGCGCGTACACACGGCCCCGGTTAACGCGATCTTACACAAGCGAAATTCGTACGGTTCAACGGATGAACGTAATGTCACGTTATTAATTCCTTGACACGCTTCCGCATTCCCGGTCCATCTTTCTCTCCTAATTTCCTCCAATCTGTCCGCCCCGTCTGTTCTCTCGCGCGCTTGTTAGTTAAACCACGAAACGAGATAAATTACCACGACGATTGGGACGATCTCGCGGACAAAGGCAGACTGGGTGTACGTTGTCTCGATTTAAATATTAAGACAGTTGCATACGCGTTTGTTCGTTTGTTGAAAAAAGTGTGGCGTACATCATTTTGTAACAGTAACAAGTAAGGGAAGAACGTTGAACATCTTTTATTTAATATCTGTTAATATATAATTCGATTTCGGTTTCATTATGATAAAATTTCATTAGAATAGATACAACATTTCCGAATTTACGTACACATCACTGTACGTAAGGTTAGTTTCTATGAAACCAAGAATGTGGTTACACGACAATTAAATGTTCGTGACAATACAGAGTCGTGACAATCAATGTATGAAGACTGGAATTAGCTAACAGTGATTAAAACGAGCAATTTATAATTATCGTTAGATATTTTATTGATACATTTATTTTTAAGTATATATAGTATTGTTATGTATTTTATATAATATTAATAGTTACTGTTGGTTTAATAAGTTATTACTCAAATTTTATATATAATTGAATTAATATTTTATATTTTATATAGATAAAATAGGAGAGTAAATTATATAATTAATATAATTATATAAATATAGTATAATATATATATTATAATATATTAATCTATATTTATTATTAAATAAATATATTTATATTAAATTATATTTATAAATGTAAAACCATATTTTCGTAAAATGTATAAATGAAAGCTTGTATTATACATTTTATAGTATTGTAAAAAGTTTTTATTATTTTACTTTAATGTCTCTGAAGGAAACTTTATATTTCAATTATCTGTGATTCTAGTATTAAGAAACATTTCTACATAATAAACTTCATGACACATTGATACTATAATCAACGACATCACTGTAGCCCCATGTGATTTTTAGTAATTAACGAACATGGAAAAATGAATTATAATAAATTTGAATATATATATATATATATATGTTTGTCTACATTCATTCCATCACTCTAATTATGATACTGGAAATCGAAAAAATTTAATGTAACTCGTACAATCCAACAATTTTAGTTGATCGCGCTCCACTACACATTCGAGATTAGTCTCGTTACCGAGAAAAATCTAAACTTCCTCAAACTTCAAATTCAATATCACTGCTCGAAACCAAAGATCCCTAATCTTCGTGAATCCGAGAAATAAAATACTCCGATAGCATGACAGTCGTGGAAATCCAATTTTCAGAGGCTAACTGGTTTAAAGCGTCGTTCAGAGCCCTCGTCGAAGATCGCCAGAGAAAACCTTTGGATTCGCGTCACAAAGCTGTTAAAGAAGAAACTGAAGAAACTGCAAGGGTAGGAAACGTTTCGAAATAGAGGGCTCGTCGTCGCGATAAAGCCAGGGCTGGAGAAGGGAAAGGGATGGTCGATTTCGTAGGACATGTTGTTCTGGAGAGAAAGCTGGCGGTGGCAAGAGAAGGAACGGGAAAGACACATTGGTGGGTGCTCGGGTTTTAGTTGACAGTGTCAGCGTTTTTTAACATACTGCTATTTCGGCGTTTCTTCGACTGCGTGCGCGATACCGCGTGCGTGCAGCATCGGCGGAAATACGTGAGAAACGAACTGTGTCGCTGGTAATAAATTTCTGGTAATGACAGCTTAATAACACAGCCCGATAAAAGCATAATGAAATTGATATTAACTTCTAACGCTTTTTGACGTGCAAATAAAAATTCTGTATTGATTTAGAGTACCGTAAAATGGGTACTGGATTGATTTAGTTATGTTTTCACCCACGTGTCAATATGATGAAATGAATTGATTTTATAATTTGATTTTCTCATCTATTCCTCATTTAATACAATAACGTTTCAAATTACAATTACGTAATTGACAAATTTCAAATGTTTATACATTCATTTCACAGAATATACCAATATACCGTTCGTCGGTAAATATTCAATAAACGAAACAATTTTTCCAGTGATAGGAAATTCATTCCTTTAAACGGAATTTCGTAAAAATATTAATTTGTAAAGACATTCGCCGGTATCTAACGATCATCGATGTGAAGCAAACGCTTGGCGACATCGGTCTCGATCTCCTTACACAGCGTCACGCGTATCGATTCTAGTCTCGAACGCTGAAAACGTATCTGGCCGATTCGTCGTCAAAAATTGGACGATTTGTTTCACTATCCGTGGCGAGGCGTCGATTTTTATTGCCGCCTAGATACTGCTGATACTGGTATCTCGCTCTCGTTCGGGATTGTGTGTCGTACGTTTGTCCACGATCTTACGCGCGGGGAAAACGTAGCAGAACGCGGCGACGTGTGTTTCCGCCGCGTGAATGTAAAAGATTCTGGCGGGAACGCATCCGAATTCCGTCGCTGTCTGCACGCACCGCTCGCCGATATTGCGATATGTGTTCCAATAAAATATTGAGACAGGTAGCCAGTGGCGGAGGCGCGGCGCCTGGCAATAATATATTGAATATTCCCTCGTCGGATTCCACGGAATATAAAAACGAGGCACAAAATAACCGTTACGCCTGCCTTGAATATTAATATCCGACGCGCGCGTGTCTGTATGTGTGTGTGTAAAAATGCACGCGCCGTGTCGCAAGCCAATGCACGATGGGGCACGATGTGCACATGCAGATTTATGACGCACGGTGACAAGAGTCGACCGATTCCTCCAGAAAGACGCGGTATCACTAATCTACGATCTTTAGGGACCATCTCGTTAATTCTGACACACAATTTGATACCTTGAATTCATTACTTAACTCTTATTACTCTGGTTTTCTTTCTTTTCTTTTTTCTTTTTTTTTTTTTGGATTAATTTAGCAAACGTTCAGTATAATAGTACAAAACACAGAATCCTGTTCAATTAAGAAGTAATAGAAGTTAATCTAAGCGTACAAGTTTTATTTTGCGATACTGTGCAACAAATTGGAACGTTGATGAATTCACAAATTCGTTCATTAAATATCGCGAAATTATATTTCCAAGTGAAATTTGCCTGGAGGGATTGTGGATCATTGTTAGCATTTTCAGGGGAATTTCGCGCGTTTTGTTGGTTACTCCCGTTTTTCGTTGTTAAAATAACAATAAATAATAAATGGGACCACTTTGCCGCTATAAAGGGCCATCAGTTGTATGTATCTGGCTCTGGCACTCTATTATGGAAATTAATTACATACCGATAAACGTTTCAGCACGGGCTTGCAGCATATACGTTCTGAATTGTTGTACTGTCGTTACAAAAGAATCGAGAGCCACGCGTTGTCGCAATATTTACAACCAGCGACCAACATTGTTTGTACACTCGATGATACGTTAATTTGTCATCGTTGTAAATGGACGATGTAACTGTAAGCACATTCTCGGTTAAGTGCTCGGTGTTTGATAAGCTGAACTGGAAGTTCACCGTCTATTAATTAATTAAACTATATTAATTAAATTATAGTCTACGAATATATTCTAGTTTACTTCATACAAGGATAAGTACAGTTTTTACGTTATTTTCTTTTTTTTTTTTTTATGAATCATAATTTTCACGACACACCACTCGCACCTGCAGCTGCTCGCGATAAAGATTTAAACTGTTGGAAAGTTCGTTTTAAAGCTCGAGTTGCTTTGCAACGATCTTCTAAGATTTGCCGTACGATTCTTTTTCGCCATTTTATCGAACGTTGAATAATCGAATCGATTCGATAACATCTTTTCGTCGTTATATTCACGTTTTTGTCCAATATTCAAAATTCAATAAAATAGCGAAGAAGATCGAACAGCAAGTTTTAGCGGGTCATCGCAAAGGCTTCAGTCTTTAAACTCATTGTAGATTCTGTCGTGAAAATGTTTTTACATACCATGTAAAATTTATGACATTTTCGAGAAGAAAAGCGCCTTCACTTTTCCACCCGTTCTACGTGACGTAGAAACATCTCGGAACAGCATGAATGATGCATTTTGAAGACAGAGGCTTTAAACGAACTTACGACTTTGTTTCGCGAAATTTCGAACTTTTTAAACCGTGCAAATGCAAATTTTCAATCGAACGTTTCTCAACAGTTCCAGTTCCAACGTGAAATTCCAACAGCAAATTTTTACGTTTCTCTCTCGGAGATTCGTTTATTTACGAGCGCGGGAATTCTACAATATTCGACGAAAGCTCTCTCTCCTCCTCCCTCGCAGGTCAAAACTTTTTTTCCACGACACGTTGTATTTGAACGACACACTACGTGCATTCTGCACGTGAAAGTTCACGGAATCACCCTCGGTTCCGCGTAGTATAATTATCAAATATCCAGGAGCCGACGTTCGTTGATTAGAGGCACGAACGTGGTCGCCGCCGATCGACACGGGCGATCGAACGTTATATAAGATCCGTCACGCGCCATTCATTAATGCCGTATTTTCCTGTGCAGGGCACGAAGTAGCCCCCGTGTACACATGATCAAAGTAAGTGGTATTAACGGGGCAACGGTGGCAATGGACGACCAGGTAGGAATTCCCAGCGGATGATGTAACGTGCGCGCGCAATCATCTCTTACACACACACACACACGCACACACACACGCGTACACACACGGCTGATTAGCGGCTTATTAAAATTGAAAAAGAAACTGCTAATTATTACTGTTACGGCCGGTATCAACCGGCTAAATCTGCTGGGCGTAAACTGGCGGCCGGCACGCCAGCCCACGATAACGTAATAAAGATGGCATACTTCAGATAGAAAACGTAGTAAACTAGGGAAGCACGCTCAACGGTGGACCGAAAATAACCATATTTCTCTCGTCATTACCCGGTCTATAATGCGGCATATCGTTCGAACGGCCACGAACGATAGCCGCGGTACTATAAACGTTTATTAGCTGGAAATTATCAAACTCGGTGCGACGCGAGAAGGGAGAGAGGTTACTCAAATTTTCGGCTACCGGTGTTTGACCAGAAGTAACGATCTTCAACACGAACTTGCTTTCGTATTGCTCGCTGAATCGATGGTTGTAATTAAGCTCGCCAGTACGTGAACGTTTATCCTCGTCTGAACGGTAACGTCATTATTTAAAATTGAGAGGTATCGTGCAATTCAGTTGCAGCGGCAAGTATGTTCATTCGTGCTTTCCAACGCATAGGGTTGTTAGAATTTACGTTGAAGTAACTAAAAGATTATCGAATGTTAAGACAGTCGAAAGATACACGAGACGAGGTTTGTGTAAGAGGCTATACTGTGCTACAAATACTTTCTGCATATTACTGTTGTGTATATACATATATATATATATATATATCGTTTTCATGTGTGTAAAAAAAGACATTACTTATGAATAATGTTTTTGATACTGTACAAAATTTTATTTTATTTCAGTTTATTTTTATTTAATACTATTTCAATCTATAATATAATTTAACAATAAATGTCAATATATTTAATCAGAATATAGGTTAAATTATTGTCACTAGATAGCGACCTTAATGTTTATTAAATTTGAGGAAAACGACATTACTTATGGGTACCCTCAATATACTGTTCATTCCATATTAATCACAAGCCGAATGACGCAATGTAAAACAGAGAAAAAGATCTGTAGAAATTAAGGGAAACGTGCGTGAAACGGAGAGACACTTTGATCCAACCTAATCCGAGAAACTCGAGAAGAAACCTAGCTGCGTTCGAACGAAGAAAAAAAAAAGGAAAGAGAAAAATGAACGCGAGGAGAAAGAAGAGAGAATTGTCGCGCACGAGTCTCGATTCGTGTTCAGGGATCTTAAACGCAGTGCCCTGGCACTCGCGACCCTCTGCAATTAGTCGCAGTTAACCTGCTTCGGGGGGAAAAATCTTCGCCCACGGACAAGTAGGTTGACCAATCTGAATAAAACGAACGTTAGTCGTGGATTCACGACGATCGCTACAAAAAAAAAAAAAAAGAAAGAAAGAAAGAAAAAAAAGAGTAGCTTGCCAAACGGATTAAAGGCTGTAAGTCGGGGTTTTTTTCACCCCCGCTCGGACGGCCTTCTTCCATTGTTTCACCGTTGCTTGAATATTCATACGAGGAAGGCGTCTCGGCTGCTTTCTTACTCCATGATGGATGAGATCGCGAAAGCAGAACGAAGCCAAAGAGACCCACTTCTCGGATGGACAAAGGCGTCATCCATCACGTTTCCTGGTCAGCCGAGCATTATCTTCCTCGCCCTTAATTCCCCTCCGATCCTTGTTACGAGCGACGTTCTATCAGCACGCGGATCTACCTAAATCAAAGATTTAAAAGCGATTTGCCTAGTTGGTCGAAAGTTATCCGTATTATTATGCGGATGGTATCGCCGAATTGACCCGTTTCAGATTCATTCGAAAAAGAGAGGGTCAACTGCGCGCCGTTTCTTAAGACTTTCAAACACGAAACGAAAACAGCGCTAACGACTGCTTTTTTCCTTTCCTCGGCCTTTTTTCTTCCAGTGGACATATTCGCTCAAGAGAACACTATAAAGTTTGCGTTTGCGAAGAGGAAAATTGTTGTTAGGAAATCTGAAACCGAATGTGAAATATTTTAATTCACAATTTTTTATATTTTGATATATTAAGATTTTAATATTTTGTTATAAGATACATTAACGGAAGTGTGTGCTAGCGATGGCTGAACACTGATCGTTAACGTAGAAATAAGATATATTAATTATCATTTAAGAGTATCGCGATTCCGCAGGAAATCGAGTCGAACGATTATTCCTGCAGAGCGTGAATATTTCATTTCAGTCGTTAGAACGGTTAAAGCACGTATTGTATTGTAATTATTTGTTAAACAGCCGCTTTGCGGGTAGAGATTGCCTTTTGACAGTTCGCCGTGCTAAATGGATTTTAAGCAGGGACGAAATCCACAGATATGTCCCAGCGCAAGTTCCGCAGGCCGTGGATCATTCAATTTGTACCTTCGCGTGGCGCCGAGTTTGATAATATGTAGATTAGTTCGGATGTTTCGGGGAATCTCGAGGCGTGCCATTCGCGAAACGCATTAAGACCGGAACATTTGATTCTTCGTTGTTAGCTAGCTATGATCAACCCGCGTCGATGGAAAGTTCGTTGGTAGAAAAGTTTTCTAATTAACCGTGATTATGACGAATTCGATTCGGATGTAGCTCGCTCAGTGTTTAACTATGAAGTTTCCTCCATCCCGAGGATGTTTCTAGTAATTAAAGCGTCGTATATTAAATTTCTAGATCGCGAATCGTGCTAATTCCAAATGATTTCAAATCCTCGTGTGGAATATTAGGAATACTATATTTGTCAGCAAATCGAAGGAAATGTATCCTTCCACTATCCTTTTACTCTTGTAAATGGCAATTTTACTAAACTTTAACGAAAGGAACATATTGTTGAAAAAGTCGAGTCTAATTTTACACGTTACGCGATACAATTCTTCAGATTACGATCGTTATCAATTACAAATAGTGACACCGAAAAATAAATCGATCTCTGATTTTTGATATGTCCTTTTATAATTGTCGTAGCATGAAACATTTTTCATAAATAACAGTTAATAATAAAAATAAATTATAAGATATCTCAATCTCTGATCTGTTCTGGAATATCGTCACAACTAACAATTGAAATACTTATCAAATTCATTATGAAACGTAACGAGTACGATCCGCGGTGTGTTGACAAATATTATTTCTACGAAACATCCCAACAGAACTTTATGGTGATTCGCGTAACAGTCGTGACGCATTCAACCAACCATTACAGCCGTCTCGATGGAACTGAGTTTTTTGAATTGCCGCGTCGCACGGTGCAAGCAGAGAAGAAAATCGAGCAAATCCGGTCGGTGTGTTCACGGGATCACGCACGCGATTATTCGCGACAACGACGGCGACGTTGGCCGATCGGGGAGGGTTTGGGGAGGTGGCCAGGGAGGTTGTTCGTAAGTACAGCAATCATGGTCTGGTAATTTTGTGCAAATAGTAATATCGTGCAGACCAACTGACTGGTGAAAGGTTGTTGTTGCTGCTGCTGCTGCTGCTGCTGCTACTTGCTTGTTGCCGATTCAAGCGCGCCGCATCGTATTTCCTTTTTCCCGAGAAGTGGCCTGCGCCGTTGGATTCGCGTGTCAGCCTATCGTTTCCATTATGGCCACCTTCGCCGCTATAGCCAGATAAAACCAATTATAACCTATCCACCCTCGTCGACATCAAGCCAAACGTTGTCAGCGGCCTCGAGCCCGGTGTGTGGCTCGCCGCGGCGACGATTTTACTTGCAAACCAGGCCCGTTCCACCCTCGTAAATACATCTGGCCGGCCTGCGTTCGCTTACGTGGCGCGACCGATCATCCTCCTTTTCGCCAATTTGAGAAATCACTTTTGGCCGTACACCCGAAAAGCCCGTCCTCCCGTCTATCCCCCTCCGCCTGAAATTAAGGGCAATTTCGTAAACTCTTTCTTGATTTATTGAGACGTATAATGTGCGACGAATATTTAGTTCTGAAATATAGATAGGACAATGTGGAAGAAATCGATTGGATTCGTTTGGAAGGACGCTGTTTGACGAGCAATATTATATGTTGAACTTTCGTTCAGATTAATATTCTTCTCATTTTACGTAAATATAGTGTGGTTAGAATCTAATTAAATAACTTTCTGAAAAGAGAAACTGCAAGTTCCCGAGTTGAACGATTGAATGACGAAACTTTGCAAAATTAATAATACAGAATTGAATTCTTCAAAATAACATTTTCTCTTTCTTTGGAGAGCTCGATTGAAATTTTACAATTACTTTACAATTAGTTGGCCGAAATGAGAAGGGAATGGGAAGGAAATAGTTAACAATCACGACCAAAACACTCTGTTTTTGTACCGCCATAATATTTTACTACTCTATCAAACTCTTTCACTTTTGGATGTACAAGTCCGGAAGAAAATTACATAACGCAGGAGAGTTGATAAAACTGACATGACATCGGACAGTAAAATCTATGAGATCGATAAATCTTCGCGGTGGCCTGCTGGCGTGCAAAGCGATTCCATTCGACGCGAGAGGACGCGTCTGCTTGATACACATAAGTAGAAACGCGGCGGCTGTCGTACGAAGAAACACGACTTTCGAACACGGAACCGGTGGCCCGAGCGCGGCATTGATCGCGGCCGTGTAAACGTTTCTGGGAAAAACGACGTGCCGTGTCGGCTAGAATTAAGTAACCGCGTGTCGAGAGTTCGTATCGCGGGGGCTACGAAACTACGCACGCCTCGCCCCGCGTGTCGTCACGAGAGGAGGCAGTATCAGCCGCGGCAGAAATTACAATGCGTGTTCAGCCGACGAAAAACAAGCCGGCGCCGTTTCTGCGCCGCGCGACAACGCGCTGAGAATGTTCCCCGGCATTCTCTCACGGAAACGTCGATTCCCGTTTCAGTTGTTATATCGATTTAACGTGTCCGCCTCGCTACGCCAGAAGCGCACACAAACATGTGGATCAAACATGTACACACCCAGTTTCCTTGCAGTATTATCATTTGTCGTTAAACATGTTTTCAACATTGTTTGCGAATAAATAAGTTTCCAATAATGAGTAAATAAATAATATGAAAATTGGAGAATCGGAAAGGTACTGATATTTAAGGGTTTCTTCTTTTCTTTTTTTTTTTTTTTTTTTGCTGTTCTACTATTTGAACAGAACATAAAATATTTTTCATGGTTTAATTCACATATTTCGTCACACGCGATCGACGGGTTAAACCGGTGTCGTATCACGAATGAAACTTTTCGTCGCAACGATTTGATTTTGGACAAAATTCGTTCCGTGATGCTTAAATTTATGTTGGAATCTAAAATTGTCATTTTACTTGACACTGAGATTAAATCGCCTATGATCATTCGTTAAAAGTTAGTTCCATATAATTCGATTCATAATATTATATATTCCGTAAATTATCACATACAAATGTAATATGCAATGTAAGCACACTTACGATGCACGCGTAGCGCATTGTAGATCATCGCGGTGTTAACAATTTCAACGTACGTATGTACAATCGATACGATGTCGCGATATCACAATAAGCTGCGAGAGCTGACAGCGATCGGGAAGGTCTCCGAGGTACCCAGGGACTTGCAACGTTGATATCAAGGCTCGAGCCGAGAGAAACTGACAAATTGTTCGCGATAATAACTGTCGTCTGAAGTTACGTCTCAGCTGGACATAAGGGGGGATGGAGACGATAAAAATGGCGGAGATCGGCACGGCAGCCAGCGAATATAACAGCAGAGATGGGTCGACATCGAGCGCCGAAGACAGAGAGAAAGGGGGAGAGAGATAACAGAAACAAAAAGAAAGTAGAAAATCGTTGGTTATATGGCGTGGGATCCTCGGTGCTTCTCGGTGGCTAATCCACTTGTCTTTCCGGCGAACTCGGAATAGCCAGAACTGACCTATCACGCCAGACTTGGGAGGCTTGCTCCCCGTCAGATTGCATTACACGGCTAAGCTTTCATTAGCCTCGTCTAGTAAGCGACAGCTTAACCTCTCCCCCTGTGCCTTCTGTCCAGTCGCGACTGATAATTCACTCGACATCGCGACACCGAGTCGGACTCATACTTCAAGGGCGTCTACCCTTTTCCCTGCCTCTTTCTTCCGCAGGGAAGAACCTTGAGGAAAAGTTTCGAGGGAACGCGCCGGCTGAGAATTCCACGAATGGGTTGGTTCTGGCAAGTTCTCGCCAGGAAACGCGTCGACTGCGTGCACCGCTTTTGTTCGTCCGGGGGCCATGCGTTGGCGAAGTAAACGGTAAATGTTAGTGATGAATTGGCCAACTTGCACAGCGCGTACATCTTTTTTTTTTAGCTTCTGCGCAGCGCATTTCGGATGACGAGCGTTTTATACACCGACTCGTGGAAGTATTTTCATTTTGATTTTCATTTGGGAGAATACTGTTGTATTCGTACTGCGTTCGTGTTGTATGAAAAGTGACGGCTGAATGGATGAAACGTGATTACATTGGTGAAGTGTTTGAAATCAATCTGGGTTTGCGTTTCGTAGACGCTGCGAACTTGAAATTGGCGAAAGATTAACACACAGCGTGAAGAGTTCTTGAATTAGTGTCAAATATGGTGCCAGTGAATATTGAGATTTATTAATACAATGACCACGCTTGTAACCCCTTACAATTTCTATACATACTTTCAGATTTGTTTCAAGTCGTTTGGTAATTAATTTAAGTTAATTTCTCAAATACATGGGAAAGACTATCTTTGATACATAAAAGTACAATAATAACAGATAGAAGGTAGTAACTCAACAAATACATATAACAAATGAACTATGTACAAAATTTAAACTTAGTTTCAACATAATTTTATAATAATTTTATAATAATTTCAGAATAATTTTATAATGTTATATTATTACAATATTATATATATTATACTAATAATTATTTTATAATGATAATTGCGATCGTAGATACCAAATGGAGTGTTGAAATTATAATTACCGTGAATATCGACTGTCATGATATTCGTATTGCGCAAGTGACGAGGTTAATGAAATAACCAAATAGATTTTAACAATTTTATCGGAAATATCGCGCTACCAAAAACAATTTGCTCGAATTGGAAGTGTGACGAACATCAATTTGTAAAAGAGAGAGAGAGAGAGAGAGAGAGAGAGAGAGAGAGAGAAGAAGCAACAAAAAAATGAAGAGCAGTACAAAATCAATTATTCTAAATAAAATGTTTGGTAAACGATACAATAGAATTGCGTGCAGTCGTTGCAAACCTCTTTTCTCTTTTATTTTTATTTTTATTTTTTTTTTTTTTTTTGTTTTTTTCACTAACGACTTGACCATTTCGTTCTTTTTTTTTTTTTTTTTTTCGCTAACGACTATGTAACTAAACGTTACAAACTCTGTCTGTAATCTACTAACGTTCGTTGTGTCGCAGCACGAGCAAATATTTACGGTTCGCGAGACAGAAACAACTACATATGAAAATCTACGATTGATTGAAGTGACTTGATCAACAGACGGGTCAATGTTTGCGCTCTCGTTCAACTTGGTTAGCGGCGCGTGACATTTTTCGCGCGCATTACAGTGTAATATATCGATTTCCGATGTTTAATGAATGTTCGTGCAATCGAATTGTCCCGGTAATGATGTTTGTCGGCGGTTGTAGTGTCCACGTAACGGAATGGTAGATTCATTTCCTGGAAATGAATTACTCTTTAAGACATTCGAGCTGGACTTCAATCGACTTTTTCACCTCGCAGCCTGGAGAAATAAATTTCTCCTTTTCTATTTTCTTTCAGGTATCGACATGCCAGGAAACGCATTATTTATATCTTTAGTATTAATACGTCGTTCTGAATTATAAGCAGAACGTGTTTAATAATAGAAAGCGTTTTTAAACGTGAAAGTTATGGTTTACACGCGTCCCCAATGTGTTAAATATTTCTAGGTAATTCGAAAAATTTCTATTAAATGTTAGATCTATGATTGTTGAATGATTTAAATTTATTGAAATATTTACTGTGTTATACGTATATTAAATAAATTAAATTTTTTTTATTTCATTTGTAAAGGATAATCAACCACACAATATACATTAACATCGTCATTGATGATGCGAACGAAACACAACCTAATGTATTCAAATTTTATAACTCGATATATATCTAAATATCAATTCGATAAATTTTTAAATATCATAAAGAAAAAGCAAATAGTTTCTTTATTTTAAACTATTTGAAGAATTAGTTTCAATTAGATTTAGCGATCATTGTTGGGAATAACGGATTAGAAAGTATAATCTGCTCTACTTTTGTCGTCCATTGGAACGAAACGCTAACGAACAAATAATAGCGGCTCGCTTAAAGCTCGAGTTCGATCAGATAACGTCGGCCATAATTTTCTTAGTTGCGCCGTGCTTTCATATGCAATTAATTTTTTAGGTAAGCTACGTACGCGGCATAGTTTTGAAATACGCTTTCCGTAAGAGAGACTGAAACGCGTTTGCTGTCGAACGTTTGTAACATTTGTAACAAGCAGGAATAGTACGCGCTGTTGACTGTTTATTTCGCCATTAAATAGATTAAATTACATTAAATTAAACTCGAGGGACTTCTTCTTTATATTTTTCCCGTTTGTTGTTACGATAGAGTAGGTTAATTCGAAAAAAATACAAATGGTTCGCGAATGTTTCGACAACATTCGATTATTCTCTCCGTTCCGTTCACTGAACTGGCTTCATAAAACTTTTATTTTAATTCTAACAACGTGCTGGAAATTGACATACTTTTTTCTTCTATTTTTCAACCGCGCGTCAATAGTTCGTTTTTCACGTGAAATTTCTGGTTGTTAGAACTTGCGGGATTATATTTTTAAGCGTTGAATTGCTTACGATTTAATTGCTCGTCGTCAATGAAATTTTTTGCGGAATACTCTATTGAAGTATAACTATTTGACAATCCTCCTTGTTTCTAAAATATTATGTAAGTATCATATTCGCTGTAATATCGACGTGACGTGAACGCACTCTATAATATATTTACTAAATTTCTCTTGCGTGTATTTCTCATTATCTGCTGGTGAATGAGAAATTGTGTTTTTCTTCTTGTAATGTGAACGATCTACGATGCTTCGTGGTCACTTTTGACCTGCCTCGTTATTTTTGACGAGAAGTTACGTTCGCATTGTGTACTTGTGCTTTATGCGTGAATGCATGTTCGAAACTTGCGTTCCCATTCAGTCATTGAAATTGTTGCGAGCACTCCTGTTTTCATACTTTCCGCGAAACACTACGGCGCGTCATTACAAATTCATGCCTTTTGTGCTGGTTTCATTGAAAAGTTAAAAAAGAAGCGATGTATCTTCGTACGTAATGAGAAAGAATTGAGAATAATGGTCTTTTGTGCTACGATGTTTGACGCTTTTTTACGAATCTGTTAAAATCTCGTTTAAATTTCTGTATATAATACTAATTAAAATGCATCATGCACGTAAATAATGGTTCGTTCTTTAATAATAAAAATAATAACGACTGAATCTTTTAAACAATAATTCATTCTGTAGATAATATTAATAATTATAATATTATATCATTGATCTCAAAGTAAAATTACGTGTTCACAGGGTGTCTGAAATTTAAATATCAAAACTTCGACAACGTGTGTAAGAGCATCGATAAACCAAGAAGAAAAGTCCTTTAGAGATTTGTTCGTTTTTGCTCCATTTCAAAGACAATCACAAGCAGAGAAAATTTATTTAATGCCAATCAACTCAAGGGAATAATTGAGAGGTCAAATCGTAGTTCAACACATCGAACAATGTCTACAATCAGAGTGGTCAGTGTTCGATGTCAATGCTTGCATTTTGAACAGTATCTTTATGAATTGGATGATGTTACAAGATAATAACACGGATAATGAAACGGATAATCGATATACAGATATAAAATAAATATAAAATAGACCAACAAACAATAACACGAATAAACGGAGAAACGAAATCCTCTTCATTTCGTGAATCTCTGCGAAACGGAGCAAAAACGGGCGAATCTCTAAACGAGATTGTTTTCCTTCGTTTCATCCTGCTACCAAAGTTTTGACGTTTCAATTTAAGAGACCGTGTGCAATCAAAATTAAATCAATTCCCACCAGAAACAAACACGTTCGTTTCATTCTTCGTTACCCTCCGATTTAACATTTCCACGGACAATCACACCCCCCTCCCTGCTTCTCAGTTGGTCGTCGCGAGACGTCCAACGTATTCCATTTTCGACTAATTTCGCATGGTTGCGAACGTTGCTTAGGACAATTTCAGCTGCGTCTTCCCAGCAGATAACGATCGCAACGACAAAAGTCCGTTGGTCGGGCGGCAATTGCAGTTTCCCCCCGTGGGAAATGCATCTGAATAACCAGCGCGTACTCAGCCGGTTGATTTGTTCCGCAACCTCCCTCCGGGTAATCGAATGAGGCGTCGCCCAATCTTCGCCGCTACACGCGCGTGTAGCGCGTGTTTCCGACCTACGGGCTGATTCTGGCTTACGAAACGGCACTCTGTGCCGTTTAAAACGGCGCGGCCGAGTGGCCATTTCGCGAGGGTTCGCGAATTCACGCAGTCGGCCAGCCGATACGTTTGCCAGAGCTGTACGATACGAGCTGTGGAGGATCCCTAACGAATTCCTCGAGCAGGGGCTCCGTGAGTATATCCCCACCTCCCCTCCCCACCTATGAAATTCTCCTCTCATTCTCCGCTATTGATTTTCCCCCACCGACCGTTTAATTGAACCCTCACTCTCCATCCTTCTGTCCCTCCCCCCCTCCCCTCCCCACCCCTTTAATTAGAAAATTAAATCACGAAAGAACGCTGCCGCTACGAAAACACTTGTCCCGAGTGTTGCTGCTCCGGATTTCTCTGGAAATGGGACGGTATGTGCATCCCTCATGATCATGATGATCGAGGAGAGTCGCGAGATCGAGGTTTAACGGGCAGATTGTTACACGGATAGATTATGTAAACCATCGAGAGCGAGAGGGACACGGTATCTTACAGTGAAGGAAATTTAAAGTATCTCGAAGTTTTTAATTGTTCTCAAACTCCGTTATTGTTGTTCGATGTTTCGGTAGTTTTTAGAAACTTTGCCTCGCTCGGTGTTTTAAATATCGTTCGTAACGTGGCAAGAGTGTTTTCTCATTTAGTTTAGAACTCGGCGACGTGTTGTCAGTGATGATGTCCGAGCTGTTCGAAATTCCGAGACAAAATGATTTTATCAGAGTACCATGAACGAGCTTCGATTTCAGGTATCCATAAATATCACTTATTCGTAAACGAATGGACAGAAAGAAGATAGAAACAGTGTCAAAATCTATACTCGTGATGTCGGTTCCAGTTTGCATTTATGCTAAATTAAATATATTTAATATCCAGAACGAATGATTGAATATATGCCGTCCATCAGCTAATATTTAAAGCAATAAAATTTTCATCTACTCTCAAGTGACTTAAAATAAAACTCTTCATAAAATTTTCCATTCTCAGAGTTCACTCTCAAAAAATTCCACTCGGATAACCTACTATTTCGTAGGATATTATCAGATTCTTAGCAAATTCAATTTTTGGAAAATTCGAACCGAACGATCCAATTAAAATCGAGATGACAGAACTCCTTTTTCCCCATCTCGGCTGGAAAAGAAAAATATTAAGCGAGCAACGAGAAAGGAAATACTCGAAATAGAAGGATATGAGCTCTTTCGTAGTAAATCGAGATGAAAACTGGGGGATGGGGAGGTGGAGGGTATTGGTTCGAGTCGAAACGTTGCGAGATTCGACTTTTTTTCTCTCTTTCTCCTCCTCCTCCTCTCTCTCTCTCTCTCTCTCTCTCTTCCTTTGCTCTTGTTCCCTATCGACGATCCCTGGCGTTGTAAGAGGCAGAATATCTTCGATAATCGACACAAAGCCGGCTTCTGTTACGGTTCGTCGACGTCCGAAAGGAGAAACTAGGCCAACGTCTAAAAAGCTGACCATTTTCTCCACTTTATTCGTTTCGACGTACATCGATACTCCCCGATGCGACCGACACAGAAACTGAACTGTCGCAACTATGTAGTTTTCGCAAAAACACTCAACACCGAATCAGAGCACGACTCGATCAATCGGCGACCAGCGGATTTTGTTGCTGAAATTCCTTGAAAAATTCATCTTGAGGGAAGAAAAAATCCACGCTGGTACGTGATGTTTATTCAAAATCGGATGCAAAACAAGTAAAATCACTGGACAAGAGCAAACGAAATGTTTTATGATTCATCAGTAAATATACGATCGGAGATATGTACTTTTACAATTTTCGAAAACATTACATTCAGCCGGCTGCCGCGCGAAAATCCGGGATTTAAATTAAATTTCAATTTACTCTTCGTGTGAAATATGCTCCGCGAAGAAAAATTAATATCACGCGACATATACTTCGCGTATATTTTTGCAGGGCGCAATTTTACGCAAATCTGGAAACACAATATCCAATCCTTTTTTTCTCTTTCTCCTGCTTCTTATACGTGTATATATAAAAGACGAATACGCTTGGTATTCGTCGATTATCATTTTATGCGTGTAACATAATCGACGTTTCCCTTTCTGAAACCCTACGCGAACCTTTCTCGCGACGCACAACGCTCTCTGCCGATATTACGGAGCATGTCTGTACATGCTGTGCTCTCTCCATGAGAAAATATCGACACATCTGTCGAATAAGTATCCAGCACATCTGTTGTAACGTTTCTATTTATTGAACATATTATGTGGACCGATGGATTTGCGAGTTTCACTTGGATCATCTTTTCCATATCGATGTACTTAGGCACGTACCACTTATTCTCGCGATTCTGTCAACGTCTCGCACGACTTTCATATAATTATATTTGCACCGTTTGTGCAAATATTTTTGTACTTCTATGATCTTTTCATTCACTGGCAAAAGAAGGGAACTCATACAAACATTTACTTCGCCAATTAATATCTTACTTATATATTTTCGCATTTTATATATTTACTAGATCGTGAACTTTTTGTGAGCTTTAAACTGCAAAATGATACTTGATACGTGAAACAATCTTCCATCGAGATTCTAGTTTCACAACTCACAATCTCAAACGTACGAACCTACGTAAAAGTCCACAGTTTATATACAGGCCTCATTTTAATCCATAAATGCAATTATCTCCGAAACTATTCGTCATTTAAAGAACGTTTCAAATGCAATTTTTCTCTGTTTTGAGAGGGCAGTAATTTGGCGGGCGAATTTTAGCTTGTCTCTAGATAGGAAGCCTGTAGGAGATATTTTTCATAAAATCCATGTACAAAAGACAAAAACACTACTCTTGTCCTTCGTCTTTTATATAATAGATTTTATAAAACAAAAGTTAAAGTATCTCTTATAAACTAATAACTTTTTCGATAAATAATTATACAACTTTATACTTGAGAAAAAAAAATATCATTTAGACCTTCGTATCTCCCACACACGTCTGTCTAGAGATAAACTAATTGTAGACGTTTTAAATTACCGCCACCTCGAAACGCGTTTCAGAAATTTTTCTAAATGACGAATAGTGTCGGAGACGATTGCGTTATATTAAAACAGAACACACCCTGTATATATTACGCGCAATGTCAGACCCTCGAACGTTTCGCAGATCTTCGTGAGCATCCGCGCTGTAGCAGTTACATCGATCATTCTCGCCAGATTCAAGTCACCCGCCAAAATGGATGAAAGTATTTAACGAAAGAAGGTAGACGTAAGGACGCTGCCCTCCTGCCCGTAAATCCACGGAGGGGGAGCGGGGGGGGGCAGCAAATGAGTTTAATTTTAGTTGTATTTCAATGAAAAGGGCAATTCTCCGGTGGCTGTGCATCCATCATGGAGAATAACGCGAGCCGGCCGGTGGGATTAGCATGGATATGACTGAATTATACAGAGACTATGCGCCAGACTGCGTGTACCATACGCCACTCTCTCATTCGTCCTCTGCCCCCCCCCCCTCCCCCCTACTCATCCTCTCGCGCTGTCTTTCTGACTCTCGCGCTTCTGCCTCTCCGGAGAGCCGTCATTTCAAACTGGCTGTATGATGTTTAATATACCGGTAATGCGGTAAGCTTCAGGAGTTATACGGGGAGAGATAGTGTCGACCGCGCCCGGGCCCTTCGTGATTGAATTTATCCACTCCGTAAGCAAAACTTCTGCATTATGAAAATAATTATGCTGATCTCTCCTTTTGGCTCTCCCTATCCTCCTTCCCTTTGTGTCTGCGTTGCCTCGCTGGCTACGAGTGAAAAGAAGAGAGGAAATGGAGTTTAATTAACTCTCCTTGGATCGTTTACGCCTTCGGCGAAATTTCACTCGTGAATCTCTCTGAAGCAAGTTTGTACACTTCCCGACGATTTGGCTGAGAAACTCGTCGTACAGCGTCTGGCGATCGAAAAATGTTTAGCGAGCGCAGAAATTTGAAACAGTGTATAGAAATTGGGGCGTGAAACTGTCGACAATTTTAATAGTAAAACTGAGCATCGTATTGTATTGCGCTTGTGACGTTATCGTAAATACAGCTGCGCGAAATACTCGCAATCGGTCTATCGTCAGTTTCGGTAGTTTGCATTTCACACGGTACATTAATCTTCGACAGTTACCTTGGCTTCCTTTCCTCCCAAGATCTCTGCATTACATCATCGTACATAAATCATACGAGTTGTGCATCGTGTAAAATCGTGTGTGCAGAAAGATTCGATAAAAGATGCTAGAACGTTACAAAATTCCGCGAGAAAGGTTTGCATCGCGTTGCTGGCAAACAATTGTTCGCGAAAATGAATTTATTTAACGCAGAAAACTATAATCTCTCGTAAACACGACAACGAACGACAGGTGCCGTGATATTCAGCCGCCAGTAGAATTTTTAAAACTATAGGTAGCAATTATTTTTAGTTGGCAAATTACGATAAATATACGCCGAGCGTGCATGCAACGCAGAAAATCAGATCGCACTTCCTTCAAAGTTGGTATATTATCTGTATTACCGTCTAAAATTTACCACGCGAAAGACAAATACAATTTTCAACAGTGGTACCGGCATTATGCACGGGTTTAATAGCAGCTTGCACGCTACATTACTGTACTTATCAATTATTAAATTACAGCACCTTCATCTAAATGTAAGCGTACTGATCGCTGAGTGAAATTAATCATTCAAATATACATATAACCCACATCTGTCGTTAAGACGACATAAACGATTAATGATTAATTTTCGCGAGATATGCAATTCAGTCTCATTAACGCGTCGACGCCACCGTTTCGAGGGAACTGCGCAATCGCGAGCAATTTAGAATAATTCTATAAACATTCTTTAGTCTCGCTGTGTGTTTCGATTTTCGCGCGACTCTAATAGCAAGTTAATCGAAAATTCATAATACTAGCTTCAAGCGCCCTATTAACAGAACAACTGATTGTACGCTGACCTGCTTCGTCAGATTTCAATAATTTTCCAATTTCGTCAGATACAAAGCTCTCTTATCCGGAAAAGATGAAAGGGGAAAGAACAGAATGAGAGGTCACGCGTTTGTTATATATCTGCCACCCCTATTCTTACCCACATAAAAGTGATTTACAGTCTTAAAATATTCGGTATATTTTCGCTACAAATGGTCGTTCAGTCCCTACCCGGTTCGCCAGCAAACGAGAGCAGGCATTTCTGTGGCACGTTCCTCACGTCCTTGAGAAATCTCATTGGCCCGTGGATCTTTTTCAACACCGAAAGAAACCGTGCTACTCGGGAACTTCTCGTCGGCTTTCCTCACCCCTCTCGCTCCTACGCGGACGAAAAGTTGGCCGGCCGGGTCAAGAGGATTCGACATCGGTGAATGGAGAGGCTGGGGGTGGTTTCCTGCTCGTAGTAGTGCTTGTACTCGACTAAAAGAGAGAGAGAGAGAGAGAGAGAGAGAAAGAGGGAAAGAAACCGAAGGAGAGGAGAAAGTGAGTAGAACCAAGAAAGAGAGAGAGAGAGAGAGAGAGAGAAACGAGGGAAGAGGGGGTGGCAATAGGAAAGGTGGCCGTTGGATATGGGGTGAGGCTTATCCCTTATCGTAAAGCGAGTTTAGACATAGACGGGCCGAAGCCGGCTCTGTATTTCCCCGGAGCTCCGCAAAGTCCGTATAGGAAATCAAGTTAAATTTGTTGAGCCGATAAGGGCAGTAGGTAGAGGCTGCCGAGGTATGGGTGGACACGGAGGGAGGGTTGGTTGATGGAGGGGGCCAGCTACGGGGTTGGAATCGAGCTCGATAACGGGCGAAAGCTGTCTTTATGTACCACTACCCTCTCGGATAGGTGCAACCTATCCTCCTTCTCCCCTCAATCTCTCGCTCTCTCTCTCTCTCGCGCTCTTTCTTTCCCCATTTCTCTCTAACTCTCTCTCTCTCTCTCTCGTCTGTGTGTATGTGTGTTAACATTTCGGCCTTCGGATCGTGTTCATCGGTGGAGCGGGTACGTGTGAACCGCCGCAGGAAATCCCGATCGGGCGTGGAAAGCTCGATCTACGAACATCGATTGATTCCTCGTGAATTCTATCCGGCAGGATCCCGGTGGCTGTGCCGGCTGCGCTGGAAAGCGATCGGGCGACGATAGACGGACGACTTTGCTCGTGGAAAGGCAGCACGGGGCCGGGGAATTAGCTGTACGGCCGTTGACGTGCAAAGCCCGTTCCCGATGTCGATTCCGACCGTAAAATCCAGTCGGCGACGTGTGCCGTGTCACGATTACCAGCAGCCCCGCTCTCTCTGGCCACCGCGCCCACCTGCACCCTGGCGTGCTGATAATTCCTGCTGATCGTCGCATTATTTATGAACCTCGATACCGTTCGTTGCCCGCCTGTCGATTCGGATCGACTGACTTTTATGCAAAATCGCGCGCGACACGATTCACGTCTCACAGCGGGTCAGACTCGTGCAGAGCGTTCGGGCCGGCGAGACTTCGAGCGAAACGCGGTTTACCCATGCAAATGCATAGGTACCGGCACGTTAAGGACCCCTGTTGCTCGTAGTTTGTTAATGCAATTAACGTTTCCAGTTTTTCGTAGATTTACGATAAAACAGCGTAAGTCAGCGAAGTATGACGTAGCGCTGCAGGAAAGAAAAAATGGATCATTCGCTCTCGATTCGTTTTTTCAACGAGTTTGATTTTTGACGTTTTCCATTTGTCTCCTATCGTTTCTTTCGACGCGAACGAATGGAAAGTTCGACGACAACGTTGGATTCGCTGATTTATTCGACTGCACTTCCGTGCGAATATACCATTGTCGATTACGATCATTAGCGATCGAGTTAATGGATGGAGAATAAATAGATAATTAGACGCGTACGTTGTTCAGGGGGCTATCGATGTACATAATTTATTACAGAAAATTAGGCTGCTAATGGAATCGCTTAGTGCCGCGTTAGAACCAGAAACTATGCGTTACCCAATAGGCTGTTGTACAGTTTATACATTTATACGATCGCAGCGTCGAGCTATCGAATTTTAAATGGAAACGAATACTTAAATACGCGAGTAGAAGTTTTATTTTACATGTAATATGTATGTATTGCTATCTGTTACCATTTGACGAAAATTTAGAAAATTTATGAAATCAAATTGAAATTGAAGTTCGTATACTAACAAATAAGGATTGTACGAAATAAAATTTCAAATACCTCATTTCTTGTTTATTACAGACTTTTTAATATTCATTCGATGTTGATATTATTGAGGCAATATTTCCAAAACTTTCAAGTAGACAAAGCGATACACGTTTGATTTCAAAATCAAGTGCGAGATGAATCTTAATTCAAAGTTCACATGCTAACGAACAAAGACTATGTTTCAAATATCTCGTTTATTATTTGTTCTAATTCTTTTCACATTTATTCAATATATCACTCGGAGGTTTTTAGTAAAACGACGTACGTTTAGTTGCAAAATCATAATTTGAAGTTCACATCCTGGCAAATACAGATTACGAGTAAAATTATGTATACGTGTATCATTCGTGATATATTCACGGACGATCACACGGTCGGCGAGTAAAAGGAAAATTACACTGGTCCGCAATTCTTGGTTACCGGGGATGGCCACCTTAGCCGCAACAACAGACCGGAAGTTGTAAATCGCGTCTGCTCGCTCACGGAGTGGCCCACTTTCAATGCGGCCACCGTTGAAAATTATCATCGTCCTGGGGAATACTTGTAGTCAGTTAATTAAAAAAAAAAAAAAAAAAATTCTAGCGGTACACACAGGAGCGGCCGGTGGCTCCCGTTGTCATTGAAATGTTGCCAGAAATTTTATTTCCGGCGAGCCACGCCGCCGGCCACGTTTCCGCCGTGCAAACATCGGGAAAACCGGCCGCCCACCCTGCTTTCCGAACTCTGCATTGAAACGCAATTACCCTGGCGAGCAAAATATCTACATTTCAATTCCTACGTTGCACACTCGGTCGCTGAGTTTTCTTGGGGAAATTGTATTGTTCCCTGCAGAGATATCCCCTGAATTTCGTTCATCGATAGTCGCGTAACGACGCGGAACTGCTTCTGTTTGATTACCTAAATTGTTGTTTGCAGTCTCTTGATTCCATTCGTGTTGATTCGCATCGAAGAATGGAGTTAATTAGGTAGTTGATGTAATAAAATAACGCAGGTGCCTATATATGTATAATTTCCTGACTTCCTTCAAAACAGAGTTAATTGAAAAAAAAAATATATATATATATATATATATATATATTTGTTAATTTTAATAACTCAACTGACTCAATTTTGGAGGAAATAAAAAAAAATTTGGAAACAAATATAAAACGTGGAATTGTTTCTCGTATACACTAGTAAAATGATAAGCTTGAATTGAGATTGTATATACTGCTAGTGTCGTAATTAATAGAAATATTACATGTAGCTGATAAGTTACGTTTGAAAGAAAATACGAAAGATTCCTCGCTAGCGTACCAAATTTACCGAAGTTTTCTCTCAGATATTACAAGCCTTCTCACTTCTGTCGAGAACCAGAACGAGATTGAGAAATAAACGTTGCAAGATCGCGGCAAAGTTCTGCGAAACACGCAGTTCACGAAAGCCACCGGTTTTACGAGCTTCGTCATAACCAAAAATGTGCGAAAAATTTAGTACGATACATCGTAACTTTTCGAATACCATGTGCCAGTTGATCAACCTGTTCCATAGTTACCATTAAAGGCTATTCATTAAAGTATCAACGACTCGTCGAGAGCAGCGTTCCACGAGACATTAAGCTAATTGGTTATTCCCACTCGAATTTTTGCTGGGTAAATACGATCGAACGAACGAGGGGCATCGAGGCTGCACGTAAAGCGCAACCCTCGACCGCAGCATTCGGAAACACGGCCCGAAGAAAAATGTGCGGATGGACGTACCCCGGCAGCCGCGCCTAAGATCGCTACCGGATGCGGCAAGCGGCCAGGGATAGGAAAACGAAAAAAAAAAAAAAAAAAAAGAAAGGGAGCAAAGGAGAGAGGCAGCCAGCGTGCCGTGAAAACAGAGGGAGGCATCTGGAAAAAAGCTACGAGCCGTTCGTTCGCGGGATATTTAACCAACTTTAATTAGCATAATGAACTATCTGTCCGAACTGTGGTCACTAATTCAGCCAGGCCTCGCCACGCGCCGGTGGACGAGAGAGATCGCGTAGACCGTAACCATAGGTAATTCGAAGATGGGGTTACCGGTGCCGCGTGCCAGGTAATCGTCGAAAAACTCGAGGAATTCGAGTAACGTGTCACGTTCCCTTCGCGAGTCGCGAACAATTTTATCACGAGTTTCGGTAGTATGTCGGCCGCTCGGTGGCAGAATTTACGCGTGTAGATGGCGAAGCAGAGAGCGGAAACCGCGATTCCGTCACCTCTCCGCTGGCTCGATTAATTTTTAGTTAATTAGTCGCACATCCTCGCGCCACCGCCGCCTCGCCGCCGCGTCCTCGCTGATAATTGCGTTTGAAATTCTGTTCGACGAGTCCTCGTTACACCGGCGAGCGCTTTGTTTCGTCCAGGGGTCGTCGAGCGTTAAACTTTCAGAAGTTAATTGACGAGTAACGCGCCACGGTGGAATTCACCTATGGATTAGTTGTCCGTGACGGGGAATTTTGGAATTGGAAAAATTTCGGATGCTCGTCTCTTTCCCCCGTTCATTCGACGGGAGAATAGCGACAGTGGGAAAAGATTTCTGATAACCCATTTTCGCAAACCCAACTCGTCGAGCAACAACACGTCGAACTACACGAGTTGCCTAAAAAAGAAAATTTCCAGCGAACCGGGAAGCAGTAAGCAACCCTCGCGCTGCATCGTGATGAAAAGCAGCTCTCTCAAACAGAGAGACGGTGGATGTTTCAACGGATGCAAATAGAGTCGTTCGTTTAGTGGTCTATAACAAAAGAGCGAGTCTCGTTGGAAAACAAAGGAGGAAGTCACCGGCAATGAAACTGGATGCTTACCGGGATACTAACGCGAGACTCGTTCTCCATCTTCCTTCGGTGGATGCACGCGCGCCACCGCTCACCATTTCCCTGCCACAGAGGTAAGCTGCTGGTTACTACTGGCTGTCCCCGCCAAGTTATTGCCACGATCTGTCGCTCTATGAGCCGTGAAACTCGGAACGCGCGCAATAATGTAACCTTCTTACCAGTCCGGTTGTTCCTCCATCCTCCATTGTCGTCCGATAGAAGAATCACGGGACACGGTCGCAACGTTAACGGCGTGCACCACGCGAATCCACGGTGCACGTCGCTGTGCTTTACCAACGACGACGACGCGTCGATGTCGATGGCAGCGGCCGTCGCGTTGGTATTGCGCAGCGTTAGCAACGGCGGTTACGAAGCCGGGATCGCAAACGATTACCCTCCTCCCCGTTTGAGAAAGGGACTCGTCTGGTTAGTTTTGGTTCTTCTCCTCGGGTAGTTTAATTGCTAAATTGGCCTTGGTAGATTCAGTGGACTGGTTGCGCCACGCCGACCGATTCGATTGCGCCACCCTCCTTCGTCCCTTCTACACGTTCGGCGTGTACACGCTCGGAATGCCGACGACGTTACGCTCCCGAGCCTCTTCGATCGATGGCGAACCATGACCGAAAACCGTGCGAAGAACGACGAGAGGGAGAAAGGGGGGAGGGGGAGGGGGAGGGGGACGAGATCCTCCGTGAACTCTTTAATGCGGAGGCAGATTTACGAAAGATACTTCTGGTGGGAACGTTCGTCTTGTGGCGACGTCTCTCCTCGAGACGAGCGAGACTGCGGTTGGGAAATTAGCGTGAAATTGTGTCCCCCGCTAATGCGAGTTTCATTCGGCAAGGGGATTAAATTCCGACGCACAGCCGCGTTCCCCGCGTTTTATTGCACGGCCCCGCTGCTCGCCCGGTAAATGAAAATTCGCGCCGAGTTGCGAATTGGCAACCGGAAGGATATACGGCGCGGGACGCGATGCTGATTTAACACGCCGATTTAACGTCACCAATATACAGCCGAAGATCGTGCACTGCGAATCACCGCGTTTGCACGCGCGTGTAAATTTGTTTCGCAATAATACCGACCACCGACAGATACTGATGTAAGAAAATTAAATTCTTTGATAAAAGAAAAAAAGTGTAGAAAATTTGACAATTAAAATCATTGGTGTATGTAAAATATATTATTACGTTATATATTAAAATACACATAATGTATTAATGTATTATATACGGTATATGTATAACAGATTCTATAAATGTTATATATGTTATATATTTATAGAATTTTTCTTTGGTTCTAAGTATAATATTTTATATGTATACAATACATTATTATATTACGCATTATAGTAGAAATATTACAATTGTAGAAAATTTGACAATTAAAATCATTAGTATATGTAAAGTATATTATTACATTATATATTAAAATACGTATAACGTATTAATGTATCATATGGGATATACGTATAACAGATTCTACAAATGTTACATATGTTATATATTTACAGAATTTTCCTTTGGTTCCAAGTATAATATTTTATACGTATACAATACATTGTTATATTATACATTATAGTATAAATATTATAACGTGTACAAATGTATATCACATGATATATGTAACATATAATACAATTATACATTTACAGAATTTTTCTCCGGGTTTCAAACATAGTCCTCGATGTATTAAAAATTTGTCAATTGGCCAACAAGGAAAGCAACGACTTATAAAACTACATTGCGCATATAAAAGTCGTAGCTACTTGGCCAATTGACAAGTTTTTAATATATCGATGACTGTACTTGAAGCCGGAGAGAAATTTTATAAACGTATAATATATATCGGCTGGTATTACGAGCAGCCGGGGTCGATATGATATTTCGTACGACAAAAATGCTTTATCAACGTTCCGATATACGAAGCGCCGTGAGAGGCTCACTGAATAGTCCGTATTGTGACCGTAAAGAGAGATAAGGGTCTTCCTATTTTATTATCTCGGACGTATTCGTTATGGGTAATACACAAAATCCTGGAATAATGGGAACGAGATCCTAGAGCTCACTACACGTGAGATTTGTGTCTTCCTCGACGGTCGAATAACGACGATTTTCGGGTTCCCGTTTTACCACGGAATTTCCTCCGTTCGTGCGCTGTCTGCTCGATAATCTCTGATTTTTCGAACGGAACACGTACCGTCGTTCGTTTCACGATATTCTCGAAAGCGTTTCGTGTTCGTCTACGATGTACTTTTAAACGGAATCTCCCCTGACCCCGTCTCTTTTCTCTCTCTGTCTCTTTTTCTTCTTTAAATCTGCCAAAAAAAGAAAGAAAAAAAGAAAAAGAAAGAAAAAAAATCTGAACAATTTACCAAGGTAATGTCTCAACGTTCGAACGTCACGAGGCGCACGGTGGTAACGTGAAAAATTCCCAGTTAAAATGCACGCACCGGAATCGTGACGGCAGATTCATTAAAAACCTGTTCCAGCGGATAACCAAGGGTTAACTAAAAGATACTCTCCTTCATTAACGGTGAAATTGCAACGGTGTACGACGGCCACTTTTGCTAATTAAACGTTTCATTCTCAGCCAAATCCTCCTTGTCGCGATTGCAATTTCCGCGAAGTGGTTCCGGGCGGTGGCGGTGGCGGTGGTTTGCGTAAACACGAGATTCCAGAACGACATTAATTCTCATATTTTCATCTTAGCTGCAATTTAATTCAAGCACCGCCGCCGCCGCCGCCGCCACGTGTTGCTCGCGTCCGGCCTGCATTGCCGGCTGTATTGCCTTTATTAGAATCCCGCTGAGCTGCCACTTCGAAATGTTTCCCTTGTTCCATGATTACGCCCCCGCGCGTTGACAGCGTTTTAAGAGAGGGGGACGCCCAACGACGAGGTGTTATATACTTCGTGGATTATTTTATTAATTAAACGCGCCGGCGATAAAGCGTACCCTCCCTCGACGTAGAAAATATTAACAAACTCTTTTCCTTTTTTCTTCCTCTTCTTCTTTTTCTTTTCCCTTTTTCTTTAGCTTGCTACGTTTAGCTTGCAACGAATTTTAGGGGGTTAAAGAGGGATTATTTCGCAGAAAAGAAACCATAATTACAGTCCGTTTCACGAACGATACGAAAGATCGAAACTTTCAGGAATTTTAACATTTCGCGAGTTTTTAACCATGCCGCGAGATCGCGATAATTATCATTCTCGATAAGCGAGAGGGGGAGACCGAGAGCCCATAAGGAAGGGAAATCAATTCCCTTTGTTCCAGCGGAATTTTTTCATTTCTTTCGCGAACAAAGCGAACGCTGATACGGGGGGATACGGGTAGGCTTTCCACGCGGCTCAGTCGTGCGGCATAATTTTCAATTACAATAGATTATATCGCGTCTGAATTTAAACCGGGATCGGAATCGGAGGACGCTGGCTCTTGTTTTGACAGTATCACAGCGATGAAACCGCCGCGCGGTTGATATTAAAATCGACGGCAACGAAAATTCTCCCGGTATCGTTCCCACGATAAATTTTCTTCTTTTCTTTCTTCTTTTTCTTCAACAATTTCTCCTTTTCGACGAACTGCATAAATTCGCGCGACAAATTGAAAATTTCGCTCGTTCTCTCGTCAGCGATAAGACGAATGGTAAATTAACAGCAAATTGAGTCATGTACTTCCATAAATAAAAAGAAATGGTCAAAATAAAACAGAGATACGACGATTCTCTGTTTACGACGAAATGCAAAAGTCAAAATAAATCTCCGTTGAGATTTCGCGCGTTCGATGAAAGAAGAGAAAGTACGAACGAACTGAAAGGCCAATCTCCAGAGAAAATTACATAATCGCTAGACTGCGGATTTTTATAGGTTTACGAGGAATTTTAGGGGATAAAACAACTCTGCATTAGCGCTCTGTTTTTTCAATTATCCTCGTAAAAGTCTCCGATGACATCACTCTCGTTTCATTATTTCATTTGAATTATTCTCTGTTTCTTATCAATTACACGCTCTTGCACGGTGCGATGGAGGTGGATTTTCTTCTCGTTTTTTTCTTTTTCTTTTTTTTCAGCCTGCTCGGTGTAGCAAAATCGTGACCAGGCTATAAACGGTCGGTTTGCGTAAACGCACAAAAATCGTCGAAACTGCATGCCGGCCGGTTACACGCGGAATATTAATTAAGCTGGCCGAGTAAAAACGGGACGACGCTCATAACGCCCCCGTTGTACGCGTTGAATCTCCATTACGAACGGTCGCACGTTTTCCCCGCTTTTGAATTACGAGCGGAAAGTATGGGAGCGATCGTAAAGCTCGTCTCTGTGGCAGCTACGAGGAAACGCGTTTAAAAAGGTCGAGAGCCAGACTGACGACAGCGTCGCGGTCCTACGCACGCGACTACAATGTTAATTAACGAACAGCCAATTCTAACGACACCCGTCCCTCGTGTACAAATTAAATTAAATTCAGATTCGAACAATCGGATAAAATCCAGATTTCGATTTTCAAATTTAAATTTCCAGATTTGAATTTCCAAATTCTTAAATTAAATTTCCAAAACGCGGACTCCTGGAAACAGAATTTGGAAATTTCATCCACGAAAGTGATCTCTATTGACTCCCCAAAGTCGATCATCACTCGTTAATTTCATCGAAGCGTAATTTTATTCTCTCGAAAGATTTTCTCGACGTGTGGGCTTAAAATCTGTTGTAAAAAATTATCAAAGATTTCGACGAGTATCCTAATTTTTGAAGACTCGAACAGTAATAGAATTAACCAAACTTACCCATGAAAAGTTAATATACTAAATAGTTAAGAAATTCACTAATTTTCAATAAAATAATAAGTTAATTTTAATTAAGTCAAGTTTAATTTTCAATAAAATACTAATTTTCAATAATAATAAGTTTAATAAGGTAAATTTAAAATCGAACTTTCTCTGCAGTAGCGCATTTAGAATTTCAAGTTTTAAATGAACAACAATTTTGTTATTAAACAAGCCATTGAAACAAATCTTTTTAAAGAACAGTGATTACGTGAAATCTGGATTTAATCTGAGTTTAAATGCAAAGTTGCGAGGCTCGACGGTCGAAAAATGCATTTAGCAGCATCGATGAAATAGAAATATGGCGGAGCCTTTGACGCGTTAAATATGCTTGATTAAGCATTGCTCCGTTGTTAATTACCTCGATAATTGCAATGCTGACCTATTTAGCGAATAAAATTAATCGTCGTTTCAGCATGAATTTCAAAGGCAATATCCGATGAGCGAAAACTTACGCGGCGCGTAACGTTGACATATTAATACAGAAATTTTTATGTTCTTTTCTTTGTTTCTTTCTTTTTCTTCTTTGACAAAGCGAGTATAATTTTTCGAGCTGTGAAATTCTCTTCTCGACGATTAACCACGAATCACACTGTCAAATATCACGTGCATCTTCTGGCAATAAAATCATTTATATTAACATTTTTAAAACAAGCCAACAAATCAAACTTTAGAATCTCGAGATACAGAATGAACCAGAAGTTTCTTCCTATGTTTTATGTGTGTGTAAAAACATGTAAAAATGTAAAAAAACAATTTTTTTGAATATATAGTAAAAAAATTACGGGTTTATTTTGGTAGGAAATAATTTTTCGCCCAATCAAACGCAAAATTAACGTTCAACGAAACAAAGGATAAATTCCGACGAACAACGCAGTCATCGATCGTCCTAACTTTCACCGTTTTCGAAACTTTTTAATGCAAGCTGATGCTCTTGCGGCGTGGAATCGTCGGCGTTGGATTCACCATCTTACGTGATACGCGCGCAATATTAATTTTCCACCGGCGGGCGGTCTTAATTTTGGATTCAACGGGGATGTACGAACGTCAGAAGTGGAATCGGGAGACGGTTAGACACACCACCCTCGACGGATACCCCAGGCAGCGTGATAATGTCATGCTAAGATCAATTTTGTATTCCGAGCGTCACTTCGCAGACTCAAGTTAAGTACGAGCTTTTCGAAATTCCGCCCATTAACGACAGAAGCTTCCTGCTTCTGTCTACATTTACAAGTGCTCTTACGTTTATTTATCCATCCGACTGTCGCGGCGAAGTATTTTTCAATCGATACATTAGCACCCGCGGGCCTGAATATTCCCTTTCCTTGTTTGGTATCACTTTGGTACGCGTGTCGTCAGATTTGTCCCTCGGTATCGTGATTTTTTTGTCACGATTTCTTCCATCGACGCATTTTCGTTTGTGCGCCATGAAAAAAATAAGCACAAATTTCTAATGCAATTTTACAGCTTTTTATACAAACGAACATCGATGTTACGAGTATATTAATGCACGATTAATGCTCGATGTTGCGCTAGTATTGCACAGATGTAGACACAGTTATATTCACGAATAAATTGTTACATTCATAATGTAGAGAAGGAAGGAGACATTAATTGCAGTTGAAATAAAACTTTGTTTTATTTTAAAGCTAAAATCTCTGGAAAATCTTGCAAATTTTACAGTTGGTGAAATCGGTGTGGTCAAAAAGAGAGTGCACAATAATTTCAACTCGAGTAATGCTAATGTTGCATCGTAATATTGAAGATCGTATTTTATTTAGAATTTTGTGCAGGTTGATAAAAAAAACTTTTTATACAGATAAAGTACACAATATTTTTTCTCTTATATTGATTTTAGGTTTCAATTAAACTATTGTTATATCTTAAAGCTATATGTTTCAGAATAATTTATGGTGCGAACAAAAGTTGATAGCGACGAAACGATTACAAAACGCTATAGAGTACTATAATTTGTCTCTATTAATTTCGAGCTATTAAGCAGTTTTAAATTTTAACCAACTAGGTCAATCATAATTTATAGGAGTTAAATGTCTGTCCGAGACAATAGTTATCTTTTCCATTTTAAAGATGAAAAAAATCGTCTAACTTTATCTTTCACTTTCATACTATAATTTATTTTCCATATTGTCTATATAATTTATTATTTTTCATTATCTATACAATCATCTACAAAATATTATTCTCTCTAAAAAGAAAAAAAGAAAAGACGCGCCAAGTGAAATTGATACTACGACGCGTCAAACGTGTCAAGCAGAGGTGGTGTTTCACAGTTTTATCTCCAGAATTTCCAGCGAATATTCGATAACGTTAGGGAACACGTTAAACAGGAATTACGACACAGCCAACAAGCACGTCTAAATATTCGCGATTGGTGGTTTGATAGGCAACATCTGACTTACCTGTAAATTAGATACGGGTCAGATCACTGGGTTAAACCTACGTCGATATCTGGCTTAACTAGCCGGAATTGGTGCATTTGCATTAGGTCGAATTTGTGGTATTGGTTACGGTTTGGCTAAAAGTAAGCCCAAATTATACGTACTAATTGGCCCGCTCTCGTAACGTACGCGCCTGTCGTGGTGAATTTATATACGTGTTATGCGCAACGTTTATCGTGCTTAACGTCGGTAAGTGGCTTTCGATGCGAGGAGCGGCAGATTTTCGATTTGCCGATTTGCAAATATTGCCGCAACAATCGGCAACGGGCGTTCGCCATCGATCGTTGATAAAGGCATTATCAATCAAACCGTACAAATCATACACGCGAAATCCCTATCGTGAGACTCACCAGCCAAGGCTCCGTGCGCAGGATCCATTGATTCCCTCTGTTAACGATAATTAACGTTCTATTCTAATTCGTCATTTACAGTTTCCACGTTGAATCGTACCAGTAATTATTCGTGTCTAATCGGTTAATCTGTTTCAATCGGACACGTTCCAACAAACCACGTGTTGTATATATCAGTTTCAATTGTTGCTCTCAAACATCTTGGGATATTGTTTTATCCTTGATGCTCAGTATTTACTGCAAAACAATAACGTCTAGGCCTCGAGTATGTTTTTAGTAATGTGAGTTTTTAAATTGTATTAGCTCTCTTATTAAATTGTATTATATGTTATTCAACATTGATCGTACGCGTACATCGAAAACTGTAGCATCAACGTACGATACACGAGACATTTCAGAAGGAAACGCTGTGATACACAGAACATGTATACATAACAAAGTGTTCGTTCCGTAAATTATCAATTTTTCAATCTTTGCAATTTCGAAATACATGTAGCATTTGTGACTGAGACTTTCGTCGCAACGGTGTACGCTGGACGGAGAGAAGTTTAATACACTTTACCGAAACAGCAACGAGAGCTGTTGCTATCTCTCCCGACGCGAGTGTTCCAAATCCGCTTCCGGTGGCTTGCTCCCAGCGAGAGTCGCGTCGCGCGTCGTCCGATGGAACAATGAGAGCCGCACGATGATGACGAAGAAGATGTAAATTGAAACCGGGAGGAAGAATGGGGAAAGAGACGACAAAGGAAGCGCGGTAGACAGGTAGGAGGCAAGTGGAAGAGCAGGCAAAGGCGTCTTGGACAGCCAGGGCAAAGCGAGAAAATGGGAATGAACAAGTATCAAGGGAGATGATGGAAACAAGAAAACAAAAGCGGAGGAGGGAAAATGAATATTGATCATCAGGCATTAGATGAAACGAAACTCGACAAAGACCATAGAGTAGAAACTGAAAATCAAAAAAAAAATTGGGAAGTCAATAAAACGAAGGGCTGAAAACAAAAAAAAAAAGAAAAAACAAGAAAAGGGAAGAAAAACAAGACACGGAGAAAAGACAAAGAAACGCTGAAAGACAAAAGTGAAGCTCACGTGAGAACGAGAGTGAAAGGCGGAAGGAGAGAGGAGGAAGGAGAGGGGGGAGGGGGGAGAAGTCGCTGCGAATCCGTGGGAGGAAACTTCGAATTGGCTTTGGCAGTTTAAAAGTTGCACGAAGGCGTAGCGTCGCGTTCGCGTCGCAGACTTCCCCTCCTCTCCCAGACGAGGAAACCTTATCGTGGCACGTACATTCGCTCCTCTCGGCCAACGTCTCGCTACGATATTATTTCCGGTAAATTCCAGGCCGGAAACTGCAGTTTCTCGGCGAACCACCCGACGACGAGGACGGGCGTAAGGCCCTGACTGCTTGTTTGAAAAGATTTCGATTCGTCGCCAGCGGGAACGCGGAAGGGAAATCGCAGCGTGACGCGAGGGAAGGCAGCAGGCTGCAGTCAGAGATTAAAGAAAAAAGAAAAAAAAAAGAAAAAGAGGAGGGAGGGAGGAACACGACGGTGGCAGAAGGGTGAAGGATCCGAGATTCGAAAATTGGCTTCCAGTTTTCCAGGGCAACTTCAAACACAGATATCATCGGATCTCGCTAGTCCTTGGACGGAACACGGCATTTCCTGTTTCGGAGTTGGCCGATCTCCGTCGCTTCTTCCTCTTCTTCCCCCTTCCACAACTTCCCCTTCCCCTCCTCCGTCCCTCTCCACCAGGTCTCTTTCATCTGAATCAGATTGATTTCTTTTAAATTCGATCGCTGTCACGATCTCCACTGGGAAAAATGTCTAAGCGTTGAAAAGTGTAGCGAGCGAATTTTCTTTTTTCTCTTTTCTATCGAAAGTTTAATTAGAAACTCTCGTTGTTACGTGAAACAAGATGAGTGATTTAAATTGTTACACTTCCGGTATACGTTGACCCGATGTTCCGCGAAAAAGAACGAGCACCAAGTGGCACGAGGAGAAAGAGAAAAAAAAAAAATACGTTGAAGAATTAAAAAACGGATTAATGTTTATTTCCGCGGCAAACATTTTGCGCCTCGTTTTTTGTCACGAACTCTTCTCATTAGCATGCGAAATAAACGCGAACATCCCTCTCCCCTCCCCCAAGGTACGTGGAACTGGAGTGCAAAACATTAATTAAATACGAAGCGGCAGGAACAAAAAATATATATATATACACATACGTATATAACAAACTGGCAGAAACAAATTTTTTGCCAGACGAATGGCCCGTTAATAGCCCGATTCAACGTTTATCTGTTGCACTGCTCGCTCGACAGGAACAATGTATTATTTAATATCGCGCGATGGAAAGAACAGCGGCAAGCCATCGTTAACCCACTGAATTATTCATTAATCAGAACGAGATTACTTCTCGAATCTCTCGCATGCGTCCAAAAAAAAAAAAAAATCCTCGGCGTTACGTTACGCTAAAGAAAGAAAAAAAGCGCTGGTTTAATTGTGGAAGTTGTTGGCGGGGGAAATGAAACGAAAAAAAAAAAAAAGGAAGATGAAGAAGAGAAAGGATGGAACGAACGGACCGACGCACGGCAGCCACTTCACCGGCAACAATTCATATTAATAAACAAACTTTCCGGCCGTGTAACGCGTTTTTACGCCGTTCCATAAAAATAAAACTTAATACGCGTCGGCTCGTACCTCTCCACCTCGTCATCTTCCTCTTGTTTCCCTCTCCTTCATTTTCCGCTTTTAATCAACCCTCAGGAAATTAAGATCACCCGGTAGGAAAATTGAAATTGTTTATAATTGATAATTAGCCACCTGACCAGGAGAGGAAACAGCGCGGCTAAATAGTCGACAGCAGAGCAGTGCTATCCCGCTGTTTAATCAAGCGTTTTACGACGTGCTTCGGCGAACTTTTCGTTAACATCGGCGGTCTTATGATCGATGCCGAGCATTAACCCGTATATTTCGCAAGCACGGTCGTTCCATAGTTAATATCAAGGACGCCGGCAGAGAAGTTCGCCCGGCAGAACTTTCAGAATGGAAATTGCCATTGTTATCACCGGGGGTGAGAAGTATAAACGAAGTCTGGTGTATCGTTTGGAAGTTGCGCGTTCATCGCCGCTCGTCCTGTTCAACCGTCACGATTTCGAGCACGTTTGATTTTGAAATTTTATTCCAGTCTAAGGCGTAACTGCTAGTTAGGACGGATCGAGACTCTCCTTCGCGGAAATATATAGGAAATAATTACAGAGAGATCGACGATTATTTAACGAATCAGCTTCTTATTGTTATCAGTGAAAAGAAAGAGGAAGAGGGAGAGAGAGAGAGAGAGAGAGAACAAGTTCCTGCAAGTTTCCACCCACTCCGCTTCCGTTTTTGCGTGAAAATTTAGCTCGGCTCGAATTTTCCTTTGACGTTGTTGCGGCGACTGGTTCTTTGATCAGCGGGATCCTTTGAAACTGTTAGGTTTTTAGCTGCTTCTCTCCTTCGGTTGCGCGAGAATTATTAGAAAATAATTTCGAAATAATAAGAAGACGCTTCGAGCGAAACGAAGATATAGACGAACGTTGAAGCTTCTCTGATATTTAGAAAGGTGTTTGGTCAAAAGGAAAAGAAAAAAATAAAAATAAACTTGTCGCGCGAATTTGAACAAACTTTGGTTAACGATGACACTGGAAAAGAGAACTAATCGTTCCTTTTACCATCCCTTAATAACTTCTCCAACCGGCTACCAATTTTACTTGCAATTCGATAAAGTCATCGTTCGCTTTTACGTTCTACGAATTCCTTCATATCACTTTGAAAAGACAGAGTTATGAAAATTTTATAGAAATCATTTTTTTTAATCAAATTAATTACGAGTTGAGGTTCAGTTTATATTATCGACGAGAACTTTGCACGAGCCAAGCAGAACGAATTATTCCAATAAGTGTCAATTGACTCGGGACTATCTTCAGAAATTCCTTCTTCTGAAATGCTTTTGTTCTTTTTACATCGTTATTATTACAATAGCTTTCATTCTAGGCGTCTGTTCAGGCATTATATAATATTATACAATATTACAATATTATACAATATTACTATACAATATTACTATTATAGTAATATATAATAGTAATATTATTATACAATATTACTATTATATAATATTATACACTACAGATATTATACTATTATGTAATATTATACACTACAATGCTATTATACCATTACGCACAGCATCAAATGTATACGTTCGTATTATAATCATCAGCAAATTATAAAAAGCGAAAGCCCGAGCTGCTGGCTAGATTTAAATACGACGTCCCCTCAGAAGGTACAGTCGAGCGCAAATTTCTATTTCATTGTCTCCGATAATAGTTTACTCGCGAGAACGTAAAATCGCAATCATTTCCCGAAAACCAAAAGCAAACGAAAGGAAAAAAACCTACTTGGTGAAATTCATGAAATTTCGCTGAGAGTATCGTGTTTATGGGCGATGCTATTTCAGGGTCGTCTGTCGGCGCGTTGACGCCGCGCCAAGAGAGAAACGAAGCGTACGCCAGCGTCGGATTGCAGGCGGTTACCTCTCGTTTTCTATCGAACTCGAGAGCGGAAGGCGAGGGCAAACAGAAAATCGCCTCGAACGGAGAATACGCGCGCGCGAGCCAAAGATTCGAAAAAGTATTCGCGAGGAGTGCGTTGCTTGCATACCACGTGCACCTAGGCGACGCAAGATATCGGCAAGCGCGCAGCTTTTCGAAACTGGAGCTCGTGTCAAGAATCTGCCTAAGTATTTCGTGTGCTGGCCAGGTATCCTACCTACGTGATACGGACTTCGGCAAACGGGAAACCGGAGATCTCGAGCAGGGAAACTCGCGCTTTGAGAAATCTTGGATGACGAAATTCGATGACAAATAGGGAGGGGAGGGGATACCAAAGATTACGCGAGTTACAACATATGGTAATAAGTTAACTGGTTAGTAGATTGATGCATTTACAGGAAAATTTCAAGACGCGCGCGCAATGCACGTAATGTGCAGAAATATAATACGTAAAATATCCGAGGAATCGCATTAATTGTAACAACACGTAGGAGAAACGATTTTCCATTTAGGTTCGATTTCTTCAATAATGTTGGCAATCGATTAAAGTGTCGATTAAAGAGCATAAAATTTTCATCATCTAGATAAGAAAAATAGAAAAACTTTACAGCATACTGGAATACACAAGGTTTTTACGAAAAGTTATTTGAACCTTTATAAATATATTGCTTTACATCTGTAAAGTATCGAACAGAAATTAGTAAAATGGTCGCGTTAAGAAAGATAATTCTACAATTCTATGGAATATTTATGATTCCTAGGAAATTGCTAATTTCTTACTAATTAATCGCGCAAGAAGATTCAAACGGGATACAAATTTTTGGAAGATTCTTCGCTCTCTTGTAAAACCGGGAACTGGAAATCTACGCGAACGAGAAACTTGAGAGCGAATGTTGTATCCATCCGAGCTTGTCTTGTTAACGCGATACCTAAGTTTGAAATAGCAAACTTTCGTGAGATTCTTGAGATAGATCAATTAAAATACGTTAACTAACGCGTTGAAAAGATGTTGCAACAGTGTGTTCCGTGGGTGTAATTTTGCTTTGACTCGATTAATTTTGTTGACGTCTCCTTGCACGAATATTCTGCCCTTCAATTACCTACTGCGTATCAGAAGTTTTGTTCAATAATTTCATGATTCAAAAATTACAGGCAGTATACAGTGAAGAGCAATGACAATGAGAAATGTAACTTTGTAGAAAAGCATAGTATGACGAGTTATTTGATTTTATTTTACAGTGTAAACCTTTCACTTTGACGTCCCTCTTTTGGTTAATTGTTTGGAATTTTACATTGTTTAGGAAAGTGAATATTTTTCTCGAAAATTCTAGAAATTCAAACAATTTCTTTCCCGACTAGAAGAAATTTTTTCTTCGCAACGACTCCTTAAAATTCCCTTTTTTCGCCATTTTATGGAACTTGGAATTGTTAGGATTTCTTGAATTTTTGTCGTTTAGTTCTAATATTTAACGTTCAATAAAATGATGAAAAAGAAATTGTACAAGTTTCAAGAAATTGTTGTAAAGGAAAAACTTTAGTATTCCAGGCAAGAAAAATTTTTAATGCCATCACACGTTTGAATTCTTATAATTTTCAAGGAGAAAAACGAACCGCCTATCTAACAAAGTAAAAGTTTCGCTCTTTAATCCTCGGATAGTCGACTTAAATGAGCGACGCGGGAAGCCGATACCGGGTCACTTTTGACTCATAGCTGAACTTTTGCTATACTTGCTTTGCACCTAACTTTTTGGTACAGGATGTTGCCTCTAACAACGTTATATTACTTTTATATGATGCTTCAGCCAAAATTTCCAGAAATATCCATCTTTCAAATATTTTGCTTCTTCGCTACGCTCAAGTTCTGGGTCAACGGTGACCCGGCGTCGGCTACGCGAGGGTTAAAATAGAATCAGGTAGATCGTGTGATCTTTAGCTTAAATTATCGACAATTTTTCATTGACGTAGTTCTTCGCTGTCCACACCCTGTGAATTCGATTGAGTCAAAAAACATTTGTCACGATACTACGAAGGTAATATTTATTCATTAAAAAAAAAAAAAAAAAAAAAAAAAAACTGACAAACGCACAAAACTCAACGATCCTTTTCACCGATCACTTTAGCGTTCGCTAATCGTAACTGTAAATAGAAACGTGTCCTCCTGGTACGTGTGTACGTAGGTACCAACCAGCCAGACAACATTTGCCGTGTCCCATTAGCGGCGGCGGAGTTTGCGCGAAACTGTCAAAGTTAACCACACGCACAAAGAGGGATGGTAGAGCTGGCAGCTCACGGCGTGAGCGCAACGAGTGGGCCAAGTGCGCGGAGGAGGCCGATAGTTAGGCTCGAAGACGAAGAAGGGTTGCTCCGTCTTCGACGGAGTTATTTAGACACGGTGGCGTTGTTCTGGCTCGCGTGCTATGTGGGTCGCCGGCGGCTTAGTGGCGCGGGGTAAGCCTCATGAAACATGACTACCGGGATGACATAGCTACCTCCTTTATGAAGATGGAAGCTTATGCATGAATCGCGAGGATGGCGAGATCCTTCTGTTCCCTTGGCCAGCAGCTACAGCCTGTCTACGAGACGATGCCGGAGCGATGCTCTTAAGCAACAGTTCGTCAGACAGGTGGCGCCTGATCCTCGTATCCTTCGATGCGGCCTCGTTGAATAAGAAAACCGACATCGTCCGCCAGGAGGACATCGTCACTTCAGAGGCGAACGTAACTCTCCCCTCCCATCCCCTTTGGTCGGGTAGTAAAATTTCGACGTGTAAGGGCACGTCGTCGTCGTTCCACGGACGGTTTACGTACGTTCGGCGAGAAAGTTTTGGATTCACCTCGTCACCGCGAAGGCCAAACGACTGTTATAAACTCCGTTGGAAGTTTCACGCGAGAACGTCGAGTAACTGCTCTCACGGTGCAGTGCGAAAATTTTTCAACGACCCGGAGGACGATGCGCGACTGCCACGGTAAACCAGCGATCGACGGCTGATACGATACTGGTTATCCACCGATAAATTCTTCGCGAAGTTGAATCGAGAATCTTGGGAAATTCTGCGACAATTTTCACCAGCGATAGCTTCTGACAAATAAATACAAATATTGCTTGACCAGTAATTTCAGCGGAGAAACTTTTAGATCTAGACTCTTCTATCGGGAGAGGTACGTTTCGACAATTCCATCAGATGGATCGTTATTTCCGAAACCGAAAGTGATTAATTGAATATGAACCCTCGTCGATTGTTCCCGTAGAATATTCTGAAACGTTATTTCCATCCCATCCTGCGTCTTCCCTCTTGCGCAAAGATGTTTCGTACATGTGGTTTACTCAAAGGGCGCTCGAGACAATAAAATTCGTGCGAGAACGAACGGGTCCGCGACCCGATATTCCAGCAAGAAGAGGGGCAGGAAGTCGCATACGCTTTACATAATTGCGATCGCCGCGAGAATAAATCTCGAAACGTTGCGCCACGCATCGCCACCGACTCGAACAAGGAACATTCGATCGGGAAGGAGGAAGTCCCCGGGCGTGTCCATCGGAGCATCGCCGTCCCCGTCCATCCCCCGCCTAGCAGGCGAATTTCGTAAATCGAACTTACGTCCGGATCCGTTTAATATGCATTAAAGCGCTTCGCTCGCTTAATCGCCTCGAATTCCCACGACGTTTCATAATTAAGCGGAAATCGAACGCGGCCACTGGATCAGCCGGCGATATTAAATTCAATTATTATCAATTCTCGTAAATAACCGGAGCTCCAAGTGGTCGAAGGAGACACGTGGCTCGTGGCTAGGTTCGTAAAAGGCCTCTCTCGATCGTGAAAACTTTCCGTGAGGAAAGGAGAAGGGACAAGTTTTTCCACGATCCACGACAGCTGGGTGTCGTCGAGCGGAAGATTTGCGACAGCCTAGCGGCGCAATAACGAACGCCCCGGCTAGAAAGTAATATGTAAGAGGAAATAAGCTCTCGGCCGTACGTTCCGCGATATCTGATGCTGCCATCTCGAGAGCCCGCAGGGCTCTCGTTGAAAACTTAACTCTTTCTTTCTCTGCCTAAGCCAGCCGCTGTGAGGGGGTGGTTGCGACCAGCACCCGGGGGATCTAGCCTTGATATTTATACGACTTTTCGCTTAATTGCCCACCCTCGAGGAAAGAAGTTGCCGGCGTAATTAACACTATCGTTCGCGGGGAATCGTCGCCTCCACCTTCCTCCACCTACGGACGTATAATATCTTCTCTGACGTTGGTGAAATCCGTCCCAGACGTCTGATTTATTTTATCCGGCAGATTAAGTTGGCGGACCGTTTCGTTGGATCGCTGGGTCGTGTAACAATTTTCTTTTTTAATTTTCTTAGAACCACCAATGAAGAAAAAATAAATAAATAAAACTCACTGTCAGTGAAATGAAATGAAATTAGGCAAGGGGTAAGAAAAAAGTTTCACGCTACTGAAACTCGTTCGAAATTTCAAAAAATCCAACGTTGCAGGTCTGTACAATTACTAAATAATCATTTCGATTACTCTAGCGCAGATGTCATAATATCAGTGAAATGAAAATAAAGAAAAGTTTCTGATATACCGACTTCTAAGCTCCCGAAAATCGTTCGAATTTCAAGAAACTGTTGGTCTGTAAAATTACTACAAAAAATTATTGACTGATCAGTTCGATTAGCATGGATGGCGTAGTATCGGTGAAAAATTGCGCGTATTTTTGAAAATGAGTTCAACAACGGCGACGTTGACTACAAATAAAGAAGAAAATAAAGTATACTGTATTCTCAGTTGTCAAGAATTAAGCCAAAGCAAATTAAAATAAATAGTTATTGTTACAGTTTGTTGTTAAATCTCGTAACATATTTATTCAAAGGAGCAAACCTCCACAAAATGAAAGTGAAGTTAAAGTGAAGTGAAAACGTTGTAGATCTGCAAAATTACAATGAAAACTTACCAACTGATCTCTCTAGCATAGATGGCACAGTGTTTAAACATTCAGTTCTCACAATTTTCCCGGACAAGCGGAGAGATCGACATTTCAGCAGAAACGAGTCGAAAGAATCACTGTTCGAAAGAGTGGGGTGAAAGGAAGCTATGGTGTTCCCGTACGATTCTCATAAGGCAAGGGGGAATATTTATGAAAGGAGTGAACGAGATCTTTTTACGATCCCTCCGAGTGCGTAATATAGAAGACGCGAAACGGCTGAACGCGTGCTTCGAGTCAATTGCGCGATCGAATATTAAAATGTTACGAGGCTCCGGTTAAATATTCGTCCAATCGTCTTCGAATCGGTAGGACGTAATCCACCGTCAGATCTCCGAGAGTATCACCCACGTCGGTGAGACGTAACGCTATTTCGTGCCACGTAAAAATAAGCCGTTACAAACACGTGTCTTTGCCGATTAGCATAATGGCCGGACTTTTTGCACTCTGCGACGAATCTTCTTGCAAAAAATGTTAATACAGCGGGCTGTCGCGGGCAGATTTAGAACTAGGGACCCAGATGCTCCGCACGCGCTCACAGACCAAGTCATTATACTTCTTCGGGTTGCTGTTTAACAAGACCCACCTTCTCTGACAAACTTGGCCATCCACGGCGAATCGATAAATTTACGGCGCCACTTTACGGTTCTTTATCGTCATAGTCCTCGGAATGAAGCAGGTTTCTTGTATCAGAATGACAGTGCGTTTCGAATTCGATTGTTCCGTCAAGTTGTTATACTTGCACATTTTTTACTCGGTTCGTGTTCGTATCGAACTGACGGGAATTTATGAAAGCTGAACAATTTGCTTCGTACAACTTACGAGTCGAGCCTCGGGTGTATGTGACTTGTCAGACGCGTCAAACGTCAGATTTCAGAGTCCAGGTCCAAACATTTGGACCGTAAATGCCAGACACTCGACACGCCAATCTCGAGATCCGGAGTCGCAAACTTCGGATGCCAATCTTGAGCTTCGATTCCCAAATTTCGAACCTCGATCGATCGGTCTCCATCCGGTTCCTACGTCTGCAGAGCATGATTTGTCCTTGGCTTTGTCGAGTGCCGGCGCGTTCCCCTCCACACTCGCAAGAACGAAATTGATTACGTCTGCGTGTGTACATTCGGGCGCGTTGGCAGACGTTCCGGAAGACGGTCTAATACGTAATTATCCAGCGCGTGGGTGAACGTGTCGCGGCTCAACGAACGCAACAAAATTCGCAAAAGCAATTTCTGAGGCTGCGACGAGGCACGACGAGCGAACTCGCGGCGCCGGCTGTCTGTATTAACGGAGACGCGCAAGAACACGCGGCGGTGCGCCTCTTGCACGACGGACGAAGAAGGAAGCCTCTTAACTGACACGACGGCGGAGCTAATTAAGCGCACGTAACGTTTTGCAAGGCGATTAAACCGGCAAGAGGAATTCCGTTCTTATCTCGCCAGGCTTCCTTCGAGGCTGCCTCAACCGCCGCAGCCCTCCTCATTCACTATGTGTGTATCCACTCTTCCCTTCGTTCCTTCGTTCATTCGCGAAATTGTATCACGACTCGCGACAACTATTCTTATCTAGGGGATGCGTTTATCCGGCCTTGGTCCTACTACCAGGGCCAACAAACGTAATGTGAGTGACGCATGTATGTTACTTTATGAGACCTGTGTGTCCTTTTCAATCACGTGATCGGGTGTACAAGTTTTCTATCGTTCGTGACTGACAATTGCATAGAAGATACTAGGTGAACTAAAAGAATTAAACTACTTTTCATTAACGCAGGTAATAGGGCTAGATAAGCAGGAATTGTTAACAACAGGACACGAGGAAATATAAAAAGAAAATAAGCTGTTAATGGTCAACGATTGCTGAGCTTAACGAGCTCAAGGATGTCGCCACTTTCTATTTTACTGTTTCTGTTTTTTACTTATCGGGGTATCTTCCCTGTTGCTATGCCACTCCACGTGGTCACTCGCATTTCTTGTCTGGACCGAACAACTTCCAAAGACGTTCCACGTATAGTCTCGAAATAAATATATATTTTTCTCACTGTCAACTGGACACGTGTTTATTCCACTAAAACCTAATTCCATCATAAGCGACTGTCAGTAAAATAGTCAGTCAGTAAGTATCTCACGATGTAACGAACCATCTACGCTGTGAATTTCCACAGTTATTTGTTTATAATTAGCGCCCGACTGACGCCGTTCGAGGATAAAATCGAGCCGGTGGAGAACGCCTAGAAGGCGTGAGAGAAGCGCCCCTCAGATATTTGGCTGGCACGACCATTTAAATCCCGTCTGAACGGCAGTGGCCGGCGTGACATCATTAACAACTTTCTGGCATTGTTTTCCGCGCGACTGACAAACTAGGCTAATTGCTTCAACTTCTGACCCGTTCCAGTTAAAACGCTGTGTAACTAGCCGTTCCTCTGGAGCAGCGACGCCGGGATTTGCGCCCCGGCTGCGTCGCGACGCGTTTTCTCCGCCGGCGCAGGCTTGCATAAAATTCCATCCCCTCGCGGCGACGAGCACCACTACAACACCGGCGCCGCTTGCAATCGTCGCGGCTTATTAACCCGACAATAATTAGCCGTAATCGCGGCCACGTGAACTGCCTTCTTCTGTCTCGTGGCCTGTACCTTTCCACCGATCACGTCGAGCGCCAAAAGTCACACTGCTTTTTTCGACGAGAGCTCCTCGCGAAGCGTTCTTTGTTAACGATTCTTGAACTGTAATATTTGCAGTGATTCTCGACATCAGGGAATGAAAAAATTAAGAAACTTTCAAATATTGTGTCTGAAACACATGGCTCGTTGAAGATTTTCGGAAAGTATTGAGAAACAAATGTTATTAAACGTTGTTAAAGACCGAGTAGGACTCATGAAATAAGAGAATAAAATGTTTTCTGCCGGAGGAACAGATAATTTGTTCATCGATGTTAAAAAATGCTTGTAGCAAACACTGACACTATTCAATGAACAGTGCTCGAATATAAAAACGGATTTTTAATTGTTTAAAAATGTTTCAAAGTAACTTGTTTCCATGGAACTTTTGTCTGTTTGTTCCATGAGAATAGTTCGAAAGTGTTCCAAAGTGTCCACACTTTCTTTCTACAAAAATTCTACAGAAACAGATATTTTTTTACACGAATTGATCAATTACAGTATTTTCAATATTTCTACGTTTGTAATATTTACGATTATGACTCTTCTCAATATATTTTCTTTTATGGTTATAATGAAAAGCAAGTGTTCGATTCTTTATTATTTTATATTTATTTATTATTCTTGTCAAATGTAATCCTAGTTTTTAAAGATACAGTACCTTTTCTTATTATTTGTCTCTTGCTGTCACTGTGTCACTCTAACATTTACTTAAACACAACGATAGATTATATCACAATTTAATTAAATATCAGAATTTTCCACGTGTTACATCGCCAGAATAATAAAGTAATACTTTTACAGAAATTTGCTACAATCCCCGACGTTTTAAGGGAACACCACGTTCGAGGTTATTGGAAATTGTCGAGATTACTACAATTTCCCCCTTTAAAGAAAGTTGGAAAGCTCTAATTACGGAAGAAAAATAAAGAATCGGGGCACTACGGGGAGGTCTCATTTTCGAAGAATTCCGAATAAACGGCGCTACACGTTCTGAATAAAATCGGTAATCACCCCTTAGTGGGGGGGGGGGGTTAACTTCAAGAAGAATTTAAATCGGAAATGTTCCTCGTTCGATAAATCCATTTTGGAATTGTTCCTCCCCCCCATCGAGGAAAGAAAGTTCGTATCTGTAAAATCGGATAAAGTAGTAACGAAAGCATTCATAAAATCCCCCGTCCCCACTCGTTCGTTTTCCACTTTAACAAAGCCAAGTCCGGCTCGCTTTGTGACGCGAATCGTTTCATCGAATCACCAGTTCCAGGATTCTGCGAAATGTAATTGAAAAGGACACTTAATTCGCCGGCGTTGGCGAAACGCCTTGTTTACATTGCTCGCGAGATTTATCGCGAGTATCGGGGTAAAGGAAATTTCGGTGCGGAGGCAAAAGTCGGATTGTACGTCGAGGCAGGAAAGACTTCAAGAGGAAAAGAATAATACACGGTGAGCAATGGGCTGCCGCCCAGTCGTACCAATTATTTGTTCGTGAAAGTTGCTTGTGTGTTTCGTTCGTTTCTCGCTCCGTCAGACGTAATTTACGTATACGGCGACGAGAGACGACGATCACTGAAAAATGGAGGAGAGCAAACACCGGCAAAGAGGAAGAGTTCGATTCTTGTTCTCCGAATCGGATCAATTGTTAACGAGCTACCCCTTACGAGAAAAGATTTTTCGAACCGATTTCCTCTTCTCGAATAATTTTCCGAATAACTAAAAAAAAAAAAAAAAACAACTCTTTTCGACTTCATCTCGTTTCGTTGTCCACGTTGAAAACCGACGAGAAGATTCCAATTCTTTTTCAGTCTGTTGATGTAGTAAAATGATCGGGCGTTCTCGTTTAAATTCCTGTGATTAGTTCTCCATCGAAAGTTTAACCAACCAATTACTCTGTGCTACTTGTTGCGTTGTTTCTACCACAGGTTCTACATCTCGACAAATCACGAAAATCCACTGTCTGCTCTTAGAGCCATCGTGTAACTATTTCGTGAAACAATATATATTTTATCGTATATACGCTCGAATTGTTAGCTCGCAAAATATTCCGCGGAACGATATTTCATCGCGTGAATATTTTTCGCAAAATTTTCCGCCCCGACGATATTTATTCTGCGCTAGATTTTCATCGACAAAGCAATTCATTTCCACGAATTTGCGAACAAACACGTCGCAACGTATAATCGTGCGCGCTTTTCGTCGCGCGTTTGAATTTAAAAAAAAAATCGGCGAATTAGTTTTCACAGTCGCGACGCAACGACCTCGTACGCTCGCACGTACGACACGCTCTCTTATTTCACCAACGATGGAACACGGAGTTTTCCCGTTTTTCCACGCGACGACAAATTTCACTGTTGAGCGTCGTTTTCACTTGAGCTTGAAATTATGATTGGCCGACCTTTCGGTATTTTGTGCAAAGAGAGCGCGGATCAGATGGTACTCGACTCGTTCGAAATTATCGCACCTTTTTGCTGCGAGCCACCTTTTTCATCCCTTGGCCCAGCCCGGTATAAACGATAATCGATAGAAGAATAATTAACGAACAAAGTGGCCGATGGTTTTTCATTTGCAGTAATTTTAGATTTCGTCGAATTATCGTTCCACGAGAGAGACACACACCGCGGTTAATTCAATTTTATACCTGTTTTCCCACCGTGATTTAAATTATGCGCGCGTCGTCCCCGCTCACTTGTTTCCGATGCATTTGACTAATTTTTAATAGCTCCTATATTTTCACGTTTTAATACCTATCGACGTGTGCCCGTGCTGGGACATATACGCGATCGGCGTATAAAAATATTTTTATGGGTTAAAAAAATTGAAATACCTCTGTGCTATATCAAGTTCAATTGAACGTACATGATTTATAATCTACGAAGAATGAGAAATTTAGTGAAATGGGAGATATCTTCCATCCGTTGTGTAAAATATAAAAAGTTGATGAAAAAATTGAAAAAGATCGTAGAAGGTTGATGGAAAATATTTCTCAATAGTTATACTTTTTCTCCGTTCTTTTTGTCGGGTCTAAATCGAATTTTACAGCATATAAAAATATTTTGGTCAATTGAAATTGAAACACTTGTGTTAACTGTACGTAAATACATAATTTACAGTCTACAAATTTAATGACCAGAAAATGACCAGTGTTTATAAAAAATGGATAAAGAATATTTTTCGTTAATTATTGTCTCTCTTCACCGAGTCTGAATTCAGTATATAAAAATATTTTCACGGGATTAAAATTGAAACACTTTATCAAACTCAATTGAACGTACATAATTTGTAATCTACAAAGAATGAAAAATTCAACGGCCAGAAAATAAAGATCCATCATAAAATAAAAACAATATTTTATAATATTTATAAAAAGCATATAAAGCATATAAAGAATATTCTCCATCAATTATTCCTTCTCTCTAACAACATTATTAAAATTCGAACGAAGCTTCAGCGTACAAAAATATTGAAAAATTGAAACACTTGCGCCATCATGATCAATTGAACGCACGTAATTTTAACTCACCGAGGATAAAATCCGTAATGGGTATTTGCAAAGGGTAAACGAGGAATGAAGCAATGATTGCCTCTCTCTGCAACGATATCTCTCTTACGCCGGATCTGAATTCAAAAATTCTGCGGAAGTTTGTTCGCGGAAGTTTTAAATGAATCTACCACTCGGTCTTTATTTTGCTGCGATGCAAGAAATGGAAAGACGGGGGGAGGGGGGAGGGAGGGGGAGTAGGAGAAGGAGGAGCTTACGGAAGAGAAGAAAGATCGCGGAAGTTTTATCCCAAAGTGGAACAGTATTCCCATGGCCCGGCCACAAAGGATACCGCGTCCAAGTTAATTTGGCATAGTTTATGTTGCACGGCCACAGAAAGAAGTGAAATTTTACGATGGCCATAAGGTAAGTTGCTCGTCCGATGAAAGAGCCACGGCTATTTTTATTCAACAGCCGTACCTTTACTTCTTCAGCGGGTTCCTTAATTAGTATGTTCAAGTTACTCGCTGGTGAAATTTATATCCACCGTTTCGAAACGTTCGGAACGTCAAGCAGCTTGGCGTTGAAATTTTAACGCCATATTTTTATGCTATGCAAATTTACTGTCAGAATTGAAATCTTTGGCTCGTAACCTAGCGAGTACTCGTCAAATTTCTTTTCCAAACACAAAGTTCTGTCGAAATGGAAATATTTCATTTCCAAGGTAAAACATACTGGCATAAAAAAATTATATTCCCTGAGAAGCAACGTTTTGAAAATACGAAAAACAGAACGGAACGTGAAAGTGAAGTAAAACAGATACCTTTGGCGACACGAGGTTTATCGAACTTGTTCAATAAATAAACCTTGTTCAAAAATAACAATTCTTTCCAACGTCCATCGAAAACTCTCTTTAATCTCCGAACCTCCCCCCAAAAAAGAACTTTGTTTCCACCATCAAAAACAAAAAAAAAAAAAAAAAAAAAAAAACAAAGGAAAGGAAAAAAAGACGAGACACAAGACGCAGAAATGAATAAACGGAAGGATAGAGAGAAAGGGAAAATTATTCGAGCGAGACGACAAACCGAGTCTCGCCGAGAGTACTATGTACATCCGCGTGGCACATAAGCGGCGGGAGGACGTGAACGCCGCGGGCACCTCATTTACGCACATTTTGCATCCACTCAAGTTTCGTTTGAGCGTTGGAGATTACATGGAATATTATTTCGTCGGTGAAGTGGCTGGCACGTTGCGCGCGAGATGGCTGTGGCGTGCGTGTGGGACGCGCGCTGCTCCGCTCTCGGCCGACTTTAACCTGCTTTGATACACATGGCGGTCGAAGAGACGGGGAGAGCACTTGGTTCGAACGATTCGAACTGGTGAAGCTGTGCAAACACGTGCTACCATTTCGCGTCGATTTCATCTCGTGCACAATATATTCTACGTAGTCAGCTATCCATCTGTAACACGTTCGACGCGTACACACGTAAATGGTGGAACCGCGAATTTTTAAGCATTTATGGGGAATTGTAGAGCGCCAAATCGCACAGAACGCACGCGTACATTACAATACGATTAATTATTATAACTGCAAGTTATATTCATAATCGTATTGATAACATCATATAATATTTACATTAATTATGATTTGCACACGTAAAATATGTAATACTTCCTATATAATACTTTCTATATAATATTTACTGCGTAGAACAATTTTCAACCGTGGTTCTATTTTTTCAATTAAATCTTCCAGAATACGAATTTACATAAAAATGTTAGGTACGAAGAGGAAACAGGAATGCTGTCGTTATAATACAAATCGATTGGATTGTTGCAGAAGGGATAACGAAGTTCGTAATGTAATTTCCAATTTCTGTAAGTTTTCCTTGAAAATGATATAATATTAATTGTATTAATACAACCATTATTCGATCATTTCGATACACATAAATTTGATACATTGTGAAACAATCTCATAATTATTTCAGTTCAAATCCGCAGTCGATTTCGTATTTTCTGATGTAAATTATTCGCACGAATGAAATCCAAGTTTTAATTAAAAGATTCACAGAAATCTGATGGTCATTTACGTCATTCGTTTAGATATATAATCTGACTTTTCGTAACGAAACAGCGTGTTAAATCGCAAGCTTCAAGCTTCAAATCAACGTCTAGCAAGTGTTATTTTCACGGCACTTTCAGTTACGAAATTCTTTTGAGATGGAACATCTAATATATTCATCTCCTTCACATCCCCTTCATCTTGTTTTCTTGAGTACATTTTCTTCTCTCATTTTATGCAGTCGGTGTGTGTCCTGGCTTTCCGAGATCATATTTACGATCCTCCTCTGTAATTTTTGTTTCGCTTCGTCGTAAAAATAATCACGTGATTCGCGCGTTTGTTCAGTCAACACGTAAGAAGGTAAAGAGAGAGAAAGAGAGAGAGAGAGAGATTTCCTTGAGCGTTTCACATCCCTCCCTGTCTGTTTTCCAAACGTTTTTTCTATAATATTTGTACATCCTCTTTACCTTCGACCTATTTCCAATGTTAAATCCATGTTATTCCTGCGTCTTTTCGCTTCATCTGTTTTCAAAAACACGTCGCGCTACTCTGTTCTTTCAATCCCACTTTCGTTCGATTTCATTGTGTACCCTGCTCCCAGCTTCGTATTATCACGGTTGACTCGCAAACAATAACTGTATGTAAATGCATACTCGCTCTCCCTCGCTACGGTTCTCTCTTTCTCTCTGTTTTTTCAATCCAGCCTTACAAGTACCTCATCTCGTACCTTTCTTTCCTCCTTCACCTTGTCTTTTATCCATTCAGCTTTCACTTATGATTTTTCCCGCCCAGATTTTTCGTTGCTTTCTTCTCCCGAAGTCTTTACTCTCTATCTCTCTATCTCTTCTTTATCCGTGCGTCTCGCGAATTTAATTAACTTGGCCCGAGCTTCATCGAGCCGCAGTTAACTCACATCCCTACCTCGCTTAATCTTCGTATTATGCCACTCGAAGCGCGTATTTCTCTGGCGGCTGGACGACGATAAGCCGCGCGGGACAAGGATTCTACGAGTAACTTACGTTACACGGGGAAGTGTCTGGCCGTATTCGGGGGATGAAACGTCGTCGCGCGCTGCTTTTATCCGGGCGAGCTAAGTGCCTCGAAAGGGAAAGAATTCGCCAGGAAGCAGGTGATGTACCTGCTTGCTGCACGTTTGCAAACTTCACCCCAGTTGTTTATGCTCGCCCCTTCTAAACAACTTAGCAAGTTGTCGTATTCTCCCCATATACGCCGCTCCACGGCCATCTCGTAATCCCCGGATTGTAAAATATTCAATTTCTTTCAAGCGAAAATTCAAGCTCCCGGTCGGGATTAAATCCGGACAAATTCGGATTCGGGGAAAAGGGAGTCGTAGAAATTAGAAAATCGACGTATTCGGATGAACGGGGAAATTCGAGACGTGTCGTAAGAATAATTTTTCAATTCTTCAAATCGATTTCAATCGTTGAATTTGACGCCTGTCGTGTCAAGCGAGTTTCTGGGAAACTTCTCTTCTTGTTCGACTATACGTACACCATGGAGTGCGAATGCATGCAATTATTAGGGTCGGTTTAATCCGAGACTGTCATCACGGAGTGAAAACTTTGCGAACGTATTCGGAAAATATTAGCGAAGTTACAACCCTGCAACGAGGTGAAATGAGGTAACTTTTGTCAAACAACGGTGGTCGTAATTCCTGCCCCGCGTTAATTTCAAAACCAGGGCTAAAGTTTGCATCAAGAGAGTATCTCGGAGAGTCGGGCGAAAAGTGTGGACTTTAATAAAAAAATTTATTTGCCGCGCGAAAACCAATGAAACAATTTGAAACAATTTGTACGACATACGACTGCCTTTGAATATCTTTGTTATTTTCCGAAAGTACGAAAAGACATTGTTAACAAAAATTGTTTAGTGCAAAGGGAACCATAATTCGGGGATAGTGTTTTCTTTTTTTTTTTTTTTTTTTTTGTAGGTAGAGGGATTTTTGAGATTTCGCAATTACCTTTACTTTTTCAAACGGAATGATATATTTTTTACCCTTTAATCGATACATTCGACATTCTCCATAAAAAAAGAAAAAGTATTTATTGACAAAATTCTTTTCACATCTTCGGAAACAGCTACCAGCCATTCAAGGTGATCAAGTTTTGCGGTTCACTCTGTATATAATAATATACTCGTAAAATATTTCCATAAATCTTTGACGAAGACTTGATAAATTGAATGATAAAAGAAAATGAAGATGTTCCAACATTTTCAATTTCATCTCTCTTTTGAGAATTGAATATTACCAATCCACCTGAATAATCAAGTGTCAGAGAAAAATCGACGTAAAGTTGACGAGTTCGATTGTTTCTGAATAATAAAATGAAACTTGACGGTTTGAACACGTTCACCTGGAAAATGAAATTCAACAGAAAAATCGACATAAAGCAGAGTTGATCAGGTCGACTGAATAAAATTCGAACTTGATTCTTTGATAATCGTAATTAGCGGACAAGATTCCGATGGCCCGTTATTGTTCGAAGCTGGATTCTTTTTCTCTTTTTCTTTTTTGGGTAATGGGCGAAATTGTAAAACATTTTCAATTAAAATTCTCGCCGCCGCGTTCAAAAATTATTAAGACAGCGAGAATGCTCGCGCCGACAGGTAGTTTGCATTCGCGGCCGACTATAAAGATTCCAGGTAGCTTCAACGAGTCGGTAATAGAGTCCGTAAGCAAGTCTCGCCGGATGCTCGAAAGTTTTTCCTTCTCCTCTCTCAAAGATGGAAGTGAAAGTTCCTCAAATCCAGAGCATCCTCCAGTCTCAGGAGTACAATCGTATGCCGACGCATCGTGTCCAAAAAGCGGGGAGAATCAAGACTAGTCTTCGGATCAGTGCGACAACGTACGGTTAAGAAACGATCGCCCAGCTTGAACATATTCATTTCAGCATTGAAATATTTTAAATTAAGAGTCAGTTAGTCGAGTTATCAAAGAGAATTCTTTGTGTTACTTCGTGTTTTGGATTTTATAATTTTTTTTAAAAATTTGGAGCATTTGTAACGTTGACTGTCGAAGCATAAAATTTCTACCAGAGACATTTCAAAGTGAAAAAGATAGAAAAACCTTGTACACTGAAGTACACGAAGTACTTCATTTGTAAAAGAAATTTTAGAAGAAATCATTTGAATCTCTAAAAATGTATTATTTATAAAAAATATCTAACAAAAATTATGACCATTATATTCCGACATTTTGACCATTATATTCAAAATTACGTTACGTGTAGCAAACACTTTGATCATCCTGGTAATCGAACGATTATCGAGTTGTACAGACTGTTTAAATTTCAACTGGAACATTCTTCAATACAGAAGATCTGAATTGAATTTTTGTTCAAAAGAATTTGGAGTTTATTTCGCTCAGTTGTTCGTTATTCGCGGATATCCTGTCATACGTACTCTGTCAATTCTACGATATTTACTTCAAACGTTTAAACCTTCCTACAATAAAACTTACCACGGTGCAAAAATTCTGATTCGACAGAAAGAGACAGTGACGCAAAGAAACACCGAAGGAGAGAACATCGAACGAAGCAGACACGTACAGTAGGTCGAACGAGAGCTGGCACGAGGATGCCAGTTGAAAACGATCTCCAAGACCGGGTGAAACTGGCACGGTCAAGCAATGTTATCGCTGCTTAAATTTAGCGAAACGTTTAACGAGTTCTGCCGCTCGGGCGAATCTCTTACCCTGGCTTTCGCGAGAACTTCGTTTAAACTCCTTCAATTATCTCCGAGTTGTTTACATTTCGCTAAACATTATCCAGGTCCGGGTGGAGGGGCCACCCCCTGGAATAACGCTATAATAACGCGGTCCAAGGAGCTCATTTTTCACGATCCCACAGACTGGGTTAGCTCGGTCACGTTGCCTGGTCGCCGCCAACGTGTTTGTAAAACTAATTGAAAAATTCCTTTGCGCCCTGTCAGCAACGAAAATAAAAGCTGTTCCGTGATAAACGAGGAAGAAGAAACGGCGTTTCCCCGTGGGCCACACCGGCAGAAGCGAGAAAGAAAAAAAAATCGCTCATCGAGTTCGAACCGACTTCGGAATTAGCCGACGTTTTTCAACTTTTGACGGACAACGACGATCGAACTTGCCCTCGTGCGCGTAGGTTTGGTCGGCGTTTGAAAAATTTTTTACCATTTCGCGCGAGGACTCTCGGGGCCTGTCAGGCCGGCAATTGTTTGCCAGTCGGAATCTGTCGAAGGGAGGAGAACATTAACGTTTCGTCCCACCGAGGCGTTACGAGCCTAATTCTGCAGCCGCGTCACGTTCGTTGTCGGCTTCGTAAGTATCGCCATCGATAACGAAACAGGACCGCGGTTTTATCACCGTGGTTTTATTCGACTCTCGACGAGGTATCGATGAGAAATTGTCAGGGCTGCTGATTATTAGAGAGTCAATTACAGACTGTGAATGTCGTTTCGCACTTGCGCTGCCTGATACAAAATATGTACGACGTTACTTTTGGTATAAATTAATGCAACGACGCCGCGGTTAGGCGCAATGAGTGGATTACGCACTTTATCTATTGAAAGTGAATTGTTAATTGGGAGTGAAGCTATCAGTGGCTTTGCAACTCGTGAATTTATTTGACACTGTTTACCGATACGAGGTATAATTTTTAAAAAACCAAGTCACGTACCAAGCGTGAATTATACAGTTTACAGTTTACCGGGTGGATGGACGAGAGATGATCCAAAAATTGAAAGTGAAATCGTCGCGACTGTAAATTCGTTCGACACTTGACACGTTTCTTTTTCCGGTACGAGCAAGTGCATCGAGGCGGTTAAATGTACAGCGTAAACTGTGTATACTTTATTGTTCTGTTGTTTTTACTGCGGGATTAACAAGGGACCGACGAGAAATTGAAAGTGAAATCACGAATGTTGCTATTGTACATCGGTGACTACGGATCGTCGATTCTTTCGACACCTGCTGCGGTTGAATATAAACGAGTGCAACGAAGCCATAAGCGTAAAGTATAAAATATATAAAATATAGCTAATAAAATCGCCACGGATGGTAAATATCGTTTGACACTTGCACCGGTTGATACCAAGTACATTGGGCACGTTGTATCTCTGACAAATTAATGGCAACGAAGTCACATTGGCGCAAGGTGTAAGTTGCACGGAACTTGTATGTGCGCTGGCTGTTACGTAGCCAGGAAATATTCCGCAACATAACAGAAAATGGAATTATGTGCTTTTCAATTGTGCTGGATACGGTAACGAGTTTTACGACGTGGACATTGTCGAAGAGAGGATATTGTTATTCTGATTGAATAGGCACACGACACGATTATTTATTCTGTTTGGAAGCTTCTCCAAGCTTGGAAAACCTCCGTTACTTCGTTCGTCGTTGTCATTTTCCAGATTCGGGAAATACCAGATTTGTATCAATGCTTATACAGAAAAAAAAAGAAAGAAAATTCATATCAAATATGAACGATATTTAAAAATCACAAATATATTTGAACATAAAATCTAAGTCAGACGTACTCCTAATATTACCTTAAACGTTAGAACGTAAAATCTAAGTCAAACGTACTTCTCCTAACATAAATATTAGGTCGCCTCGAAAGTTTCTTTCGTTTTGTACGAAAATAACGTATGCATTGAATCATGATCCATTCTGATGTATCAGTTTTCCCCAAAAGCCTCGTAATTTTCAAAATTTTCTGCGATTTGCTAGTCGAACAAAATATTGTTCGAGGTGCATTTCTATGTCATTATTCGTTCACTTAAAAAAAAAAAAAAAAAAAAATGAAACCCCCAAAGTAAAAGATCTGACTGAATAAATGACACAAAAATACACCTCGAACAATATTTCGCTAGAAAACTTTGGAAATGGCATCACGAGGCTTCCTCCGAGAAACGAGTAGATTAGAATTAATCATTCTGATTCGATAGCATGGCGCGAAGCATAAAATAGTACGCGTGCAAGGTTATTTGTTGAGAAAAGGAAAGAAATCAAAAGACGGTACCCCGAAACGTGTATGTATGTATGTACAAAAATCTGAATAATCCACGCAACGAAATTCGATATACAACACTTCGAACCATTCGCGACGCGTTCACCGTCTGTAAATTCATTTCGAAACGTTTAACGTGGAATTCCAAACGAGATCCAGCGGTAATTATACCGCGCGCGTCTACAATGCGCTCCTTTAAATTGGTGCAAATAATCTCCGTGGCCGAGCCGGTGTGCAATGGCGTATACCGGGTGGTATCCCGGTTTCTCGAATAAATAACGCGCTGTCTAAAGGGCAGAAACCACAACGAGGGAATTACGAAAAACGGAAATGAATGGTAAAGCAAGCGGGCAGGCTTGGGAGGAAGCGAAAGATCGATGAGATCTCTCCAAAGGGAGAAGCACAGTTACCCGGCTCTCGTATCTCAAGTGGATGCCTTTTCTGAAAGACTCGCCGGGATATATTGCGAGTTCTGGATGCTCGTTATACGTCCCGGTGAAATTAGAAGAAAGAGATAGCCTTTGGATTTAAAGAATATTTCTCTCGCATACATAACTTGACCAAGATCCATTGTACGACCGGGGAAGGAAACGAGCAACCAGCCATGAATGAAACACCATGGAGAAAAAGTCCAGACTTCAATTTTCTTACTATAATGTAATGAGAAATTAGTTTGGAGGATAAATGAATTGGTCTGCTGTTGTTTCGATTTCTATTATTATTACGTTTATCGCGATAGAATGTTTGAATAACAATATTTAAGACACAACATAGAATGTAACACACAGACAGAACCAAGTGAACTGGATCACCTTGAATAAATCCTTTGTTTCTGAAGATATGAGAAAACTTTGTTAATAAAACTTTGTTTAGTACAGAGGGTCATAATATGTGGCCATAATTCTTTTAAATAAAGGGCTCGCTTCTACATTTTAAAGTCAACATTCTCCATGAAAAAAAAAAATTATTAACCAATGTATGTCAAAGAATTATTAATTTAGTAGGCATGCTTCTCTCTCTCCTCGTCTTTCATACAATTTTACAGATTTTACAGAACTGCGATGGATTTTAAAATACCTCCTAGACTAATAATTTTTCTACATACGTAGCTTGATACTTTATTTTTATAGAGAATTTTTATTGAGCTGCATCAAAATACATTAAAAAATACATTATCCCATTTTAAAAAGTAGAGGTAACTCTAACATGATCTTGAACTGTAATAATAACTATTATTATAATATTATAACCTCCTCAATGATAAATAATTCTTGTCAACAAATTCTCTTCATATTTTCAAAAACAACGGAATACCTACTATAAGGAGGAAGGGGAATATGTCAATTGAATGTCATTTTTCAATCAGCTCGCGGGATCTCTGTTAATTAAAGCTGTGAAATTTCTTTTCAGACGGTGTGGTACCGAGTCGCGAGCTACTCTCGATATTTCACGGGATATTTAAATCTCTGACAAAGGAATGGATACTTCATTTCATGGAACAGCTTTTGAAAGATGTTCCGTCTTCCACATCACGTGCAATTGGCACGCGTCGAGGAAAATACTTTACGTGTTTCGCCGTTTAAGACAATAGTACGGCATTGCCATTTCCAATATCCATCTCGTGCCGCGTGATAAATCACGTCAACACGCGTTTCGTGAAAATATCTCTCTTCCGTCCGAACAGTCATTTGAACGACTGAAAGCTTCTAACCTTATTAAAAATATTCGAACGACGATCTATAAATGTCGTCCTTCTGCAATAAAGGTGCGAGAAAGAAAAACTTAAATGTTTGTACGATACAATAAAATGACGAATTTCAGAAGAACATAACGACCTATTGACAAATTAAACGTCACGAAATAACTCGGATTGACAATCTTATTAGTGAAAATATTGTTTCAATGAACGTATAGTCTGTTTCGATCTTATTCGATTATAATTAAATCACTGAGTTCAGCGCGATTTGATAATTTCACAGACACAGTTAAAGAAATGAAAGTTAGAGAATTTTGTTTCTCTGTATATTCCATATTTATATTCTTAAATTCCTCGCAAACCAACAAAAATCCGCAGTCTAGTCATAGCAATTTGCCAAACACGTCTACACTGACAAATTGCAAGAATGGAGAAAGATAAATATATCGCAGACTGTTTCGTTTTGTTTCAACGTCGCGTCGAGGTTCGCGAGAAAATGACCGTTTAATCTCGACAAAGACACGTCCAGCCCACTAATTACGACAAAAAAGCGCGGATGAGATGTCTATCGCGTGGTCGAGCGCGGGATTCCAGCTGGTACCAGGTATCGCATTAACAATCCCGTCAATATATCATAAATTTATGTCATTAGAAAAGAAAAAGTGGTTACGAAAGTACGCAAGCGTTCAACATATTATTGATAACTGTATAAGCTTAGAATTTGTGGATCTAATGACAATATCGATGTCACTGAAGGATAACGGAGGCTCACTATCTTTCTCCATATCCTACTCTTATTTGTTCGGATAAGAATACAGAAGTTGATCAACTTTGATTTCACGTGTCTGAGGCTGAACATCAACGGCTTGTACGAACGAGGTTCATTACTGCATGCAAGATGTCTGTCATAAATTACTTGTCGTAATATTTGGATAGTGAAAAGAAATCGCGCGAAATTACAATCGACGTCTGATTAATCGGAGTTAGTATATATAGCAAGAAGGGGTTAATTAATTTCTATAACTACAAGGGAGAGGATTAATCGAGTTGTTTGTCTTCGTGATCCATGATAATTTAGTGAGATAACGAGTGGAGGGAATGAAGATACGTACGTATAAGTATCCTTTGAAGCGCTGGAAAATTACTAAATATTACAAATTAACAAAGACGAGGAGTAACGACGTTGTATTATACGCGGAATATCATAAAACGGATTCGGAGGTATTAGCAGAAAGTTGAACGTTTCTCCCGCAATCACGTTCTCAATTTATACAAGTTTAATATTAATGTTTTTACTACGGGGCAGGATTTCACCATTACTTTTTACTATATGGCATAGCCCGGGGATAATTTTCATAAAATTGGATTGTCCCAGGCCGCTTACGTCCGTGTAATTTTATTTCAACGCGAAAGAAAATTTAATTTAACCGCGGATCAGGGAACTTTGACTTCGATAAATTGTTTAAACACACACGGGCGGTGAAAAAAACGCGGCACGCGGATAATATTCCCTCCTCCGTTAAACACCGATAACGCTCGATGTAACGTGGAAAATTCAACGAAAGGAAAATAAAGATACATATTACAGCTGGATCGACAAGTTGCTTAATGTAATAACGCTTGAGACTTGATCAAACGGCGCAGTGTTCCGGCAAAACCACTTCAAAGGGCTTTCGCGCAATCCTATTCAATTTGAAGCGTTAAAGCAAAAACTTTTCAATTTCAGCGCGAAATCTTAAGTGTTTTTAATTAAAGAGATTTCCCTGCGCAAAAGTGAACGGGATGCTTTCGAAAAAAAAAAGAAAAAAAAAGAAAGAAAAAGAGAAAAAAACGCTCCGACACGCGCCAGTGAACTTGAATTAGTTTTTTCCTGGTTTATCCTCCAATTAAATTTTCACCTCCGATGTTGATCGTATATTAAACTTATTAGTGGCGAAACTCGTGCACTCGCAGAGATTCAAAATAACGTGAAATTCTTAAAGGTCGTCGCCTAACCACCGGGGCTTTACAAATACGGTGGCTTATCTAAAGCATTAAATTCTCTGTCTAATAAAGAAATGAAATCTTTCTTCCTTTTCTCTTGTATTTCTTCCACGATATAAATCAAAGTAAAAATTATTTCTAGACTGCAAGATTTTTATGCATTTAGGGCAAACTTTACCTTTATTTTATATCCTCCGTGACGAAAAGATTCTGATGCCGCGTAATTTATTTCTAAATTATTATGGCCCCCAATGGGATGGATATCAGTTAAGAGTTAAAATGAATAAAGATATCCAAAGCAGAGTCTAGATTCTGCATCTTTAACAGCCTTCGTAAAAAACACAAATTTGCATAAATATTCACAGATCGGTGGTTATTTTTATAACGTACTTCCTCTGGTAATAAAATACCAGGTGCAATAAAACGAAGCGAGATATTTTTAGCAATTCGTCGTAAATGCAGCGTGTTGACGTTATCAAGGGGATTGCATCGAGCACGAGAGAAGGAGAGCGCGCATGGATGTTTAATCCGTTCGTGTCAGGAAATTCAAAGTAAAGTGACTTCACAGAAGCTACTTCTGCAGCACCGGGCGAAACCAATTATCCTTCTGCATTCGAGCTTTGAGCCACGGCCAAGGGAGCACGGGCGAGCCTCTCGAATCACCGTGTCAATCATTCGCCAATTAATCCTGGGAAATTATTGCTTGGATTGATTCACCGTACCTAACACGCGCCTGACAACCGGATCAAGTATGCAAAGTGCACTTGCGTCTGACTTCGAGTAGATCGGAGACTGACTCCATTGATTTCTCGAAACGGCGACATGCACTCTTGCTAGCACGTACCAATTTCGCGGAATATCTGCACGTGAGCTGGCGTATAGATTTTCCAATATTTTCCACGCTTTCGTTCGCTCGTAGGCGGCTACAATGAAATCGCTGAAAGCTCTGCACGCTCATCGGTTCATCTCGAATATTTCACACACTTTACGACAAATATTACATCGTGTCGATTAATATTGTAGCGTATTACTAATCGTCCAACTAACTTGTCCAACGCAAAGTTTCACAATCAATGTTTGAGAGAAATCGAAGGGATGAAGCAAATTTCATTCGTCAGCGACAATTTAAAGTTTGAAATTTTAAACAGGGTAATGATTATTGACACTGGAACACCATTGGTGACACAGTGAACATTAGAGATAAAGAACACAAAACTTTTATTATAGAAAAAATTTTTTTTCACGAAACTTCAAACTCTTTTTTACGAAAAATTATTCAAATTAATAAATAAATAAAAATTGTAAATTGTATATTGGTGTTTCTAAATAAGAGGGTTATTTCTAAACTTCTAAAAGGATTATTTCCGCGCTCCAACAAGGGACTTTTCGCGTCCCCCTTTTTTTTAAATTTTTCGTGCTTAAAATAGGAGAAATTTCTCACAAAGATAGCTGACTACCTACCAAACTAGTTCCCCGGATAGCCACATAAAAATAACTATTAATCTTCTCTCGCTGGATACGGTTCAATTGTGCCGGGCTGACAAAGCAGCGTCCTATTCCACTCGTCGCGTCAGACGCGCCTCTATTCTACTTGTCCGATCAAATGCTTTCCAATTCCGTGCTCCTGGCCGTGCGCTCTTCCACGCTATCGCCTTACGTTATTTCCATTACACTGGACGCAATTCAATCCGATCATCTCAAATTAATCCTGTTTTTTCGAAAACATTGATTATAATATCGATTGTAGTATCGCGGGACGAGATTGCTCTACGAACTCGGTCCGACTAATTACAAAATCCATGTTTATTCAATTCGTTCGAAATACTACACTACAACGGAATAAAGCCTATTGTACGCTGTTGATAAACGTTCCCCGTGTAACTCTTAACCGCCATTACAATAACCGAAATTAGAGGGAACGTTTTCGCTTCACCCGCCCCCTCCCCCTCCCACCGGCCGGTTATTTTCATGTAAATTTATTAAAAAGACACCGCAGCTGAATGCCGCGGCGCCGAGATATTCCGCGGCAAATTAGATTACCATTCGCTCATCAATTCCTCCCCGTCCCCCCTTATTTCTAGCGGGTCCGCGCGGGTATCCGAAGAATTAATAAAGCCTAGACAGAGGAGGGTAGAAGGGTGGAAAGGATGATGGAAAGGACAGAGAAGGGGAGAGAGAGAGAGAGAGAGAGAGAGAGAACGAAGGACGAAACGACACTCGATCGAGACGAAGACGGAGCACGGACAAGTACCACTCTCGATCCCGTATTTACATAAAATAATCTATAGCGCGCAGGACGTGGCGAGAAAATTACACGGTGCCTTCGGCGAGCTCGAGTACGAAGCCCGAGCCCAAGCACGAGACCGAACAGTCCGTCGAGTGGAAGTATTTATTATAGAAAATCGATTTCCGAACTCGGCAAACGTCGAGCGTTAAGCGAAATTTAAACGCTAAAGGACAATAAGTGTCTTCTTGCGGAATTCTGCTCTGCAGCCGGATCACGTTTCGATTGAATTATTTAATATCGAATAAACGGAGGATACGTTCTCGTCTTTTGTTTTCTTTTTTTTTTTCTTTTTTTTTTTTTTTGTTCCCTCTCGAGAGGAAAAGTACACAACGTGCAAGTAGAGCGTGAAAAGTGATTGGAGGAAAGCGTGAGATAATTGAGAGACACGGAATATTCCGTTTTTAAAACGCGTGGAGAGGCATTGTATCAATATTTGTCGAAACTTCAGGCGAAAGAAATGTGCACCCCCTTGTCTCGCGCATTTATTTCGAATGTGTAAAATGTGTTGTATCGGTATTTTTCGAAATTCGTCCTGAAAGGAATACGCGATCCCTTGTTTCGCGCGTTGAAGTCGATTGTGCAGTGCGGGATACGATATATCATGACACGTAGAATTCGTGTCTCTTTTGTGGAGGTGGCAAATTTGCATCGAAATAGAAAATAGAAACATGGATCTTTTATTAAGAGAGAGAGAGAGAGAGGGAAAAAAAGGGAAACGAAACAAAAATTTTATTTCATTTATCATTATGTCGATCTACTCTGTACGAAATTTACGTTTATTAATATGCGTTGAATGCATTAACGACATAGAGATATCCTCGAAATGCTTGAATATTATTTTCGCGGAGTTTCATTAAATACAATCTCTGCTCCGTCTGAATATTTTCTTTATCTTCAGAAGTGAAAGAGTTTCCCGGAGAATTTCTGGATCTCAAGAGAACCGTGCATAACATGTACGGTATCAATTTTTTCTTCCTCCGCGAAATTTCCTTCGTTTATTTTTCAGCAGAAATTTCCTGAAATTGCACGATCAAGTCGTATATCTCGAAGCGAGATTACAATATTGTTTGCTAAATTCCTTGAAAATCCTGGTGCATCATCTACACGATCGAAACACTTTAAACAGGTCTTTGCAAGAAGTATCCTGACTGCAACATTATCCTTCTCCCATTTCATGTTGCACGTGAGTTTGAACGTCGCATTATCAAGACGAAAATCCAGCACAAAGGGATTTCTCATTTATCATAAAGGAAGCGTTTCCACCGTAGCGCAAAAATAATCGAAATAAATAGGAAATATTTTTCTTGGATAACTCTTGCAATCTGAGCTTGAAAAATTCACTCGACGAGAATAAATAATGTTTCACTGCAATACGAACACTCGCACTTAACATGCTTTTCTGTCGCGAAGCGACACGTTAAATTTTCAGAGAGGTTTAAAGTTTCGAATTCTTCTAGAATAAAATTAGAATTTTCACTTCAGAGTGACAGAAACAACAGAGCGTTAGAATTTTAGAAGTGCGAATTAATAGAAACTTCGAATTTAGAGTAATCGATATTGTTACAGCTATTTCAACTCTAAGAATCGAAATAACTCCAATTTAACACTAAGTTTCGTCGGAATGTTTCCCTCGGAAAATGGACCATCTTAGATCGCCAGAATCGTTCTAAAACCTCTCGCTCGTTCCGTCAAACGGCTAACTTCGCGGTCGAGAAAGCAATTTCTTACTGTCGATCATATATCTTAAATCAGTTTTACGAGTCGGGGCGTACAGGAGACCAGGGGCCTGGCTGTCGGACAGAGGCAAGGAAGGACGCGAAAGAATGTTCAGAGTCTCGCGGAGCATCGATGCGTTGGGAGTTGGAGCATGGCGGAGAATAGAACAGGCGAGAGGGGAGAAACAGTATTAAGGGCGGAGGTCACGTCATTTCGTGTTATTAAATTTATATAGATGGCACGGACCTCTGATCCCCACGACGTAGATTTGTCAGAAGGCACGGTGAAGGAGGCAGGGGGAGGGGGTGGTTGAGGAACAGTCGACCCCACAGGCCTTGCGGGAATTCAATATTGCACTTGCCCGTGTCCATCCTAGCGTGCCGTTCCTCCTCCAACCCTCTTGGGAAACCGACGCAACCGGCAAATGTTTGTGAATCTAATGCAACCGTTCTCAGATTTGATGGTACAGAGAGAAAATGTGACGCCATCCAGCCTGGCTGACAGATGATACGTTGAAAAACGGTCGGATTACCCGAGATCCATCGGGTTGGTTGAGGAGAGCGAAAAGAAGGGGAGTCATACTTCAGGGTTAATAAAAGGGAAATAGCCGATCAGTTGAGATGTGACCTTCTGGTTTCTTAAGAAAAAGAAATACCACGCGAAGGATAGGTATTGTTTTCTACGATTGCTTGTGCTTCTCGTTTACTTTCGTCTAGTTGTAACTATTGTTTAAAGTTTATTGTTACTTTTACGAAATAATTGTTGCGTGTGACATTAAACGTGCAACTGAGTACTCGAAACATTTGTGCCTTCATTTTGAAGTGGAACAAATTTGCCGTTGATTGTATGAAATATTCTTTCTTTCCTTTCTTTAAACGATTAAATGTATTACGAATATTGTGTTGTAATAGTTTATGTAGTATCATGTTACGATATAAATATAGTCAAGTATGTATTATATATATTCAAGTACTGCAGTTGCAGTTATGCTGTTCTTCTCTTAAAACATTAAATATATTCGTATGGTATAGCTGCAACAGAGTATTTCATATATTACACAGTTTCTTTTGAAGATTAGATAAATTCACATGTTGTCTCGAATTTTCTCTCGAGACTCGACGAATTTTTGATATTTCATAAAATGGACGTAACAGACATGCAAATTAGACGAAGCACGTAAGGCACGTAATACATAAATAACGTAACCTCGAACATTTAGCTCAATTTCCATTTGAATCCTAAAACGTATCGCTCAATTAATTGATCCTCGCGCTTCGGTCCGAATCCAGATGAGAACGCGAAATATATGCAAACAATAAAATTACTCTTTTCTCTTTTCTCTCTCTTTTTTCGTCGGTTTTGCATTTATCAAAAATATAAGCTCGCGCCGCGAAAGCTACACGTCCTACGTGGAATGTACCCGCCGCTACAAACTGAAACATCGTTTTCATTATTTCAATAACGCCAGATCTCGACTTTCATCCTGTTAACCTTCCCGCCCCTTCCTGATTGGATTTTCCATTCCGTGTACACAAAAGACGGGAGGGGGAGGGAAATTCGAGTTTCCAAGAATTCGATCGGCGACGCGGCGGGGTCTGAAACAAGAGAGTGGGCGAACACGATTAGCGGAGAATCCGATCAGAGGATCAACGTCGTTCTTTCACAGTCGCGGAGGGATATCGGACCCGTCTATTTCTCCCCTCTCGTCCCTTCCGCTCCCTTTTTCCTTCTTTCTTCCTTTCTCTCTCTCTCTCTCTCTGTTTTTCTTTTTTTTCTCTCTCTCTTCTTTTTTTGAAGCCAACTACCTAATATTCCAGTCGTGTACGTAAACCGTGTGTTTACCTCGCTGTAATAGACGGCAGAGCGTGCCTTGGTCTCTTAATTTTTCACTTCCCCTCGACTCGACGATGGATCGAGTGAAGTGCGCGACTCCGCGAATCGGAGAAAGTAAGTAAATAAAATGTTCGGTCGAAAGACGAAAAAAAACTTTCCTTGGCCGGCTGAGAAGTCAATGATCACGAGCGGCTGTTTCAAAAAAGAAGCATCGCGCGCTCTCTCAAAAACAGGAAATAACTCGAACGAGCGGAAATCCCGAAAACAGGCCCCGAGCCTCTGTTATCCAGTGATTTTAATATACATGGGAATTAGAAAATCCCATGACGGGATTAACTTGTTACGTAAGCTGATTATTCTACCTTCCTTTTTCGATGAATTCCAACACTTTTTCGACTAACAGCGTTTTGCAAATCCTCCGAACAGACGCACGGTAACCGCGAGAGGTTACTATACCTGTTTTTCAACAAAAGTGAATGAAACTTTTAAAATCATGCAAAAGTAGATACAGCGGAGAGAATGACTCTGTCAATGTCAATGAAACATTGTCGATAATTTAAACTCGATTTAAAACGTGAAGCCTCTATTTTGACAACCGTGAGTTTGTCTTTCCCGAAAATGATTTTACATCCTTTTATTGCATGCTTTCTTTTTCGAAAACTGTATTAAAAAAACTTTTTCCGTCTCTAGATCTGTCATCACTTTGAAGATTGAACTCTCACTTTTACAACTTTTAAGAATTTTCCATATGAATTTTATTCACCATTTTATTGAACATTAGAGTTAAACAGACCCTAATTCAAAGTTTAAAGTTCAATAAAATGAAGAGAGAAAATCATAGGGCGAATTTTAAGGAGTCATCACAGAAAGAAAATTTCTCCAAGACCATGGTGAACATAGTTACGAAAAAAACTAAAAACTTTGTAATGCTTTCACATACATACATCTGAATGCCCACTTTTTCACCCGTTATAGAATGTAAAGTCTTTTTCATTTTCATGAAAAAGAAAAAAATGACACACTCGCGACACACTCAAAGCAGAGACTTCGCGCTTTAAAATGACATCTTGCATGATGTTCTTCAAAGTTATATCAGCTTAAATCGTCGACAATTTTTCAGCGTCACTGATACAGTTATGTACTTTACTGTGCATTATTAATTATTAATTTGATCTGATTAATGAGTACGTAAATTCTGTAGTAAATACAACGCAAGTACTTTTTCCTTTTCAAATACAAGAACGAATAATAAATATTAAGATTTAAACCACAAGATATTTTTACAAACAATCGTGCTTGTCCGTACCGACCGAAAAGGATGAGAATTAAGAAAAAGCCGAAGACAAGGTGGGTTAGTGAAAAAGAAGGCAAAGCGCAGGAAAATAACGATAGAGGGTAAGTAGAAACACGAGAGCAAACGAAAGACACCGGCAGTATGTGAAACAGTTGCTCAAAGCGTAGCGAAGCTCTTCTATTTTTCTTTGCCCTCCTTTCCACCCTTACTTTAATGATGAGGTTGACCCACCCCCCCCCCCGTTCCCCGCGATCCGTGGTGCAAATGTAACCCATGTGGCATACGTGCCAGTTTTTTGTGGTAACAGATGAGAGCCACCCTGTAAATGAAATGGACTACCAGCCGATGAAACCTCGCCTCCTCTTGTATATATTCCTCCTGCTCTAAAATACAATATATATTTATATATGTATACGTACTCGTGTAATGTCCAAAAAGGACGAAAGAAGAAAAAGGAAGAAAGGAAAAAGCAAGTGAATCGTTCGAAATAAATTGAAAAATCCGCGTGGACGGACAATTTCGCATTTAATTTCATTTTCGGGATATTTATTCAAATTGCATTAATTTGGCGCGAATTTTTCAGATATTTAATAAAACAATTTCCCGATGTTTCCTGGTTGAATTATGTTGGAGAGTATGCCTGGAACGTTTTCGTATATTAAGCGAATAATTTTATTTGCTTTTACGATAATTGCTTTTTTAACAACTTCGCATCGTTTGAACGCGCGTACACAGTATATGTATATATGTGTATGTACAACGCGAGCACGCGCTCGTATGAATATAAAATAAAATGTAAATAAAATTTTTACTCCCCGCTGTAGTGGGTCAATATTTGTTCGATTCACCCGACGCAGTTAACAATATCATATCGTAAATTATATTGTAAATAATACTAATCCCTAATTCCTGTACAAAATTAATTTCTATTTCGGCCATTTTCGATCCAATCGCACTATTCTTCCGACAACAAGTTTCTCAAGTTCGAAGAAAAATTAATTTTTCATTTCAATTTTGTTAATTAACGCTTTCGGCTCGGCGAAAGGGGAAAGTTTTTAAACGAAGGAAATGAAATGTAAAAAAAAGTTTTTTAAATATCTTATTTAGTACAAAAGTTACAAACAATTAGGTTCACACGATATTTTTAGTGATTTTCGTGAAGCTTGTTGAAATAAAGTGGTCCTGAGTGTAACAATGTTACGTGAATATAATGATATTTTTAGAGAAGATAATGTCAAATATGATATATTTTTAAGTTTATAGTTTGACACTCATTCTGACGAAATTTACACTATCTGCTCGAAATTTTATGTGAGATTCAATGAGATCAAGAGCTTCGCTGTAACAAGAAATTTACAGAACAAAAGTAAAAAAGAAAAAACCTCACACAACTTGGCGAATTCAAATCGACATAATTTCCTTGGAGAAAATGTAGAAACCCAATTAGAAACCCAGAGATTTCGAAAACCCATCCCGGACTGAAATGGTCAAATCCAGACCAAAGTTTAGACACAAAGAAGAAAAAAGATCACGAGTTACACTTGACTCGTGCAAGCAACGAATAATTCCTCTTTCGCGCTTTCCCTAAATACGCTTTTCACTTTTTCGAACACGAATACGAATAAATCACCAAACATTCCTCAAGGTGTATAAAACAAGATAGCTCTGTGCGTGTAACAGGCACCAACGGAATATTAATCGACACTGAACTCGACCTTGCGTAAGAACTTCTATCGTACATCTTCGCCCACTGTCATTCTTCAGCGAAAGTCCTCGAAATTCGCGCGGTATCGCACAGGCACGGCATCTCGATACCATCTTTCATGCTGCTCCCGCGGCCAGTCGCGTTCGCCGCTCAGTCATGAAGTTCACTTTCATTCAAAGTTAAATACTCGGCGTGAAACTTCCACTCCCGGGCACACGAACCCCCGCCTTTAATGATTGATACCGACTCGCACCCGCTCCGAATGTATAAATAACTAATTAGCTCGGTGACACGGGCAATGGAAGGGCGCTGGGGATGCATAATTCAAACGTCCATTACCGTACACGCCATAGTTCTTCCCTAATACGCACCGCCACGAACCCCGGTGCACTTTAATTCGTCCCGCGGGAATTCGAGTCGTCTCGAATCTTCGGTTCGGCGCGACCGGGCCAATCCTTGACTTTAGTCTTATCCAGCTGATAATCCACCGGACGTGGACAGAGAAGATATTGACGACGTTACGAACAATCGAACACAGAGAAGACTTTCAACAGATAATTTCATCCATCGAAGAGAGACGATCTTGAATTTCGTGTTACGATTTGTTGTCTCGCTTGGATCTCTTCGATAGAAGAAAGTACAAGATATTAGAAATTTCGTCGATTTTGATATTCCATTTCGTTTCGAGGGACAATCTTATCCATCGAAAGAGATTGGTTTGGTTGGATTCTGTGTAACGACGTTGCTTCGCTCGGATATGTCCTTCCGATGGGGAATTTTTTTCGAGAAATTTTTGACAAAATACGGACAGAATACGAAAATAGAGAAATTTCTACCGAGAGATTCAATACTTTTTTTTTTCATTTAACGATTTTTTTTCAGGTTGTATTTTAAGCTTGATTTAGTATTCTTCGCTGAATCGGTAAAACGAGATAATAGAAACGTTAATGAATTCGATCAATTTGGGTCGCTTAAACTTTTATACAATCGTCTATAAAATATACAGAAATACTGAATCCTACTGAATCCTTAAATCGACTAAATTATGGCTAACGTTTCTTTCATCTCCTAATTCAATTCCGATTTCAAACGTTAAAAATGGCAAAAAGAATGGACTCTAGGAATCAATGGCCAAATATTATTTTTGTACTGATTCTCCATCTTTATTACTTGAAATCCGAATAAAATTATTTTAAGTTTCTTTTGGTCTTTAAATCAATATCGTTGGGAAACGAAATGATCTCTGACAAACTGTGCTTTAATAAATAATCTTTAAACAAGCTTCGAAATATTTTTCCCTTTTTCGTGTGTTCCGAATAAACTTAAAAAAAAAAAAAAAAGAAAAGAACTCTAAAGGAAACGAATAAAGCCGTTCAAAATTGCTCAACCCTCAGTATCATGATGAAAGGTTTCTATCAACTCATTCGTACGTCTTCGAGAAAATGAGAAAAAATTCTTTAATAAAATTTACTTATTAAATTTCATTATAGACTATATCAATGTGTTCAATTGTGCTCAATGTCATATTAGTGTTACACGGACTATCTCGTACTCATAAATAAATCACAATACTCGAGGCAGAAATAGAAGAGATATTAATTAATTAAAAATCAATCTCTGGGTAAAACAGAGAATTTTTGAATTGAAAGACAGAATGAAAAATTTTGCACTTGGTAAAGAAAAAAGAAAAAAAAAACGAAAAACAGAGGAAAGCGCACAATGATCTCAATTCGCATAGAACCATGATGTCTAAGGATTAAAGTGCGATGGGTTAATTAACGGGAAGCCATTAAGCGAAGTGAAACACGGCGACGAGGGAAAGTCGGTTTTTCAATAACGAGAACGAAAGCAAAGCGGGAAAGCGGGTCGTTCTCTTCCTTCTAGTCGCAAACTTATGGACGACACCCAATATTGTGATTGCTGGCGAGTCGAACGACGCGCGACGTGTACGTATGACTTGGCCTGCGGAGGCGGCGGTGTCAAAACGAAGACAGAAAAATGGTGGAAGGACGAGAGAGTGGGACGAGAGGAAACGTGGATCTGTCCTCTCGCTCGATCCACGTGGAAGCAGGTTGACAGATTGGAAACAGGCCGAGACTTTTATGGCAGCTGTTTCCCGCGCGGCCGTAAATCCTTTATCTGGATTGTTTATCGCGAAACAGCAGAGAGAATTTCTCATTTGCGTTAAAATTGTTCGCGGAGATCGCGTGCGGAGTGTCGTCGTTTACGATCCTGCTTCTGCCACCGTTTTTGTTCACCTCGGAGACAATTCCGAAGCACAGAGAATTGGACAATGATGGTGTTGATAAAATACCTTTTGCCATTGCAATATGTATCTTTTTCCGTTCCCATTTCTACTCGTTTCCTGGCTATTTCGTCGTGATCAAAATTGAACCTTGAATGGTTATTTCTGAACGAGGACTGGAGATAGCAATTTTCTCATATTTAATCGTGATGCTTTTCTATACTTTTGTATTTTACGCGTTACACCCTAGAATGTTCAATTTCATTTATCAACACATGATACATATTTACCAAGTTTGATAAAGATAATTCCAATTCAAGTTGATTCAGTCGTACGATCTTCAGAAATTACTACGACTCGTTGCAAAATCACACGAAGGAGCACTTTTTTTACTGTTTTTCATTTTCTTATGATAATTTTACCGGGTTAGAAAGAAATAAAAGATTGTCGCACACGGCTGTATAGCATATCTATTCAATCTGACTACCCATATCGGGAGGGAAAATGTTCAATTTTATGGGCCATTTCTCGAGGCTCCGTCTCGTTGAAACCAAGATGAACCGAATCTGGTGAGAAAATTCCGACAATGAAAAGTTGGGTCCCTTCTACGACAACGTTCTGCCGCGAAATTAATGCAGGCGAAAATAAAAACTAGAAGAAAAAAGAATCTTCTTACGTTCTGCTCTTTCAATTAGAAAAAAAGAAATCAGAAATAACAAAGCCTTTATCGTAAATAGGAAAATCGTGCGCCGACAGTACAACAGTTATTTCCTTTCCAATTGTGCAAGATTATACAATCGATTCCTTGATTTTTAAAAAGAGAAAAATTTATTTTCCACTTAACCGCGATTAAATATAGTTCATTGGACTTTAGTTTTCATTTCGATCGATTCTAATTTTATCTCCTGAAACTCTTTTCTTATCACGCATACGTAAAAATACGTGAAACTTCCACGGGGGACAGACATTTTCTATAATTAGAATTCGTACGTTGATTCTCCCCTCCACCAGTGATTTTTCGCTCGAGCGACAGAAGGTCAGGTTCAAACAAGATCGGATTCAATCAGCAAGAATTCATTTAATAAAGCACCGAAATTCAACTCAAACAGACGGAATTCCACCGTGACGGGAGCACTCTTATCACGCCCGCCGTGAGGAACATCGCGATCGAATCAAGTCAACTCGAAATCCGACCGCAAACGTACGAAATTCACGCGACGACACCGGCACGTCCTAAACATCCGCGCGGCTCGTCAAACAGCTGGCGGCAATTATCCTCTGCGCAAAGCAACGAATAATTCTAGCCAACAGCTGGTCGATACACCGGTATCATCGATTGCGACGGCAGTGGTATCCAGAGGCGCGGGAACACCGACGAACAGAGGAGAGAGCTGCAACAACAAAGTAACGTTCGACTCTTTGCAGTTGTCGAATTTCATCAAGCTGGTCGCGGGCGACTTGGTTGCGCGTCGACGTGGGTGGTGTTCCGCCGCTCACCTGCACAAGCGCGACGCCCGCTTTCGGTGCAGGCGCCGTGTATTATCCAAATTGCATTATCGTGCCGCTGTTTGCACGGGTTATATCGTCACAGCCGGGTGTATTTGCCGTGGAGCACTTTGCCCAGTGCGTGGCCAGTCAAATGGCTTAATTGCTTTGTCCACGCAATTACGAAATTGCTTACAATTTACAATCAGCCTGTCTAGCGCGCCGCGCTCTCTTCGGCCCCGCTGATCAATTTTATGAATGACCGGCCGCCGCGAACCGCGCCACCTTTTTTCTCTTTAACTTTGTACCAGCAGCCGTGCATAAATCAGCGAGACCGGCGACAAACGTCCGTCCCCGACGCGTGAAACGTACCGCTCGTCGCTTTTATTTTTATCGGCGATAACTTCTGCCTCTCGTTGTCACCGTGGCTCGTTAAGAGCCAGCTACAACTGGGAGAACAGTTCCGGAGGTTTCGACGATCAGCTGTTGGACGTTACGATCGAATCGATAGTCGCGTACAGAAAGAAATATTTAATCAATTAAATGGCCGCTGCTGTCGCTGATCACGAACGATATTTAGCAGTATCGTCGTAATTCAAATAAATATCATCACGATCCTGTCAATTCCATCGACAAGCTAAGTAACTTAACGGGTTTAACAGTGTCGCTACGAAACCCAATATTTGATCAATTAAAACATTCAGATATCTAGCTATTTCAGTCGCCCGGATGATATCTCTAAATGTTTCATTGTTTTCTATCGAATATTCAATCTATTCAAGGCGACCCGTTGACAGCGATTTCGTCGAATCAAAAATAGCATTCGACATTTCGAGTTATTCTCATGATATGCGGATTATCTTTTCGTACGGGCGGCCTTTTTAATAAAACATCGAGACCAGGAGCGCTTACGTCATCGCCGTTCAGACGTCGTTTGATCTTTCATAAAAGGAGCCGGTAACCGCTTGTTTGTCCACAAATAACTGGCATCGTCGCGATGACGCCGCGCGCCGCCACTTTTGCCCACAGTGATTCTTGTCCACGCAAATATCGGAACTCCCGGCTCGCTTCCAGCTTGTGGAAATTTTCATAAAATTCCGCCCGGTTTTTCTTTCTCTCTTTTGTCTCGCTTCCACCCTCGTTTTCCCGTTTTGTTTCCACCACCCTCCATCCTCTCTCTGTCTCTCTTTTTCAGCATCTCGGTCGCTGCGGTTTTAATAAATAGCCACGGTAGGTTCCGTCGCTCATTTTTTTTCTTTTTTCCTTTTTTTTTTTTTTTTTTTTTTTTTAATCTGCGCGCAACGTACGCGTCCCGCGTCGCTCGTATTTCACAAATATCGAATCGCTTACGGGTCGTAAAACGTTCGCCGAAATTCCGGCCCACCCCGTTTAAAAACAACCGGCCAGGCCAGGCGGCCGTATTTTAGCAAATTTATTTTTTACGTACGGCCGGCTGCTGCCGGTTGACGGGTCGAGTTTAACCCTGTCGTTGTCGTCGACGAGCGCGCGACTCGCCCGGATCAGCCGCGGTCACGTAGTCTAAGGCCGGCGAGCTTTTTTTCCTGCACCGCGCGGTCGGCGCCCCGTTGAAAATTAATGTTTCGTCCAGGCCTGCGGCGACGTTCCGCGTCAACTAGAACATGAACATTCGGATACGCGAATCGAGAATGTTTTGATTCAATATAGTCCAGAAGTTTGTTCTTTTTTTTCTCCTTTTCTCTTTTTTCCCTGTACGTTCAAGTATTTTAATTGCGAGTTCCGGTTGAACGTGGCTCAGTTGCGCGCTCCTATTCGCAACACATGTATTTTTGGAGCAACGTGTGCATGTGCGATCTCGTTTCAAAAATTTTTGGCTACTTGCAGCGTTTGATAAAGCGCTTATTGTGTTCGTTGCTTTATTCTTTTTTTTTTTTTTTTTTTTGGTAAAATCGTAGCTTCTTTACCGAACTGAATATTAAATGAAGTAGCAGGAATTTGTGTTTCAGAAGTTGTGTACTGTCGTGTTTGTTTGTTTTTTTTAATTTCGAGCTGTTGCGTGGAAAAGTTTCTGATCGGATGAAATTTTCAATTTAGGTTCCAAAAGCGATATATGAAAAAATTTTGTCTAGCAGAGAGTATAAGAACAACCAAAGAGGAACAGTTAATTAAAACTGACATCATTAACTTTTTTAAATATCGATAGATAGAATAAAACTTGAGAATTCCATCTATTGTGTCCACAATGGTATTAAAGCTTAGAATTCTTAACCAGATCATGAGAATCACGTGTCATAAATTACATCGATTAATTTAAAGAGCAGATTTCATTATCCAATGTTCTTTCGAAATTATAAACAACTCAGCAACATCATCGATCAACACCATTTTAAGGAGCAATTTTTAAATTATTGTTTCATCTTAATTATAATTTTACTTATTATTTAATTGTTTTGAAATCTAATTTTTTCCAAATATAACTGTCAGGCATAGTCGTGTTAGAAAATTCTTCAAAAAATAATTTTACCCAACACCAGATGCAAGATCATGACAAGAAAATAAAAGAATATGGTACAACCATTAAAATTAAAATAAAATTAACACTGTTAATTTTTGTTTGAAACATCAACAAATTATTAAAACACAAAGCACAATCTATTTTGTCCGGTGAATGCATGCTGAAGTCAGAGATTAGTATTCGTAACTCAACTGAATCAAGTCACTGCGCGTTGTGAAAACGAAAATTCACTCAAATCCTCTTTCGAAATTATGTGAAATTCGATCAAGTGCAAAATCTATTTCGTCTGGTGAATGCATGCTGAAATCAGAGATTAGTATTCGTAACTCAATTGAATCAAGTCACTGCGCGTTGTAAAAACGAAAATTCACTCAAATCCTCTTTCGAAATTATGTGAAATTCGATCAAGTGCGTCCTAACGAACGAGTCGCGCACACTGCACCCCGTTCCAACATGCTGGAATAAAAAAAAAAAAATCCTTAACACGACCCACGACGATCGGGTTTCACGCTTTGATAGTAATAATTGACCGTCGATAGAGATTTTCGATTCCGTACGGCTGGCCAGGTGAAACCGGCTGTTCCCGCTCTGGAACTGTAAACAGCACGGTTCATCACACAAAAGTAGCCATCGGTGAAAATTCATTTATGCGCGAGATTCGCGGTCGATCAAGTGTTAATCGATTAGATAGAACGTGCACGATCGCGCGTGGGAGGAGGTGGGACCAGTGTGCGATCGGCGCGTTCGATCATCGACGATAGAAGAACACCGGCGTTTTTGACCGAGGCTTTATCGATTTTTCTCGCGGTAGATAACAATTGTTCCGCATGATCGCGCGAGGAGTGGGGAGAGGGAATAATTTGATAGTACCGGAAGCTAACGTAGAACGTAACAATCGGCCCAGGGGCACGAATGTTCCCTACTACATGTATATATATATATATATATGTATAGATATTTTTTTTCTTTTTTTGATGCGTCAGCCTCGATAATAAAATTAGGACGGATGATCCCGAGTGCAATGTTTTTCTCGTAAAATCCAATAAAGCGACTATCGATCTGACAAGTGGAACGAGGATGAAAAAAAAAAAAATGTCGGCCGGTCTGGTTTTTCGAGGGTCTGGACGCCATCGCGCTTGCGCCCCCCACCGCCCGCCCCCCGCTTCCTGCGTCGCTTCCTGTTCGCGCGGCTCTTTTCGAAACTGCCACCGTGCTGAAAATTTTCATTGTTTGTCGGACATCGCCGCCTGCCACCAGAAATATCAAGCCTTTCGACCATCCAGCCGGATCGAGTGTATCGACGATGACGGATGAAAGTCGCGGCGATCGGTGAAACGGCTCGTGAACGAGTTTTCCCCGGCGGCCCTTTTGTCGAGGCAACGTGTTTCCAAGCGATTACGATTCTCCACGTTTTGCCTGTTTCGGCGAGGGATTTTTGTTTTCAAAGTAAGAAAACGTGTGGCAGAATGGTTTTGGGCCAGGTGATGGATTCGTCTACGAAAAGCAATGGTTTTTCGAGAGTCGAAAGAGATCGAAGCTATTGGACAGTGATTGATAGAGACTGAGTATTTCCAATTCTAATTCTTAGTATCGAGGATCGATAAATTGCCTAGTTTCTAACGTTAGTTAGTAATTAACGTTCAATTTGTTTCTCTTAGACGTTTGTTCAAACTCGTCGTTTGACTAAGTCTATCTTTTGCGTTAATTCTGAAGGAAACAACGGATCGAAGAATCTTAAATTAAATTAAATCTCAAATTCTATCTTTGCGATCATCTGTTCTCCAAAGATTAGACATAATTTAGAGTAAAAGTGATATACTAGATCCGAAGAGATAAGTCTTAAATGTGGTAGTGTTTTGTAGCAAAAGAAGAAAGTGCAATCATTAATATACTATTGTACAATTTTTGAACATTTCGAACACTATGACATAAAATTGAAAAGATACATGTACGCTGGATATTTCGAAAATATCCACGTACGTTCTTCCTCTGTAATCTTCATTTATTAATTAAAACTACCGACATATGAATTAAAAAATATAATAAAAAAATAAAGTGAATCACATATAAATTAAATTAAAATATTCTACATTTAAATGGCAAATAAATTAAATCTGTCGTGTCTCTTTCTAAATAGAAATCAATGTTAATTCTAATAAAAATACCTGTATTTTTTCAGCTATTGTAAAAATAGAAGATCTGAAATAGATCTGAGGATCCGTCATATTGGCGTTAAATATCAATGCACAATACAATTGTTAAATCTATCCATTCTTTTTCACACACTTTTTCCCTTAAACACACACACTATCTAAAAACAAAATCGTCCAGTCGAGAAAAAGAGCAAACTCCTCCAACGAGATCGAATCAGTTAAACTTGTCCCAATTTGTCTTCCCATTTTTCTCCGAACGAATAAAGGGAACTTGGTCAACCATACCAGTCTCCATATATATTAAGAATCGGACGATACACACAGTTTGATTCATAGTCGAGCGTAATCCGAAGGAATCGTTCCATTACGTGTCGGCTCATAAAGCATACGACAGTCGTAAAGAAAGAAAAAGAAAATAGGATCATCGATCGAGCGAAAGTCGAGCACCGAGAATGCTCGCGTGGCGTTGTCTCGAATCGAAACGATATGGCGCGGTGGTGCGCGCTCGAATTCCTAAACGCGGTCCAATAAAAACTTTTCCAATTGACTTCCCTTCGCTTAATTCGCCCAAGCCGAAGGTAAGTTGCCAGCTAGGTTATACAACGGCTCTGTGAACGAGAAAGGTTATTCGTCGGAGGATCTACGAGACTGGCGGGAATGGGTAAGGGTGAAAGTATCGTACAAAGGGTGGTTCACGGACGAACGTCGTTGCTCTGTAACGAAAGATCAATCAAGGACTTCCTTCCATGTTGAATACTCTGATTTTTCGTGAAATTTTAACAACTATTCGGGAATGTCTAATTAGATCATTAGATAACATTAAGGAAAATTATGGAAGAAGAGAAATTTTTCGTTTCTTTAAAATCCGTCAATGAAATTATTGAGATTATTTTTCGAAAGAGCAGTTGAATTCCAATAAATAGCTTGATTTTTTTGATAAGTAAAATAATAAGACAATTTCTGCATATACCGTCTATATATTTAAATTCACATTAAATTTTATTAAATTTTGTATCATGTAATGCTAGTTAGTATTTTCTTCCATAATTAGAGAAAATTTTTGTATTTGCTTGTGTAACAAATTTAAGACAGCAGAAGTTTATGTCCTTGTTGTTTAAGCTAGGTGAACAATTTGAAGATACCACTGTGACGTATTTCAAAATGGAATTCATTCTGGCTTTGTGCGATACATACGTGATACGTATTCCACTGTAAATTAGAAATTAAGTTATTCCTTGTTCGTAGAACAGAACTTCAAGGAAAATGGCGAGCATGCTTTAATTACGAGACTTTGGACAGTACTCTTTATTCTTTCAGAACTAATTTATCTACTCAACAAAGGAGACGTGAGTTTTAATAGAAACCAAATGCGTTTACAAGAATTTTAATTTAAGGCAAACTCCGTGTGTTTTGACTTGATATCGCTATTTATATTGCTATTTATATTCGATCACGATACTCCATCTATTCACTCATATTGCATTTTTACATTTCTTCGTTTCTTCACGTTTCGAGATTCATTGGCATACAAAACAATCTAATTTTCCCACAGGAAGATATTCGTTGTAAACCATTTCGAGTAGTTTTTGTTACGTGGCTCAGATATTTCCAAATTAATGGCAATTAGAGGTTGCACACAGCTGCTGGAAACTGTCGTGCCCTCGGGTAAAAGCGACTTCGCACTTACCGACACGCAAAATGAATCATTCGATTGGGAAATTGCATCTGTCTCTGTTTCGAGAAGAGCCAAGTTATTGAAATCGCGTAACTCTGACCAACGAACGATTTCTCTCGCAGTCGTTTGGCACGGATGAAACGTTCAATTAAATCGCGTCCTCCTTCGAGGATCGTTTCCCCCGGTGCAAGCAGCGCGCAGTTTTTTAAACGAACCCCTTTGAAACACAAATCGTCCACTCGGCTTAAAAACATTCCGCTGGGTCACATATAAAGTGACTTTATCAAATTGTTCGAATAAAGATTTGCATGGTGGAGGAGTATGTGGAAGTAAAGAGTAAATTGTTCCACTGAACTTTTGTATCCTTTATCACTGATATTTCGAGCTCTTTGGATTTAACTTTCGTTTGGAGGTATAAAGCGGACTTTGATCGATGAGCACAAATTTCGGATCTTGAATTTTGAAAATTTGTGACAGTAAATATCTTTGTTTCAGTACGTAGGACGAACATCGATTGGAACAAATTATCTTCCTTTTTTTGATTCAAGTTCGAAGTTGCAGTTGCGTTATCTTCTTAAACAGAGACGTTTCACGTTCACGTTCCAAAAGGAAAAAGAAATACGATACACTCTAATTTGCATGATCGATCCTGTATATTACATGGCGCTACAAACAATACTCTGTAATTTACCATCTCTTTCGTCTTTTCCATTTTTCAGACAAAAAAAAAAAGAAAAAAGGAAGAAAAAGCAAAGAACCATCAATTTCACGTACTATCCACATACTTGCTCGTCAATCCAATGAAAGAAATAAACGAGACTTGAATAATAAAGTAATTTTTTGTTTGATTCAACGCGAGAAGCAGGGGTTGCTTTTGCAGGATAATTCGTAACGAAAGGGTTTGCATGACAGTAAGAAAACGAGCGAGAGAGGGAGAGAGAGAATGGTCCGGATATCAGCGCAGTTCCATGAAGTTTCGATAAGTCGGCCTCGAAGCGTTTACTTCCTGGTGAGCACGACTGCCTCGGATAGGATAGAAGACTGGAGGAAGTCTAGACTTTGAAAGATCAAAAGGCATCGGCGGCCTGGAAGTAACGCGGTCCTGGTGTCTGGCTTCTCAGTCGGAGAGAGCTTCCAGAGAGTACCTTCCTTTTCGCTTCTTCATTCACCCTCTCCTTCGTCTTTTTGCCCGGTCTTTTCTCTTTTTCCCTTTTTTCTCCGCTTGTTCCTGTCTTAGTTCCTATTTCAATCTCCCTGTCCCCTTTGTCGAGCCTATTTGCCTCTCCCCCTCCCCCCTCTCTCTCTCTGTCTCTCTCTTTTTTGCTCTTTCATTCCATACCATGCCACCGTGTCTTTATAGGTTATGCAATCGTCCTTAAACGCTTTACAATACCCGAGCACTTTGATATCGAATCCCGGGGATCATCGTAGAAATTGTGGTATTATCCGGCGACCGATGTTCCCGTTGTAAAACGTAACGCGCGAAATGGATACGGTTAAATGAACCGAGGCAACGGCCCAGAACCGTGTGAATCTATGTAATTGGTTGGATTTCACGTGCGAGAAGAGAAAGGGGCCGTGTTTTTGGTTGAACGATTACGTGACACGGTTTGTAAATTCTTTGTAAATGCAGCTATTGATTTCGACGTAAATAGGCGTGCTCGGGTGTGACAGCCGGGAAGGTCTATCGTTGGCATTAACCGTCCGGTTGGTAACGATTTAGGAAATATCGGATGGTTCATGGATAATGAATACTTTAGCTGCTTAAAAGGGATTTTTGTTGATACCGGTTTATCCGGATGAATGGTTCTTTTAACACTTGAACGATGGGATTGGTCAATTGGGATCAGTGTGTAATTGTGAGATGTATATATATTTCCAGCGGTATTTTAATTTATGTAACACTACACGTTCAATGTAACGTGATATAATAATATAGAGACAACGGTGAGACGTCATTTAACGTAACTCTCAATTTTCGCGTTAATATCCTTGTAATGTATAAGAAGCTTGAACAGAATTATTGTTCAAAAATAGAATAATTTCATCAATAGATTCTAACTTCTTGATCTGAAAGATAGACGTCGAAACTATTCGACGTAGATCCCAAGATATAGATCTGAAATTATTCAAACTCAAATTGACTCGACTGTGAAATTTAAAATCTCCAAATTCAATATCGCAACTTTCCACCCTTCCACGAAGTATATCTGCTACGAGGCCGATGAAACAGTTCACCGAAATGATAAGGCAAGGTTCGACGATTTTCTATAAAGCAGATTATTCGGCAAAAAGCAACACCTCGTTTTCATCCTCGTCGTTCATTATCCTCAGCCGGTCTTCTTTTCCTGTCGGCCTCCTCTCCGTTTTCAAAGATTTCGAGCGGGATCAAAGCACGCGATGGGAAGTTTGATGCGATTATAAGTTGGAGGGTAAGAAACGAAGGGGCTAATTGCATCTTTTTCCGAAGGAGCGGGGGATAAGCTTCCTCTTCTCTCGGAATCGAGGAAATCCCCACCGAACCGAACGGTCGGCTCTTCTCATTTTTCGCGGCGTGCACGAATCCGGATTCTATTAACCCACTTTTCCACCGAAATCGTGTGTCAACTCTGTGGAAACGAATCCCAATGACGTTTTTCTATCCGCCGCCGCGGCCAAACGCGATTACGTGCGTCACGGAGAGATCTTCTTTGTTCCGTGCAGTTACAACCTGTGAAATTACCTCCCGCGCGGCGAGAAAGAATTAAGGTATCAATTGTATCCGTTGAATCGATATTCTATCGTATATTAACGAGTCATACGTCGTTGCATGAACAATAAGAGATCAGACACATACACGCTATTCCTGCGAGAAACTCTGAACATTGTATCGTCAACTTGTCAATCTCGTTATTATATTATTTATCCAAACACTTCAACGACGGAACTCGACCGTCAATCCATTGCGAAGATTATTCGAATTAATATAATCGTTCGTCTTTTTCTTTTTTATTCGCATTACGATTGATCCGAATGTCTCCGGTTAGGTTACGCAATGGCTCTCAATTGAATTTTTATACACGTATATATTACATTTTCGATGTATTCGAATATTTGCGGATATTCGTTCGAAATTTAAGTATACAAGCTGCGGATCTCTCGTAAATCACGTTTTAACGTAACAACGTTGTTCGGACGCTAAAACGAGAAACTAGAATGTCTCGCCAACCAGAATAAATGTAACAACGACAAATGACAGTAGCCGAAACGCGTATAGAATTCGTTTACACGAGCCAGCTGACACTAATGATGCTGCGTTCACGTAACACAGCCGGTCGCCATGCTTTCCATTCGTTCGCCGCTTAAAACGTACAGTTGTTCCGTTGTTGTTATTATTATCATTATCGCCATGTCTATTTAATTTCGCTAACTTCTATCCATCCGGTAACGATTAAATAGACATCGAACGGGCGCGCGTGCCAATTTATGGCGGCAGCTATGTGTGTATATATAGTATATGCGGCGCAGCACTTTGCTGATTACACGCCTGGATGCGCGCGTACATGTCAAAATAAAATTCAACGAGCCATCGATTCTCCGCGATAATTCCATAAAACAGGGGAAACTCGATCATCGAGTCCCGGTTCCTATCGGCTGTAAAAGAATTATACGAGCGTAACGCAGCCAGCGATTTCATCGTTTTGATCTTTCACTCTGTGCAAACGTGCGTTCTTGCATTTGGGGAAATGTTGGTCGATGTTTGTCCACTGTGACGATTGCTCGATCCTACTCAAATTTAGTTGGTGCTAGACGATGTTCGTGGTAGTTCCAAGTTAATCCTCCAACGATGTTAAATCCATTCTCCCTGAAGTTCCTTTTTCGAATTTCGTAGTTATCATCGTTTCTTCTTCTACAGAATTTCTGCTCAAACTTTATCAAACTACGTCGATTTAGCTCGCTTAAAAAGGTCAAGATTTGAGTTGTGATATTAAAAGTTTATCAAGAGTATAATTTTAAATGAATGATACTTTAGGAATGAAATATTGATTTAATGCTACTTTGGGGAAGTTAAATATTCAACTAAAGCTGGATTTTATTTCACACGGTAAATCCGTACCGCGTAAAACGAAATCCTTGTAAAAAGAAAATGAAGGAGGAAAATGAAAAAAATTAACGTCTCTTTTAAGAAATCCGAATTTTATACATCGTCGCTATCTATAATGAATTCGTTCTCTTTTTACTGGAGTGTCCTCTTTGTTATAGTTTCGTGCCAATTGCGACAAGTCACTTTTATTTTTTCCTTTAGTAACTCCTCGTAGCAAGTCGTATAATTTTTTTTAAATTACTTCGAAACCGTGCAGACCGTGCAACATTACGATCATTTAGGAAAAAGTGACATTCTAACTTGTCAATTAATTATATTTCAATTGTTGTTTTTAATCGTTTTATGGTGTAACTGTAAACAAAACGTATAACAGAAGCTGTGCAATTGCGAATGAAACGTGTAAAAGATATCGTGTAACTGTTAATAAAACGTGTAAAAAAAAACCATGCAATTGTGAATCCGTGTAAAGAAATACCGTGTAAAACGAGACTGTACTTTTAGTGAAATTCTATGTTACAGGTAGTATATGGATTACTTCAATTTTAAAATAATAGGGTTTATCACCTTCAAATTAGTGGCAATTTGAAAGTCGAACGCTAAAGTAATTATTCTTTCTGTCTTTTATTAATCCTTAGTATCATGGCGTGACATTAGTATTACACGAATTAAAACCATTGTGCAGCATTTCTTACAAACGGATATCTTCTTCTAGTTCCACCAAATGCAAAAGTCGCAAAATTTCAATCGAGAAATGTCCTGTCTGGAGATGAATTTCCAATAGAAGGAATTTTTATTTCAGTTGCAATTAATTTTTGCCTCTCTCCTCAGGAAAGCATTTACATACTCCTAACATCCACATTTTGTCATTTATGTAAAAAATTGTTACATTGCGAATTTCCTTGTCAAAATATCAACAAAGGTACACCGTTAGACATTTTACTTTAAGTAAGTGACAAACATCGTGGCACGAAGGATTAACATCAGACTTAAAATACAAAGCTTGTATCAAAAAGAAGAAGAAAAAACAAAGAAATATACAATAGAAGAACATAATGGCGTGCAATTATAAATTGTTCACTCCAACGTCAAATGTTTCTATAAGTTACGTTTCTGCGAGATATATTTCACGGAACTTAATCTCCGTTATCTTCGTCTCGTTAGTTTCAGAAACGTCCAGAAAATCTGCCGCGTACGAATATATTGGCTTTCGGATAATCGTCGGTGGTGAGCTTCGTTAAAAATACAAGGTTCGTTTGCATAACGAAACAATTGAAGAAGGTAAATTCTAATTTCCCAAAGAAAATGATATCTCCGTGCGGATTGTTCCGTCACAAAACAAGTAGTTTAAAATTGCAGCCACTCGACGCGCACCGGAACAAACGAGCGTAAACGTTGCAACGGGAGACAGGAAGTGAGCATTTTGCACGGAACAGGGGTAATTTCAGAACGCGCCCGGGTTCGCAAGAATGGAAGTTCACGGCGCAAGAGTTATAATTGCAAATAATGAAATATTTTGTTAGAGATATTACACGAGCGCGTCCGTTCGTGTTCTCTCTCGTACACGCGAACTCGCACACCGACCAGTGAAACTTATTTCTCGTCGCGTTCGAGAAACTTTCCCCGTGCCTAATTGCCGAAACAGCCGCGTTCGTTTCGCGTCTAACTCGCGGTTGACGCGAATTAAAACCGCGGCACGGGCTACGATAAGGCTACCCCCTCTCTCTTCCTCTCTCTGCTTCTTCTCCGTGTACCAATTATCCAGTGACGAGACAGACGGAGAAGATAGGAGATACGGGGGCGAACAAGCAGGGGTTTGGGTCGATAAAAAGACGCTTTCAATATATCCAGCAAAAGGAATTACAAAAATTCGGATATTAGTTCGGTGGTGATCGATCGTAATCGTGTGTGAGGAACCGTCGGTCCGTGGGAACAGGGAACGCGAGATGGAAGGGAGAGAACTGCAGGGGTGGCGTAAGCGAGGACACAGAGGCTCAAACTTCTCCTTTGAGATCGTGCCAAAGAACGTTCCATATGAAAATAAACCAAATAAATCGCGTGTTTCAGACGTTCGCGTAATAGGAAACGAAATAGGATGTCGATAGATCGGGCTGTTTTTTAGTTGTTCTCTCCTTCGTCCTCCACCCCCCTCGCCAACAACCGTTCACCCCTTCTTTCTCTCAACGTTTCGTCATGTCTTTCGTTCTACCTCTTCTTTTTTCCTCCTTTCTTTCTTTCTGTTTTTTTTTTTTTTTTTGTTTGTTTTCATATCTGCGTTTCAATGAAATGTTTCACGTGTGTTACGGTTTCCCTCTTTTGCTTCCAGCCTTCGTCGCCGTCGTCGATGTTGTGTGCACGATGTTTGGCGTTACATTGGCGATAGAACGAAACTCCGCCGGTCCCTCTGATGTACGCGCGTCTTGTTCGACTGGCTGTCGAAGGAAAAGCCAGGTGCGCACCTTTCCCGGAAAGAAATATCCAATCTTCCCCTGTCGGTCAAAAGCGCGCCGCAAAAAGGGCCGAAGAATGAAGCCGAGGCGTAGCTGCTGCGCTGATGCACGCTGCCAAACTAAAACGGAAAACGTCTTTGCGTCAATATCAGATCGACGTCGGCGGGATTCGAACGCGACTTTCCTCCGTCGAGGGAGGGAAAACTGTGAAAATACGGTGGCGCGGTGGTTTCAATGTTTAATTCGTAAATTGAGGAGACAGCGAGTCGAGCCAACGAGTTATCAGACAGTTTTCCTTTGGTATACTCTTCCTCTTTAACTTGCAACCGAGTACCTTTCGAGCGTTTAATTAAAAAGGGACTTCGTCAGATAATAGTGGTCAGGTGGTATTAATTGTAATTGCTACAATGTTCGAGAATTTGCTAATTAAACGCTCGGACATGGCTGACCATTTTTCTCGTGTTTTTCCATCCTCTTCGACCGCTCTCAAACTTACACGATACAATTTTAAATATTTACGTAAATATAGTTGAAATTCCCCGCGGAGAATCCACGGTCTTCCCTTTCCATAAAACATTCCTTCCACCGTGTTATACGAATGAAAACCGTTCGACCATTAATCCTGCATATTCCCTTTGCGAAACACCAGGTCGGTGGTACTATTTTCTGCACGGGCCGGCGCTTCCGGCGAGATCGTGGCTGGCCGAGGGGTCGCAATAAAATTGCATGCCCTACTCGCACCGTGCCGCTCTGAGAAATCGCTCATGTGTCACTCGTGGACGTGTTCCTTGATACCAGCAGATGCTTTCCGCCAGGATTTACAAGGCAACGGTACGTGAAGCGCAAGTACGCTCGGGTACCAAGCCGGAAAAGGCTTTGGCGGATACGGGTTCACGAACGAGACAGACCGGTTCACCGGTCTAGAGGTTCGTCGTGGTAGGGAGGCAAACAGGCAACGATAAAACCAGCACCAGAGGCGTATTGGGCGGGATGTTTTTAAAACTTACTCCGCCGCTCGTCGACACACCCACACCATTAAGAAGCAGCTTCTGAATCTTCTCCTTCGTTCCTTCGCTCCTTCCTTCCTTCCTTCCTTCCTTCCTTCTTTCTTTCTTTCTTTCTTTCTCTTTCTTTTTTCCTTTCCTCCCCGCCTCTTGCCTCTTTCTCTCCGCCATCTTTCTTCTTCGCCGCGCGGCGGCGGCGGCGGAGCCGGCGTTCTCCACCTCGCGTTTCCTTACCCAAAAGGTCTCGCAAAAGTCTGAGCACTACGTCTTCCGGCCTCACCCTGACAAGAATACACGTTACGCTCGAACAAACTAGCTCTTCCTTCCTTCCTTCCTTCCTTCTTTCCCATCCTCCCCGGGACCAACCCTCTATCCCAAGCCCGTCCGCCCTGCTTCTTTTGCTCGTTCGGCCGAGGCTTGCTTTCAATGCACGAGGAGGCTCAAGATACACCGTGCTTCCAGACGAACACTCCTGCCGCCACGCCGCCCTCTTGTCTTCGAGATTTCGGCTCGCAGCAGCGGATTTAAATATCTGAAAACCGGCAAGACGGCCTTTTCCACCGTCTTCAGTCGAGTTTCTACGTCTTTATTTATTTTCTCGTTTTCTCTTTCTTCTTCCTTTTCCTTTCACTTTCACCCCTCGCGGTGTTGTCTGTCTGCTATCGTCTGCTCGCTCAGGTGCACCGCGATCGAGAAGCCCTATCCGAGAGAGAGAGAGAGAGAGAGAGAGAGAGAGAGAGTTCGTCTCTGTTCTTTCCACGGCTTGGAACACGCTTCGAACTCGCCAGCGTCGATTCCCCGTCGGGCGAGTTTGAAAACCTTCACGGTCTTACCACCCTGGTTAAAAGCCTGGCGCTCCTTCGCGCTTCACTTTTCCGACCGATTTCTTTTCGTTTTTCGTTCCCCTCATTTCCGCTGGAACACCTCGCGCCCCGTTTACTCCACCATCGCTCCCCCCGTGTGTACACGATGAGCCAGGGAGATCAGGGAGCAACCTGGGAAAATTCCAAGACGTCGTCGGGTTGAGAGAGGCTCAACGAGGATACCAGGTGTGGATCGACGAGTGGAAACGGTAGGCTCCGTGATATTTTCGAGAAATCTCGCGAGCGTGAATCGAATCGAGCGAAATGAATTTGATGTTTCTTGCGTGGAAGTTAGTAACAATGAAATTGCGGTAGCTGCGGCGCGAAAAGTATTTCCGTACTTTGCTCGCTTTTATTCAAAGCATTACCGCGTTTTCACAGCATTAAACTTTCGTTACGATGTGAAATTTAATATATTCGGACGGTTAATTAAATAGTTTCTAAATATCATAATAAATAAAATTACGCGCGAATACACGTTGCAGTCGGTGTGAAAGAGAATGAGAATGGTAGATGTAGAAGCGCCTGTGATATGTTCTTTTATAATTGGTCGGTAAAAGCTCAAAGAGTTAAATTCCTTCTATTGTGAAAGTACCCGGTTGATCTCATAATTTTTAAATCACCATTCCCGCTTTCGTAATTAATTCAATTACAACACCACCCTTTGTCGCGATTTTCATGATTCAACAAGACACGATAAATTATTTGTAACGAAAAAACACGCGATATTATTTTATGAAAACTATCAGATTATTGTCTCTGCCTATCATCCTCAAACGAACTTTTTCGTCCTTCCGCGTTCTGTCTTTATTTCATATCTCTCATGAACGCGAGTTTCAATCGAAATGTTTATTAAATCGTTCGGGTATCAATGGAAGCGTGCGAAAGCGATTTGTTAATACCGATGATCCGGCGAGATAAAAAAAAAAAAAAAAAAAAAGAAGAGAAAAAGGGAAAAAACGGTACAGCGATCCGAAACGGTTGAAAATATTTAAATGACAGGATCATGCGCGTGTACGATCATTGAAATAAACATTGCACAAACGACGCGAGACCGTGCAGAGTTGGCGTCGAGTTTTAAAACACCGAACATTTGAAAATTTATAATTTCGCACGTCAGCGTGTCGCGGCTCGAAACCACCGACGAAGTGGACAGAGTGAAAAACAGTGACAGAATAAAAGAGAGAAGTATGCAGACGTATGAAAGAGAAGCAAAAAATAATTTTGAGTCGTTGAAACAAAAAAAAAAAAAAAAAAGGAGAAAAAAGGATTAATTAAACCAGATCTCGACGAACACATATTTAACTGGAGCAAACTATACATCGTATCAATACCAACGCTAAATATTTCATTTTTGCGCAAACATAAATACACGGCCTATTGAAAAGAACGTTCCTCGAGCGCAGCGGCGATTTTTAATTTTAGCGCGGCAACAACTCGCTCGAGAAGGATTCGTTGCTTTAATATAATTTATCCAGTTAATTTTATACACGTCGGAGCCGGTATCATTATGCCCGGGGAATATATTTTAATTATGTGAAAAGCTAATTTGAACGTTAATGCATTAGCGTGAAGCGAAGAAGCGAGGATTCGGCGCGTTACGCGACGCTTCTCCTTTGCGCTACTGCGCCGTAAACGTAAATAATAATTATTCTAATGGGGATGAATCGTGTGTGAAAGGATCGCCGACATTTCTCCCTTATTATTTTCCGCTGGATTTTTAATTTTTTTTTTTTTGATTCATTCAACTCGGTCCAATTCGAAACGAAGGCGGGCGTGTATACAAGGCAAACGCATATCGATCGATGTGTAAGTGGATTTCATGCGAAAAAGAAGATGAACTGTAAAAGGATAATTGAACGAGAGTGTTTTAATGTGATTTTAATTGAAGGTGAAAATGATCTAAATTTAATGATATGATTATTTTTAAAATTTTTTAAACCAAATTCAGTTTTTGAAATCGAATGTACAAACAATATGGAATTAATTTTAGTGGATCTTAAAACTATTACATTAAAAACACATTAGTTCTTTCCTCGTAGTTTCGATCATTTTCCAACAGATATTGAATTTTAAAACTTTTCATACAAACGCTACAAAATGTAATTAATTAGATGTTACAATGATAGTATTATCGGATTTGATTCATCTTATTAAAGACGGTTATTAAAATTTTTCATACAAACGCTGCAAAATGTAATTAATTAAATGTTACAACGATAGTATTATCGGATTTGATTCATCTTATTGAAGATGGTTATCAAAATCTTTTATATTCAACTTCGTCGTACTTCGTATTTTGTACTTTATTCAACGGAAATCGACAATGAAATCGAGTCAAATTAAAAAAAACTCGAAAATCAAGCGGCGTAAAGCGTAAATTGTTGTGGCCGGCACAACTCCCTAACGCTAGTTAGGAGTTAATCTCTATGAAAAGTCCTCGACGAACAGCTTCGAACAGCGAGAGAAATTCCCGACAAAATAATTCCCTAATTAATATTCCCGTTGGCCAAACAAAATTCTCGCGCCGGCTGGAGAAACCAATCGACGCCACTTTCTCCCGATCGAATCTCGTTAGCAATCCCATTAAGCGCGACGCCTCCCGATTCCACGATCGTCCTGCCCGTTTCCCGAATTATACACACAATCGTTAATAGGATCGACGACAGGATAATAATAGCGAAACTCTCGCGTCCGCGCGATAATACCAATCTCGGCCTGGAGAAGAGCACGACGAGCTTTCGTACGGGGGTTGGTTAGGCGAGGAGACGAATGGGGGGTGGGACGGGGACGAACTCTCATTTTTTGGACGAGCGTCTTTAATTAAGATCTTCCGTCGAAATTTCCCCGGCGTATTCGGTTTCTGGGGCTCGGGCGAAAGCCGCCGCAATTCTCGATAAACCGTGCTGAAAGGAAACTCGTTAAAAGCAATCCAGCAGCGATCGAATCGATCGTTTTGCGCCCCGCTGGAAAACCCCGCGAAAGAACCAGGCGAAAGTAAGAGGATGGCACGAGGGACAAAAAGAGAAACGGGGTGAATTAAAAGAGGACGCTTTGAGAGGCGGGGGAGGAGAGTGAAAATAAAAAAAGAGGATGAGCAAGAAAAAGAATATTCTTGGTCGATAGAACCATTTAGGTCAAAAGAATGAGATTTGTCATGCAATTTATTTTTATTGATTGAAATTCGGTCACACGAGTAACTTTGGTGCGATCTACATTTGAAAATAGAATACTTGGGAATACTTGTGGGTAGAATACTGTGAAATTAACTTGCGTTATACGCTAAAAGAAAAACTGGACAAATGCCAATATTTTTAATTATTTCTGGAAGCTATTTTACGTGTATAACAAAATAGATGTTATCTACTTTGGTCATATTCTTACTATATACTCGTAATCATACCATTTATATATTTATTTATTCGTACACGAAACGAATGAATTTATTTCATTCAAGCAAACACTATTGTATCTTTATCATATGCTCATTATCACACTGTTATTTATTTCGCAAAGGAATGTCTTCATTTCGTTCAAGTAATAAACGAATACACGCGAATGTATTCACTTGAAAATTGCATAGAGAAAAACAGAAGAGACGAGCTCGCATGTTTGATGTTCAATCTCGTCTCTAACGTATACGCGTTTGCAGATGTGAACGCGATCGTGTTCGTGCGCGCGGGCTGAATTTGTGCAAGTAGCCGAGAGTACATCGGTGTACGCGAGAGTACTTTGCGAACGAGAAACGTTGGCTTAACGGCGTGCGTTTGGAAACGAAAGGGGAGAGGACGGGGAGCGACAATGAGAGGAGCGAAGGTGGAGAAACGACGGGTCGAGGGTGGTAAGGTTTGAGAAGCAGAGGTAGTAAGCCGGCGCTTATATTTAATTAAGGAGGATACGGGCTCGAGCGAGAAGAGAGAAAGTCGCGATGGCTGGAAGAAACTCCTAGGTGACGAAAGAAAGAAAGAGAGAAAGGGGGGAAAAGAGAGAGAGAGAGGAAGCGAAACAGGTCTGCGTTTCTTGTCTAATTATCTACCCTTTGCGTTCTGCCAGCCACGTTCACTTTCTACGTCTGCTATCTGCCCGCGTGATTCGCACCACTTGTCCCTTCCCCCCTTTCTCCACCCGATTTCCGTCCAACTTTCCGCGTTCTTCCCGATGTCTGATTTCGTTTCTGCTCTCGCGCGGTACATCTACTCCCCTACCGTGCTTCCGTTTTTCGTTAATTTTCTTCCGTTCCCTTTCACGTTCGTTGGCCCATTTCTTTCCCGAACTCGGAACGATCGCCGAGATCCACTCTCCGGCCAGACGACACTCGGTTCTTTATCTCTCGGCTCTTCTTTTCTTTCCTTTTTTCTCCCCTTCCCCCCCCCCTCTCTTTTTTGTCTTCTCTTCTTCCCGTCGACTGATTTCGTCGTCCGGAAAATTCCGAATCGAGACAAGGAGTGTCTCGTACATTGCGTTCGAGTTTCTTAATTAAATCATTCTCTCACTTGCTCTCGCAAACAGCTTACCTTATGGTACTACGGGCTAAGATGGGATTATTTTCGTTGTCCGATATTAATGATATTGAAGTTTGCTCTTTGAATTACACCCCAATGTAATATAATGAAACAGTGTGAAAACATCGCGTAACTCTGGTTCGGCGAAAGAATACGTGAATAATTTGAACAATCCTAGGATATACGAATTGACAGGTAAATGACAAAACGCATTGCTTAATTACACAAATGAACACATTCGTACGAAAATGAACGTAATCATCGAAACAATGAGAATCACTCTACAGAATCCTGACTTCCACGATTCGAGATACACTGCTTGTAAAAGCATCTTGCGCGAATCTCGCAAACATGGAGCTACTTACGAGCACGTACTCGAAACCTCGTGCTCGTTCCAAAGTTCGAGATCAGCTAATGCGTTCAAACGAGTTACGTGTACTCGTCGAAACGTTCTCACCTTCGTACAGTAATTAAAAACGCCTGAAACGAGACCTGGACGTCTAACTTGGCTCGGATTCGTAGGTAAGTACATATTGGACTTGATTCCTACGTGTACGCGTGCAACGAAGGGTAACACCTAGGGAGGTGTAGAGTACACGCGTGCATACACGTATGTACGTACGTATGTATGTATATATGCGTACATACGCGAGATACAGAGCGGTGCTATCGGCACGCAATTACGAGAGGGACCAAGCACGTTTGCAGAGGTCACACGCGGGACAGAGAGGCCGCTCCTCTCAGGCTCTCTCCTCTTTCGCCTGGCTGGCTAATACGCGAGACTGATGCGATGACTGGCGATACGAGCGTGGGACAAGGAAGGGTTATAATCGTTTTAAACGGTCGCGCCAGCCCTGATTAAGGATCGTCGATCCTCTTAGCGGAGCCGCCGCTGGTGCTACCCGCGGGCTTACGCTGTTTAGACCACGTTCCCCCTGTCCTATTTAGTTTGTTTTATTATGAGACCGCGACACCGAGGTTGGAGAAAGAATTGTGATAAGATAACTGTGATTTAAGGGTTGTCACTATTTAAGGGAATATCAAGGGCCGTGATTGAAATACAGTAACATCTCGTTCAACGTCGTTTCAATCGACACTGATTCGATACAACGTGGTCTTCTTTAGATTTAAAAAAAGCTCTAAATCAATATAATGTTACCCGTATCGTGTCGACAGCTAGCGATTCGCGTATATATTCACACATGTTTCTTTCTCTTTTTTTTCTTTACACGTACGTAGGTATGTGTAATATATACAAGTTTCGTAATTAAAATTAAAATGAAATTTTTTTTATTCTTAGTCGCATATTTCTACTTATGTGCGAAGATGGCTTCATTTGACATTTAAGGACATATCTTGAGAGTTAATCAAGTTGTTACTGTAATTCACATCTCGAGTATACGAATAAATTATCTTACAATCCTTGTAATTCAGTGTTATATCTTTGCTCATATAGCTGAAAATTTATATAACAAACACTTTTAGTTACTAACACTTACAGGAAGAAAATTTATATTTCTACCTATTATCGACTGACATTGTTAATCTTGAAGTTACCGCGAGATGTATTGTTGTCATAACTATCTCCAGTTAATATATGAAAATGAGACCTATTTGATTCGTTCTTATTCTCTGCGATACTCTTAGGGTTTAGGATGTAACTACCGTTGTTAATTGCATTATTCAGAAATCTATTAGCAAACGCGTTGTTGTTAGACACTCCACGTTCTCTGCGCCAGTTTAAAGTGTAAGGCCACCTTCTCTCGAACGAAGATTCATTTTTGCTTTTTGTAGCATGAAGTGGATAAAGAAGACTCGCTGACCTCAATCCAGAAAAACCACTTCTCGTTTCCTGTTGCTGATGCTCCTCGTCTCGTTGGCTCAACTTTTCTGGAAACAAAAATACATCGTAATTCCATGGAAGTTTCATCCCGCTTCTGCAGGACACAGTTTCAAGAATAATTTCCAAATTACCTCGGGACGTAACAGGTTCCAGGAAACTCTCAATGGATCTCTTATTGTTACTCAAAGAGTCGAATATTCTTCGTAATATCCTCTGATAGGCGGTTCTGTTCTGACCGGCCGAGTTCAAAACGTTCGACACCGCAGAGTTCATCAAACTCGTGTTCGTCGATCCGTCAGCAGGCACCACGTGCACCAAATGCTTCTGTCCCGTCTGATCAGTTCCGAGGATCAACTTTGGTACCGACTGCCTCGTCCTACTTTCCTTCGATCTAACATCTTTCGAAGATCCATTCAAATTTTGCTTCTCGTTGATTAACCTTACCTCTGGACGTTGCCTTTTGACATTCTTCAATTCGCCCCCCTCCTCGCCATTCCTCCCAACATCCTCCCTCTTGGGTATCAGTACAGTCGTGCTCTCCAGATTCTCTTTAACCTCGCTTTCAACGGCATCGTCCACGCTCGAGTTTCCAAGAACTGGTCTCTCGGGCAACGAGTGTCTGTCGATGTACGACCAAAAGTTCCCCGACTTCCCCTGGCCGGGAGGATCGTGTTCGACGTAAGCGGTGGCATCGTTACGGTAACTATGCCTGTCGTTCAAGTAGGTATCCCGCTCGCCTTCCGAGGTCACGTAGACGTACGACTGCGACCACAGGCTCCTCATGTGGTAGCTGCCGTCTATCTGCGGCACGATCGTCAGCTGAAGATCGTGTCTTGTGGCGCCGTGCGAGGAGATCCTCTTGATTCTCCGCAGCACCCACTTGACCGTGGGGTGCGTGTGGTCGACGCACGCCCCGCACTCGGTGCACCCTTGCTGGCAGAACAGCCAATGGCCGTTCGGCAGGTGATAAACGTGGCCGCGCGACAGAATGACCGAGTTGTCCGTGTTGTTCGAAACGACGGGAAAGGGGCCGTCGTAAAACGGCGCCTCTAACAGACGTTTGTACAACTGGTGATTCCACGACTGCGACGGAGAGATCGTCTTAAACACGGAGTCTCTCAGGATGTGCTCCCAATAGGACAGTGTACTGAACGACAGATGATTCGACGTCGAGACGAAATGTTTGGAATTTTGTATCGATCGGGTCTGCATAGCCGTGGAAATTAGTAAAAGCTGCGGAAAGAAATTATCTCGCGATAGGTGATTAAGTGGTAAAATTGGCTACCACTCAGATTGAATATTAGAAGAGTACTGTATTTGGGAGAGTTACTTTTCGAAGAGAAGGATTGAGCATTTAGTAGAAATTGTCAATATTCGAGGATTGAATTTTTCGAGAGTTATATTTAAAAGAGAGAACTGTTCATTTTCTTTAAAGAGGGTATTTGGAAGTGTTGAGTCTTCTAGAAGATTATTTTTGTTGAAATACAGTACTCGAGGAAAGTACTGAATATTTCTTCGAAGATGAAAAGTTTGATAGAATTAAATATTTCTCAATGATAAAGTATCTTACAACGTTGGGAAACTTTGTGGCTTGTACATTTTCCAATATTCCAAGACTCGTTGTCAGTATAAAAAGTAGAACGACAAAATATTAGAAAAGTAACAATAAAAGTGTCAGAATGAAGACAGAATTATTGAAAAAAAAAATTATTACAACTGTAAAACTCAATACCCTTCTGTTAAAAATACTCGCAACGTCGTTCGCCAGAGAGAGTATTTCGCAAAAGAGAGATATCAATTGAATTATTGATTTTCTCACTCACCATTACCATCGAGACAAGGTTCCACTTTGTCGGATTCATGTTTCCCTCCCTCTAATCACGCTGTGACAGTGGAAACGGAGCGGAAGGTAAAAAATTAAAGAGAATTCATGATGTAGAAGGGTCGGTGTAACATGTCCAGCAACTGGCGGACGACTGAATCATACAAAAGTCATGACCAACTCCTGGTGTCGAACATATGTCAGAGATTATATTATGGTTACCTGGACACCGTCTAAGAAAACTGAGATTACTTACAGTTAAACATTCGATCCGCGAATCCAACAGTGTTATTCAAACACGCTGGCCAGCTCGGATTTATCGTGTGTAACTTTAGAATATGGTGTGTGGAATACGTTTAAAAGAGTTATAGAACATTTGTACTTGTCGGTATTGTTCTTTAATTTTTTAACGATTGAATGTGGAAATAGAAAAAACTTACAATTGATTTATACGTAATGCATAGGCTGCAAAGATTTATGCAAATAAAACATCGATAAAAATGAGAATTTTTCTATTTATTAAATGTACCACACTTCGAGAAATATTGCATATTCTTTCATACGACGTGCACTCTGTGTAATTTCGCACTTAAAAATTTTAAACGCATAATAATATATTCACCGAGCTACGAATGTAATAAGAAGGAGAATATCTGGTAAATTAGTTTATCACTGTGAATATCTAGTAAATTAATTTATCACTGTGAACCTTTTACTCCTTAATAGTAGCGCAGATTCACTATCGAATGTTTTTGTTTCGTTCATTCCCCCATTAATTTACATCCAGTGTTACTTTACGCGATAAATCTAAACTTAGCGGCTCGAAAAAGACCTCGTAATAGGGATTATAACGCCTGTTACAGCCACGTTTACAAACTTCGATTAATGACTAAAGTTTCAGAAAGTTCCCCATAGAACGGCGTGGCACCGATAAAACGAAATTAATCGTTTTCCGTATCGGCGAAATAAATATCGGCGATCGATAACCGGTGCGTTGACCATATCCGATAGACATTGCAAGCGATCGACAATGTCATACGGCCGCGTCAGGTATAAAATATGTACGTCGCGAACTAATCTGCGTTTTGATCGTGAATTTGTTTCTATTCCGCGATAGGGAGCCCACCTGTCACGCACGGTCAGATAAACGGTTTTACTATGCAAAGAATGGAGCACGATGAATTATTGTTTCATTAATACGACACGCCGGTAACGTAACACACACGATACGGGTTACTGCGAACAGACGCGTTAATATTAAAAGTGAATGGTTGTTGCATTTTTCACGATGACAAACGTTTCTTTGTTTCGGCTCTCCGACACACCGGGCGTTCCACATTTCGATGATGAATCGCATAACATGGTCCTCAGAATGTTTTAACCGCAAGGACAAATATACATATATACATGCATGTATGACGATAAAATAGGTGAAAAGTTCTCAGCTTTCATTGTTTGGTCTTTAGACAAGAATTCGCGACCATATATATGTAAATTTGCGAAACTTGTGAATTATTTTGAATATTTTTACTATGTGACAGTAAAAGAGGTTCTTGGTTTTCAGAAAAGAAGTAGAAATCAGAGCGAAAGACCTGTTTAATTTTTATATTTTTGTACAGGTCAAGACTGAAAATTCAATTACGTAGGAGAAATTTTAGAATGGTTACGAATTTTCGAATTTAATTTAACTTTTTTTCAATTTAATTATCTTTAATTTAATTCGAATTTAAAATAACAGAAATTGGAAAGTTTAGCTATGAGAGGGCGATACTTGTCGATAATATACGTGGCGCTATCTTTAGTTCGTTCGTAGAACTTAAATAGGGGTGGAAATAATCGAAGTCGTATATTTTCTGTTTAATACAGGTAGTATTTGCTTATTTGCACTCTTAATGTTACAACTCCAAATTGTGAACTTTTCTCTCTTGTGATTCGAGAATTTTCGAACTCGTAGAAATCTAGGCCTGTCATTATAAATCTAAGTTCTTGAAATTCACCTTCTCAACAGCCAGTAACTCGTCTGAGCACATACTTTGTATCATTGATCGAATCACAAAAGAAATATATGAACAGACTTTGTACCTTATGAAACTTTGTATCCCATGCTCTGAAATACCGACATAGCAAAAACTATGATTTTTTGCTAAAAAAAAAAAAAAGGATGAATTGGAGAACTAAATCAAATAAAAAGATCAAAGTTGATTCAGTAGTGGATGCGCCAGAGACATGATTTTTCAAAATCCATTACAGTGTTATCAAATTATCAACACCGAAACATGAAGCTAACTAACCGAAATCATTTTGCTATATGTCAGAGTTATATAAAAGTGTTCTACCCACGTTTTACAGTATTACGTATGGTATATACATGGCACGTGAGATCATTAAATAATTTTAAATTTATAATAAATTTCTGCATTCTAAAACTCGTAACAAAATTAGTAGCTGATAGAAAGATATATATTTTTCTAGTAACGAACGCAGCAGTAAAGGATGCTGAAAAAGAAAATCTAACCAGAAGAGCTACTGACAAAGAAAATCTAAAACAGTAACCAGAAGGATTACTGAAAAAGAAATCGTGATAGTAGCCAGAAGAGCTACTAAAAAATAGGCATTTCCTACTCAATAACCAAAAAGGTTACAAGGGTACAATTATACGTTACGAACCCGAGGCAACCGTATTTTGTTTCGCAACACTAATTCACAAGCACTAATTGTGAAATAGGAAATTTTTAAAATCAAACGCGAAGAGTGCTTCGTCATATTTAAAGCTCCGGAAAGTAAATACACAACGCTATTAATCTATGCACTCATTTTTAGAAATACGCAACACTAATTGTGACGCGTCCAGTGTAACCTTGCTGAAGGTTATTGATGAATGAAGAGCAGGTACAGCCTTCCACGAATCCAGTGGAAGAATTTGAGCATTTGTAAACGCAACGTTACTTCAAGAAACGCGATCAATCATTATCGCAACACTAAAAACTAAAAACTCTAAAACTAAATTCAATAAAAATCATTAACAAGAATACAAAAAGCTACTTCAAATATTCTAAAATTATTTCAAAGCAATGACTCTCTAATTAAATTTAGAATTTTACTACGTAAAACTTTAGGACAACTTTAAAAATTGCAAAAGGCAATCGCGACATTGTAATTCGCAACTCTAAAGCAAACACGATTATCATTTTATCGCAACTCTAATTTAAACCGTAATCAATTTCTCGCAACACTAACAAGAAAAGTCGCGATTTGCCCAAAACGATGATGAACAACGATGAAGAAGAAGAAGAAAAAGAAGATATAACTACAAATACTAAAAGAGCATAGTGACAAAGTAGTAACGAGAATGACTTCCCACTCTCTGGAATCATTTGAATGATCGAGAGGATGAGGAGCCATTTGTTGTGACCCTCTTCGTGGCAGTTTGCCGGGCCTCTTCTTTCTTCGAGCGCAATGCCCGCTGAAATTTACATCTAGCTCGAGTCTTTCTAATCGCAAACCAAAATATAACTTACAAAGGTGAAATGAAAAGATAAGCCGCAAAAGCTGACCCCAATACACATTGACGACCATCGATCGTAGTGATCGTTGTCCGTTCGCATGTGCGTGCTCGAGCAATGCCTACATAACGTTCGTTTCGGGATCTACTCGCGACCTATCCACGACCGCGGTCGCGATACTAAATTCAAAAAATCGAAGAGTAAAACCAGAAACAAGTGACATGCTCCGTTTGTACCAATTTCACCGTCGATTTTTCAAATCAGATTTCCTGAAACAGGTTGGACACGCGATAAGGGGACACGCGACCAGAGACTGTGCCAACCTGCCCGGCCCTACCTACTTATAATTAAACACACGCACACCAGACAGTAAGCTACCTATCCTGATCAATCGCCCTATATTTAAAAAATGGCAAGAGACAGGCACACCAACACACTCACTCCACGGTTCTCACACATACCACTCGGGCGCAGACCTACACTAGAGAGGACATCCCAGGACGCCTCCGACACCCGAACTTAACATACAACTTTCACACTCTAATTTACGTACCATTTTCCTGAAATCGACTGACAACGGCTAGCGACCATTGCGTAAAACGTGATTAAAACACGTTTATATTTACAGCTACATGTGAGATATTAGTAACTAAGGAAAGATGCATATAATTACAATAGAAATTACAAGATGACTTGGAATCATAATTATAATTGATAATATAGTTATAATAATAACATAATTGTAGTTTATAGCGTAGTATTTATTACGTGATATGATAATAGATTGATAATTCCTCAAATTAGTGCATAAATATTTTAAATATTTCAAATTATAATGAATGGAACCAATAGAAACGACGCAATTCCACATTCTAGCCACACACACATATGCGAAAAATACGTCGTGCACGATACGCTAACTACACTGTCAGTCGCTGAGAAATGTTTTATAAAATTACAAACTATGGTCATCATGCTCAATGTCTCTCACCCACCCAAGTAGCACCTGGGCACGTGAGTGAGATCCTGACAATGAACACAGAAGGGGTTAAACCTGAAAATCCTGAACTAAGAAAAATGATTAGTTTATGTAATTTGTATCTAACGGACTATTGCATTATTTTATTTCAAACTCTAATAACTCTACTCTTTCAGAAGTTGTTGAAATTGCAAGAAAACGAAGACTATGAACAATAATTGAATTTATTAAAAAAGATACTATGAAATTTGATAATTGACTCAAACAATCGAAATCAAATTGACTGTAAATTGAATATTAATAGAAATAACCTCAGGCGATTTCTTTATCAAAGCATATTTTCAGAAATGCGAAAGCAGAGTTCAAACTTGTTGCTTTGATTCAAAAATCTGCCTGTCGCGAAGTATCTTCTTGCACATAAAATTTCGTACATTTTTCTGTGGAAAGAATTCTAATCTGTTACATATTTCAAATTGTATTGAAGTCCATAATTATAAAACTCAATTAATTACATTACTCAATACAAAAAGGAAAATAAAGTTGAAAATTATTAATTATTAATCATAATAAAATATATTAAGTCATCAATAACAGCATCTTTTACAGCAACAAAGTCGGAGAATATCCGATTTCTCTACTACGAAATGCTCGAGCGAAATCATTTTAATACAAATTATTTATAAATATTTATAATTCGTACGAATATTCGTATGGCTATTTTATTTTTGCAAACATTATTGAATATACTTTGATTTTACACGTAATTATTATAAATGTGTATGTTTAAAGTAATTCTTAAAATCGCGCTGTACAAGAAGCCCTATCCTGATCTAATATATAAAAAACCTGAAAAAAATGTTACTACTCACGGGTATAAAAAATACCCGTGGTCACTATGCTCGTAAAAAATTCTACGTATACAACCAGTCACCCATGCCGATTCGGACCTTTCGTCCTACGACATGATTGAGTGACCGGAGGAACATAAATGCATGCGACTCACAGGACAGATGTGAAGAACGTTATCACCGATGTTGCACTGGAGCAGGGAAAATGATCGTGAAGACCCTCATCAAGTAGATAACACTGAGAATCCCATGGTGAACGCCGGTGAAAAATTTCTTAAAAAACATAAAACATTTTTTCTAAAGACAGTGTTACTTATGAAAATTTAAATTTTAATAGTGATAAAAATTAGGATTAACAATTTGAAATATTTTTATTTTATAATTATAATTTTACATTCGATTTCATTACAGAGAGAACTATAGAGAATATTTAAATACACCATGCTAAAGTACTTACATTTTTAGCTTTCGAAGCAACATAAAATTCTTGAAGGATTAGGGGAAGTGGAGACGGTAGAAGATCTATAACAAAACATTAAACAATAGACATTAAACAATTAAAAAGCAAGGTAAAATCTTAAGTTGGAGATAATGAAAGAGTCTTACGTTCTTGGTTTTAGAGCCACCGTTAGATTTTCCCCCAAAAATGTAAAAAAAATTGATGCTGTGAAGCGTCTGTAACAAATTAGCATCAAACATTATACTTTGTTGTTAAATTTGAAAAATTGAATAAATTGAGATGTATAAAACTACTTACGATCTTGATCTTTTGGAGAGTTCTTATCCTCTTGAGCACTGACTCTAATACCGAAAACGAGCACTGAACAAGAAAAAATACAAAAAAAGAAAAATAAAAGACTATCGACGCGTTCGTTTACGTAACAAACGGCGGACTCACTGACTCTAACTTCGCGAATTGTAATTTGAATGAATTGGTTAACTTAATTTAACGAGAGCCATTTTGCACAGAAAGATTTAAAAACATTTCGCAACAAACACTGATTCTACCGACCGCATTGCGCGCGGTCACTAAAATTTTCTGAAAATAAAGCTGATTAGTCGCAGGAGGACAAAGGATACGTTCAGTTAGAAAATTCTGCTATTTTTCTAGAACATGATTGTAAAGAAACTTGAATATGTTAAAGATATTAATTGTAAACTGTAAAGTATTTGTCAATACTGAATACTGTAAATGAAAGACGAGTATTGTATTCTAAATGTTCGTTATTAGAGTAGGAAATATGCAAATTAATAATATATCACGTCAAGTGTTATAAATATTCGAAAATGTTTCACAAGTCAAAATTTCATAGCCAAATGTACTTAAGAAATAATATTACGAAAAACGTGTGTGAAATCTTGCTGTGAATCGTTTAATTACGCATCAATCGTTTGTGTGCACCTAAAATAAATGAAATGTTACAAAATTTCCGTCGAAGAATATCCATTAATAATCATGACATCAATGTGTTCTATCCTATCTTTGGAATCAAGGAACAACCTGCACAAAAAGAAACCAAAAATTAGAACAAACATGTCGAATGAAGGAAAACGTGTAAAAATGAAACGATAATCACCTCAAATTCTACTAAAGAAATGTACGAGATGAGCTATCGATAACCATACGAGTGAAATCGACGATTAAAGAAAAATCGACGCGAAAAGTTTCAAAGTTTTATACGATTTTATTACCATAATGTTCAATTAATCGTTAAACATACGCGTATTAATTAAATGATACTATTAATGAAGTATAAATGGAAGTAAAAGAGTGTCGAAGAAGCGACGCTATCGAAGAGACGCTACCAATAGGTTAGAAAAGATTAGGAACCTAACGCAAGGTAATGCGTGTTGTTGTTACGAAATTCCATAGTCGAATGACTCTCCGCAACGTCTCGTCCAGCAATTGAGGAAACAGTAGGGGATGGGGTGATCTTGAACGAACAGGCACATTGTGTTTCTCTCCATGTCTCGACAAATTTAGTCAAAAGTGTTTATCTGCGACGCCGATATTAAGAGCCTTACTCAAACACGTAAGCGTGTTTATGTTGTTCTGAACTACGAATTTCGAGCTTTACTTCTACGCCCTACTTATTTGAGAAATGCAAAATTTTGTTACATCATGCAGTAAAATTGTTGTTTTAAGTACGTACATTCTTCAAAAAATTCTTGTTGAATGTAGTATTTGAATTATTAAAAATTACGGCAGTATGAAGTTAAAGAATCAACAAGTAAGTAGAAAATGTTATAATAGAAGTGTGTAAAAGCATATAATAAAATACGTGTATATATATAACAATGAATTAGTCAATTACAAAGTTACAATATTTTTACTGCTTAGAATTAAAATCAAATTTTGGTAGAAAATTATAAATAACTTTTAGCATGGTATGTCCTGTTTAAATGTTTATACGCGATTATTTCTCTAATTGTTGAAAATTATATGCAATAGTTTGGTTAAATCTTAACCTTGAATGGAAGTAAAAAATGCACGTTCTATCTTAAAAATTCACAATACAAATACAAATTTAGCAGTTACTGATTTATATTTTTACCTGAGAATTTTTGAATGATAATTCTTTCTGGATAATACTTTCGTTTTCACAGATGAAGCGTGCTTCTTTCCGCCGCTGTTTCCCGTTTAAAAATCGATCGTGAGAAATATCGATTAGGTTCCAGAATCGTAGGACGTGTGTTCCGTATTTCATTGTGGCGCTGCAATCGCACGTTTCGCACAAAGTGATAACTTGGAATGGGAAATAAAAGAACTCTAATCTAAATCAAATTCATAAGAAATTCTTAAAGAACGGAAATATTCACACACTTGATGAAAAATTGTCAACATTTTAAACTGAAACATGAGAAACTTTATTACATTACACAGTAGAATTATTATTTTAGCAATTAAATATGTATATCCTTAATAAATTATTGTTGAGTATCGGAATTGATATTGTATATTGGAATTGTTAGGAATTACGCGGTATGAGGTTAAAGAATCAACAAATGAGTAGAAAATGTTACGATAAAAGTAAAAGCACATTATATATACATATATATAATAATAAGTTAGTCATATTACAAGGTCACAACATTAATATTGGTTAGAATTGAAATTAAATTTTGGTATAAAATTTATAAGTAACTTTTACCATTTTATGTTCTGTTTAAATGTTTATATACCATTATTTCTTTAATTGTTGAAAATTATATGTAATAGTTTGGTTAATTTTTACCTTCAATTAAAGTCAAAAATACACGTTTTATCTTAAAAATTCACAATACAAACACAAATTTCACTGATTACTGATTTATATTTTTACCTGAGCACTTTTGGATGATAATTCCTTCTGAATGATTCTTTTCGATAATGCTTTCTTCTTTACAGATGAAGTGTGCCGTGCTTCCTGGTTTAAAAATCGATCGTGAGAAATATTGATTATGTTTGAGAATCGTAGGAAGTATGTTGCGTATTCCACCGTTGGAGCGCTGTAATCTTTAACTAATTCAAACCGAATACGCGCGCATTTCAAAATGTCAATTTGGAATAGAAACTAAAAAACTCTAGTCTAAATCAAGAACAAGCACAAAATTCATGAGAAACTCTTAAAAAAGAACGAAAATATTCGTACACTAGATGAAAAATTGCCAATACTTTAAACTGATATAATTTCGTGAGAAAAAATTTATCAATTAACTTGGTTTTATTTTAAAGTATGAAATGTCTACTTTGACAATCCTAAGTTCTTTTTTTTTGAAAGACACTTTATTTTACATTATACAGCAGGTAAAGTAACTCCTTTTCTCAAAGATTGTAAAAATTCAAATATCTCGCTGAAAAGTTTTTCCATCATTGAAATATTTATTTCATGGGCAGATCAATCAGTATGATACGAAAGTGATAAGAAAATGATTCTAGAATTCCATGAAAGTGACAAGAAAATGTATTACATGTTAAATTTACTTATATATACATAGATATATCTCTGTGATATATGAAATTCTTCCTTTTATTACGCTCACCTATGATTCTACTCAATCTTATTATATAAATATATTCACTTTCAATGTTAAATACTTCTCTTTAATTAAACCCTTAATCGTGATGCTGCAATCGAACAAAAAAGGATCAACAATCCCCCGAAATGACATGTCCGCGTGACGTTTGAAAGACAGAAGCGAGAAAGGTTACAGTAAAATCGAAAGGGCTTCTTATTATGTTTTTTTTTTTTTTAACAAACATTTTGAAAAATTATCGGAGTGAAGGAGAATGTCGGCAAAGACCGCGAATGCTCCATCTCCTGCTGCTGAAGAAGTAGCCAGTCTGCAGGTTTCTTTACCTCAGATGTTGGACCTCGCCTTGGGAACACCGGAAGTATGAAGAATTTATCATTGATCGTTCGCGAAAACACGGGAGAATAATTTATGAAACGAAAAACGAGGAATACCTTAACGACAGATGCGTCGTTTTACGTTCGCGTCTAGGTTGGAGCAGTGAATTTGAACATCCTCCACAACTTCCTTCATATTTTACTGCATCGGATAAATTTGGGATCGACGACAGTTGAGTACCGTGGCGACGATGCTAATCGAATCAAGGTGAAACAGTGATTTTTCTTTAGTTTAACGAAATACGATAACGTTGGAAGAAATTGGCGAGGCTTAACGGATTGCGACAAAATTTTCAGACAATGGTAAATTCCCTGAGAACAGGTCCTTCGCTTTATCTTCAAGAATACAATATTATCGATGATTCCGGTAAAGTGGAAGATCGAGTTCTTACCGGCGCTATAAGTGCGAAAGTGGACGTACTCGTTGATGGTAAAAGGATAGTTTGATAACTATAGATGATATACTAATAATATTGCCAGTTCTATACTTGATTAATCGAATATTTTCACACACTTCCATTATTTTAATACTCTTAACACGTCTCATTTTAGAATCTGAGGATATAAGATCTTCCAGTCTGCCGGTTACAGAACGCGAAAAATTTGAAAAAGAACATGGTATGTATCATCTGTTACATCAATAGAAAGGAAAGGAAATTGAGAAATTATGAAATTCTACTCAGTATTTTAAATTTATTTAAAATTTAATTATACGAAGTAAAATATTTGGGGAAACAATAATGATTCAGAATGAAATTAATAGTAATAACCAGACGGTGAATTTTTATACAAATAATCTCAGAAAACTGCAATCTGGAATATTTTACATATTTTTTTACATTATGTGCATTCTGTACGAGTTTGCACTATGCATTTCTCTGATAATAATAAATTATGTGTAATCGAATTTATAAGAGGATTTAAAAAAGACTAAAGGCGTCAGGAAGCAAATTGGTCCCCAGACGGAAGGAAAAGGCGAAACTGTGATCTTTGTAGAACCAGTTGTTGACGGTGCAACGCCTACGGCATTGAGTTTCAAACGTCTCGAACAAAATGTAATTGAAAATAATTATTTATCCTGCAGAATCCAAGTTGTAATTAAAATATTCACATAGGTGAAAGACCTTCAACAACGATTTCAAGCGCTGGAAGACTTGGCAACAACTCCAGAGCTTCTTGAACGACTGAAAGGTAAAATCACTGATCCTCTGACCGACGTTTGGCAAATTATCAACATTACGAAAAGATTGGACGCTAGTGAACAAGGTATTGATAAGGTATAACTTGATTGCTTCAATCGTTACTTAATCTGACAATGGGAAAACTTATCGATTTCCCCGGTGTGTCTACTGCGCAGCTATAAAATTGTGACTGACACAAATGATCCAGTGATGGTTAATAAGTTTTATGAAAGAAGAATATTTAATTAATGATTTTTTATAAAGGTTTTTTTTTATAGCGATATATTTTTAGAGATTTGAATGAATTTGAATTTTTTGTAAAATAGAAGCTTGTATTATCGTATTATAAATTTGTTTTCATTTCTCACGTTTTCTTACTCATTTTTCTGATATAATTTTTATACTTTAGCTTCGACAGTTCTAGTTAAATATGTTCAGTCTAAAGGACTACATTTTACAAGAATGTGATCTTGTTTAAATTGTTGTATGAACGTAGCACGATATCCCGAGACAAGGGTTATCTCATTTATTTTCATCTCTGTAATATCGTAAAGGTGAAACATGAAAGATAATTCTCTTCCAGTTGACAAAAACGATGCAAGATGTAATAAAGGGTGACGTAACGCTCGCAACGGCGGACACGTCAAGGATCGAAGAAAGGTTAGAGAGTTTAGAAAACGCTTTAAACAATTTGGATCGCGTCGTGAAGAATTTGCAATTAATCTCTGGCGCTGAAGAAAATGCTGATGCCGAGGCCGGTGAAAAAGATGAAGCTCAGCGTGAACACGAAGGAGAGCAGGCGATAAAACGAATTTCATTAAGCGAGCTTCTAGGAGGAATAGACATAAAAGAAATGCACAAGGACGTGGCCACCTTACAAACGGAAGTTAGCCAAATGAAGGATCAATTGACAGATCTGAATGAAAAGGTTGCTAAGACAGAAACTGGTAATAAATCAGGAGTATTGTAATCATAGGGAATCGACGAGTCTTATCAATAATTATTACTTTTGGTACTGGAAGTGTTTCAAATATTTTCCGATCGTTCACTTTCACGAATTGCTTTCCTCCGTAATTTCACAACTTATCTCAAATTTCAAGTTAACAAAATTTGGAATTTTATCAACTTGGAATTGTCGGGGTGTTCAAAATTGCTTTGCAGTTGTTGAAACGTCATTTTTCAAACCGCTTTAATTGCCACTTGATTCGCAAAATGATGGAAGACATTTCGTATAGATATAAAAATCAACATTCCCTTTGAAACTTTATAGAATTGAACAAAATGTTAGAAGCAAAGGAACAACCGATCAAGGAAGCACGAAAAGATATAGAGACAGAGCATCGTAAAGAAACAGAAGCAGCGAAAGGAGCGACTGAAATAGAGAAAACAGCATCGCCTGAGGAAGAACCAGAGAAAACAGAATTGCCTAAAGAGACACTCGTAGAATCACCGAAAACATTGGAGGAGACGATAGATTCGGAGGAGTTACAGAGCATTAGAGAACGACTTGAAAAATTAGAGAAGGACGTGACTTTCTTGTTCGAAAAAGTGGACAGTGCACCAATGGCTGGTGTCGAAGGTGCCGATATCGACGATTTGATCAGCAGGATTAACGATATTCAAGCTGAAATGGAGAAATTGAGTCAAACTGTGGATCGTCTGATCGATGATCGTGAATCTCGTGAGATGAATCTTAATGTTAGTACATTTATATACTGTATTTGTTAGTTAGTGTATTACAATATATTTTTCAACCCATCGTTTGTCAGTCCTATTTCCTAAATTCACTCTTTATTCCAATCGTTTCATCAGTTTCTTCCATTTTCTCCATTACCTATTTATATACTTCAGTTTATTTCACATTTAGGCACTATTGGAACAAGTGGAACTTCTGAAAACTATCAAAGCCGATAGAGAGGATCTCGAAGAAGCTCTTGCTGACAAAGCTGATGCTCACGCGATACATCGAAAGGTTTGGAAATTTTCACAGTTGCCAATTAAGTGCAACGAAAATGAATGACGAGCGATTTCATTAATTTCTCAGGTCTCTTACGATCAATTCGACGCAGCTTGCGACGATCTTGCTCACGGCCTCGAGGACGCGATCTATAAATTAGGACAGCAGGAAGAGATCTGGCAGCAAGCTCTAAACGAAGTGCAGAAGGAGATGGAGGGCAAAGTAGATAAAATTGAGATTTCACCGCTCAAGGACTTTGTGCATCATCGGCTGAAATCTCTTCAAGATAAATTGAAGAAGGTGGCCGAGGCGAGAGAAGAGATCGAAGCTGCTGGAACTAAAAAGTTGCTTAGGTAAAGTTACATTAACCTATGAACTATTGATAAGGAAATAATTACGTTTCCAAATAATTTCCTTCTTCATAATTTTATTGCGAAAGAATTAAATAAATCAGATTGTAAGTCTGGTTAACACGTTCTGTGCATGGCAAATATCGACACTGTTATTTTTCAAACTATCTCTCGTTAAATTAATAATTTCCACAGTAAATAACGATGATGAAGTATCAATAAGTTAAACGATGAGCATTTTGAAACACAATTAAGTAAAAAGAAAAAAAACTTAAAAGATTTGCCTGATAGCTACTGATAACGGAATTGTAAAAATCGTCATATTAAACACGTTGATTGAATTTTTTTAATTAAAAATTTTCGTGCGTCACTAGAGATGTTCAGTGCATATCCTGCGACAAGGATGTGGTCATGAGGATGGATCCCACCCATAAATTCAAAGCGGAAACACTACCATGCACTACGAGCATGAAGCCATACCTGACCTACGAACTGGATCAGGTTAGGAAGCAACACAGAAGATTACCTCATAGCAGAAATATGATTCAATTCGAGGCAGCCATGCAGGAGGAGGCAAAGAAGCAAAAGAGCGCGAGAGACACACTTGTAAAGACTCCTAGGTACATATGGGAAAAGTCTTACTTTAGACTTATTACGGCTTCAATTCTTTTTTCTAATTTTGAGGTTCAAATCTCTCTTCTTCTCTTTCGAAGATTCGTAATAATACATTAACTCTGGTTTTCTAAGGAAATTAAAAAAATATTGTACTTTTAAACTTCAGATTAAGTTTTCCTCGATTTTTAACTCAATCGAGATATTTTTAATCAGAAGCTTCAATAAGTTAGTTGAAATTAATAACGACAAATTGGCTTTACTTAGATCGATACTGGTTCTTGCAAGGAATTCATTTTGAATAAAAAATAACACGAAGGGTGAAAAGTCGATAAATCAAATGATCGAATATTGCGTGACGTTTTTCTTATACTAAATCGTGTCGAAATTTTAAAAAAACGAACGAACTTCATTCGAAACGTATGTTTGAATGTTAGAGATCACCTGTGCAATCGATACTGCGGCGGAAGTCACACGATCACGACTCCTCAGCAAAGAGTAATGCGAATGGGTCATTTCCTCACTCAGTGGGGACCGGAAATAATTCAGTTAACGGAAGGGGTGATAAAGGGAACAGACGGTAAGATGTACAAAAGTCGGCGAATACCGAATAAAATGGACATCTGTGGACCTGCATACTGCAATGAACGCGGAGACGAGCCTCGATCATTGGTAATTATCCAGGTTCTCCCCGTGTATTTCCCAATTTCGTGACTAACACAGGTAATTGCATTTCAGGATAAACAGTCGATGGCCTCTGCCCAATCTACTGTATCGCGAAAGACTGACAAGCAATCTTCCACTAATTCAAGTAACGTTGAACACGAATAAAAATTTCCTCTTTGCTCGAAATCGAAAACAATATTTTTTAGCACTGTTAGATGTCAACGCGAAGGATTTACATTATTAGACAATTTTTATAACTTTGCATGAAACTGAAAATGAAATTGTTTTACTTTGAATGTTTTAAAGAAAACAATATGACATGATTTTATATATTAATAATGTAATTTTAATAGAAAAACGATCAGCGAGAAGACAGCCTCGAGATGTAACCAAGGAAGTGATAGAAGAGGTAAATGAATCAAATAGCTTGAACGCAAAGCTTGAAATAACGTTCAAACGCGTTATACTTACAGCTTGCGGAAACACCGAGGACGGAAATAGACGATCAAGAATTTGGCATGTCGATGGATACCGATGAACATGGCGATCGTATTGTGCAATTTATCGAAGAAGAAGAAATGGGAGAACAAGACTAAATGTGAAAAAGACTCTTGCTAAAAATTGTTTTAAATATTTCAACGTCGAAATCATTGCTCTAAAATCTTGCATCTAGTTGAACGAATGATATAATATATTAATGTGAAAAAGATAACATCCAATGTCTATTTTCATCTTTATCAGCTCTCCGGATCGAGGAAACGTTTACTTTAGTAAAGTTATTTTAAAATAATCATTCGTCTAAAATTCCGTATTGAAATATTTAAACAGCCATTGCATCAAAAAGTCTCGACATTCAATGAAATTTTGACTGAATACGTCTCGTATTCCACATCCAATATCTGATTTTCATTACTAATATTTTCATTCCACATTTCATGTCTCGCATATATACCTTATCCTGCATCCCACGTCGCTAATCCTCATCCTTGAAGGATAATTAAAGACGGACAGAACAACGAGATACGAAGAACGCTATTTTATTAAATGTTTTATTATTAAGAGGGAGTTTCGGAGTACACAAGACTATCTAGTGAAATCGATTTTGGAACATTGGTGGTCTGTCATGCTAAAACAAAAATACCGAATCACACCACTCACTAGAATCGCTTTCTCTCGCTTATTGCACGTCACGCCGTTCGAATACCGTTTACAACATAATGAGTGTACACAGCGCTCGAAATCATTACGTCGAATATTTTCTTGTTTCCCGTTCCCCTTTCAATTGCTTCCGATCTGACTGTTCGATCGCACCTCCTACAAAACGGACTACGCGCTAGTGTTTCCTGGTAATAATAATAGAATATCCACGTATACGTATAATGATGTATACGCCGGAGCTAAATGCTACTTCATATAAATTTCAAGGTACAGGAAGTATCTACAAGTTAGTATCTACCACATAATTTACGACTGTCTTGTTCTTACATCACGTTCTTTTTTTTTTGGTTTTTTCTTTTTGTTCATTTCGGTGAATGGCATTTCTTTTTTTTTTTCATTTTTTTACTTTTTACTCTACGTTTCGCTAAATACCTAATAATAATAATAAGATTACCACGAATTACCACGCTATGATCTTACGATTAAAATCAACAGTATACACGGAACCATGACAGTAAGATCATCGACTTAGAACGACACAATGCAATAAATAGAACGCCAAATAAATATGTACGTACAGAGAGATTATAGTCCTTTTCTTTTTCTCGTAATCATTTGTTAAGGGCGGGGAAGGGGGAGGGCGGGGGGGGGAGAGCGACAATATAATGTTTCTTAAATATTAACATGGATATGCATTATCGATTACAGTTAATAATACTGGCAGCTTAAAATACAACGCGTACGTATTACACTCGAACCTAATCGAAGGAGTTACGGTAGAGAGTGCCAAATACAACGTTGGTGAGAAGAGGCGTTAACTGAAACAATGAAAAATAAACACGCTACAACTAGTATCACGTTCGAGCGTGATTTCCAGCGAAATCATAGGAATGGAACGTATCCGTATAGCGGAATAACGTAAAATGGGAAAATCATTTCACTTGATTGGAAAACACTGCCGACACTTTTTTTGTTATGGCACTCGCCTACGTGTGATGTGGATTCTAGATCACGTCTAATCGATGACAAGTGTCGAAAGATCTTTCGGGTTACGTGCCATTTCGGACTCGCAGATGTTGACGGACCAACAACAGAAATGCTCGCTCTCACAACCGTTGCGAATCGAATCCTTACCTCGGGATAATTATTGTAACACCACGGACGTCTCTCGTGTCGCGCTGAATCGCGCATCGTTGCTGATTTACCCAAATTACAATAGCGACTTAACAGCTACACCGTTATCGTTAAATCGTTTAATTCACTATCACGCTATTCATTTTATCATTATCAGTATTATTATCGTTATCATAATCGTACGTACGAGAATATTGCACACAGCGACCAACAGACACGGGGATAAAGGGAACTAAGTAACAGATCACAGGTGAAAACTAGGCTATCTCTGTAACAAATTCATATCACATGAAAAAATATGTATCGGTTGCCTCCCTCCTCTTTGCAAAAATCTCCCAAAAATAAGGGACTGTCGGACGGATGACTCGAGTGACGAGCCATCGGTGGTACGGACTGGCTGACCTCGATCATCTTCACTCGCTTCTGCGCCTCTCTTTTTCCTCTGTTTCACTCTTCTCACACTTCTTCACTACTCGGTCAACCCGGACGAAAAAATATCATCATCACACGTTCGCGTCTCCATTTCCTTCCCTCTCTTTCGTCGATTTCGGTTTCGATTCGCAGTGCATGCAACGTAAAAAATGTAAACTGGCGATCAATTTACCGTTACCGAGCCTAACCGCTTATCAACGGCGACGAACAACAACCAAAACCCTGACTAAACGATTACACGACAAAGTGTAAAGCAGTAAACTTTGGCAATTGGAATGGCGGCTTCGGTGACCGCTTCGTCACCTCGTTCGTTTACTCTCGTTGACTCTTGCTTCTTCCTCCTCGCACGAACGAGAAACACGGCTCGACACTTTTCTTTGGCTTCCAGCTCCTTCGTCGCAGTCGGCCGACATTGGCCAACCGCGCGTGTACCTAAATCTAAGTAAGTACGTGTTACTTCACGCCACTCTAGATTATCAGCTTGCAGTACGACGACTCTCTGATCCCATCGATAGTTTCTTACGCGAGGCTCGCGGCTTCTCGCGAACACGCCACGAGCCACAAGGAACAACCATTATTTGTAAAGCTCTTGCACGGTGCTGCCCCGAACTCTGCCCCGAACTCTATGGTATTACTTCCCATAGTCCACGACGATCCACCAACTCGGACAATTACGATTCTGCCTCTCGTCCCGATATCTTATACATGTACACGTTTACACACGCTCTTTACACATTGAAATCCTCCTGAAAATCCAGAGTTTTCCTTCTTCTTCTTCTTTTTTTTTTTTTTCTTTTTGTAACATCCTTCTCTCATCGATTTCTTCGGTTTCGTTACGCAATCTCTCGCGCGAAAACCGCTTCGTCGATCAATCGAGCGAAAGGAATTGATCCGTCTCGCTGGAAAATAAATTCTACGCACACATACACATGCACACCTCTAACGAGGAGGTAGATTTGCGCGATGCTGTTCTGCGGGAAGACGATACACTGCACAGATACTGTAAAACATTCGTCGTACGTTCGTCGGATCCGATCCTTCAACGTTCCCCTCGGTACGAAAACGCTTCTTATTTTCCAATATTCGTCGAATACTCGAGAGACAACGAAAGCTCGTCGCCAGGGTCGGAACAATATCGTCGAAGCGTCGCAATGAATATCTTACGTGGGGTCAACTAATTCTTTTTTTCTCGCGGCTAATGAAGGCTACCGCTAGGACGTGGAAACAAGCGTCGGCGCGATCGTTAAAGGATTACGTAAACGAACAGGATTAACTCGAAGGTCGCTCGCTAAACTCTACTGAAACTTCTCACCGATTGCAAGCTTTGTACTGTGTTTTTGTTTCTCTCTTTTCTTTTTCTTTTTTTTCTTCGTTTTGTTTTGTTCTACCCTCTCGTGAATAAAGTTTCGTTTTGTCTCGATCGATCGCTGTCCCTTCGTTTCCCCTCTCGATTCGACCACGGAAGCTCGGGAAAAAAAGTTAGCCAGAGACTAGATTGAGAATTTTCAATGGAAGTACCAAATCTTCGCGCGTTCGCCACTCTAGATTTTCCTGCGGAACATCGTTTCCCCATGCACAGCAGTTCTCTCTCTCTCTCTCTTTCTCTCTCTCTCTTATAAATAACTTTCAGAGTACTCGTTCAGGTTCTGCGAGTATTGTTCGAAGGTAAAAGGATTATCAAAAAGTGTCGGGGAGCGCCTTAAACGGCGCTGCGATAGATGCGCTACAAAAGCTGAGCTATAACTGGATGCAGAAGACACATGTGCTCGGCGCCACGTATCGGAAGACGGTTCACGCTGAAGTGACGAACCATTTCCGGTATGCTGTCGAACGGCTTGCTGAACTGGCCCAGTATGTACGCGTTCAGCTCCTCGTTCTTCTGGATACGCATGTGCATGAAACCACGGGCACTTCTGCAAATGAAAATGTTCATTTGAACAGGGTTTGATCAGGTCGCGCGTTCAATTTTAAATTAGAACGAAAATAGAATGAGCGTTGTGCCGAACGTTTGCTGAAATTGTCAAATTGCATTCAATTTTTTTTATATAAAAATCTTAATTAAGTAAATGTAGCATTTAACTCTTAACTGACATTATTGAACATTGAAGCCATAAAAATTTACGTCTCACGTTGCCCGATTCTATGTTGCAAATGCTTTAAGCTTTTGTAATATAATATTCGTGTAATATAAATTACTATAGTCATTTATAATTCTATGATACTATTTGAGGGTTAAGTATGCGGCCTTTAACTTGTAAACGCCTGGTGAACAAGTGAACGTCATTCGAATTATTCATATGTAACATTATTATAATACAATTATCAATAATAATTAATCTAATTATATATCAACATATAACATAATAAGATTTTTTGTTAATCTATTAGTTTCTAATTCATCGTGTCATTTCTGTTATAAATAATGAAGGAAGTAACGGGATAACGAAGCGAGAAATTCATTTCTTCGTTCTTGAAGAGAATCTATTTGTCGGAAAGTTTCCCAGGGAAAAAAAAGAAGAAAACAGGAGACTGTAATACATCAACTCGAGTATAACTTACTTTAACGATAAAGAGTAATCTTGTTTGGTCGATTCGCTGTTCCTCACCAAGTAACTTCCTTCTCTGAGAAGTCGGAGGACAGCCTCTGCCTCGATTCTCGTAATGGATCCGTGGTACCATCTGCGAAAAGAAAGAAGGGAGATTTATTTTGCACAATGAGAAGCCGCAGTGAAAATGCGAAAGATTCATTTATCGTTGTTAAATTTCATGTTAGGTCTGAATTGAACGTGCAAAGTAAGTTATTGCGCTGCCACTGCAGTAAATGTTGGCTGATTCATTTCTCCCGCATCTGCCATAAAATATCTCGCACACCATCCGAAATACTTTCGAACTTTCAGCAAGAAACGTTGCGCGTACTCGTCAGTCAAATTCTTCATCTCTGACACGACTCTGTGGGAACATAGTGCGCAGACAGGATGGCGACGGGATGCGTTTTACGAGCCAAGAATTCCGAAGGACGTACCCTTGCCTCTCGAGAGGAAGATCCACGTCAACCAGATCGGCGGATCCACGGGCGGTGCTAATCTCCAATGGCAGTCCAAGGCTCAGGCCGCCAGGTTTTTTCGGCGCGAGCTGACCGCCGTTTCCACCGCTGTTCGTCCCGTTCCCACCGTCCAGATTCAGTGTCATCTTCGGACGCGCCAGACCGCCGCCTGAAATGAGTCACGCGACAGTTAGACGCCGTGAAATTCCCCGGGGTAAACATCGATTATATACGTATACGACGACAGTGGTCTCGACGCGAGGAGACCTCCCTGTTCGCAGATTTTATGGCGTCCCTGTCCCGTAATTGGGACAAATCGAACCTACGCTACTCCAAGATTCCACGGTGACAGCAGCCGAATTCCCCGGTCGACGCGCATAACGCCCGTGTGCGTGTGCTGCGTACGATGATTGCGAGAATGGAGTTGTTTGAAGAGGGTTTCGAGTAAACGAGCAGATACATATACATATAAATAAACTATATATATATATATATATATATATATATATATATATATATATAGTTTATTTATATGTATATGTATCTGCATATATATATATACATATACATCAAACACCTCAAATATCGCAACATAAAAACCCAGTATCATCAAAACTATATATGTATATTTATATAATAAATATAAAAAAATATATAATAATAATATATTATAATAAATATAATATAATATTTTATATATATATATAGATATAGAAACCCAGTACGATCAAAACTATATATGTATACAGTTTTGATGATACTGGGTTTCTATGATGCGACATTTGAAGTGTTTGATAATAAATATGTATCATCAAAACTATATATATATATATAATAAATATAAATATATATATAATAAATATAAAAAAATATATAATAATAGTAATATATTATAATAAATATATTATATATATATTATAAATATAAAAAAATATATAATAAATAAATTATAATATTATATATATATATAATTCCAGTATCATCAAAACTGTATACATATTTTGCGACATTTGAGGTGTTTGATAATGTTTAACCCATCTACCTTATCGATTTCCTTCCGAAACTTCTTAGACAATGTCACATTTATTTTTCAAATTAGAGAATTGAAATGCAAAATTATCTAATTCGCATTGTGGATTTTTTTTTCAAACCCTAATTTCGAGCGTGACTCGATAGTTTAAGACAAGAGGTTATTTAATTTTTAGATTTTATCCCTGAATTTAATTTTTAGATAGTAATGTTTGAGACTGAGAATTGATGAGAAAATGCAAACGTTCTGCGTGTAATTGTAATTGTAGATCACGGATGTGTATATCATTATATAATATTTTTACGAACGTAACTAAAGAATTTTTAAATTTTCTGTAGACGATAATGATTGAGATAGTTAATAATAATTAGTCCTGATATGTATCTAATATCTTTCTTCACGTAGATTGTGGATGTATTATATAACATATTTACAAACGTAACAAAAGATTTGAGAGAAGCCCCACTTCCAATTTAAATATCAAGATATTGCAATATTGTATCTTTTTATAAAATTGTAAAGGCTTGCAAAGAAACATGAGAAACAAAAATAGAAAACGATTAACTTTCTTCAATTCTACGAAACTGATTGAACGAGTCGAGCGTGGAGCAACCTTCGAAAGAAATAATTGTTAATCAAGTTTCCAGAATGGTGGCTCGATCAGCTTCTCGACAGGGCGCAATCGATGTCATCAATAACCTCGTAGCAAAGACTCGATAATCCCCGGTAAGAAATACTTTGCTCCGTAGCGGAACAATCGACCATGACTTTGGACGCTGCTTTGTCGAGGTATAATAATGGAACGGCTCGTACTCTTCCCCGGGAAGGATAAATCGAGCATTCTCTCTTCGCCTCTCAGCAGAAACAATACGATCGAAATTCCCTCTCGTCGAATTTTTCCCTCTTCCTCGCGAGCAACTCCGTCGTCGGAAAACTTGTTCGAAAGTTTTCACCCTGCTGCCACTTAAGATCCGCGCGCAAATTGCGAGCATTGTTTCCTGGTAAACAATGTGGCCTTGGAGATAGAGGACACAGGCCTTTTGTCGTGAACGAATGACGCGTGCTGCGACGATTGAAATCGTCGAGGTATTACGCTTATTACTACTCCTTCGGTCTTCGAAGCTCGAAATTAGTCGCGAAGATAAATTGCTGTTCCTTTGGTGCGGGGGGCGAGTGTGCGAATAAACAGACGCTTATCGGGTGAAATCCAAGTGTCCTTGGCTTCGCTTTGAATTAATTTAATTGCACTTGACTTGCCGTAGATAGAGGGGGAATATTTTGCACGGAAGATGGAGAATTCGGGGAATGAATTTATCGTTCGAGTCATTCGAATGATAAATTTCATTGCAACGAAAGAAGAACGCGTTGTAATGATAATTTTAAAAAGAAGAGAACAAAATGTACAGAGGAAAAGAAAGAAATATCAGTCGGTAATTTCCGTCTGAAGAGATAGCGTAAGCGTACGGACAACGAACGCGTAGAAAGAAAGCAAAGCAAGACGTTTATGAATCACAGCCGTAGTCGTCGTCCCAGATCAGATCAGACTAGATCGGAACTGTACACAGACTAGATTAGAACTGTATATAGCGGATTAGTATAGAACAGAATAGAAGTATAGAAGAGTCGTTTAAGAGTACAAGTAAAACCATTTAATGTAACTGTCCATAAAAGTAAAATCATTTAATGTAAAACTGAACAGTAAACTTAGATAATCACGCGCGCTGTTCGTTCTATAGTTACTACTTGTATTAAGTCATTATTCTTTCTGTACTGTACCACGTGTTTCTACGTGAAATATACATTAGCGCAAGTTATCGACCAGTGTCTTGAACCGACTCCAAAAATACAAATTAAAAGATAAAAATACTATTTTTTCTGTATCTTTGAAAAAGATCCATCGGACCTTTGACCACCCTAATAATCCATCGACTTGGATTACTCTTAATGAAAACAACCCCCCCCCCCCTCCTTCCATCGCGGCGATATCGATCGAAACGAGGAATGCCAAGGCCCGTGGCGACGAAAGAAACATGGCCTCAGCCACGGCCTCATCAAGAATTTATAAATTCTCGCTAAGTAAATTCTTCCGGGGTCTCCCGTCGAGCGTGAGGAGCGTCAATGTTATTACGGGCTCGTGAAAGTTCGGGAGATGATAATCGACGAGAGGGTCCTCCCGGCGCGCCTCGTCCGAGGAAGTGGGCTGCCGCGGGCCCGCGATGTAATTTCATTTGTTACGTGCAATCTCTTAGCGGTCGACTTTTCCGACGGTTGCATGATCCAGGTACGACGGGATTGCTCTGACAGGTGTAACACCGCGTTAGCCGCGCTCGGTGCTTAACGCGACCCGACCGTTTCCAACGACCGCCCTATACATTATGGATGAGCCGGTGCTCCGGAATTTAAGAACATTGAATTTCTTCGCCGGGCGAAGCTTTCAGGTGTCAGTTTCTTGGCACTTTTAACGGGTGGCCCCTCGCGTTACCTATTACAGCTGTTCGCGTAACTCAACACTTGCGGTCGTCGTCGAATCGTGTCGACGAAATATTCGAAAATATTGGACGTATTGAGAAACTTACGTTAAAACGAGGCGGCCGGTTTTAGAAATTAAACGACCGACTCGTCGAAGTTGCTTGAAAACCGTAAAACTGATCGGACAACGTGACTCTAGGTCTCTGGATCTTAGAATTCTGAAGACGTGACTGCACGAATCGCGAGAGAGAAGAGGAAATGAAACGTAACCCTAATAACTCGTGGTGGGAACTGTGATTTCGATTTGAAGGAGATGGCAAATTGTAGACTCCTATGGAATATGAATTTGAATTTTCAAATTTAACTTTCCGAACTGAAGATTGACAACTACGAGTTGTATGTATAATTCTTTCCATGCTCTACATCCGACACGATGGAATGTCGTTCTAATAATTAAAATTTGTCCAACGCTGAGAAGGAAATCGTGAGACAAAGAGGCTACTGTAACAATTAGTTTCATTTTATTGAAAATTAATAATTAAATTAATATATTGATAATTAAAATTAATAATTAAAAGTTTGTAACTACTGAAAATTACAAGTGACAACATGTCATTGTTCGTTCTATTATATCGCGCGCAGTATTTACAAGTCGAACGTTTCAAATAATGTTGAGAAGGCAATATTTAACGATTCTACTTCAACCTCGATAGAACGAGCGTCGACTTCGGATCTTCAAAGGCCACGGTCGTTTCTACGCAGCCAATTGGTAGCGGAATTCGGAAGTAACAGAACACGGTCCGGCTGAATTATTCATTCGACATAAATCGCTTTCGTGCACGCAACACCGAAAGAAACTCTGCCAGGGCCTTCTCCACGCGGTCTTCCGGCTCATCTGACGCGGCCTGCGTTTCAAGCATAGTTAAACATTAACGAAGAGAAAGCAGCCGTCTACTACTCTCCGAGATTGGCCGTATCTGTATTATTAAATTTAATCCAGTTGTTCGGATAACTCGATTTATCCGCCCGAGTTTCTCGTTTTTCACCCTTTTCCACAACCTTCGGGAAGCTTTTTCTTCCATTTTCCGAGACACACTTTTATTTTAATTATTTACGTGTGTAAACAACGTAGTGATTTTTTAAAACGAAGCTTTTTGATTTTCAACGCGAATATTTTAAATGCGTATATTTTATATAATTTTGTAGGTAACTGTTTAAATGATAGACTCTATTTATTGTTTCTAGTCAAGTTTCCTGATTTTTAAATAAGACACTGCATACTTTTAGCTAGTCCTTTTGAAATGACAAACGCATAATATTAACACGATAATAGTGAAAATAGTAAATTTGAAATCGAGGAATAAGGCATTCAGACAATTTCAACGAGAGTGAATTAAATCTATGTGAAACACGAGGCCAATAATTCCATTCAGTTCAAATTTCAGACGAAGGGAAAAGAGGATGAAGAGTAACGCGGAGGAAGCAAACGTTATAATTACAGATGGCCCATTTCCAACAATCCATCCGCCGAATTTATCCGCAGTCCGATGACATTTCACGATTCATCCAAAAGGACGAACACAGCCGAAATTCCACCTCTCTACGATATCAATCGCGTCTGAATATCACTCTTTCACAATTCTTTTTTATCAATCATTTCAATTAAACTCTTGAAACGTATATTCTCGCTCAAAAGTTTTAAATGAAATGAAAAATTGTAATACCTTGTATAACCAAGAATTTATCTATGATTAATATTTTGCTATACGTTATAACATGTTGTTATATATTACATTATGTTATAATTGCGATTATAATTATAGTAATTATTATTAATGTTTATAATTTTTATATAATTTTTATAATTATTACAGTTATAACATGTTGTTATATATTACATTATATTATAATTGCGATTATAATTATAGTAATTATTATTACGTATTATAGTAGAATATAATTATAGAATGTACGATGTGATATGATGTACGTTTACTCACAGATGAAGGATTACTGGTATCGCGAGTGATTTGTACAACTAAATCCAATTCATACAAAAAATAATATTCATAAAATTATTTTTCATCCACATTTTACTATTAAAGATTTAATTACAATTATTTTAATTTTATTAATTTTTATATATATTAATTTACGAGATCCTTATTTCTCAGGAGATCCAGATAATTTTAAAATAATTACTCCATCCCATATTAAACCAGAATGCTATTTTCTTTTTGCTTATTCAATCTTGCGATCAATTCCTAATAAATTAGGGGGAGTAATTATATTATTCATATCAATTTTTATTTTATTTTTATTACCTTTATTATAAATAATAATATTATAAATAATAATAATAAAATAAAAAATTTAAAATTTTATCCAATCAATCAACTTTTTCATTGAATATTCATGAATATCTTTATTATACTAACACGATTAGGCATACAAATAATTGAATATCCATTTACAAATTTAAAGAATTTTTTCACCATTTTATACTTTAATTATTATATTTTTTCATTTATATTAGATAATTTATTCGATTCAATTATAAAGAAAGAGCTTATCAATTAAAAACTTCAAATGACTCTCTCACGTCACCATTTCTGTACACCCTCGCATTCTCCCACTCCAATTGCGCTCGATGTCCATCCATTTTTATTCCCGAGCCAAATGACGTTTTTTCCCCAACGTCTAGCCCTTCAACCCGTCGCCTACAACCGAAACTCCAAGCTAAATTCAAACAAGTGCTCCATAATGTTGATACATCAGCAACTGTGAATTTTCCTTCATTCACGACTGTAAAACCGAATCGTTCGAAACAGAATGTGTGTCTAAAAGGCGACTTTTGCGCGGGAGTGTATCCCCGATATACCCGAAACTGAAACGCTCGCCTGGAACATCCAATTTCACTCGAACGAGCGCGAAGTTGAGATAGATGAAATTCTACCGCGCGGTGTAGATGAACGGGCGCTCGCGTGGCCGCTTTTGTGCGAGCTCTCCTTCTCGAGCATCCGTACTACACTTATTTCCTCGTTTCCTCCGTAGACTGTTTTAATATCCGTCTCACAGACAAGAGATACGTCTCAATCAATTTCTTCGCGGTGGTTCTCCAGCGGCGGCGGCGGCGGCGGCGGAGCTCTGGTCTCACGGGAAATGCGAAGAGAGTCGCCGTCAGCTAAGAAGAAGACGCCCTTTCTCGCGGCGCGAATAAGCGTCTGCGTTATTTGTGTACGCGAGGTGTGTCGCGGGAGCTGGCGACCTGGCAAACTTGTTACCGCGAGGGACGAAGTTCATGGATTTCACCGCCGGAACGAAAGGGACCGACAACTTTTTCCATGAACAGCATTTCCCATCCCCGGCGTTCCGGGAACCACTTTGTTGGAGAACTACCTTGTTTTAATAATCGAGAACGACAACTGTGTTACGATACTTTGTTCACAAGTGCGATTCGTATTTTCGCGAGTGTGAAAGTATAAATTTCAGAGATTAAAGTTACGAGACGTGATTGTACAGGTCTATTTAGTTATTATTAAAGTGTGCACAGGGTGAATAGAGAAAAGGGTTCATAACTTCTAGGGTAGTGTAGTATTTAGCGAAGCGAATAAACATGGATCGAGAAATTAATAATTATTAATTACGGGTCGAGAAATTAATAGTTACTAATAGTTACAATGATCTGGAAAGATACTGTCGTGAGTGACAATGGCAACCATAGAAACGAAATTTTCGCGCCTCGCTTGTTTCTTTCGATTCGTTACAAAAAGTTAGATTATTAAGATTTTGAGTGCCTCGCGACCATTGTTAGAATTTTCTTCGAACAGAAACTTTATGAAATTTTAATGAAATTCCGTACAAACTCACGCCGGCGAGGTGTGTTTCTTTAATAACAGAAACTTTAACTCGGCGACTAAATTGGATAGATAAGAAAAAGTGTATTTACATTACACTGCATGTACTCTAAGACTTCGCTGAAATTTTCCGCAACAGGAAGCTTGGAAGCTTATTCCTCAATGCGGTAATCTTGCGTTTTTCAATTTTAATCTTTATTCCTCCATAAAATGGATTACAAACTTTATCTAATTTGACTTTCTCATTTTACGGAATAGAACAGCCAAGAGCTTAAAATACCAATGAATTTTTCAATTTTAAACAAGATCTATTGCGTATCGTTTTATCCCGCGCTATGGCAAATTTTACTTGATTTTAATTTCAGTCAAATATTTCTAAAAATCTGTTTTTCAATCTCCCCTAAAAACTATAAAACTCAGCCTATAATTTCAGTACGATTACAACAATCACTACGAACAAATCCAATTTTTTTTTAAAGTTACGAAACTCATTCTACGATTTCATCTGAATTTTCAATATCCTACCAATCAATTAAAAATAACAGCAATCACAGGCTACCTAAAATCACTCTCTTTATATTCCACACGACAGTTTATCAATAAAGTATCTAAATCATACTTTAATTCGTCATCTCAGTTTAATCAGAAATATCTTTAAATCTTGTCTAATCTTTCATAAACACTATAAAACCTAACCTACACGATTACAATCGCCAACTACAAACAAATTAAAATAAAATCACGAAACTCATCCCACGCATCAAAATCAATTAATGACAACAGCAACCGCGGGACACGCCTAAAACCATTCTCTTTGCACTCCAATCGGCGGGACAGTCTATCAATAAAGGTATCTAAGATAAAGAAACCAGAATATCCCCGTTCTATCGTCTGGAAATGCGAGGAGTTCCCAACAACGGAGACGCCGCGTCGTCTGAACGGCCGCATCAAAGGATAGAGAAGGAAGAGACAATCTAGTGGTAGAAACTTAGGGAAAGCCAGCCAGCCCAGTGGCTGAAGTCTCGAGGGAAATTCCTCGTCACGGAGGAATCACCGGAAATCTCGTCGTGTCTCGCAATATATATATATACATACACACATATCTATATATCTAACTATGTATGTGCATGTACATATATATATATACATATATCGCCAGCGGCCGGAAACGGAGGAAACTTTTAATTCCCCGTGAAAATCAGAACGTACGGGCGACGTGTCACGCGGAAAATCGAGACTTCTCACGGCCGGCAGTCAAACGTGCCCACACGAACGATTCGTATTTATTGCGGCAACAAGAATACGAGGGGTGGAATTCGTCCCGTAGATTTACGACGGCGTGGAATTTACCACAATGTCGCGCCGCTGCCTGCAAGGATCGTCCCGCGATTCCATCAAGTCTCCCCGTGCGCCATTAAAACGAAAATGCGTCTGAACATCGTCGCGCGACGCGTGCAAAAAGAAAAGGGTGGGAGAGAGGATCGTCTCTCCGTGAAACTGAGAAATTGTTACAATTTCGTCAGTCGTGTAATGGTTTTTCACTGGGAGAAGTGAACGGAGATGAGAATCGTCTGTTGAATTTATGTAGCTTGGATTGTGCGACATTAAGCGCTCCGTGTAAATTGTATTGTGAACTAGATCGACGAATTTTGTTTCTTTCTTTTTCTTTTCTAGCATGCACTCTGAAGAAGTTTTAATTAGGTACAGTGAAGTCACCTTCGTCTAAATTTTTATCTTATGGATATCTTAACGTCTAAGAGTTATGTTACTATTTAACAGCTATATTACTGTAATAAAGTGATTTATAAGTAATAAGTTTAATTATTAGCAGACAATATCAGTAGATGGAATAACATTGAAATATTAAGATATTCGGAAAATAATAGTTCACGTTATTATGGTGCAAAGAGGTTGTTCCGTGTGTCATTTCTTTTAGATCAGTTTCGTTTTCAAACACCAATTTATAAAATAAAGGGTGAAACGAATAAATATATATATAAAGAGAGATAATTTATAAAGAGAGAAACGAATAAAAATATATAGAAGGAAGGAAAAAATACAATGAAATAGTAGATCCGTAGATTACTTAATACACACACGTGTATAATTCTTCAAAAATGAAGAATTTCAAGAAATGTTTGATTTAAAATCTTCAATACTAAAGAGACAAAAACTGAGATAAAAGTATTCTACTTTATTTCAACATACATATAATTTAAAGCATATTAGTAGAAACGTCTGTCCCATATTGTAATAAAATGTACGAAAAAATTTACTACGACGTTACTAAAAAAATCTCTGGAAACAACTGTTCTCTAGAAGAACGTTTGATAAAATTTGCCGTTCGCAAAGTCTTCCGAGAATACTCTGCGAAATAATTGAAATCGGATCGCTGTCTCGAGCAAAGCGATATTTTTATCGTGATACGTAAACGTCGAAGAAGAAGATGTCCGTTTGTCACAAAGAAGAGAAAGGATCTGAAAGTTTTGCCAAGTCTTCGTGCTTCGTAAAAATATTTCATGAGTCAGTCTCTCTCGTGCTCGAGGGAAAGTCTCCCCCGGTGGAAGAAATCGAAGAATCGAGGCAGATGTCGGGAAGCTTCATGCAAGACTTGTGATCGAAAATTGCGCTTCACGCAACCGTGAGAACGGTTCACTCTCAGAGCAGAGACACGAGAAACTTGTTACGCCATTAAATAGAAGGGATTTCCCTCCTTGTGTTACACTTGAAATTTTCACTTTAAATCCGTTGTCCAAATAAAAATCACGAAATTTTTGTCAAATTATATAGAGGGGCAAAATTGCAGGAGTAAAATTTACAAGCGAAAATAAGAAACAAATGTCATACGAACTTTGTTACAGAGTTACAAGTGAATGTTGCACGTAGTCAGAATCGACTCGAATAAACCATTTAAATGATTTCAAATCATACACCGCTTGATTCCTATTTACGAGGAACTATAAAACAAACAGTGTACGATAAACACACAGGAATAATTAATTTGACAACTTAATATTAATAATCTAGCTGTTGAGACAAAGATTATCGAGAAAATTCAGAATGTCCGTAATAAATTTGCATCAGTACAAAAGACGAAGATATTCCTCGCAGGTACAAACACATTCAAAATTTTTCTACAATTTTGTAACCTCACGCAGCGTCTTTCATGTTTATTTTTCTACAATTTCACCAGATAATTACGATCATGCAGATCAATTGTTGATATGACTTAACGTCAAGCAAACGTTAATAAGTACTTGGACTTGGAATTTCGAGGCGCAATTTCGTTTGTGTGTGGCACGTCTTGCTTCAACTGGCGCAGCCAAGTATTTTATAAAGTCTCACGACAATGCTCGAGAGTTCGCGGAGCAGAAGCCACGTACCATGGTAAGTCCTCTGCTAACAGAACGTACGATACTATTATTTGCCCCGGTCATTAAGCGGTTCTCGGGCTGCTTCAACTTCGAATAAAGGAGCAGCACCGTTGTTTACGTTCCACGGCTGGAAATGAAAATCCTCGTGAATGAAACTTTGTGAACATCGTTCGTTTGCTCGTTCCGGTGAAATGAATTTCCCTTTGCGGAGGAGAATGTGTTTCACAAGTGTTCTCAATTACAGGGAGACGGTTAATGTCTGCAATAGTTGGGAAAGAAATCGAATGAAAATGATCAACGAGGACTGTCGATCAGAAGTGAAAAAACGCACGAGGTTGAGAAAGATATTATTATATAAACGCGATAATATGTCGTGAAGATAGTTCAAAAAGTAGAAAGACATCGCTAAAGTCTCATCGGAGTCTAAGTTCTCTATGAAAAACAGTGGATGAAGAATCTTCTCAAGATTAACGAGAGAACATACTAAAGTGTCAGTCACCGATTCTGATGAAATTTGGCATAAATTGAAAGGATTCCAATTTATCCGCAGTTTGTGTTTGAACGTGTATAGTTTTCATAAACAAATATTTAAGGAAAATCCATCGAAAAGTGATAAAAATACGGTTTTCTAAATGTATTGCTCAAAGAAATTATTTCTTCGCAAAATGCATAAATTCGTTATTAAAAAAAACAAACAACACTAATTTCATCAATGAACTATATATTCAGTAATTTCCGAGATATTTGACGTATATAATACGACTCTCAACTCAGATTGCCGATAAATAGAAACGTGTCAAATATTTCTTTTCGAAAACGACATTTATTTGCCAGCAACGATTGACAAAACTTCGGTACGTTCCCTTGTAATCTTTCGAGCACCAACAATGCTAACAAAATCACGCGGCTATTTATCATCTCGCAGTATCATCAATCTCTTTATCTTTCAATCTCGCGAAATCACAATTTTATCGTCTCTTTAATCAATAATCCAGGCGGAAATCGGGCGAGTCACGGTGAGATCGGCAAGTTCGGCCGTCTCTCGCGCCTCTTTACGATTCGAAATGTTCTCAACGTCGCACCCCGAGGTTTCACCCTCGGGGAGTGGAAAGCTCGCGATGTGTCGAAACGTCTGAACAACAGATGCGGGATACCAACGCGGGGATAGACCTTAAGATCTTCACCAACAGATGTTGCAGTTACACAACCCCTCCTTCGGCGATCCCACCCCGCCTACAAGCCAGCAGCCCTTATCGACGCGGTAACAAACACTTGGAACCTGCTTCGAATGCTTGATACCGCTCGATCCTCATGAAATATGAACTACCGTAACGCACATACGACGTTCCCGCCGACGCGTATCGTGCAATTTGCTCGGAGGGATCACCGGATCGCTCGCGATACAACGCGTATCGATACGCACGATCGACGTCAATTACTTGATAAATGCCAGATTATTACTTTCTCCACTGTAGACTCGAAGACTTTTGGATACAGTCAGACACCCGCAAGATCACAAATTTCTCTCGTGACCAGATCGATCTTCACCATGATTTTGAGGATCGATGTCTTTCTCGCAACTTTATTGGAGTTAAACGAACGACAAGAATTGAAGAAATTTTAACAATTCTAATCCTAATATTCAATATTTAACGAAATAGCGAAAAAGAATCGTAGAGGAAATTAGGAAGGGAAAACGTCAAGCTTTATGATCGTGATGGATTTAATCGTGAAAAACATATTTCATTAATTTTTAAGACCTTTGAATTTTTACACTTTCGAAAACAGTTTCCACCATTTTGTCAAAGTTTGAATATTAAAGTCAAAGGGCAAAATTCGACAAAAATTCAAGAAATCCCAATATTTAATAAAATAGCAAAGGTTAAGCAGCTGTTGTAAAGAAGAAACTTCGATCTAGTCGTGAAAAAAATTCTTCATCAATCTTGAAGACTTTTGAGTTTTTATACTTTTCGCGAATAAAGGTTTGCGAAAAATTAAATTTATTTAAAAAGAAACTAGATATTAATAAATACGACAAACATTTAATTTCTAAATATATATTTATTTTCTTTATTTTAGAAAAAAATATATCTACGTATATATTTGGATCATTTACTTTCGAGACAATTAAAATTACTATAACAAATTAATTAACCCTGATGCAAAAATAAATTTTACTTATTTATTTCTAAAAAAATCATTTTCATTCCTTTAACTATTAATAATATTACTAATTTTAAATTACTACTAAAATATATTTTTATTATAAAACTTTATTTAATTATATTAATTTTAAATTATATTTATGCATGTAATTGCTTTTCCACGCGCTGCATGATGTAAACACATCTTTGAAAAAAAGTCGAACTTAGGATTGTCGAAGTGAGGCTTTAAAACGAGGCCAAACAGATTTCTTTCTCACGAAATATTGTGACAGTTTAAAATACAATCTTTCAAGGAACTTGAGAGTTCCTTTCGTCAGTAAAAAGACACGCTGTAAACTGCATTAAGAAGATCTAACAAAATTACTTAACCGAAGAACGCCAAGTGAATTTCAATTAACTTCGGTTAACCCTGTTGCCAACACTTTCTGTCTTTGCTCTGCCATTTCAATTTTATCTCGTCTCTTTCACAAAGTACTTAAACATTCCGGTGCTAAGCGTCGATTTGGGTCAAAAGTTCGCTGATAAACCAACCGTTTCGCTTGTTATCCGGCTCGCCGCTTCGTTTCACCGGCTTGTTAACAGCGAGTAATTATAATTTCCTGATCTTGTTCAAAAAAAAAATCTGCCACACGATCCTGCCAGGAATCTAACGTTCCCCAAAGCGCGATCGTCGTTCGATTTTTCGCAGCGTGTCGGAGTATACATAACGAAGCTGGAGATTGCAAGAAGATCGTATAGAGAAGTCACTCTAAATTAATGGCGCGTCTTCGCGATGCATTTCCGCGCCAAACTTGCAAAAACATCGTTGCAAATTAATTGGACGAGCAACGAACTGTGATCCGAAAAATGAAAGAAGTAACGAAAAAGAAAAAAAAGCAAGAGAGAGAGAGAGATTGCAAACAGAGCCGGTTATCCATCAAGCGAACGTTCGCAAAAATTTTGCTCTCGCGGATATTGCAAAAAAGTTTTATTCCAATACCCTGGGACCTTTTAAATTGAAAAAGAGAGAGAGAGAGAGAGAGAGAAAAGTGTGATTCGAATCGACAGATGGTTCTCCGGATAAGATATCTGAAATAGAATCTTTGTTTCACATGAATATTATTTAAAATATATCAGTAATGTAAGAGTTTATTTAAAATATAATATTTTATAGTATTTTAAGTATTTGAAGTATATGAAGCATTATTTAAGATATATTAGTAAGTATTTATTTGAAATAGAGTCTACAGAAGAGCTTCATGTTGTTCGAGTAAATATGAAATTGCCATGAACGATGATTATTTAATTTTGCATGTATTGAAAAATTTTTATTCATGACGAAAAACGATAGTTAATAACTACTATAACAATCGTAAGAAATATTTGCCTACTATTTCGTAGAACGTTCAAGTGAACGCAACAATTTTACATTATAAAAATTTCCACTGGAAGAAATAAAACACATCTATTCTCCAATCAATCAATCAGTCGACCAACATTCATTAACACTTCGTGAAAAATATAGGAAAATTAGTTTCACAAAGATCCTCGATAAACGTCCCAGAAATGGACTACCAAACACAATGAAATACCAATCAATCAATCAATCGACCAACATTTACTAATACTTTGTGAAAAACCCGAAAATTAATTTCATGAAGATTCTCGACAAACGTCCCAGAAAAAGACTATCGAGCACAGCCAATCAATCAATCGACCAACATTTATTAATACTCTGCGAAAAATCCGAAAATTAATTTCATGAAGATTCTCGACAAACGTCCCAGAAAAAGACTATCGAGCACAACCAATCAATCAATCGACCAACATTCGTTGACAGTCTGTGAAGAATAAAAATACGAAACTTGTTCTCGTACGAAAATTAATTTCACAAAGATCCTCGACTCGATCACAAACTCCTCCCCCTCTCCCCCGTCGAGAATTTCTCGAAATCGCTTGTTAAAGATGCACGTTCGACGGATGCTCGGCCAAAGTTTCAGGAATAAATGAAAGAGCGTGCCGGTGGAAGCGAAACTGGGCCGGGAGAGACAAGTTGACGCAGACGAAGCGTTAAGCAGGCCGAACGTAAGGATCCACGCCACTTAGGGACTTCGTCGACCGTGACAATTAGCGAGCAACGTTCAGCCACTCGTTAGAATCCAGTCGTCGTCGTCGAACGTCGGCGACGGGATTTCAAGCTCTCGGCGGACGTTTCGTGCCACGTTGGCCCGCTACCAAACGTTTAACGACAGTGTCGAGTACGTACGTACGTACACGAGCATGAAAGCGCACGAGGGTGCGCGAGCGGGTGGTAAACCGTACGTGACCAGTTTCCGTGACCAGACAGGGCCAGAAAATTGTATTTTTCTGCCAACGGGAATATGTTACCGGCGAACGCGAAATCCGGTTAGAGGTTCGGCTGGAAATTTCGTTCGAACGAAATTTCATTCGGGATCCCGCGACACCGCGTTACTTGATAAACTCCCACCCCTCCCTCCCTCCTCCACCGAAACTCCGTCGCGTTGCCACCGTTGTCCCGTCGCAATTTAACGCCCGTTGTCATTTTCACTGCACGAATATCGCAACCGGCGCGAATAAAAATTGCCGCGCCGTAAACAAACGGCTGACAATCGGCCGTGACGTGTTTGCACGCGGATATAAAATAATGAAAATTTCTGCCGACGGTGTGCCGTAGATTTTGCGGGCCGAAGCGTCTGCAAACAGGCCCCAGATATTTCAACGAGATCGGGATAAAGTCGTAGTGTTTGTTGGAAACGTTTCGGTGGTCATTTGCTGTAATTTGCTCGAGGATTCGATTTTCGAACGCGAGCGTGTAAATTGTCGTAGATGCCACACGTGAAATTGAACACCACCGGAAATCATTGGGGTTCTGTTCGAGGTTTAAAATTGGAATTTAAATTTTTCTTAAAATTAGGAAATTAAATTGGGAAATTTAAATATATATGTGTGTGTATCTAAAAATTTTCTATTAAATTGGAAATTATACAAGGGACACTAAATGTATCCTAATAATTGTAATTATTTTTCAGTTTAAGAAGTTGTAATAAAAATTATAATAATATTTCAATTTTAATTTAATACATAGAAGAAAAAATATATATATATATATAAGGAAACGAGACAAAAGAATTTATAGTACGATGAGTTTCTATAAGCTTACAAAATTAATGTGATGTTTAAAAATCTGCAACTTTGAAAAATGTATATATTTTCGTCCAAAATAAATCCTGCTACCAAAAACTGTACATATATAAAGATGCCTCTGTGTTTTATCATTTTATCGTATCGCATAATTATTTATATCGTCATTTGTCACGCAATGTTTGCAAAATTGTACGAGGCACTTTGGACGACTACCAAAAATATAACTGGCCGATAAGAGAATTGCCAGAAAACATCAGCAAACTATACGAACCGATTTCGATTGGACGTGAAATGTATTTCTTCGATAACGTCGTAAAGCAGTAATAGGTATTCGAGCACAATCCCTACCTTGAATTTTATTGCCTAGAGAACCATATGTGCAGTTCCATTTGCATATAAAATAACATCTGAAATATCTGTCCTCTCTATTCTCTGCCAAAACTCGAAACGTTTATACAATTTTAGAAGAGAAAAAAAAGGGAGAAAGAGGGAGGTAAATGCGATAGTGTATAAATTGGTGAAGAAACGGAATCGTTAAGAGACACCAAACGAAAACAACGGCAAGATGTCTTACCGTTTCAATAAAAAGTCAACACACTTGTTTCAGTGTTTCGTTCGCGTATCTGTCAAAAACAGTGGCCTCCGTTAATATTCGAACGTTAAATATCGAAGCTTTTACTTTCGTACAATGATGAACTTGAATTCGAAGCCTCTGCTTTTCGAAATTCATCGGTCATTTTATTCGAAGATGTTTTTACATTATGTAAAGTGAAGACACTTTTTCTCTAGAGAATGCTATAAATTGTGTAGCACTGAAAAATTTTCCTCATGACTGAATCTGCAATGAGTTTAAAAATTGAAGTCTTCCTTTCACAACGATCCCTCAAAACTTGCTGTACGATGTTTTTTCCGATTTGAATATCAAGCGAAAATGTTGCGACTTCTTCAAATTTTCCTCATTTAAGTCTAACATTCAAAGTTCAATAAAAATAATCGTATATCAAGTTTTCGAGGATTATTGTGAAGGAGAGACTTCAATCTTCAAATCCACTATACAGTCATGAAAAACAATTTTTACTGAGACAATTTTATTCACTCGCCACGCAAAAACGTGATGCAAAGACATTTTCAGATAAAATGAATAACACATTTTGAAAATTTCAAGCTTTAAAACGAGCCTGAGTTTATTTTTATTCAACACTTTTTCTACAAAATTGCGACAATTTCAGTATTTAGTGTGCGAATATTAATGGATTTTTAAAAGACACTCTCGTTTCAACAAAAATCAATACACTCGTTTCAGTGTTATTTCGAATTCTGACATTTTACTTTTTAATTGCTTCTGAAAAGAACTTATGTTGTCTCCGTTGATGATCGTGATCGTGCACTGAACGATTTCGCAAAGAAAAAACGAAAGGTACACCGAAATGTTTCGCATCATTTTGAGAACAAAGCGATCGTGTTTGCGGAGTATCGGCTTGGAAAACGGACACGGCCGGACTGTGTTTCGCGGAAAATGTTGATTTCAATCCTCGTCTCCGTGGACCTACGAGTCCTTTTGAAAGTCTTTCAAATTAGATCCCTGTTTGTTCGAATCCAAACTGGAACGCGTGGAAAATAGAACGTAAAGAAACACAAGTGCAATTACTTTGCTCGCGCCCTCACACGCGTTACAGAGTCAACCACCGTCGACGAATGTAATGTCAAGGAGTTAGGCAACGAAAATACGTTATGGTTTTACAAATAGCTAGAATAAGAAACAGAAAAAAAACCGCAAATTTGTGGAGTAAAAAAGGTAAAAAATACTAAGTAAGAAACAAATGGCGAAAATAGAAATTTTACAAAGAATTGACTGCTTTTACGTTTCAAACTCGTCAAAGAAAAAGATCACGTACACGAATAAAAATACTTCTATACTTCGAAATGTCTCTTAAAAAAATTACGGTTAGATTTAAAAAAAAGAAAAAAATATACGATTACGTCTAAAATGGACAAAAGGACGTAGCAGAGTTACGAGAGCAGAGTCGACTGTAATAATCTTGTCTCTAGATCGTTTCGAAAGGAAGAATCAGCGAAAGGTGTATCGGCATTATGGCCGGTGGTGGAAATGGAAAAAAGATCGATAGCTCCGTTGCACGGTGATTCTTTGGCGGGCGAATGTCGCGCAGACAAAAGAAACGGGCCTGGGAGTAATTCAAATACGAGTAGCAAAAGTCTCCTTTCCCCCTTTACTTTAGCCGCTGAATTTTTTCTCGTGTACCTAGCCAAGCGAGAGAAGGGAGATACCGACCACCGTGCTTTTCTCTCTTCGTTCCCTCCCATTCCCTTTTTCGCCCTACTAACGACCATCGTCGTCGTCGTTGCCCGTTAAATGGTCCAGACGCGACGATAGATCGACCTTCGCAGAGATTGCGAATATCAATTCTCTCGGACTGTTCGTACATCGAGATTTACAACGTTGTAACAGTTATCTACGATCGCAATATTCGGTACGCGATACCATAATACAAACGTAACTCCTTTCTGCATATTTATTGATTCGATTAACGTTTACGTAGAATAGAAGAATAATCTATGTTGTCACAGGGGAAGGGAATTTTTAAAATATAGCGTAGATATTGCCATTTAGTTAGAATTGAGATGGAGATTAAATTTTGGCAATTTAATTGATCCTCTGATGACCACGATTGCCATTTTCTCAGATGTCTCTTTGATTTCTAAATTGAAAGCTTGATTCTTCTTCTTGGATACAAATATATGAAAATATTTAGTTACACAACTCAGATGAATTAAACAGATTAAATTTTTGGTAATTTAACTAGTCCTTCGATCAAGAAGATAACAACGACTTTTCTTAGATGTCTTTCAGATTTTTAAATTAAGAGCTTGATTCCTTCAGATACTGGTATTGTTGGAAAACGTTAATTACAATTAAGAATAATTAAAATGGGAAACAACCAACGATATATTAAATAGATATAAATAAATTAAGTAAAATAGATATTAAATAAATTATATTAAATAGATTAAATAGATGAATAAATAGATATTAAATAAATTATATTAAATAGATTAAATAGATAAAATAATATAATAGATAAAACAGATTAATAAATAGATAAATTAAGTTTTGGTAATTTAATTAATTTAATTGATCGACAGGATGACTATGACCATTTTCTCAGACGTCTTTTAAATTTTTAAACTAAAAGCTGGATTCTTTTCCTTTCATACTACAGTAACGCAGCAACATTACAATTGCTATATATATTGTTATTTTACACAAAAACCAGAAAGAAAAGAATTAAAATTGAAACTCTTAGAAGAACAGCGATTTAATATTACTTTATTACAATTAAATACGTGCGTCCGTCTTTAAACTTCGATTTCAAAAAAATCACAAAACGACGTCATTAAATTAAAGAATGTCTGCCAATCCTACAAACTTTATAACAAATAGATCGAGGCATTGTGAAATTCCATTGGACAAGAAAAAAAAAAGGATAAAAAAAAAAGAACGCAAGCAAGAAAATATCCCTTCCGACAATTTGGCATCATAATTATTTCGCCGGCTGCATAATTCGGATGCTCCATCTATTCAGCTATGCGAAACGGTCGGATTCACGGGACTGTAAGGCCAGATTCCAGATACGAAAGCAGATATTAAGTTACGTAGGCCGCCGAGTTTTCCGTTTAATTCAGACCTCGTTCCGACGTTCAAGAGCTGAACTTGACCTCTCGTTCCTTCCGCACGAAGAAGGTGAGCTAAATAAAGCACGCGACTTTCTACGCTTTTTCTACTACAAAGAATTACGTCGCTCGATAATATATTCGCATAATTTGGAAACTAGCGCGTGTAATAGAATTGTACGCGACGAACAGAAAAATGTTCATGAAATCGGCGATAAGGGAATGCGACACATTTATTGGGAAACAAGACTTCTGAGTAAATGTAGAATGTAAATAAACGTTGTATATAAAATTATATATAAGTATAATTAGTTAAGGATACGAGAATTAAATAAAGAATATAATCTTGTGGATTATGAACACTCGTGAACTTTCTTTTTCCATTCAGACTTTTGAAAGAATTTACTATGCTTAGATTCGATAAATGTTCCTCGACGTTAGAGGAATACAAACAGGTATGAAAAGACACAGCAGGATTAACAAGCTTGCTGATTTTCTATCTGTGTCACGAAATTCATACTCGAATTAAAAAACAAAATTTGAATTCAACCATTCCCAACATCCCTGTCCATAATTACTTCATTGCTTCCCACCGTTCTGAATCACAATCCGTAAAAATTAAATAATTAAATAATCAAAAAGCGACAGATCAGAACGATCGAGTCGCAACGAAACGATTGTTTTCTCGATTCAATGAAAATTTATTTTTACTAAGCGTACAGAGAGAGAGAGAGAGAGAGAGAGAGAGAGAGAGAGTGTGTGTGTGTGTGTGTATCTTCGACAAGAGTCGCCGTTGACATTTAGAAAAGTGAACGTGGGTGAGTGTGGCACAGTCGCGTCGTAAGTAGGGCGTAATATTTCCGATATTTCCAATAGGCTGCTGGTATCTCTTCGACGACAGCGCGTGTCGTACACGAAGAACGCGAAGCCGCCACGAGCAGACAGAAGCCTCGCGTCCATGCAAAGATGCACGTGCAATACAGGGTGTCTATAAAGTCTCTTTACAATTTCAAAAATTTATTACAAAGGCAAATGAAAAGACAGATAAGTGGAAATTATTGCGAGATAAGAGGTATATATTTAAGTTTTTTCCTCATTTAATACGGGTACTATTAGTTGCACGAAGCAGATAATGACGGTACTCGATTTCTCGCCATGTTCGCTGTAGCATACCCTCATCAGTGATTCTCTGCTTTAGATTAGTGATGCCTCGTACCTCTGTTTGACACACGACATCTTTAACATAACCCCATGTGGGTGTCCATAAAGTCTCTTTAGACTTTCAAAAATTTAATACAAAGGCAACTGATGAGATATCTTCGTCAGATTTGTTCCACGTACTCAGTGGTTATCAAGGTTTCTATCACATTGCATTTCAGGTACCCTGTTGATGAATAAGATACTGTTAAATGAACCCCTCGCAAAAGAGGCCACTACTCAATAGAAGGCACAGTGTGTATCATGGTTTATTGAAATCGAATCTGCAGACTCAGCGAAACTTCAGAACTAAGTATGGAAGAGATCCACTGTCACGTTCATCAATTCGTGCATGGCAGGAGAAATTTATGGAGACAGGGACAGTGTTCGATAAAGGGAGAAGTGCATCCAAGGAAAACCGTGTAAGAAATCGAGTAACGTCTTGATGATGTGCTTCGTGCAACCAATGGTGCCCGTGTAGAGGTGTATTAGAAAAAACTTAAATATATACGTATCTCATTTCTCTACTAATTTCCACTTGTCTGTCTTTTCATTTGCCTTCGTAATAAATTCTTGAAATTGTAACGAGACTTTATGGACACCCTGTGTAATTATGCCGCGAATATATGTAACGCAACGCGTACATATACGCGAGGACAAAGAGATCGCGGCCGGTGGTGATTCGAGGCCCGGTCTATATTCGCGTCACTGGCCCCACACGCATTGTGGACACGCGCGCCGCTACAAACTCGGACGTTTTGTTCGCAGGCACAATGTGGAACCGTGCTTCTTCCGGGGTTAGTCGTCCGTTGTCGTGGCGGATGAAACGCCAGACGAGAAAGCGAAAGGGGGAGCAAAACGACCGGCGCGAATATCAGAGATTCGCCCTTTCGGAAGAAAATCATTCCTGCCCGTTGAATTCCCGCCTGGGGAATTCACTCCAATTTGCAATCGGTCGTTCGATCGTTTGTCATTTAATTTTTTAAAACGAAGCGCAATTATATTCAGCCACTGGCAACTGCTCTGGCAACTGATTGAACCGTATACAATAATTCGTCGCTTTCTTTCTCGACTCGTCGGTATATCACTGGATAGAAATGATTGAGAAGTAATAAATTTATCATTTGTTTTGCTTATTTTGTTTTACTTAAATGTATTTAAAGCTGAGAAAATATTACAATTTTGGGAGAAAAAATTCTCGACGTGCATGGCATCTAGCGCAAGAGGTCAACAGTCGATGCTGTTGGATGTAAGAGTCTGAGAAAACACATCTGTCGATGCAATTGTTGCAGCATTTTTGTTTCTTGCTGATTTCGAACTTTGACAATTTTCATTGATCGTGTCACATTTTCAATACGTTTTTAATTGAACTTCGTAAACGAAGTAATACAACTATATTTAACAGTCGATGCTTTTAGATTTAAGCAACTGTTGCGACACTTTTGTTTCTCAACGACTTTGAGAAGTTTAATTGATCGTATAATGTTTTGAATACGTTTGTAATTCAACTCTATGAAAGAGTAACGCAATTATATTTAATAGTCGATAATAAAGTACTTCCGCTGAACTATCTGTTGCATTTTTACTTAAAATTGTTTTGCAAGAGTTTAGAAAAGGAAAAAATACCAACATATTCATAATTGTACGTACATATTTAACAGTCGATGATATTGATTGCAAAAGTAAAAAATTTTCATAGATCGTGAAATAATCTTTTTGATTTAATGCACCCTCGATTAAATTTTACGTCAAACTTTCGTTAAATATTTTCGAAATATTACAAATCCCGCTATACCGACTGTAAAATCGAAATATACAAATTTACGGATCGTAGCAGAGTTTGTAATCTTTCAATTGCTAATTGCTCGTTAAAAAGTCGCATCAGCGCGCATTATACCGAAGAGCACGGACATTCGTTTCCCCCGACTTCATCGAAACGCTGACAAAACCACCCGCGCGGTCTTGCCCACGCAAAAACCGCCCGCACACGAGGCCTGTTCGTTATTGTGCGCCGTTTAACACGTTGCTGCCTTCCAATTACCTCGTACAAATGACGCAATAATTTCACGAAGGTTATTGTCGACGATAGAGCGACGCCTCTTTAATTGATCAGAGGTCAATTAAAGAGGCGCTACGCCATTAAAGTCGGCAAATAAATCAACGACGTGGGAAGAAAATAAAAAAAAAAAGAAAAATAAAATTTCCCGGATATTAATTTCTCTTTTGTTCGCTCGTTCGCTGATTCTTTAGAAAATTGCCAATCTTTTTTGTTTTTCTTCTTTTTTTTTTTTTTGCACGATCGACGATCCGTCAGAGGGGAAATAATAAAATCGTGGAGACGAAGGAAAAGAAAAACAGATACAACACGATCGATCATCCGTGCTTAAAGTTGCCCAGGCTGCGATAAGTAATTGTCAGCAGCTTGAAAAAAAAGCGCGGAGATTTTCGGGGGAATCTGTTTCTCAGGCTGCGCCCCCTTTCCCTCTTCAAAACGTAATTTACGGCTGTGCGAGCCAGCCGACATCCATCAAGCTCGGAGGGGGAAAAATAGCTTCTCGATCTGGTCGCAGCTGACTCCGATCATAAGAATCGAGAATTCGAGCGCCGGTGTACAACTGGATCTGTAATACGACGCCTTCGAATATACGGCGATACATAAAATGATTGAATGAATCTCAAGCAGGCGTTGGGTTCGTCGTTGACGTTGCGAATTGCTCAAATTTCCGATAGCAAATTTTTCGATGGCACATTTTATATAATATGTATAAAATATATACTATTATTTATTATTTAGTATTAATTATTACAATGAAAGATAAACGCTGCAGGTTCTATAAAAACGTAAAATTGAATTCACGTTCGTGAAAATTTGAGAAACTTGATATTCGCTCGAAATTGTAAAGTTTAGTTAGAAATTTTGTTCTGTGTACAACGTAGAACTTTTTCTTTCTCAATAAATATCTCGTAAAATTTCTAATGCAAGTTTGATATTTTCGGCGGAAGAATTTTCTCTCCATTCGAACATTAACCATTTTCTCTTCTTTTTTTTTCTGTCAAACTTATCGAGGATTTTCATCCATTATCCAGCGCGGTTGCAATGCGTGAAAATCTGGAATACGAAACGCGGCGACCGTGCTATCGAGAGCGAACGATATGAAGAACAGCTCGTGCAACCTACAAGCGAGTCCCAATCAATTTTCGTTATCGTTAAACCGGATATACCGTGGCGGACAATACGCCAGCGTATCGACTGTATTTTACCAGCGAGTTGATCTATTTGTAAATTTATTTCAATCTCCCGGAATGGTGAACACAAAACTGTTGAGTGCAGATTTGCCGTCACCGTGTTGATTATTGTTGCGCGAAAATTTCAGTGTTTTTCGAAAGAACTTCTGGAGATATTTCGAAACAGATCGTTCCACCGAGTTAATTTATGAAACTCGTAAAACCACGTTTGACTCTTGTTCTTTCACGCAGTTCCCCTGTTTGTGTAAAAATATATATTTTACATACAAATATTATATAAAGATATAATATAAGTATATTTATTAATATAATATATAAATTTATATAATATTTATTACAATAATATAATACACTATAATATTATATTATTATAATCATTATATAATATATTATATAATTAAATTTATATAATATATAAATATATAATACATGTATAATTTATATACAAATACATAAATATAATATATATTTTATATACAAATATTCATCGCTCTTTCACCCCTCGGAACCCTTTCACCCTCGCAAACAAAAACCAAAACGTATGAAAACAGAGGAAATTCATCATCGTCACAATTCCCCCCCCCCTCCCCCCTTTCAGTCGTAGTACCACGGAGTGCCATTAATTTCCCAGCAGTCGATACTTTCGAAAGAATCGACTTGGCCAGCGTTCGTCCATTTATTGACGCTCCTTTCACGTTTTTGTATCCACTTCGTGTGCAATGATTCGTGCGTCGCGCAACACGCTCGTGCAACTTCCAACACAGGCACGGCTAGCTATTTACGCGCTACGCGGCGCAGATTTCGCCCTGAGGCAACGCGACACCAAGGTCGAAGCTCTCGCGTTGAAGCTCTCGCAATTTCCACGGCCGGAGGCTGGCTGCTGCCATCAAAACGCGGCACGCAAAGGCTCGGGCAGCTCGTGATTACGACACTGGTTGCAAAACAGGGGACCAGAAGCTTAATCAGCCGACTAACGCCGACGTAGTTCGGGAAATTTCGAGCTTCGAGCGTTTAGGGGGCGCGGTTGGTCGGTGATCGACGACGCATAAATCGACGATCTGACAAATCCCTGGCTTTGCCTGTCGTCTTTTTTTCCTCCCATCGGCGTCGTTATAAGAGTATTAGGGTATCGAATGATTAGGCTTCTGGGTCGCGCGTGTCACTCCTCCGATTGGCTGACGGCTTCAACCTTGTTTCCAGTTGCATTTTCCGTGCACGGCGTTCTATAAATTGCGATACAATTCTACTTTGAGGGTTGACGTTTCTTTTTTTCTTTTTTCCAACATTCCTGGACTGGAATCGTGCAATTAGGATTGACTTTTGCTTTAAACGGAGATTGTGTATTTAAATGAAACGTTTAAATGTTTAAATATTCAAGTGTGTACGTTGTAAAATTTACAAATGACTCGAAGCAGCTTTGCATGAATTTTAAATGCACTTTCTGGAGGATTTGTTTTAATTCTTGATGTGTGACACACAAGCTTATATTTAATGACAAATTTTATATCAAATTTGACGCATTTACTCATTTATTCATTTAATACGCTAAATGTGTAGTACACTGAAGTAGTCAAGCGCTGTAAGTAGAATAAGGACTCATTTGTCAGACAAGTATTCAAAATTAATTTTTTTCGAAAACTGAGTTTCATATTGTATACTTTCAATTCGTGCAGTCCTTCATTCACCTACTCGACACTTTTACTATCACAGATCACTCAGTATATGTGTGTGTGTATATATATATATTAAGGAGTGTGTGTTGGTAACGTTAAATATTTAGCTTCTGTGAGGGATGCAGGTGCTAAGTGAAGCTTAACGATATTAGCCGCTGTCTGGAAGGTTCATAACGATCAGCATCAAATTACGGTGTCCCCTACCGTTGATAAGTACTTGGCTTGCCCCAAGATACCAAAAGTACGGTTTTTATCGTTTTAACGGCTAGACGCTCGATTAAAGAAGACAGAGCCCGATTACGATATCGAATATTTCCAATTAAACACTCTTTTGACGATCATTTTCACGAGAAATTCGATGATATATTTTTAAAGATATCGAAATATAATTGTTACATTCGTGTTTGAAATGTAATTAGGAGAAACAACAAATGTTTACGAAAATCTGTTGGGAAACTATCTCGAAAGAAATGTTCGACGATACCTTTGGAGAAAAGTAGAAAGCAAGAAACACGATTAAAGCGTACCTTCTAAGATACTATTCAGTATGTCTTCTTTAAGAAGAAGTTCGAATCACGTGACTAACTCGTAATATAGTCAGTACGCCTAACTATTCAATAAAAAAAAAAAAAAAAGAAAGAAACAATACATCATCGTCTTTCGAAATTTAAACAAAATTATCAACAGTCTCAAACACCCGCTTCGTATCAAAAACTTATCTACTTTACAGTGTCGCAGGCTTGGTTTGCGATAGTCAAAGATAGTAAGAAACGGCTCGAATTTTCACGCCATGGACTACCAACAGATTTCACTAATCAGAACACTGCCAGATTGGATGCAAAATGGCTTGCAATTTAATTCTGGCTGCGTCAGATGAAACAAAGTCATCCACCCGTCGTGTTGATGCGTTAACAGATATCGCAAAGCGTTCTGAATCAAGTTGACGTGCGAAAGAGGATCAGCCAATTTTCGTTTCGCCGTCCGGCATCCGAATAATTTGCTTCGTGTTAAATTGACTTCTGTTGGGTATACGCTACACGACGAGGCCTTTCGTCGAACGATAAATGAGAAAAAGTGATGAGACTCACCGAACAACGCGGGCGGCTCGACGTCTCGCATCGACAGGCTGGAGGATGCCTGAGACCCGCTTGATTCCGTGCTCTGCATGCATCGTAGCCTTCGTCTCAGTTTCGGCATGTCGAACGGCAGGTCCCTGAGATCGACGCTGGTCGCGCTGCCGGACGTGGTGGCGTCCTGCTGCATGAGCAGCCGCCGCCTCCTTAGCTTCGGCATGTCGAATGGCAGATCGGACAGCTCCGGCTCGTTGTCCACGAGATTGATGTTGTCCAACTGCGGTTTCAACAAGTGGAAGCCGAACGGCTTGCACTTGATGCCGGCCCGCGACTCGATCGAGATGCCGCTGTCCGACCCCTGGATCTCCGCGTCGCCCGACGACGACGACTGCAGCGCCAGATTGATCAGATTCTTGTTCTGCGGCGTGCGCCTCTTCTTGAACGACGTGTCCATCGGCGACGTCACGGAATTGGTGTTTGTGTTTGTGTTTGTGTTGGTGTTGGTGTTGTTCGACGCGGTCACGTTGTTCTCCGTGGTCAGGTTCTCCTCCGGCGATGCTTTCTGCGAGTTGTTGTTGCGATTGTTGTCGGAGGTCTCGGACGCGGGCTCCTGCGACGATTTGTCGGAGATCGGCGACAGTATGTGCAGCTTGTTGGCGTGATGAGTGAGGAAACCGGTCATCGACGGCTGCTGATGATGATGGTAGCAATTGGTGCTGCCGCTGTCGGAGCTGTGGGAGCTGAGGCTGGTGCTGTGACGGCTCTCCGAGCTGCTAGTGGATCTGTTGCCCTCGCTGGTGCTGCTCCGTAGCGACTCCATGCTACCTCCGCTGCTGCTGGTCGCCATGCTCTCCGTGCTCGAGTAGCCGGGTCTGCGTCTGCTGGTCCGCAACTTGAACTCCAACAGGCCGACGTCCCTGCGAGGCCGTAACAGATCGCTCTCGGCCTCGTGGGGCCTGCCCTTGAACTCCATGATCGGCTTGCTCTCGCGGATCAGGCTGCGCGGTCGTTGCCGCTCCTCCCGCGGCCTGCCCTTGAACTCGAGGATCAGCTCCTTGTCGAAACGTCGCCCCTGAGACGACTCCAACGACACGCTGTCCTGTGCGAAACTCTTCGGTCTGCTTTTGATCTCGAGGATGCTGCCCTCGCTGCTCTGAGGCGAGTCCTTCGCCCTCAGCAGAGACTTGACGGGCAGACGGAGATCCTTGAGGCGCGGATGGTCCGGTTGCGAGGGTAGATTCGGCGTGCTGCGTATGTTCAACAACAAATGGTCACGGTTGCCGTGAAATTTGGCGGGCAACGGTGCCGTGGATGGAGGCGACGGTGTATAACCCCGGGCCGGTAACCTCGGCGACCCGGTTTTCTCGTCGCTGGAATTGATCTGGAGGGATTCGATGTCCTGGGACAGAGTAGAAATATTGTCTGATTGCTGCTGTTGCTGCTGCTGCTGCTGCTGCTGCTGCTGTTGCTGAAGACGGCTCGGAATTGGTTTTGGGCGGAGAAGTACGACCTTGCGTCGATCTTTGCTACTGTGGGACTGACCAGCGTACAGGGCTTGCTGCTGTTGCTGTTGTTGTTGTTGTTGCTGCTGCTGCTGCTGCTGCTGCTGCTGTTTCGACGTGTCCGTCGACGAGCTCGTTCTGCTTACTGGTATCGCGCTGCTGCTTCTCATCTGTATTATCAAACGACATTCCTCTTCGTTTCTCAATGAAATCTTTTTCATAAGTATTCGAGGCACGATATTCTACTCTGCGAGAATTAATTAATTGTCGCGGGTCTTTCGAGTATATGGAGAGTTAGTTTGCACAATACGAAGATATAATTAGCCTGTCTAATGAGCGAATTATACGCCTCGACCGCAATTAAAGTCCAATTTGCGCGTGATAGGGAGAGATTGATAGTTCGTGTTCCGAAATCCCGTAACATTTTGAGCTATATTGGACTTTAATTGCTTTTCATTAAAGACCCCTCGCTTCCCTAATATCGCGGCGCAGCGCCAACTCGGGGAAATGAATTCTAAAGCGCAGATGTTTCCGTAAAAACGGTACAATTGTAAATAACCGGGAGTATTAGAATATATGCAACTAAACTTTCAAAAGAAACAGAAAAGACAGAATTGATCAGACCCGATCAATCACAATTCTATGCTTAAAAGTTAAGGAAACAGTGCATTTTACAAAAGTCTGGCAAGACGTCGATCTCGAATTAAACATAAAATGCGCGAAGCAATTCATCCTCTTTCGCAATAACATTGTTCTTTTCATTTTCACATTTTCATCATTATTGCGCCTGTTGTTCTGTATTATTTTATATCATATTTTTACCTTTTCTTTCCTTAATGCTACGTTTCAAGGATATAGCAAACGACTTTCAACAATTCGTCCTCTTTCACAAATATTGTCGCTGTGACATTTACATTTTTTCATTTCTTTCTTTCTTTCTCCTTCTTTTCCCACACATCCCCAACGTAGTTTCTTTTTCCTTTCCCCACCAAGTAGGCGAATGAACGAGAGAAAGCAAAAGTGGGAAATGGGCACGTACCTGGGAATGCAGCACGGGATGATTGGTAACCCGATCGAGGTCGTCGAGGTCGTCGTCAGAGCGATTGACCTTGCAGTCGAAGGCCGTCTCGTAGAGGTGACGTTGCCTAGCCATCTCTTCCTCGTCTTCCTCCAGCTCCACGTCCTCCTCCTCCTCTTCCTCGCCCTCGTCCTCTCCCTCCACGTCGTCCTCGTCCTCGACGAGTATCGGCTGCGGGTCTATCCTCCGTGTACGGCGTAGCTTGCGCACCTGGTGCCGCGTTAGCTGCGGCTGCCGTTGATCTAGCTCATCCTCCTCCTCTTCGGCCGATGCGACGCAAGTGCAAACGGTGGTCGGTAGGTCATGGCTCAACAGTCGATGCGGAGGCATGAGGGTGTGATCCCACTCGGTGATGATGCACGACGAGAGGATCTCGTTTCTGGCTGGGACAGCATGCTCGCTCCCCGACGTGGGGCTCACTAGATCCTGACTTTGATAATGCTGTTGTGACTGTAACGGATAGTGCTGCTGGTACAGCTGTAGCTGCAGCTGTAGCTGCTGTTGTTGCTGTGATTGCTGATAATGTTGCGACTGTAGCTGCTGTTGGTGTTGTTGCTGCTGCTGTTGGTGTTGCTGTTGCTGAGACGAATAGGAACCCCCATCACCCGCCACCGAGTTTCTCTTTGGTATACCGGGTGTTCGTGAACGTTCACCCGGTACGTCGAGACTGACGCTCTTTCTGTACCTGTTCGGCTGCGACTTGCTCACTTGCTCCGGTACCTTGAACAGGTCACCGTAGTAATAGGGCGATGGATGACGGACCGGTTGATTAGACTCGGTGGGCGACTGATCCGCGAGATGCACCAGGGCTACGCAGTCCACCGCAGCGATCCCGTCGGTCGAGTTCAAGTCCCTCTCTCTGTCTACTGACGGAGCGCGAGTCGAGGAAGACGCGTACAGGCTGTTCTTGCGCTTTCTGATACCCACTCGACGACCATCCTCGTCATCCTCGCAGGAGGAGCCTGAGGCCGATGGATCTGCAACGAATAGAATACCAAATAGAATGCTCCGTCGAGCGTCGTCCATTGTACGTGACATGTATCTACACGCGTATCTTCGTGCAAGCTTCGGGCCCCTATTAATCTTTCCTTCGTACGACAAGCGCCATCCGGTTCTCATAAAGCTGGATGTACGCGATACACGTACGACGGAGAGGATGGGAAAATTCACGTCGAAGAATGTCGAAGTCTGTGTAAGGGTCCTGTGTACCTTTGGCAAAACGAAAACGACGCGGAATTTTCATAATCGTTCCCGTTATGAGAGCATCGGCTACTCTAGACTGTTGGAAGGCAGAGAGTAGAGAGACGGGAGACGAAATTGCCGTGAAATGGCAGGCTGGCCTCCTTAAAAATCACTTGTTCGCCCGGCGAGATATTACCGTAATGGTGTTTCTGGCCGGCTGACACGGCCTCTATCATCCTTCTATTCCCCTCTCGTCGCGCACTTTCGCTCGTTTCGACGCGCCGGTTCGTTCGTGGATCGTCTCGTACCACCGTGTCACGAAGAGAGAAAGAGAGAAAGAAAGAAAGAGAAAAAAAGGAAAACGGAAATCGGCTGGTTGGATCGGAGGTGGTGGGAAATTACGTGGACACCCGGTGCATTAGCGAAGCAACGTGCACGCGCGGTATAGACGAAAGGACTGGAGATAATGGGAGCATTATGCTCGACCGGAGGGCTCTGCCGAAATCCCTCCCCGCTGCTCCTTAGCTGGGGTGGTAAGTACAAGAGGCACACCATAAACCACGCCAGAAGCTGTTTCTGACAGGAACCGCCTTCCCAGATCTCGCGAGAAACTTTCCCAAATGGAGGCAAAAAATTATTATCGGGATCCCTGTCTGATCTCTTGGGCGCCACTGTCTCGTCGAATCGTGCGATGATGTTTAATAGGATGTCGATCCGTCGTCGATTTAAATTAATCCTCTATAGTCTGGTGCGACTGAGATCACGTACTAATATGTCGACATCTTATTGATTTGTTACGGTTATTTGTAACAAATAACGACTCTTTGGTAGCAAGTAACACTCTTGGTTAGCCAGTGCTGTCTCTAACCAATGTAAAGAAGTAAATGTTACCTCGAAATAAATTTACAGGGCCATAGAGGGTTAAAGCAATTCGATCAACTGTATTTTCTTGACACGAGAGTAACTTTACCTTTGTTTGAAGATAATTGTTTTATTTTTGAGATAACTGATAAAACGATACCATTCACTTGAAAATAATTGTTTAAGCAGTATCCAGATTATAAATTAACACGAGGTATGTGATAATATTGACATAGACAATAGAATGGAATGGATGTCTGACTAATAATATGTTACATCACTGACGACTCCTTCTCAAAGATATTCCTCCAAATAACAGCAAGTTTACAAATTAATATGTTCATCTACGACATAATAACACTCAATTTGTAATTTGTGTGTGACGTAAATATAAATGTCTAACTAATGATGCATTATATCACTATGAAGAATTAGGAGTAGAATAAAATTTTCAGAAATACTTTTTCCAACGACATCGAAACAATAAATTAGCACAACGTTTATTTTCAACACAATAATATTCAATCTATAACCTCTGAAAACGGAAACGTCCGACTAATGATACGTCGTATCACTGGCGAAGATTACTTAGCATCAAATTATACGTAACATCAATTTTTCTAAAAGACACTGAAACAATCACGGCTGTTTAAGCGTGATTCATAACTGCAGTAATAAAGGAACGAGGAAATATTAATTCTTGGCGTTGAGCATGGCGAACTTGCTACGTATTTCCAGGCAGTTTCATTATCACGAAATCCGCGAAATTTCGTTCTACCAGTTCGTGTATATATATATATATTATATATATATATAAAAATATATATATATAAAATAAAAGACCGCATTTAAAAACGTTGAAACGCGAAATGAGAAATTAATTCCTGAACAATGAATCTGCGAAATTATAACACGCGCGCGTTCCCTTTCACGAAATTACAGGGACGCTCCCGCACACTTCCCTTTTCATCTTTCACCTTCCGGTTTTATAATTCGCCCTACCACCGTCACAATGAACGACGGAGCGTACGAAGATTGAATCGAACCATTCATCCCGCAGGAAGGACAAAGCATTCGTCTGTAGAGGAATCTTCGAAAAAGTAAGAAAGCAGAAGCGGGGAGAGAATTTTCTAATTAATTGACACTTCACTATCCATTCAAATCTGTATTTGAATTTTTCATGATTGCATATAATGATATTGCAATGATAATACTTATTGCTGTACAATAATATAATTGTATATTATACTAAAGGAACGAAAAGAAGAATTTCAGAGGAATTCTTGAAAAAAATGGAAGAGCAGAAATCTATTCAAATCTGTATTTGAATTTTTCACGACCGTATATGATAATAATAATAAGACTTATTGTTGTACAATAATACAACTGTATATTACAATACATAAAAAGAACGGAGAGGAACTCAGAGAAATTTGTGAAAAAATGACAGGACAGAAGCGAAGAAAGAATTATTTTTTAATTAATTAACACGTCACCATTGAAGCCTGTGTTTGAATTTTTCATTATACAAAAAGAACAAAGGATTCATCAATAGAGGAATTTTCGAAAAAATGAAAGTGCAGAAATAAAGAGAATTTTCTAATTAATTAATATGACCATCATCCTGTACTTGAATTTTTCATGACTATATATAAATGGTCAAAAGTAACCATTTTCCTAGTAAGAAATATTTATGGCAGATTAAAAATTGGAATGTTGAACGCGAAGCAGAAGTTGTGTAATTGCTTTTACGAATTTAATACGTGAAATTTAATACGTGAAATGTTTGAAGACACGAGAAGGCTGTTCGCAGATGAAAAAAAAGAGGATCACCTTGCAACCGCTCGATGAGCATGGCGAATTGATGCATTGTTGAAATGGCGCACGCCCGAAACATCCATCATGTTTCCGTGTCAACGACGTTAACGTTCATGTTGGATGCACAGAAAAAAAAAAAAGAGAAACGAAAGTACGATATCCCTCTTGAAGCTTCACAGCGATATCGGTGGGAACGTTGCTCGTGAACTACTGACATTTTCGAATTTATACAGGAATAAAGAGAGTGTCGTTGCTTTCCAAAATTAATTCTCATCAATAGGAAAGAAATTCCGTAATTTTCTTTTCGAAAAGGAAATATCGAGCCTTCAAGAAACCAACGACGATATTACCAATTTTCAAAAATATTCCACGCGCGTATCAATAAAGACATTTCTAAATCGTCTCACACACGTTCGACGTGACAGGATGAAACGATCTACCAACTTCACAAGAGATTCTTTGGTACATGTACAAATCTAGTAAAATCCCTCCAAAAGTATTAGGACATCTGCTTATTCGGTATAAATTGCAATTTTTTCGTGGATGCGTAGCTATAAGAAAACCCATTGCTAAGACCACAAAATAAAGTGAAAAGACTACAGTGGGCTAAAAAATATCAAAATTGGTTAGTTGAAGAGTGGAAAAATGTTTTATGAAGCGACGAATCTAAATTAAAAGGCTTTCGGTTGCAAGCGGCGAGCTTATGTTTCTAGAAGACCTCAAGAAAAAATGATTCCTGATTACTGTATCGTCATCCACATGTTAAACACAGAAAGGCGGTCAATAATGGTCTGGAGGTGTATTGGAACAAATAGTGTTGGTGATTTAATAAAAATCGAAGAGAACATTATTTGTTTATTTTACGTACTCATGCCATATATATCATCTGGGAGGCGATTAATAGGCCAAAATTTTATTTTCATGCATGACAACGATCCCAAGCACACTACAAGGGTTTATAAAGACCATTTGCAACATTTAGAACAGAATGATGAATCAGAAATAATGCATTAGCTCCCTCAATCCCTCGATCCGAACCCAAAGAGAAGATTTGGGATGAATTAGATCGGAAAATCCGTGAAGAGTGTCCAAAGTCTCAAAATAACTTATGGAACAAACTACAAAATGCATGGAACCAAATAGTACCAGAAACAAAACTAATAAAACAGATGCCGAAATTAGTCGAATAAATAATTAAAAAACGCGGTGGATATATCGACGAAAAGAAAATTTAACTTTTCTTGTGCAAAATTAATGTTATTATTACTATAATGTAAACTATTACATACTTCTACCAGGTTAATATAACTAACTTGGAAACAAATTTAAGATGTTATATTTTCCAACGACATCGAAACAATAAATTAACACGATGTTTATTTTCAACGCAATAACATTCAATCTGTAACCTCTGAAAACAGAAACGTCTGACTAATGATACATTGTATCACTAACAAAGGTGCAAAATTAATGTTATTATTACTATAATGTAAACTATTATATACTTCTCCCAGCTTAATATAACTAACTTTGAAACAAATTTAAGATGTTATATTTTCCAACGACATCGAAACAATAAATTAACACGATAACAATGATATTCAATCTATAACCTCTGAAAACAAAAACGTCTAACTAATGATACATTGTATCACTAATGAAGGTGCAAAATTAATGTTATAATTATTATTATGTAAACTATATATACCTCTCGCAGCTTAATATAACTAACTTTGAAACAAATTTAAGATATTATAACAATTTCCTAATGGTTTCCTAAATTTATTTCATTTTCTGTGAGTGTCCTAATATTTTTCGAGAGAGGGTGTACACGCGTGAATGTCCACGAAGTGTGCGTAACAAGCCCAGAAAAGACAGAGGAATTTTTTTAATATCCGTTAAACGCACGTTCGCCCCTCGACGCAGGTTACAAAGTACGATGAATATTGAAACAGAAGCGAATTCTTCGTGGCAGAAGAGAACTGCCCGTTGGCGGTTGCTTTATGAGTCGTCGCAGCATTCCTGTCAGACGGAGCCGTAAAACGAGCTGAAAACACAATATAATATACGGTCCGCGGTTAGCGCGAAAAATTATATCAGAGCGACAGCGTTCCCCGAAAGGGTTAGTCGCCAAAGGATATAGAGAGGTAGCATGAATATGCATCGACAGCTGGCTCGTCCGGATTCGTTTTACGCAAGACGACACCGGATCAAATCTGGAGAGAAATAAACGTATTAAGGAAACCGCCTGCTCGTGCTGGTTGATTGCTTCCTAAACGGGAAATCGATATCACGCGGAGGGGGGCGTATCAAGCCAGAAGAAGGAAATTAAACGCGGACCCGCGACGTTCCCATCAAGAAAACGTCGTCGGCCATCGATTCGGATACAAATTAAATCGCTAATGCGATTGTTCCGCGAGCAACAACCAAAGTTTCGCGAAAGTTTCTTTCGTTCATCGAGGTGTTCACAAAGTAGCATCGACGAAGATTAAATTGTGCAAAGGAAAAATCACTTGAAATGGAAGTTAATATTGGAAGTGAAGTAAAGAACTTTAATATACCCGCGTGTTAAATTATATGGATCGTTGAACACAGTTCGAACATAGTGGATTTCTGAATTAGAAAATATGGAGGCAATAGGCGCCGCGTTCGAAATTCAGAGGTCACGATCGTTATTTCCTCTGATTTTATAGACATCAGTGATTACAATTGTAATTCACAAAGCAAGTCGCTGGAACCATTGACACAAACTACTCGTTTACGTCTGAGCTCGACTGTGCCTGAATCGTCAACCCAAACTACTTGCAATTACAATCTGACTCGAAATCAACTAGTAATATACTCGTCCATAACTCGACTTTGATAAAATAATTTCATTACCAAAATGAATTCGTTCTCTATCAACCATTCTCAAACTCCTCGACAACTTTATTGCGCGATACTCTTGAAATTTCAATCAAGCCACATTTTATCGAGCCATTTACGAAGCAGCAATGACGAAAAATCGATGCAATTTAAAAAATTAAAAAAACAAATTTTTCTATTAAAAAAAACCATAGAAAATATTCCTAACAACGAATAACCACTCCAAATTAGATTTAAAGGAATATGCGAGAAAGCCAGGCGCATAATGGAAAGTTCGTTTGAGGTCGCTCGAAGCGCGATTAGTTGTGTCGCACGTGCACCATTTTCAATCATCCCCCGTCGGATCAGCGGAACTCGTTCGACCAGTTTCGCTCGAAGGACGAGTACAGTGCACGTGTACACATACACGTACACACACAGACGCACGTTATCCTGGCGTAAGGCCAAATTGCACCGATATTAATTACCGATCGATAATCAGATTTGCGAGTTATCCGCATGCTGCAGAAAGGTAGCGGGCTGCGCGAGAAAGTGGCCGAACGTTACCGAGCCGTCGAATAAATTATAAAGCGAGACCTATAAAGCTGCTATCAGACTCGACCGAAACGAATGATGCATGCGTCGCAAGAACGCAACTGGCTCGATGAAAACCCGGTGGATAATTCCGGTAGGCGAGAGTGTATGCGAGCCAGTGAGCGGTCGTTTGAGCGCTTAGCGAGTGATGTATCGCGCACGAGAACACCGAGTGCGTAAACACGTCCCACGCTAAGGTGGCCGTATTACGCGGTGAGTTATCGAGTAGCGCGAGTCGCAAGGGCAAACCGACGAGATCGATGCACACAATGGCGCAGGCGAAATGTTTGTTTGAACTCGGTGTTTCTCGTTCACTGTTTGATGAACAACCATATTGATATATTAATAGGCGCTAACACCTTGCGCCGGCAACTTGGTTCGCGGACCATAACGAGCAACCGAACCGTATACAATAATTCGTCGCTTTCTTCTTCAACTCGTCGGTATGACATCACTGGATAGAAATTACTGAGAAGTAATAGATTTATCATTTACTTTGTCTACTTTGTTTTACTTAAATATACTTAAAGCTGAGAAAATATTACAATTTTGGGAGAAAAAATTCTCGACGTGCGTGGCCTCGATGGCGTTATTCTAGCGCAAGAGGTTAACAGTCGATGCTGTTGGATGTAAGAGTTAAAAAAAACATCTGTCGATGCAACTGTTGCGGCATTTTTGTTTCTTGCTGATTTCGATACGAACTTTGACAATTTTCATTGATCGTGTCACATTTTCAATACGTTTTTAACTGAACTTCGTAAAAGAAGTAATACAACTATATTTAACAGTCGATGCTTCTGGATTTAAGCAACTGTTGCGACACTTTTGTTTCTTAATGACTCTGAGAAGTTTAATTGATCGTATAACGTTTCGAATATGTTTGTAATTCAACTCCATAAAAGAATCCATTATTAAGAAGTAATAAACTTGTCATTTGTTTCGCATGGGTTACATTTAATATAATTGTACAGATCGTATAACTGTATATATTTCTTACATACTGTAGCATCAATCGTAGGTTCAACCCCTTACGCTGGCAACTGATTCGCGGACCATAACGAGTGACCGAATCGAGAAAATTAACAGTTAAACTGAGAAACAAGTTGAAACTGAGAAAATGTAATTTGGGACTCTAAAGAAGTTCTCGACGTGCGTTACTGGTTAAAGTACAGGAGTGTGGATTGATTGGGTTGAAATAATTATAATCGACTGATCGCAGCGACGTATTTGATTAATATTCGTCCAAGTGTTGTAGTATTTATAATAGTTTGTATAATCATGAGGAATTTCAATGTATATTAAAATATATTTGTTGTGATTATCCATTCGATTTCTCGAGAATTGAACTTGATCTATATTCGCAGAAATTAGATAATCAAGTAAGAATAATATTTAGAATGACACGTGGAATGACTAATGGACTTAAATTTCACTTCTTTACAGCCATATAAAACACGAAACCAGCATAGATCTACAGTTTCCACATTCTGGTACCATTAATCATTATTTGACAATTAGCAGAATCTCCACTGTCGACGATCGCGTAATAAGTAGTATGAGAAGTACAAGTCAAACGCCTCGAGGAGAGCAACGAGAAACGCACAGGGTTTGCGTAAATACACCGTGGTTGCGTAACACAGGTGTCAAGATAGAATTGAACTGAATCCTATATTCATTTGCAGAAATTAGAAAATCGACTAAACATAATATTTAGAATGACTAATAAAATATACTCCACTACTTGGCAGCTCTATAAAACACGAAACCGACATAAACTTACAACTTCTCTGTTCTGCACTCGTCTGCAGAAATAAGAAAATCGACTAAAAATAATATTTAGAATGACTAATGAAATAAACTCCACTACTTGGCAGCTCTATAAAACACGAAACCGACATAAACTTACAACTTCTCTGTTCTGCACTCGTCTGCAGAAATAAGAAAATCGACTAAAAATAATATTTAGAATGACTAATGAAATAAACTCCACTTCTTCGCAGCTCTATAAAACACGAAATCAGCATGAACTTGCTTCTCTATTCCGGTTCCATCAATCAACGTCTGACAATTAACACACTCTTCGTTATCAACGATCGAGTACAAGATAGATCCAGCAAGTAGTACGAGAAGTACAAGTCAGACATCGAGGACTTTGGAGAAATGGACCGGGTTGCGTAACGCAGGTGACAAGAGAGACGGAATTCACGCGGGAACGAATCGATAGCAGGATGGAGAAAGCGTTGGTGAATGAACAAACGTGACAGAGGCGCGCTCGAATGGACGAGATATGAATATATGTATGCGTGGCTCGCGAACGACGAGACGAACGCTCGGAGGGACGCGTGACGTAGAAATAGACTGCACGCGCATACATTTAGGGTTCGGTTATGCACTCGAAGGGTGTACCGTCTACCCCTAATGAATCTATTAGTGCCGGCGAGCGACGACCCCTGGCTGGCAATCGCCACAGATAACGCGCGCCGCTGTTACGCGTCGCGTGCACGCTCTGTTTACACGTACCGTCAGATAAGTCGACGAAATATTCAGCGGATTACTCCCCAGAACCGATATTAACCCTCTCGCTTGCTACCGGCGATATTAAGCCTTTTGTTGTCCGAGTCATTCACTGCATGCTCCACGAACCTCCATGTTGATCGAGCACAGATGGATCAAAAATCGAGTTAATCGAGCTATTGTGAGTGAAGGATCATTGAAGATGTTTGACAGATAGTTTAATCTCAAGGGAAATTAGTTGCGCTGGTCGTATAATTGTAGAATTGTGAAAATTTTTCTTATCGGTCTCATTATTTCTACATTGCAATTGCACAAAACAGCGAGTTCTGAGAGTGAAAATACCAAGATGTATTAAACTCAGTTAATTCCCACTTCCAAAGGTACTGCCTGTCACCGTGGATTTTCAATATAGTACTTTCTGATACTACTCGAAAGAAGTTGAACTGAAAACATATATTTAGATTTATAATATATATTCAAGTCATTTACTTCCGACATAATTATTAAAATAAATTAACTCTGATACAATGGGTAACAAAATAAATTTCACTTATTTATTTAAAAAAAAATTAATTTCCATTACTTTAAATTATTAATAATATTATTAATTTCTAATTATTACTAAAATATATTATATTAATTAAAATTATATATATATACATACATAAATAAATTTATATTTTAAGTTTTAAAAAGAGTTTATGAGGATCTTTGGAGATAACTGATCAATCAATTAACTTTCTTTTCAAGTTCATTATGAATGCATTGTGAAAAACTTTAACAAAGAATACTTTTAATCATAACGAGCGATCTAAGCTATGCGGACGGATAGATGGGACGTGTTTCGACACGAGAAGTCTTCAACTAGAACGAATCGATTAAACTTGAGAGATAACGACGTTGAAGATCGCAATTTCTGACGAGCCCAGTGCCAAGGTCGTACTTGTTCCAACGACGGCGTATCGAAATTCGTTTATCGATATATCCGTGCAACGATCTCGACCTGTTTAGAATTATATAATGGACGATTAAGCTGATTGCCCGTGGAGATTGCCCACGGCGCAACCGATTGTTTTGTTCGGCCTAACGAACTTGTATTGGTGAATGTTAATTGCTGAGATAATGAGTCACTAGGATATAGCACATCGGAGGTAATATATAAAGTGAATTGCTCGCTATCGGAAAAACTGCTCAATTCCTTCAATTTTGCTTTTAATATACAAAAATTATTCGTTCTTTCGAAAAATTAATATTACATTTTCAATTATTATGTTATTACAGTAAGAAACGTAAAGTTAATGTGTTTGACAACTGATGATTAATCATTTAGGATGACCATATGTAACAATTTCGACTAATTAATAACTGTTGATTAACAATTAATTGAAATTTTGACTAACTAGTCAGAATTCTCTGATCGACGACTATTTATAACAATCAATCAAGCTATTATGGACCTGTGCCCCACTCTGTTGCAAAATTATAATCGGTAAATACCGGATGACTGCAATACATGTAATTATTCCTGTCATAATATTTCTTCTTCCAGAGTAAACAGCATCCAGCCCTCGCATTCACGTGTTACTATAAACAAAACGGGAGGGTGCTTGGAATCTCCAATGATTTCCGCGTTCAAACAAAGTATCGCGATCACTCTTATGAGCACTTATTTCATTAAATTATATATTATATATTATATATATATACATATATAATTTAGTGAAATTTATGTATATATATGTATATTTAATGAAATTTATATATATATATACATATAAATTATATAAATTATATTTTCTCAAATTCGACAATGACAAAAGAGCCGATCGTTCAGAACTCGCCAGTTTGCTTTCTGGCGGCGTCAAGCACGTCGATTTAAATTCTCGCGGAGGATGAAAGGAAGAAAACGATTCGAGGATCACCGGGCTAACAACGGTCGCGACGCCGTCGACGCGTTTACGAAGCATTTCTCTCGGAAGATAACGTGCAAACGGGAAACGTGCCGCGCAGAATACGATAATCCAGGAATAAAACGTCCGGGATTTCATCAGTCCTATAAAAACCTCCGAACTGTCACTTATACAATCTTCCATTTCCCTTTTCCCCGGGCGCGACTCGGGGAGCGAAGGCAGGCAATGACGAGAGAAATTCCGAGCGAAAGCTTTATAAAAGAGAGAGCAAGCCTCATCGCCCTCGGAGCGCCCACTTCACTCTGCTTTTTATTAGATATTGTCCTCGTAACATAACCCCCGGGCGAGGGCTTCCCCGCCGCGGAATATGTGGATCGTAGGGTTGTATCGTCGGAGAAGAAGAGAAAAAAGGAAGAAAAGAAAAAAAGGAAAGGGAAGGAAGGAAGAAGGGGATCATCGAGAAGAAAGAGAAGGAACCTTAAACGAAATCACCTTGGCGTTGGTGAAACCTTGGGGTTTCTTAGGCGGCGGCTAAAGATTACGCCCGGTCTTTCGGCGACACGACGAAACGAAAGCCAATCTCGGTTATTGGTTCCGGTATAGCAGAATTCATGGGCACCGGCCACGGAATTGGACAAATCGCGCGGCTGAAATGTGTCAGCCGTGTCAAGGGTCATCGAACGATCGGGTTAACCTGCCCGGCCGATTTAATAGGTCTCCGATACCGTGGGGCTTCCACGATACGGCGTCGTTCGCTCTTTTAATCACTCGTTTCGCTCCCTCGATCGCCGGATACGTTTCATTTTATAGCCGCTCGTTCGCTCGGATCGCAGGATTTATAATCACGTGTGTCGAATTCCTTCGCGGTGGTAGACATTGAAGTTGAAGATGCACGTGAAATTTGATGATCACTTCCGGCATGTGCTTTAAATATTTTCAGACGCGAAAGATGCAAGTGATCAATTGGAATCTTTCAGATAAGAGACAATCAATTTCATTAACATCACATTACGTGTTGGTGACGTAATTTACAAAAATCGGCTTTGTCAAATAAATCGTACGATTTGTACAGGAAAACGAGATACGTATAATTTTAAATTTCTCGGAAACTTTATTTAATTTTTAAGTAACCCGACTGTAAAAAGTTGGGGCTTTATTTCTTATATATTTATTATGTTAATGTTAATACAATATTGCTTCCTCTTTTGTATCTGGCACGCTCTTATTATAACATGTTCCTTCTTCTTAGAACTTCTTTTGTTTCACACCATTAGTCACACACACACACACACACACACACACTTGTTTTTCTTATGTCCTCTCTCGCATACCAAATGTCAACCACAACGCACAATCACAAACGTATTAATATTTTCCTAATACCGGTAATTTCAAATATTTTCATCGTACAAAAGGAAAAAAACACACTAAGTAGCCAGAATCGAACGAATCCCCTTTTCGACATCTCATTCTTGGGAATACTCATCCCTGCGAGAAAGTATAATGCAAATAAGTATCGAGAAAACGCAATTAAAACTTTCTTTCAATACGAACAATATCGATCTCAATATCTCACTGAGGTTTCTTTGAAGACTCGAAGACCATCGTAGACCCTCCCCCTCCCCTTCTTACCTTTTAATGCTCATTCCCTTAAAGCGGAAAGTAACTACTAACGAGTCAAGGTTACGGAGGCCAGTACAAAGAAAAGATGAATTAAGCTACGAGGTAAGAGATTTACTTTGAAAGCAAGCCGTCCCTCCGCGTGGTGTACATAAAGAACGCCAGCGAATATTCCATTAGAGGATGATTGAAATAGCCCCTGATTACAGAGATATCATGACTCTTTGACCGTGGCACCCCTGCCTTACCGTCTTTTCGATCGCCCCCCCCCCTCCCTCAATCCGGGCTGATACTTTGCAACGCGACGTACAAAATTTTATACTTCGAGATCAGAATTTTTAATTTACGAAAAACGTTGTTTTCGTTAAAGAAAGTTTTGAACGATAACAACGATAATTTCTAAAAATTCTGAAAGATCTGAAATATTCAAAGATTTCAAACATTTTCGATTTATTTACGCGCTCAGTTTGCAAATGTAAACACGCGAGAGAAATTCTTTCTTCATTTTAAATATCTGTACGTAAACGTAAACTTCTGATTATAAATCAGATTCACAAATTCAAATTCAATCAAAAATACGTAACAAACAGAATCAAGCTGCAAGTCGATCAAATGAATCCAAAATTCCGCTGTGCAACCGACTGACAAACACACCGTACGTTTGTTCCCACTGTGAATATACCTATACATTCCCCTTTTCTCCGATCTCAAGCTCAATCAGAAATACACAGAACAGCATGAAACCGCGAATCAATCGAGCAAAAACTCAAAATTTCGTTTCCTCGTTCGGTCTCTTTCGTGTCATTAGCTCACTCGCTCCCACAGCTTGTCGTTGTCCGCAGCTTATCACGAGCTTCATAAAAGATGCAACGAAAGATCGCAGATGAGATCGTTTGGCGGGCGGGTAAATATAAAAAGGCGCGAGGAGCAACGAGAAGAAAAGGAGCAACGCCTTTGAGCGTTTTGAGTGGCAATTACTCGGGCCTGTCCTCAAATTACTTACTCCAGTAATTTTGCTCTGTCGTCGCGGCCCGCTCTTCCTTCAGCCGTCGCGTCGTCCCTTTCGACTGTCATCCCCTATCCGGGGTGGAGCTTTATCCTCTTCAGTGAGTCACGCGGCCGGAAATTATCTTAAAATGCCGTTCGCCGGCACGCTGCTCAAAAGAGGAGCCTCGTCTTACGCAGTTTTTCAGTCGAGGAGATGTCAATACGGCGCGAGAAGGAAAGGAGAACGATGCCGGGAAGTTGGCGCGGAAGAAAGACGTTCCTTCTTCCTTTTTTTCTCTTCTTCGTCTTTTCGCAAGGAGCAGACCAACTTCTGCCCTTTGTGGCTCGTCCCTCGATTTCGTGCAGGGAATTTCCAAGGAAACGGGCTAACCTGCCGCGGCCGCGCGCTTTGAAACGACTCTCGCGTTCGGGTTGAAAAGTATACCGGGTAGATAAGCACAATGCGTATCCGGTTGTTTGACTGCCAGACGCTGTGCAAAAGTTGTTAGCTTCCAGCGACTTGGCCGCTCGCGTCTCGGGACACTGTTTCTCGTTAGCTACGCCGCGAGAAAATTTCGATTCTAAAGCGCGGAGCGGAGAGCAGCATTGTTTCTAAAACGACTGTTGCGATATTGTTGCAACTGCACGTGTAGCATGCATGTATACATGCTTTCAGTCTTTTGTATTTCTAGAGATATGTTGCAGTTATTTTTAATGAAATTGTTTCAACTGTTTCAACTACACGTACATGTTTCCAGTCTTCTATATTTTTAGAGACGTGTTGGAGTTATTTTTAATGAAACGATACATTTCTACGCAAAATTAATAGTGAGACGAAAATTCAAGAAAAGACGTATAAAGCGTTTAAAATTCCTTCAGTTAAAAGTTCAAGTATTTTTAATTGTGAAAACAAAAGTTGTACTCATATATAAATTATATTGTACTGTAAATTATCAATATAGAATTATTACAATACATTTGTTACAATTATTATAATGATATATACACATATCAATTGTTTATTTATATTGACATTTATATATTTTTAACTGTCAAGAATGAATTTGGAAGTGTGTGATATTAATTCAAACTAATCGAACGCTTGATACAAAACTTTCGAAACGAGATTAATTTCAAACGAGAAACAAGTACGCCAGACAACAGAGAAGTCAAACAGCAAATTCGGTAAATGGCAACCTGTCGACAGAGAACTCTGCTGTTCCCGTGGCTGTACGTCCAAACGAAAATCCCCTGCCGGAACAAGTGACGGCATCTTCAGCCTCGACAACTTCGCGAGCCAGCTTCCGACTGATTTCGACGAATGCTCGATCGCTGCATGAGCGAGCGCCTGTACGCTACGATGGCCGAGTTTAATCCGTCGAATTTCCACGAAATTTCCAGCTGCTCCTCTCCGGGGGGGGAGGTGGGGGGGGGGAGGGGAGAAGACGCATCGAGTGGGTACTGGCTTCACGGGCGAAACTTTCCCCGGCGAGCTGCCGAATGTCCAAATCCAATATCGTGGCTGTACGCCGCGGCTAAATTGAACGCTCGATCTAATTTAACTGGATCCAAACTGCCTTATCGGTTGCGCCCGAGTCTCTCCGCCTCCGCACCTGAGGATTCCACGGGATGAACGAAAGAACGGTTGTACCGTGAAGTTTATAAGATTACACCTCATTCTCGAAATTCCGTTTTCGCTTTATTCATGAGAGAGGATTAATGAATATGATAGGTAAAGCGAAGAGAGAGAGAGAGAGAGAGAGAAGTAAAAGACAGTTTCGGGGCTTCTCAAACTACCTAAAGAGATAAACTCTCTCTTTTAACTTTCTATGGTTTAATTCTTTAAACTTTGAATAAGTTTCATTTTCCTTTTTCTTTTAATTTAATTTCACTTTCCAAGCCTTGATGTTTCTTTCTATCAACAATAGTTACTATGTTAGTTATAAGCAATTCGTTTATCAAAGCAAACATAACTGTAAAAAATACTTGTACTTAATTAGGTATCCATTAAGTAGAAGTCAGTGTGTCGTCACTTAAAAGTTACTCGATCATCAACTTCATTTTCTAGAAACTTTTAAACATTAAATGATTTCTTTTCTTTTACATCTCGACGCTTAGTGTTAGTTTCAAGCAGCTCGTTTATCGAAAAAAGCGTAATGTAAATGTAATATAATAAAAAATGTAATATAAATGTGATATAATAAAAAATATAATATAAATATAATATACTACCACACACGAAATGCCCACTTAATTAGATATCTATTAATTATCGACGTATGATCGCTTAAAAATTACTCGATTAACTTCGTTCAAATTTTCGAACACCGACCACCCGGATTAAATTTTTTTCACCGATCATATCCCCCGGATGGAATCAATCAATCTCACGTTTTACACTTTTCATTTATATCGCCAATGCCGCCTGTCGTTCATTTGGCGAATAAAACGAATGAACAATCCCAATTCGGGCAACGCGCGTCTGACCTGTGCGCGACTGATTCTACTTCGAACGTGCACAGTGGCAGCACAAAGGGGAAAAGGGGGTGAGAAAAAGTTGATAGCCTGTAGCGGTGTTTAGTCCGATTGATCCCAGCAGGAATAAAATCAATGTTTGGCCCGGTTGCGAAAGGGTTTCGCGGCAGACGAGGGTGGGAGGAGAGGTGTTCGCAGAGGGTGTCGAAACTGTCGCTCGCAGTGATAGCGACCTCGCTCGGATTATCCACTTCCCTGTCGGTAGACATTGCTCAATTGAAATCTACATCGGTGGTCACACATGAGCACGATCGTTTGCGGAGGACGGGGGGGGGTGGAGAGGTGGGCGCTGGTTAAGGGCGTGAATCTGACGAGTTGCGTTCAGCTTCTCGGTTAACCTGCAAACCTGATCGCGAAAGCAGCCTCTGTTTCTGATTTTCTCCGATTCACCCTTTGTTCGCCCCGTTCCCAACGGCACACGCTTGGATCGTACGCACGGTTTACTTTCGTTTTGCCATTTAATCTTACACCGGCCGTATGTACACGCTTGCCGAATTCGACTGTCGCCGACTCTGTTGATTCAATTTGGGAGGGAACCTGTTCGTCGCTGAAAAACTGAAGGGTTCGAAAAAATCGTAACTTGTTCAATTTCAATCTTTTTTATTTTCTTTTCTCGTAGGTTATAGAAAAAAGAATACTGAAAAAATCCATTAATTATATTTTCAAATAAAATAATAAAAAATTTAAAAAAAAACATGTGTTTGTAAAAGTTATTTTCGTTTTATTTAGTGTTTCAGTGACCACCCTATAGAACGTTTCATCTCTGTGTGTTTGTTACAATACAAGCTGAGATATTTTGTAATATTGCATTATGAAGATGGAAATGACTGAAGGGGACGTCATACTTAAATTTAGCTGATAGCTAAAATTATAAAATTTTTTATAATAAACGTATGGTGTTGTATGATGCAACGTGATATAATGACGTAAGAGGAATAATGAAATTTGAAAAGAAAAAATTTTTGAGGATAGAGGTAGTTGACATTCATTATTATCGAATACATTCATCGAATTATTATTCAAATTCATATATAATTCATATATACCAAACTTTTTACAAAAGTTTATAAAATGGTGAAGGGAATTTTTCAGAAGATTGAAATTATGCGTCATCTTCAACTTCTATATATTACACTATACTTGGTGATTGTTTCAAACGAATTCACGTATTAGAGAAATATAATCAGTAAGATTTCATGCTAAATACCATTTAAACAAGATGATTATTTCCAATGCTATATCATTTTATTTGAAATGATACTTCACCATTTCGTAAATAAATTGTTGGTAGACGATAAAAAAAAATGTTTCCAAGGACAAAGAGCTAAAATGATTGTGAGGTTCCATTTTATCACTGAATTGAAGCATAGAATTAATGGACACTATCAAATAATTCAAAAATATTGTTAAATTTTAAATTGACAGAATTTTTGGCATGTTTGACATAATTACGAATCTTCATTGAATATAAAAAAGCACAGAATTGACTATATACCTTTTATTTTATTTACTTTATTTAGATTAGATAATTGAGCTTGTATAAATCCCTGTTTATGAAGAATTAAACGCATATATTGACATTGCATCAACAATATGTATCAGACTGGTTTACAAATTCAATATCTATAATACCGTGAGTAGTATTATAAACCTTTCAAGAACAGTTAGATTGATGATCTGTATGATGTTGATATATACATAACTTTTACATTAGAAATATTTTCATAAATATTTTTTATTTTCTAAATACTTTTATCAACTAAGAAATATATTATTTTTATCCTTTCGTTGTCTCTATAACGTTTTCCTAATGTAATTCCATCTCACAAAATTATCCCTCGTCACTTACCCCTTGAACTTTCAACTCTTTGTCCAAAAAAAAAAAAAAAAAACAAAAACAAAAAATTCCCACGGAAAACAACAAGCTGAAACAATCTGACGAAGCAGACGACGCGTTTACTCGTCGAGTTACTCGTCCGTGGGATCACTTTCGCCTAAGTGAAGTTTCCACGCGGTGGAAATACCGGCGGTTCTCTCGCGACGACGTCGTTCCAGCCGAAACATCTGACACGGAGATTAGGCTAAGCGTTCGCGAAACGATCTCGCAACGATATGCAAATCGCGGCGCGTAAATGCTAATTGTAATAGCCCATGAAATGAATTCAGGGACCCTTCGAGTCGGGCATGCTCGTTTGTAGGGACGCGGCGTCCTTACAACCAACCTTTGGCTCGGTGCCTCCTCTCGTTTACCGTCGGCAAAATGGCGCCAGTTTTGTTTGAAAATTTTCTTTTCCACCTCGTTCGAAGGTACAGCCGTCAGCAGGGGACCGTCGCGATAAAACGGGGACAAAGCTTTGCCCGCGATTAACAAAAGTGTAAGCCAACAAAGAATCCGTGTAGCTCTCACTGTGGAGCATGCGGTGGAAATTTAATGCGGTACGCGTGCAGCGAGAGAGAGAGAGAGAGAGAGGAACGTTTGTTGTAGTACTCGTCAAAAGATCTTTGTCCCGTTTGCTTGATGACGACGGATGAAATTTTCGAATAGTTCTAAATGGTTTCAAAATGGTGGGGATCGGTTGTGTTGCGTTGGAGTTTACGTACTTCAAAAGTCTTGGAACATTTCTTTATTGTTACTATTCGGTTATATTTCTTCATTCAATTGTATTTTATAATATATAGGATTTACTTGTATTTCGTAATGTATAATATATTCTATTACATAATACATAATATATTGTATTAATATGTATTTATAATAATATATTACAAATATTAATATAATAATAATTTAATAATATATTATTATACAAATATTGTAATTATTGTTGTGACTATTATAATAATTATACATTAATATAATGTGCATAATGCACATCAACATAGCACGTATTTTTTTTACAAAATATTAATAATAAAGCAACACAATACATCGTTACATTTATCGTTGACGCATCGATCGACTTTACAAATTTCATTGGTTCTATGAAATTCGTTATTTAATTATTCCAGTCTTGAAAGACGAGACATTTTCTTTCTCGTTGAAACGTTTCGTTCGTAAAGGAACGCGAAACGCAAAGGCTAGTAAAATATTATCCGGTAATATTTGTTTCGGTGGGAAACACCGCGGGGAAACTCAGTCACGCAGCGGTCCGATAAATACCACTGGAGAAGCTACAAAGAGAAGTTGCCGCGCGTGGTGCTCTCGATAAAATGCTCTCGAACGTTTTCTAAATTTCGCCTCTACGAACTTCTTTCTCGGCCGACAGCGCCGCGCGCGGAAACGAAACAGTGCCCACGAACGTTTAATCGAGTTCTCTTCACGTCGTTCGTCGCTTCTAAAGCGCGCTCGCCAGGAGAGATGTTCAAAAGAGACCGTATCGTTAAAGTTTCAATTTCAGTCGAACGAGTCCATCTTGCATCGAGAAAGATCCCATTCTCCTTCGTCCGATTATCAACGAGTCACCTCGTATCACCGTTGAACGCGACGCGCGCGTACAAAGCGACGGTCACCATGGAGAACATTAAACCACCCGGATGAATCCCGAGAGCGGGGTTTCACGGTACGCGAAACGAAATGATAGGGTTACGATGTTGATTCGCTCGGCAATGGCCACCGCGAATGCCGATAGCCACGAGCTGATGGTCTGTGTTAATACGTTAGAACGGGGTGGGAGGGGAGGGGGGTAGGGGGCTAATGGAATTGCAAACGCGTAAAATTGCTGTCTTTTATTTCGTTGTCGGTGACGGTGACTACGCGGAACGAGCTTACAAAGGAGAACCGCAGGCCTATCGTTGGAAATAAAAGTGGCCTTCTATTTTCGATTTTAAATCACCGTTTGTAGTCTCCAAATTGCTGCTGAAAATTCGCTTCCAGATATTTGCCAACGATTGTTCTTGATACTTGGACAATTACACAAACGTACATCGTACGAAATCCGTTTGAATCGTAATTAATTTGATCGAGTCTTTCGAAGTTATTCAATCGCCGTTGGAGAAAATAAACTTTTGTGAGTTCTTTTGTACCGTTTGCGCTTGGACGAGATGATCAGTTTGGACGAGTATTTCGTACGATGTGATTCAACGACTCCTGTGAGTTGTAATATACGCTCGTAGTAGGTACGATTTAGAAGAAAAAGTAAATTGTAGTCCCGTGGAATGTGGATTTGAAAGTGTCAGTTTTAATTATTCAAACTAGAAGATTAATAAATACATACTTTATGTGATACTTTCAATGCTTTGCTACGGTACAATAACTGATATTTACCGAACACTGAAAAGAAAATCGTCAGACAAGACCGAAGACTTTCTGTGAAAAAAAAAGAGAGAGAAAGTTTTACGAACACTATTTATAAACACTCTTGTGTTTTATGAGCGCTCCCGCTTGAAAATCGAGAGCGTGTCGAGATTGCAAAAGAACCAGCGACTCCTACTAAATAAATATTCTATTCACAATGTATTATTTTCTCACGCTATTTTAATTAGTCGTATTTAAAGATCTAAAAGCCACAACTGCAACAGTCCTGTTTCTCAGAAAAAAGAAATTCGTTTTACCCAGAAAATAATGACCGATCCAAATTTTCCTGAGGAATTTTTGCACAGAGAGTTTTCCCAGTGTGAAAACGTCCGAACATTTAAGACGACACGACGATCAACGACAAAACTCGCTGCCGATGGCTGGGAGACACGCGAATTTCGCCGGGGAAATTACCAACGGATTAAAATCTCTCGCGTAAATCTGTCCGGCGACGAAGCCGAGGCGACGAAGCCATGCGGTTGACAGTTTGTAAATGATCTAGTTTAGCAGGCGAGAAAGCGGGGACCGAAAGGCGAAAGCTCTCGAATGTGGAGCAGAAACGAAAACGTGAAGCGAGAGATTAGGGCGAGCACGTGGAAGGTGGAAGACGGAAATTCGCGATACAATGAAAAGGGAAACCAGGGTAAAGGGTGGAGCTCTCTCTCTCTCTCTCTCTCTTCCATTAACTATTCATCTTCGCGGCAATCTGAAGCCTCTCAACAAACTTTCCACCCTGGCATCGCGTTTTCCAACCCCTTTCTTAGCTTCGAATGCTAAAACTGTCGCATGGCAAATCGCGCGCCAGTTTTGCAAACGGAACACGCGACCGTGACTCTTAATGTCTCTCGCCCGTGAACACGTTCCACGCCACGTTCCATCGGGTTGAACTTCGGATACGGTTATCCGAGGAATAATAGATAGTAATTGCGGCAGTGGCGTGCGCGTGTGAAAGAGAAAGCACGGTAAGTGGGTGGTGAACGGAATTGCGGGTGTTTGCGCGGAAAATGTGAATAAAAGTCGTTGCGTTTCGTCTCTTTGTGCATTTGGTAACAAAAAAAGAAATTTTAAAGATTCAAGGTGATTTAAAAAAATCCGTATTTTCATTTTTATTTTTTAGTTTAGTTAAGTTTTGTTAAAAATAATGAATTTCACGAAATTCTACTAAAAAATAACCTGAAATTCTCTAAAAAAAGAACCTGAATCGTTTTTTCTTCATCCTTTGTGTATAAAATTTTCCTGAACTAAATCTTTCTCTCTCTCTTTCTCTCTCTCTTTTTCTCTAGGCAATTTACAAATCACAAAGTGAATAAAAGTCGTTTTATTTCGTTTCTCTGCGCATTTGTCGCAACCGCACTTTGGTAATAAAAGAAGGAAACTTTAGATGTTACCACCATTGTCAAAAGACGCGTATTTTTATTAAAAACGTAAAATTCCAAGAAATTCTGAAAATTCCAACATACTGAAGCTCTCTAAAAACAAAAACCACTTTAGATCATCCTTTCTTTACCCCCTCCCTTTTTTATAAAATTTTCCTGAAATATATCTCTCTTTTCCTCTTCCTCTCTCAATCTCTCTCTAGAAATTTACAAATCAAACCCAAAGCTCTACAACCCCTTCGAAATCGTTGCAACTCGCGAAACATTTGGAAATTGAAACTTACCCCGCCGGGAGCACGGTAATTACTTTTCTGTGCCGATTATTTAATATGCGCGCGTATAGACAGCTGAGACAATAGACAGCATTTAGCTAGCGTTTGATGTGAATCAAGGGGCCGCCCCTGTCGCACTGGCAACGGATGAACGGACAAACGGACGGACGGACGGACGAACGAACGGACCGACGGACGGCTTGTCATTTGCATACGATGAACCCGCAGCGGCGTTAACTGCTCGGGGACGCGGAACGAGCTACAAGTCACCTGGTACCGGTAATTGAAACGAGGGTAGCTTCCAGCGAGGGTCGATCCAAGAGACAATCAGTATAGGAGAAAGTTCTTTCATCGGTCGAGTAATGACGAGGCCGGTACTTTCCCATCCGTTTCGAGGGAACGAAAGCGCTGATTAACGCCGCTACAATTTCCACCGTGTCCGCTTTACACGATTACTCCTGTGGTTTTGCTTCGTTTTCAACGACGTCTCAACTTGTCAGTCGAGAATTATTACCAAACGGGGGAAATATTGCCATTAACGGTGGAAAACACGTGGTTTTCCAGAAAATTTACATCTCGCGCGAAGGGGAATTATTTTGGAATTCGAGACGAGTGTAACGAGCGAATGAAATATTTTCGAAGACTTTGTGGATTGGGATTATTAGTGTAGAACGTTTTGGTTGAGACATTTCATGCAGAAATATTTAATATTACAAAATTTGGGATTATCGTTGCAAAATGTTACTCTCTCTCCGTTTTCCAAAGTAGTGACTGCGTAATAATTTAATATTGTCAATTTGGCATAGAATTTGATACAAGGATTGTTTCAAAAGCACAGATGAGAATCTTGTTATAAAATATCGTTATTAACAAAGAAAACACGTGACGCAGAAAATTTAAAGTTCAAAGTGAATATCGGGATTGAAAATCATCGCTACGAAATGTTACTTTTCTCGTTCTCTGTTTTCGTTCAGAACAGTGAATCGTAGAAAACACTGTGTCTTGTTGCTTCGCTCGATCTTCGTCCAACCTAATTATCAATACAACCCCGCCGAACCTCCACAAAAAGTAACCGAAAAGTTTAATCGAACCCAGCCCACATCCCTGGTGGAAAAAAAAAGTAGAAGGGGAGACGCGGTTGGCTGGCAATCGTCCCAATCTTAACGGAGAAGAAATCTCTGCTCGATCCTCGCCCCGCGCTACCACCATTCACGCACCTCCGACTCCCGTCCGTTTCATTAGGTTTAATCGGCCGATTTTTAATTACGTGGAACGCCCGAACCCGCTCGAGAACAAGGCAAGAAAAATACCGCGTGTCAAGGGGCCTTGTCGAAGCGGTTGATAAGTCCGTGAAAAGGGTAAAAGGACAGCAGAGTGTGGAGGGAGGGGGGAGGGGGCAAGTACAAAGGGGAGTAGTCGCCCCCGCGTAGCGGAGAACCCCTTGAAACTTTACAGACTGCTAGCTAGTGGAACGAGAGCAGGTCGGATGAGCAAGGGCTGCAGGCAGAGTTTAATTAAATATCACGCGACATATTATGGGACGAGGCCATGGTGTCGTTGGCAAGTAACGTCACCCGCACACCGAAAAGTTCGAACGAAACGGACGCGTTCTGACGCGGCTGGGCCCGCGCGGTTCCGAACGGAAGTGGGCGGAGAGATCACCCGCCAAATCGTTACTCTGTATCCCTCCTTTCGACAGATCGCTCCAGTCTTTGCGAATTTTCGCTCCAATCTTCGCTCCGGAGACGTTATTACGTTGGATTTTACCCCTCGCCACCCTTATTTTCTTCCTGTAACGACCATGTAACTGGCGACTCGATTCGATTCGATCCCATTGCGGATAACAATGGAAATCTTAATTTCCTAATAATTCTGTCGAATGACCGATTCTACGGGGATAAATGGGGTTCTCTTGAACGTGGGAGGGTTGCGATTGTAATGGGGAAGATTCTAGGAAGAATAGTGACTTCAAAATACCAACTACCGATATATAAATATCTTTAATTGAAATATCCATCGTGCGTCCTGGTTACTTAAAGATAACGAAATATGAAAATCTCTAACAGAAAGTTTACAAAATTCTGAAAATTCCATTCCAAATCGAAAACCGTTGTCTTAATCTTCGATAATATTTCATTTGCAAGGTTTCGAACTCCGAATTAATCATTTTGCAAGTCAAATTCACTTTGGTGATTCAACCCTAAACAATAAACTCCGTTGATGTGCGAGAAATAGTTTAGCTTATCTTTTAATCTATTTACAAAGTATTTAACGGATGTTAGTGATCATTCTGTTCCGCAACTATCATTCCTATAGATTGCTATAATTATTACATAGAAATTATTATATAATAACTACCCCACGCAGTGGTAGACGAATTTGAATACAGATGAATTTGCATTTGTATATAACTTATGAATGTGCAGAAATGATGAATTTACGTATGTGTAAATTCTTCTAGCGTTAAAGAAATATTTCACGTCATTTTCAGCTCAAGTATGACGCACGTGCGACAGAATTTTTATCACGGAATGATAACTTTACATCGGATTTTATTTTCAATGCAAATTCCTCGCCAGGCTTGAAAAAAAAACAAATTTGTAGAAAACTCGACCTGCACAAATATGAAACTTCCCTAATCTTCAAAAATTGCCACCCCCCCCCAAAAAAATAGTAGAAACCACAGAAATTCCCCCGGTCTTTCAAAACTACTTCGACTCTTAGCTTCGAATCGGCGGATTCCCACTCTCCGCCTAAACCTATCATAAACCAAAACTATTGACTCAACCCTCGGCAACGTTTCACTCATCCAAAAACGGTGGGATCTACGGTCGGTTTCGTCGCCAAATAATCCTCCGCCGTCTCCCGTGAACGCGGCTCACGACCCAGAGATTAGTATCCACCGATCATCCATTATGTATAACGTTGGGAAACGGAAACGAGGCCTGACCTCGGCAGGCAAACATCGTTCACGGCGATTAGAATGGCCGTCGTATCGAGGCAAGAAGTCGTATCAAAGAGGCGTGTGCGTTGACTACCGGCCGACGACGTGCTTCCGCCCATCGTGGCGAACGTTTACTATCCCCTACTCGGTTAAGTTTACTCAGGTCCCTCCACCCGAACTTCGACCACCCTCTACCCCTCTGCCACGTTCGCGCGAATTAAAAGCCCATGAATATGGTAAGAATGCAAATCCCTCGCCAGGGTTCTGTTTGCGCAGGATCTGTGTTCACGCGGCAATCTGCATAGGCAGAACGCGTGGAAAACACGATGAGAAACACGGGGAGTATCCGCGTGTGTCGGACTCGCCTTGTCGTTATGTATCCTTTCTCGGTTCGGTTACGTCCTGCTACGCGAGAACGAGGGGGAGGGGAGGGGGGTGGGGGTGGGGGGAGGTTAATTACAAACCGGAACTCCGAACATTCCAGCGTGACGACGCTTCAGACCCTTGTTACCGTGAAACGGGTTAACGAGTGGCTAAAGTTTATCAGGCGGTCCCCTCGCGAGATCATTGCAAATAAGAGGGAGAGGGGGAGAATTGACCGCTCGTTGGTGGCGAATCGGACGCGGAACGCGGAATTGCAGGAATTTTTCAGTGCTGGAGCAAACGTGAGAGTTAAAGCATAGAATTTCCGTTAGAGACATTTACGTATAAGGTAGAAAGGCGTTATAGTGCAGTAGAATACGGAATGGAGCTTCGATTTATGCATTTTTCTTTTTCGTAAAATCGTTTAAATCTCTAAATGTACGCCGTTTTATAAAATTTCTAACAAAAAAATTAAAAATCGGTCAATCTGGCCACTTTTGGTAGTTTCTGTTGGAACAAACTGTTGAGAAATATACAATATTTACATAATTGAATATTTACGGTACCATGATTATATTCGTAAACGCGACGAAGAGGGAACATTGACGATGTCGACAATCTACGTACTGTTAGAACTGACGAAGAGAATAAAATTTGGAGAGTGATAAGGAGATTCAGATCGTAGAATGAAACTGAATCTCTAATATTTATCTTATACCTGATTAAGAATATTTCGATTCGATGTTCTTGATGTAATTTAATTTCTCAGACAATGTTTAGTAAAAAATAAAATGAAAACCAAATAACGTTTCCCCGGGGACAAAATAATATCTCAAATAATATAACAAATGTAATATTATTACAAAATAATATCGCAAATTTTAATATTACAAACGTTGCAACCTACAGAGCGCGGAAGGGAATTCGAAGTCACGCGGAAGCATATAAAACACACACAAAATAGAGTATGTGCATATATTCATACCGAATAAAGCAAATTTCTGCTTAAACTCGATCTTTTTCAATATTATAATCGTCTGAACGTCAAACATGCGTAATCAGTCCAACTCCAATTAACTTCAATATTTTCACATCCGACGTGGCAAATGTCGCTTTCACATTTCATTTTCCGCCTGCGGGGCGCGCGATTCAAATTTTTTCCCGCGGCGGAAACCGAACCGGACACAAGAAACGACGTCCCCTCGCATTTCCAAAACGTTCGATTAATCCGCGGGCTATCCCGTCCAACCTGTGCGCACCGTTCAATTATTGAGGGGCTCTTCCGCCTCTCTTACTCTGCGTTAACTGAGTTGTTGCCTCGATAATTCGTACATCGGCGTATCGGCCGTATCGGCTAGGGGTTCGCCGCATTAATTTGCGGCTTGGAGCGGGGAATTTCTGTTAACTCTATAATCCGAAACTTACAGCCTCTCTCTCTCTCTCTCTCTCTCTTATCGAGTACCTCGTCGTCGGTTCAATTTCAACGTCGTCGATGGGAAACGAAATTGAAAGAGCGCGTGCTACGATTTCACATCCACGAAACGATTTCAGATATATTTGATCGACCTGGTCGAGCGAGTTTGTACAATCGGAATCTACGGACTCGAATTTTAATTCGACTGAAGTTACGCGTTATAGCTCGAGTTTCAATTCGAAACTGTGTCATGTTGCGTTATAATTTCATTTGGTACGTGACGATAAAATAAAATTCACCCTTGAATTCTAATTCGATTCAAATTGTGTGTTATAATTCGAGTTTTGATTCGATTGAAATTATGTGTCGAAATTGCGTTATGTTGTGTTATAATTTCATTTGGTATGTGACAAAATATATTCGGCTGAACTTGTGTGTTATAATTCGAATTTTAATTCGATTGAAATTATGTGTCAAAATTGCGTTACATTGTGTCATAATTTGTACATTTGTATGTAATAAAATACGTTTGAATTTTAATTCGATTCAAGTTACGTGTTATACTTCGAATTTTAATTCGATTGAAATTATGTGTCGAAATTGCGTTGTGTTATAATTTCATTTGATAATAAACAGAATACGTTCGAATTTCAATTTGACTGAAATTATGTGTTATAATTCGAATTTTAATTCCATTGAAATTACATGTCAAAATTACGTTATGTTGTGTTACAATTTTTAATAATGTTCAAATTCAAATTCTTGCACATTTTAAGTTTTGAATTGAAGATTTTACTAAACAATTCGACAATGAATGTGTATAAATAACGAATTCGCAAATTCATCGATTTCGATAAAGCTAATCTTTCTGAAAAAGCTTCAGGATCATAATTGTCAACCTCATAAAATTCGATGAAAATTTACAAATTCTCATCGAAATAAGTCTTCATTTTGAATGGTTGAAAATGAAGTTGGAAACTTTAGAAGTTAAGAACGGTATTTTTAAGATTATCCTGCAAGAAATGGAGCCGCAGACATAATTTATACGGTTTCATCTAAATGGGTTTCAGAAATAGATTTCGCCCAAATCCGGATTCCATTTCGAAGTCATATTGACGTTTGAATATCGTGTTACATTCTAGACGTCCTCTACTTCAGAAATTCGAACATTCCATATAATTTTCAGTTACATCAATGTTTAAAGTTCGATAAAAATATACATTCAAATCCATACATATACATACATATGTAAATGTAAAGTGTGTAAATACTTTTGTCTACCTCTGTATATATTTAACCCCTTGCGCTGGCAACTGGTTCGCGGACCATAACGAGTGACCGAACCGTAATAATTCTTTTCTTTTGAATTCGTCGGTGATGACATCACTCGATAGAAATTATTAACAAGTAATAAACTTATCATTTGTTTTGCCTGGGTCACACTTAAATATACACTTAAAACTGAGAAAATGTTACAAAAACTCTCGACTTGCGTGACGTCATTCCAGCACAAGACGTTAATAGCCTCGATTCGATCCTTTCACATTCTACATTTATTACATTATACCAAACTAATAATTTATAATAAATATTAATTAGAAACCTTTGATTTACAAAATTCGAGATAATATCGTTCGACGAATTCACGAGATCTTTCGCTGTAAATCTTTTGGCCCACGAACCACGTCGTAACGTTTCCTCGAATCTGCATTATTACGCGATCAAGAACTTGGCGAGAAAGGATCTACCACATTTTGGGAGAGGAGGAAGCGTGACGAGAAGCTTGGCAGAAAGTTGGCTGGAACGCACAGAGCCAAATCGATAAGCGGACAGCCGGAAACACGCGTTGGTTATCATCCAGACACCAGGCGAAAATTCCTGATTTATGAACGAAGCACGTTTAACACTTTATTTGTTTTAATCCTGCACGTTCCGCCGATCGATCGATCGCTCCTCCCGTTTAATCCAACGACTCATTAAACCACGCCAAGAATTTACGTGTCGTTGATCTTTTCCGTATTTTAGGATATCCATTCGTCGTGGTTTTATCGTTCGTTTATTACCCCGGGACTCTGGCGCTGAATCTGTTAATATCGAGGCAAATATTGGTTTGCAAATATGGGAAGCGGAGTGATGTTTAAGGGTCACGAGTTTGGCGCATTTTTTTTTTTTCGAGGGGAACGTACAGACTGATTGAAAATCTAAAGAGCTCTGTTTGCACAGTTTACGGTCGATTAACAGTTTACGGTCAAATTCGCAACGAGGTAGGCGTGGAGAAGGTATCGTAATTTTTCTGTGATTCTGCCTGTCAGCTAGAAACTTTTATCAGTGAATCAAAGTTCAGGCAGATACTATTCTTGCGGTATCACGATCAATTCGCAATTTTGTAATTTCGTTAATTTTTTTGTAAAGTAGCTTTGAAACTATGAATAAATATGGCGTGACATATAAATATAAAAACTCCTTGTTTCTTTTTTTTTAATCGTATGACAAACTCTCTTCTATCGCCTGCATTTTCTACTGACTGAATTTCTGATACTCTGACTGGTTTCTGTCTATAGAGGATCGAAGCCCGCTTCTATCAAGACTTTACATCTAATCAGTCGATCCAACCTACTTTTGCATCCCGGAAACCTCGATTACAAGTGTCCGCCTTAGGTTCTTGTATTTTAGAACGTGCAGGACTGGCACACGTGATGTTATCTGAGCCACGTAAATCCTCTTAAGAACTTCTAGCATTAACTCTCTTCAACCTCATAATACGTCCTTGTGCAGCGTACACAGTATATTGCGCATGTGTTTCGAACGATTAAAAGTTGTTGAAAAAGTACTGGGAATCTTAGGTTTAATCTAAAATTTAAACGATCTTGATAAAATGCACTAAATAAAAATTTAAAATTTAACATTTAAAATTGAATTAAAATTTAAATTAAAATTTGATACATTTTCTATAATTATTTTCACGTTATGTCAGTCATAAAGAATTATTTCCCCATTTAATTCGCGTTCAGAGCTCGAAAGAAGAAGAGAGGAATCCGAAGCATTCGCGGCGAAATTCGAGATAATCTTCTGTCAGGTCGCAGAGCAAGAAAGTTATGCACCACTTACCCGTATAAGGTCGACAATAGTTGCGATTTACTTTGCTGTAGATCGTCGGCAGGGATGTCTCAGCTCCTGGCTCCACGTACGCCTTGTTCTTGCTATCCCTCGGGTCGCTGTATTGTTCCACAACCTCGACTTCCGGCTGAAAACAGAGCAGAAAATCGTTTCCTTCCGTGACAGTCTATATACGGTGTTTCACGAAAGTATTTGAAAATATCACACTTATAAATGTTGCGCGTGGTCGTGTAAAATATTTTAAAACGAGGAACGACTGTTATTTGAATCTGAAAACGTGTTATTTATATATAATATAATATAAAATAAAATAAAACAAAAACCTACATCAAATCAAATAAGAAATTAAAATTAAAAAATAAAATAAAATCTATATAACGTAAAACGTATATAAAAGTTACAAAACGTTTACTGCAACTGTATATTTGATAGAATACAGAATTTACAAAATTTACACCAAGATTTAATTTATTTAAAAGCTCAATTCACATTTTCGTAGATTTCCATTCGCATTTCCACAACAAGAAACAATATTCTCCAATTTAATTTACAATCGCAAGAACAATTGCCCAAGAAATTAATTTTAATTAAAACCTCCGTAAGAAGATTTACATCGATTTGTGCAACATTGAAGCTCAATTCACATCTCCAGAGATTTTCATTCTCACGTTTGCAATAAAAAACAGAGATCCTTCTTATTTAATTCACAATCATAACAGCAGTTGCCTACCAGATATGACCAAAGAACTAATTTTAATCTCCACAAGAAGATTTACACCGACTTGTACAATATTAACCCCTCGTTTTACGATTTTCTTCTCAGTCTTCAGTAAACATTAATTACTGTATAGTTGTTTAGCACATCAGTTATTATAATATAGTTATTTAAAATTATTATACAGTTATTTAGCGTATTAGTTATTATAACGATATTACATGGTGTCAGAGGTAAAGCATTACGCACAATTTGTATTTATTAATCTTCAGTTTAATCAAAATCGAAATTACAAAATTGAAATTAATTATTAAAAACTGAAATTGAGTTTCGATTTGAAATCTAGCTTGAAAATTCAAACTCATACTCCGTGTTCGGTCCCTATCGAAACCAAAATTCCTCGAAACCACAGGTGTAATGTCGATAATGTTGCCCAAAAAATTGAAGCTCAATTCTCTTGTGATCTTCGTACACATCGATCGCTCCAATTTCTACAGTTCCACTTTCACTTCTACACCGAAGGAACAACACCGTCCCACCTAATTTACAGTCGCGAAAGCAGTTGCTGCACACCGGATACGTCCACTAATCCTCCCGCAATTTCGCAGATGCGACGGAATTATTTCACCGGTGTAATTATAACGGAATCGTGACTGCACTTTGCGCAGAAGAGTCTCGCAACGTATTCCGGCAACGTTCAAGACGTTCTATTAATTCACCGGGAACGTTAAGTACCGTTTATTAAGCAAGCGAGAGATTAGACGCCATTTCAGACGATACTCTGTGGCGTTACAGCGTAAATACGAAACAAAACAGCGGCTCTCGAAATAACGATCGTTTAAACGGAAGCGGAGAGCTAAAAATGTTTATCCAGCCATGGTTGGCCAAGGCATTACCGCAATTGGCTACGTTCAGGTTCCCGGGGAAAATTGCGTTGAGCTAACGTGTCGCGTGCTTAGTCGAAGAAACTCTCGCAATAACCCCTTGCTGATGGGCTATCCCCTCTTCGAGGAAGGGTCGAGGCTGGACGTTGTTAGCCAGCCAAAGCCTGGCCAGTTCGCTGCCAAATTGGTATTGTTACCGACCCAATAATTTCTATCGGGCCAACTTCGCGTTCTTTGTTTTCCACTGGCAAGAATCTCATTTCCTCGATGAGCCTCCTCCTACTCCACCTTTGAATCACGGCTCGGCTGTTTACGAAAACAAACGAATTCTTCCAAGTTCGTCCAAAACAGGGAAAATATAAGAGACGGGGATTTCTCTCCTGTGTGTCATTCTCACTTTATTTGATTTTGGAACGGCGAAAGTGCTTGTGGCTCTGAAGTTTGCATTTGGTGTATCCGGAGTATCTCTCGAGCGAAAAATGGGAAAATTTGTGTTCGTCAGGGTCTGATGGATGAGAGATGTATAAATGTATAAATAAACGTGGTATTCTCTCTAATATCATTTTATTACTCGATAAAACTCGAATGTTTTGCAAAAAACAACAGATATTGTTTGAATGATTTCAGTTTAAGATGCGAATATAGCAAATTTAAGGCGCGAATAACAAACCAATAATAGATCAAGCGTTCAATGTTCTACGAACTTTTTAATATCCAAGAGCCGATATATCGGTTCCGCGACTTTTCGTATCACTTTAACACTTATATTTGAATATTTCTTGCCAATGTCTTGTTTTGACAGAATGTTTCCAGGCTTCCGAGATTCCTACAGGTTTTTACAGGTTTGGCCAAAAAGTAACAGTATCTTTTTTTTTTATGTGCGAATGAAAAGCGAATTTTTCACGAGAAACAGAAACTTTACTAGACGATGTAATTTGTTACGAGCTTGCATAGCGTTTCTTCCCTTTTCAGAAGAATATAATAAAGATGATTTCCCTTTGATTTTCGAAATCGCTAAGTGTCTTGTTACACATAATAATAAATTAAAATAAACAGTTATTGTTATAGCTATTATTATAGTTTGTTTAAATCTCGCGATATATTCATTCATCAAACCTCCATAAAAGTACATCCATTTCCTGGAAAAAAAACGCAATTACTTTCTGGCCAATCCAATGATTCTAGACGACACACACAAAAAAAAAGAGAGAGTGAAACAAAATTGTAGGATACCAGGAGGGTTCGTAATAGAAACGAACCCTTATCTGGCGTGTATGATCCCAGAAAACTCGCGCATGATATAATTATCGACAATTAACGACGCCGAATTAACCTCGACGAACTTTCAAATTAGCCTCGCGAAACCATATCGGATCTTGTACCGTTTCCACGAACGCTACCGACTCCCGCCGCCAACGAATCCACTTTCATTCACCTTGACCCCCTTGCCGGTCCCCTTCCGCCGATTTCGAACGCAACGTCCGCGTTATTAAACGCGGGAGGGGGTTGAGGCAGGTGCACAATGGGCCGGGTACTTCGATCGACCCTTCTTCTCGAGGAAAGAAAACCTTCGCATTCATCGCGTCCCGCCAACTTTCGATTTTAATGATAATAACGATAATAAAAGCAATAACGATGGCCTCGGGTTCCCAGGGCGCAACAGGAAGAGGAACGAAACGAGAAGAAGAAGGGGGTGGAGGGAGGGGAGGGGGGACGAAGAGGGGTCGAAGTCGACTTCTCGAAGGAGTCTGACTGATCAATGGCGACGGAAAACTTCTCCCTTCCCTCCGCGTTATTCTTTCGTCACGAGCGGGGGAAGAAGGTTGTATCGCGACGCGAAAGGGGTGGGGGGTGGGGGGCCGAGGGAAAGAAGAGAGACGAGGGCAGACCATCGTCTGTCACGGTGCAAGGCGAACGAAGAAGAAGAAGACGGGCAAGACAAGTAGCCTTAAATTGAAAGAGGCCGAAATTGGAATTCTCCTGCCAAAGTTCTCGTGCGTCGTGCCCGCGGGGGCTGTTTCGAAGCCAGATTGCCCCCCCCCTCTCCGCGTTCCTCACGCCGTCGTCCTCTCTCGCTGGTGGATCGTTTCGATGGCTGATTCTCCTTCGAACAGGAATTCGTGGATGTTTATACGGAAATTACGAGGGCGAAAGATCCAAGCGGGAACCCGAGCCGATCGACTGTCGCAAATTCGATCACCTTGTTTGAACGAATCGGCGTCGGGCTTGAGACGCGTCAGCGCGGTGCCTAATCGCGATTCCTTGGCCACGCTGTGGCGTTTGAGAGATTCATTCGACGTGTGATAAATACATGAAATCATAGCACGACGATGTAAAACCACGATATGATGTGATTCCACGTGTAAAAATAAGTCGGAGGGGAAAAAATGAAATTCTTTCCACTTTCGAAAGAATCGAGCTTGAAGTAACGCTTCAATTTAATTGATTGTAAATGTAACAGGAAAGAATAATTAACAGGTGGTTACTCTATAAGCGGATATAAGTGAAAAGTGTAGAACAGATTTTTTTTTTCATTTGCAGCTTCATTTTTGTAGAAAAGTGAAGTGAATATGTTTTGTTAAAAAAAGCCTTGGCGCACGCATACTTGGTAAATTTTCAAGCCCAATGTCCTCGAAAACGATGCATCTTGCGACAAAATTTTATTCTACGTTTCTTATTTATTTTTATTTCGGAATTTTTGTCTAGGATTAACTGAACTATACTTAATAAATTTTCTCAAAAAGAGCTTAGAAAATGACTTGTACGACGAAATTTTGTTCTTTTCTTTATCTTTACATGTAGACTCATTTAATTTAAATACAGATACTGTCGATGCAAGGTATGTTAAAAGAACAACATGATTAAAAAATTCACATGTTCAGAATCAATGAAAATGACGAATTTTCTGTAAATTTTAACTACATGAAAGGAGATATTCAATCTTTAATTGTATCTATTTATTAAAAACGTAATATGTCCGTTTGGTTGAACATTGGTGCTCATAATTGTAAATTTTTCGTAAAAATTTGACTTTCTTAGTCACGTCACTCTTACTACAAACCGTCAGTATGCAAAATCCATCGAGAATTGATCGTATTGGTGTGTTAGAATACAAGAGGACAGGAAGAAATTTTGACGATGTGGGACAGTTTGAAATGTGTTTGAGTAATATGATCGATGAGACGAGGGTTGGTTGATGTGTAGCCATGTATGATGTTTCATGGTTGAATGAGAATTAGGACAGAATCGATATCTAATGCATTTATTACATGACAGGTTTCGTAAGATGTAAGTTTGGAAACAAAATGACGATGATGGATCTGCACGCGTATGTCCAGAAATTTCTTGTCATTCTTATTGTTGACACAACTATCATAAAATTGATTATGTTTCGATGGATTCATAATGAATAATATAATATATCACATGGATTAATACGAACTAAATTTAATATCGATAAAATTGAATGAGTGTGAATTAAATTTAGTTTTAAAATTACGCCTATGTTTCGCGAAATACTATAAATCAGGCTTGGGCAATATTTGAAAAATGATTGTTCATATAACGCGTCATCTTATTTGACTCGGTATGTTATCCTGAAACAAGTGATTTTTCTTCAGATTATTTGACCATTTAATTACTAAATAAAATAACTTTATGTTCCATTTTGTATCGCTTTTTGCAAGTAGTTTCTAATTTTATCGTATAAGTTTCTTGTTACATTATTTCAGTGAATTCATTTTAAATAAATGATTATTTGCAAATGATTTGTTCGACTTGGACCCAAGATAATTAAGCATAATAAATTCCTTGAGACGATCCGTTGATTCAAATTGTTACCTTTTTACCTTTATTTCAAATAAAACTCGCATAATCCTGCTATTGTATAAACGTACATTTCTACCGAAATTTCGTTTCATCGTCCAATAATGAAACTCGAACGAGATCAGCAATTTCAACGAGAAATATCCACGTTCCTTTTTTGCAATTTTGCGCTTCACTCGGGAATGAAGAAACAAGAAAACCATCGGAAAAATTAGCGTTGCGGCTAAGTAATTAGCATGGCTTGCGAGAGCATAAAGAGGCGAAGGAAGTTTCCCCATTATCGGACTTGCGATGAATATCGAAATTTCCAAGTGAGTGATTATGAAGCAACGATTACGCGAATCAAGATTGATGAGCTAACTTCAACCGTCGTATTATATGTATATCAGCGAACATCTTCACCGTTCAACGTTGCATTAAAGCCGAGATGAATGTCTTGAAAATAAATATATCTGTACTACACAAACTAAATTAAATGGGCTGACGACAATTATCATAATTAGATTGACCACGTTTAAGCAAATTTATATTTTTACGAGAATAACTGAGGAAATTGTACAGAAAATTGTTTCCTTGAACACTCTTCTTTAGACACTGTCATAAAATTAAATTTCCCATAAATGTATAAAAACTCACAATCTACCAGTAGTCATCGAGGTATCGTGAAAAGGTATAAGATTTGGCAGAAAATTCCAAATAATTCTAAGTGCCATTTTAATTGGTTTCAACAGAAGGGGGCTTGAGTAAATAATTTTATTCGCGTGGATAAATATTGAACTAAAAAAATTTTGAACTAAAAATACAACACCGACCGAGCAACAAATGGACATTAAACTCCCCTCTGCCGTATGAATTTCAGACATCATCATCCCCCGGTGGTGTTAGACCACAGTTAGCAGGAACAACTATATTAACACTCAACCAATAATCCCATCGGTTTATTGGACTTTAATCCGATTATACGACCACCGTATTATAATTGACCGCGATTATTAGCCAGCCCGTAATCTCTCTACTTTATCGTACGCGTGACTTTCGCTGTGTCACGCCATTTCGCGCTGCATTACTATAACGCACGAAACCGCGAACGCTGAATCAGTGGATCGTCGTACGCGCGTATGCATAATTAGATTCGTGAAATTAATTGAAGTTTAAATAAATCAGAGCAAAGTATTCGGCTCTAGATTTGCTCGTGGAGCAAATCGACGAGATGTTTCTCGTTGAAATACATTTCCCCGAACTGAATCGGAAATAAGGCGGCGTTCATAACCTTGGCAAGTTCCGTGAGCTTGCATAATGCGCGAGTTTCGCTGTCGAAGGAAGCTTACTTTGCAAAGCTTAGCAGCCACACTCTTCAGAAAGGCCACGCAGCGATATTGAGAATCTTTCTTCGGCGTTCGAATTTAGAAACTAGCGAAGGAACTTGAAAGTCTTCCTGAAAATTACACGTGATCTCTCTTTGACGCTCGAACGGATCAATTTCTCTTCCCTACAGCCTGTTCTGATTTTCAATTAATAATTTTATTATATACCGATGCTCTTGTTTGGGGATTTATGCAATTCTCCAGTGTCTCTTCGAGACTGTTTTCAACGATGCATGGGAAATTTTATTTTCATTCTTACCAATTTTTGGTATAAATTAAACTCCAATTATAAAATTATAAATATATATAAATAAATAAAAATTATAAAACGAGATTTAAAAATGCACTCTGAGCTTCAAAATTCTATATTTATCAACTTGTGACAAATAAACGATAGATATATTCTTAAAAAAATGAAAGGAAGTAATTTTATAGAATTCAAATGCGTGTACCATTTTAAAATGTACTTTGATAGATAATAAATATCGTGCGCGTCAATTAAACTATCCGGAGGTCTAATCCGAAAGCTACGAGGGTGGTTCGACCGCCATAAATAAGAGTACCAGTAACGAGAGGCGAGGACAACGATGCCGAGAGTGTTTATCACCTCGGGGGAAAAAAATGTATGGCGACGCAGGTCCTACCTATAACGTCTAGTACTACTTCAGAGGACCAAAAATCAATACATCCGCGAACGACTAGAACCAATCCATTCTCCTACACACATAAATCACGTCAAAAAAAAAAAAGTGATCACGGGGATAAACCTCAAATTGAATAAAAGTATTGGAACGTCGAATGCAGAAATTTAGAAAATTAAATTTACATAACACAGACACAATTGAAAAGACAATTTTTCTGCACTTTCAAAGCGTAATCTTTTGGAAAATTGAAAAGAACAATATTTATTAAAAATATAAAGTTCATTTTTGCTAATTTCTTAGTTGAAAACATGCGGCGAATCTTCAAATAATCAAATGAGGAATTTTTGTAATAACTAACGGTGTTATCGAAAAAAAAATATCTTATCGTGGCTTTTATATATTTTTATATATTTTATATATACACGTACACATTAATTGTACTAAATTAATCTCGCGACAATGTAAAGCCACCTCTCGAATATAAAATATACATGTATGTATATATATCATACATGTATATTATATATAAAATGTTATATATGTCATATATTATATATTATATATATTGTACATGTATATTTTATATAATACACGTGTATATTTTAAAATACACCTGTTTAACAAATTTTTGCATAAATACGAAGATCCCCACGCGTCGACTTTCGTATCGTCAGTAAACGTTGCTAAAACGAGCGAGCCCTCAGCCACTGTTTAAACATCGTCTGAAACCTTGAAGCAAACGGGTATGTTTAGGAAACCATAAATCCCCGTTTCACTTTCGGTGGCGCGCGCGCGACCGCGAAATTTCCATCGCGAGCAGGCGTTTCAGCACGCGCCCGCCCCCGCGCCAACTTTCACGCGGCGGGGGCTCTTTGTTAGAGTGATAAATGCGACCTACAGCCGTGCCCGACCTCACGCATAAAATAAAGCGCTAAAGTATTAAGTAGGGCTTACGAGCGGCAGTCGTAACGATTCACCCTCTTGAATCAAGTGGCACCCGTTTCCTCTCTTTGTCGCCCTTCCTCGCCAACCATTCTTCTCCTATCCCCCCCTCCGTTCGCCACCCCACTTTGTGTCGCCACTGTTGCGACGAGTACTTTCGTCAAGGGACGCCACCGCCGGTGAGAACGAAGACGAAAAACTTTTGTTCAACGCAGCCAGCCAGGTGTCCCCGACCACCTCCATCTTTCTCTCCACTTTTTCTTCTCCTTCTTTATGACTTTCTGCTTACAATCTACGATTATAACCTCTTGGCGCGTTTATGTTTCGACGAGAATCAAGTTGGCAATTTGGCGACTTGTGGCTCTAGCGTGTTCGACGATGTCATTGGTTTCTGGATCGTTTTCTTCGTTCTTTCGTGTTCTCGGTCTCTGTTTCTCTTTTGTAGGGACGTTGACTGGCGGATTTTATTGGAACTGCTTGGTTTACTGGGATTTGTATTGTACCTTTTTTTTTTTCGTTTCTTTCATTTCTTTCTCCAAGGGAATTTTGAAGGCTTAGCGACTGTACAATGGAAGAATGTCTTTTCGCGACGAAACGAGGATTTGTTAGGTGGTATTTAATGACCACTCCTGAGTTGATCAAACAGACGAACGAAATTCTGATTTTTCTAGACAGTTCTTTGCAGCTGTACTCCTATACTGTTCCCGCATTTCATTGTTACGTTTGCTTCACAATAAATTAAGAAATAGTAAGAAAGAGAGCAGAACAGAATCAAAGAACAGTTGAACTGTTGAATCAAGAATTCAGCCAATCGTATTCCAAATATATACAATATCTCCATACCACCCAAAAAACCAGAATAAATTTATAGAGCAATCCAAACCATCCAACTATGAATTCACCTAAAAGCCTCAAACATTCAATCATGTGTATTTCGAACGTGGAACATTTCTACTACATATGTAGCCGGAGAATATCCAACCCAAAAATTCAGAATAAATTCATAAAACAATCAAACCATCCACCGAGAAACTTGAAACTCAATTGTATCTTGAACGGAGAATATTTCTACTACTTCTATTTCACGTAACTGGAACATATCCAACCGAAAAGTCAGAATAAATTCACAAATTCAAAGTAATCAAACGAGTCCACCGTGAAACGTCAAACCCAATAATGTCTAGAATATTTCTATTATTTATACAGGATGTATGCTTGATAAATGCTCAAACTCGATTTTCTCGAAAACGAAGGCTTTACTGAAAAAGTTTTACGTGTTCTTTTCCTCAGTCGCCTTATCACGCCACCAAAATATCAGAATAAATTCATAAAACGATCAAACCGTCACGGATTCACTGGGAAATTTCAAACACACCCAATCACGTCTCGAAAGCAGAATATTTCTATCGTTTATACACCACGTAACCAAACAATTTATCAGATCCACCAAGAAACCTCAAACACCCAGTCACGTCTCGAGCGAAAAATATTTCCACTTACATGTATCACGTAACCGGAAAATATCCAACCAAAAGAAATCAGAATAAATTCACGAAACAATCCAACCATCCCACTCACCGTGTCCACCGAGAAACCCTCAAACAGCCAATCGTATCTCAATATTTGTACTGCCTATTTCACCTAACCGAGAAATATCCCCGTTTACAGTTTTACGTCCGCCAAATCCAACACGACGATGGAAACTTGCTCTCGCCGGGCCAAAGCAAACCGAGATCACCGCGACGTTATGTACGTACATGTGTGAACGACGTGCGTGTAAGTAAGTGGCGCGAAACGCGACGATTCCGACTTGCACTATCCAGGACAGCAGGAAGCAGAGTGAAGGTGAGCTGTACGTATCTCGAAATGCAGAAGCGTTTAGGCGTTGCGCGCTTCGGGCGATCCCCGTCACCAGAAGCTGAGTGCTGGAACAATTATAAGCACCGCCGGAAGTCACCGGGTGCCTCATCCTCCGCCCATTCTCACCCCTTCTCTCAACCCTGTTTCCCTCTCGTCCTTCGCGCTCTGTCAGCCAGCGAAATACTCTGCGCTCTTCTTCTCTGTTCTCCCCCCTCCCCTACCTCCTGCCAGCTAGCTACCAACCCTCTAACGCCATCGTGCCCAGCGGGTATTTTGTCACCATCGTAATTATATTTCTCCCTTCGACCGATTCTTTCGCTGCCAGCAGAGAAATATCAATACCGCCGGTTATATTCGTTCGCGCGGCGTATCTCGAGTCGATGCTGAAGACTGCGTCGTGATTTGGCAAAGGGGTGGGAGGGACTTTTGAAACGATCGAGCGGATGTTTTCGTTTCGGCGAGATTTAGTCTCTATCCTTTGTTAAATTGACAACAAATAGGCGAATTTAAGGGAAGGGGAAGAGCTAAAGTAGATGTTATAAAGACTTGATACTTTTTCTTGACGATTACCGAGTCTCTCAGGACTGAGTTTTTCGTTTTAGGTACTGAGTGTGAGAAAAATCTGCCTTGAAAGATAGAAATTATAAGCCGATTTTATCGAAGAGTATTTTCGCTGCTCGCTTAGTTAATATAATAATTTTCTGTTTTACTTTTACTAGCGTTCGATGAATTTCAAAATATTCCTGACTGAAGAGGAAACTCGACTTTCCTACATCAAGGTCAATCGTTTTGTTTCTTGAAAACGAAACGCTGGTTAAATGAAACCGATCTTCAGTATAGCATATTAGTCACAGTATAGTATATTAGTCTAGCTTCCAAATGTCCGAGTCGATTCGTTCGGACAATTTCTCTGGTCGACAAAATTACGGTGCCCCCCGTATCTACCTGACGCCATGCAAGCAAACAAAAATTGATATTCTCCTGTGATGGAAACGAGCCACAATCAAACCAGACGATGAGAGAAACGCGATACGGTAACGCGATTATCGGACAATGCACGTTTATTGAACCAACAGAATTGGAATAAAATCTGATCGAATACCAATGAAAACCTATCTGAACATTTTAGTAACTAAAACACCGAAATTTCACCCGAATATCGTCGCTCCCGTGAAACGGGAAATTTACCAATGAAATTTCACGAAAGATAAATATCAGGCAACGAAATAACGATTTTAACATACCCAAATATATCGAATTTCATAGCTAGCCAGTGGAAATTTACATTTGAACGAACAGGTGGAAATTATTAATCTGAGATTAATTTTATCTATTTTATTTTGTATTAAATAAATGATTTTCTATTAAACGTTCTAACGAGTGTTTTGCGTTGAATATTTCACACAGTGGCTACAATCGTTACGCGTAAGGATTTGAAAGTATTAACGAAGAATACATAACTGAACACATGAAAGTGATGAAAAATCGTCGATACCTTAAACAGTTACAATCTCGTAAAAGAAAATCATACAACGATCTACTTCATCTCGTACTAAAGCGTGAATCTTCTACCTTTGACTATTCCAAGTATGATTTTTTCAAAGATATTTTTACATCGTGTAGCAGGTGGAAAAGTAAGACTACTTTTATTCTCGCAAATTGTAAAAATTCGCCTCTAGAAACATTGAAAAGTTATTTTCCTTTTGCTCGTCAAATTAATTGTAAAATTTAATATTCAAATTATAATACTTAAATTAAAATTATAAAATTGTATATAATTTGAATGCAATTGTATGAGAATTCATCTTGTAATCACTGTATATTTCGTACTTTTAAACTAGATTTCTGTGCTTCTAAATTTTCTACAAACGCGTAAAAATCTGTGGTCTGTCGATTAAAATTTAATCTTCGTGCAACACTCACGTTTTCGATGGTAGGACTTGGTAGTGCCCACTGGACCGTGGATGTTGTAGCCGCGGCACTCGCAGGACGTCTTTTATTCACGAAATCGACTGGTAAACTGTAATCGTCGCACAGGGAAACCTGCAAGTAAGAAAGTATGTAAGCAACGATTCACAGTCCTATTTTCCAATCTTCAAATATTAAATTATTCTCTTTTTCAACTATGTCGCAATAAAATACCTCTTCTTAATCATTTTAGAGATCAGAAAATTAACCCTATTGCGTTCTTTTCTATTTTCAATCCGCTTGCAGAATACCTCAAGTTTAAACGATATGTGAAACAACTCTTATTAATACGCATTTTATGTTAAACATCTTTTCAAAATATTACTAAATATATATATATATATATATATATATATATATACAAAATATTACAAATCCCGACTGTAAAACTGAAACATAAAAATTCAAGTATCGCAGCGAGGTTGACAAAGACTTGACCTATTCCTCTTGCACGGTCGCCATATTTAAATTCTCCCATTCAAAAGAGAAATAAAAACGCAAGTATCGTTCATTTGGCAAAAGTGCAACAGTTTGTTACCACGAACATTGACCAACATTTCACGAAGTAATTTGAGCGACCAAAATTGATTTCACGTTGGTCACTGCAAAGTGACCCTTCGTCCCTCTCTACGGCGAGGCCACCCGCGGGACCATTACACCAACAGAATTCATAACAACGAAAATATTTGCGCGCACTCTAAACAAGCGTGACAACAACGTTGTTACGCCAAAAATCAATTAGCCGCGCCATCGTCATACCCTGGTCTCGAGTACACGGTGGCGGCCTTGGCAACGGAGCTTGGACTGAGCGCGAGCGGAATAAAAATATTGCCGGGTCGGTCATTAAGGGGGCATTTCCGAATTAATTCGGATAATCGTCCCGGCGCGGCCGTCGTTCCACGCACGCAGGAAGCCCCTCGTTCGCAACAATTTCCCGCTATGCACAGGCAGAAAGGAATGGGGGAGGAAAAAAGAAAAAAAAAGAGAGAGAGAGGAAAATTACCCTGCCAGTGCGTTAATCCCCGGGCAACGTTCGAAGCAAGAGCAACGGGCACCTCTCCCAAGGTACCGACACATGCAGAAAAATCTCCGATGCAAAGAGAGAGAGAGAGGCGTAAACAACAAAAATCGACGGAATAAAGAATGGTCGAGCGGCCATTCGGATAAAGACTGAAAGTTGGGTAGGATAGAGAGACCTCTGAACCCCCTCGCCCCTCCTTACAGGGGGAGGGGGTCGTGAGGGTGAGGCGAATATGGCGGACAGTTGGCAGTGGTGCAGTGCTGAGTGATACAGCGCGAGGATTCCTCGCCACTCGACAAATCGCAGGGTAAGCACCCTGCTGCCAGCCTCGAACCTAGGTCCCAATCGTTCGAGGACCGGGGACCGGCTCATCAGCGATATTTACTGTCTGCTGCTGGAGAATCGATCTATCGACGGTCTCTCGACCAGCGTCTACTGGCGTGTGGCACCCTCGGCGGTGCCACCCTTGGCCTTCCCCGCCCGGAACGACACCCACACGGTGGCCGCAGTCAGAGAGCAGCCAACACGGCCCACCGCCTACGTCTGTGCGTGCATATAAATCGAGACAATCGCGGATCCCCGGGGGCGGCTTATCGCGCTGGAGTTGAGCCGCGGTGGGGTGGCCGAAGCGAGCGCCCCAGGGAGACCAGGGAGAGACCGGGCCACCCAACCTATCGAGCATCTAGACACAGAGAGAGAGAGAGAGAGAGAGAGAGGGAGAGGGGAAAGAGTGACGCAACGAGATGGAGAGAGATTTAGAGGAAGGGGTTTGTTACCCACCAGCCAGAGACCCTGCATGCAAATGGTCCGCATTTATCGTAAGCAAAGACCGACCGTATGAATATGTGAAGTGGCGAATGAAACAAAACGGAGAGAAAAAGGCTAACGCGCGGCCTTGAGTGGCGGCAGAGAGGTGCAAGAACGAGCAAAGTCTCGTTCGATCGAATGGGAATGACGGGAACTAGTTGTTGATGGTGTTTTCAGAAACGTGTAAAAGGATGAGAAAGATGGGCGAAAAGTCGGCGCTGTCGATGCGAGTGATTGTAGTGTCGTAGGTTATACAACCTGTAGTTATTATGTTTTTATAATTTTATTACATTTTAAATTCATTTATTATGTTTTACATTTGTGTAATTGTTGGAGCGCGTAGAGCAGTGTGGCTTTATAATAATTAATGAGGTAATAATCACGTTGGAATTTGCTTAGGAATAACAATTTTACTCAACGGACTCTTATTACAAAGATGAACGTTGACAATACGTTCGAGCTGCTTATATAAATAATACATACACATACACGCATATCACATACATACTAGTTGTACACTTAACCGATACGAGATGTCGCGGTTATCATAGATCTATAAGGTAGATCTAACAATAATTTTATTACATTTTAAATTTATTTATTATATTGTATTATATTTTTATAATTTTATTCTATTTTAAATTATCATTTTTACATTTAATTACAACGGATGGCTTGCAGTGTGAAGAAATACGTGAAAAAGGAAAAGTATAAAAGTATGCAGCGTTTCTCTTTTTGAAAAAGGAGAGAGTCGATTAGAGTCGTGAAAGGAAGTCTATAGAGTTGTTGAAAAAGAGTCGATTGTGCTGTTAAAGAAGATTTTATTTAGTTAATCTGTGTTCTTTGTCTCGTCCAATTATCTCTTGTTTTATCACTAAATTTAACATTGTTATCAAATAAATGTCATTTACATTTTATCTCTATCTAATTTCTGCCGGTCGTGAAGATCGTAAGACTCGAGTTACACTTACGCGAGTGTTTCTCCGTTTCATTTTTCTTCTCGCGAGAATTATTTCTCCAAAGTTCCTAATTGTTGGGTAGGAGTTCGAGATTTTATTCGAAAATCAAGTTTCGTCAATATTTCAACGACACAAATATATCTATATACAATCGACTCGATTTCTTTTACTTCAAGCTGCACTTCAAAGATCTGATGCCACCCTCTCTCGAAATCGCGAAACCGACGCGTTTCGTAAACTTGGCCGGCTTCGGGGCTAGGTAGAGAGATACCTAGAAACCTAACCCTCGTGCGCGAGAGGAGAAATACTTGCCTTCTTGTCGAGTAGGAGGAAGCCAAATGCGAACTAGGCCGACTGGCTAGACCGTCGTAGCTGCGTTCGGCCAATCTGTAGAAACCGCCAAATAGCCTGCAGCTAAAGGGTAACGTTTCAAATTATGGCCGTTCGTGGGGGGGGGGGGAGGAGGCAGCAACGTCGCAAGATAAATCGCGCCGATCCTTCCTTGCAATATAACGCCCGGGGAGAAGTTCGCGTTTCCCCGAGAGATGTTGGATTCTATTTTCCTCTTTTATTCTCCCACCGTTTATTATTCAACGCTCGACTTTAAATCCCTCTCTTATCGCTATTTCCGTTTGGCGGAAATATTTGATAGACATTCTCACGCGGGAACGTGAAAATGCTTTGCATTGCTCTGAGTGACAGATGTCCCTCTCGCAGAATTCTCTCTCTTACGTTTGTTGATGCAATTCAAACTGATATGTAGCTTCGGAAGAAAGGATCTTATTTTAACTGAACTATCGTGGGCTCGTTTTTCTTTTTTTTTTTTTTTCTCTCGAAAATGACGTTACAGTGCAGTGGGTGGAAAGCAGAAGTTAGAAACAACAGTTACATTTTTGTGAAAAATTGCAAAAAAAAAAAAAAAACAGATCTACCACCTGAAGGCTGGAATTTTCTCTCTCCTGAAAAAAACAGTACGATTTTCTCTCGCCATTTCATTGAACTTTGCAAATTAAGGTTAGGTGACGAAACATTTGGATTTCTTAAATTTGTCGTCGTCTAACCTTACACATATGTGAAAAAAAAATCGTACACAAGTCACACAACCTTTTCTTATAAACTTATTTTTATCAGTTTAAATTATCGTCAATATTTCATTGATGCAATTACACTCTTCACTCTACACGAATTATACTATTTATGAACTTTTCAATTATTGAAGTTTCAATTACGAAGTTCACTGGAATATTCTACGAATAACTTACAATTAGTTCCCTCGACTTTCTCCATCTTCTTCAAACAACAATGTTTCCTTGCAGTTTCAATTTTCACAGATTTTCAATTCTATGTTGCGTATCATCCGCGCGATGAACCCCGGTTTTCATCGAGTGTATTACCAGCGATCAATCACTGTCCGTTGGACATTTAAGTCTCGTTTAGAAGAATCTTTTCACACGGTTGACGCCTTCGAAAGTGATTTGCTCGCTCATAAATCTTCAGAGCGGCATGAATTTCACAGTGGCTCGTGTCCGAGTTTGGAAGAACGGTCGAATATTCTCGGGTGCCGACATTTATGAAGTGGCCGCGTTACTAGACGCTTTTCTCACAAAATAATAGGAGTTTCTTCGTTAAAAATTATCCGACGATGCAGCACATCGCAGATAAAAAAAGAGAAAGGAAGAAAGAAAGAAAAGAAAAAAAAACTGGAGAAGAAAAGAGATTATTACTGTTACGTTTCAGTAACATTCCACTTTCGAGATATTTATTTTTACATGCAGTGGTCTCGAGCATTCAACTTTAATCATGCAACGTTCGGTTTTTAAAATACAATCGTTAAAGTAGACTATTTAAAGTTTAAACTTTACTATTTAAAATAGACGATAAATCTGACGATGGCTTACAGATGAAAAATTCAAATTCCCCGCGTTTTTTAATTTGAGAGAAAATACATGTATGGAAGAAGTGTGTTCTCTCTTCGATGGCAAAGAGAAAATGAAATATCCATTAGGGAAATAGAAAGAGAATTCTATGTACGAATTTAATTGGTCATTGCTAACAGCGTTGCGGAATCTAAATTTCTTTTAATCAAATAAGGAGCATCCCACAACTTCGATTTAAAAATAATCCGATTAATATAATCAGAGGGGTTCCAACTCGACAATATCATGAAACATTGATACGCGGATACACTTTGTATAATTGAATCGGCAAGTAATGAAATTGCGACGTGCACTTGGCACGTTTCGTTTCTTGGAAAACTTGAAACACAATTAAAGAGAAGGAATTGAAATTCTTCCCTTGGTACTTGAAGAGGACAATAACCGTGAATGGATTGAAAATTTTCATAAAAACTATTAAAGAAGTAAGTAAAGGAGGAAATTCACTTTCGGGAATTTTATATTTTTCTCCATGTTGCGTACATTCCACTCGAATTATTCACCGTCACTTGTTTTACCTAGATTTTGCAATTTTCTAAAGTGCCAATTTTACGATAAACTTAATGATAAAATGATAAAACGGTCCTTTTAAATTTCTCACAAATACGTAAAAATCGAGAATCTACTCCGAAATAATTGTTACTATCATTTTCTCAAAGAAACCATGCTTACCTAATTTTCTAAAAACGAGAGAAAAGAAATAATTCAATTTTCAAAAAGATCTTTCAGATCCATTGAACGCTCAAGCAAAAAGTAAAATGGCGAAGGAGAAAAGGCCAAAGTCTACTTTAATCGCAATACTCGCTTACCCCTAAAGTGTATCTATAAAAAGACACAAACAAATTACCAAACAAACTACTTTTATGATTCATCGAAGACTGAACAAACAGAAGAAAAGCAAAAAGAAAAAGAAAAGAAAACATTCGAAGTTTAAGAAAACGTTGAAACAACCACAATACACTTGTCATTTCTTCAAAAGGAACCGCGCTTGCATCCAAAGTGCACCCACTTCTCTAAAAGTGAAGAAAGGAACAAACATATTACCTTTATGATCCATCGAACGCTCAACAAAAAGGGAAAAAGGCAGAGAGGAAAAGTTCCGAGTCCATTCGAAAGAAACGTTGAAATAACCACAATACTCGCGTCATTTTCTCAAAGGAACCACGCTTACCCTCGATACGTGCCTACCTTGAAAGTGAAGAAAAAAAAGGAAAAAAAAAAGGAAACAAACAAATTACCAAACAAGGTACCTTCAGCTCCATTGAACGCTCAACGCAGAGAGCAAAAGAGGGAACGAGGGAAAATCGGCGAATAGCCCCTCTTCAAAGTTCCGCTCCCTTTTCGGTATACGAGTGTTAATTCCGTTCATCGAGTCGCGGATAGAAAGGAAGGAAAAAAAAAAAAAAGAAAGAGACGAGTTCGCGCGAGGGTGAAATCCCCCGCGTGGTTGAAAGCCTTTTCGTATCGGAACCCTCTGCCGGGTCGTTGATTTTCGTGGAAGGAAAACGCGGCCCGAGGAGACAGGCGGGCAGCGACTCCTCCTGGTCGGTGGAACCACATTCCGCGCAGCCGAGATTAAGCGGGAATATTTAGCAAATGTTTCGCATAAATCAAAGCGGTGCAATATGTTGGGAGTTCGGGGCGAAGCTATGTAAATTCATGGTAATATCGCCTGGCCACCCCGCGGGGTGCGAGGCGTTTCGATTCGCGGCGAACGAGGGGGAGGAGGAGGGGGGGAGGGGAGGGGGAAGTTAAAGCGAACGAGAGAAACCAACCGGGAGAGCATTCGACAGAGAATGTAAGCACCGCGTTTCGCGGGAACTCGGACGGACGAAACTTGGCGAACAACAGAACTTCCGAGAAATTAAAAATTGGAGGGCAAGCGGGAGATAGATTCGAAGGGAGATCGAGGTGAGGAAGGTGTGAAATGTTCGATGGAAGATACAAGACTGATGGAATTCCAAATGGATGAGAATTGAAGGAATTCTGAATAGCAGAGAACCTGGAATGAGAAAGTACGAACGAGAAACAGAAAAGGGGAATTCTCGGTCCTGGAACTAAAATTTGATAAAAATATGAGAGTTCGCGAGCAGAATATTGTAACACTGTCGAAGAAATTTCAGAAACGAGAGAACCATAGAACACCTCCAACAATAATATCTTCGAGAGATGTTCACGTCGAAAATAAGGGAGAAAACTGAATAATTCCAGACATCATATTCGATTCAAGATCTGATACAAAATACAAATAAAAGTTCTCGAGAAGATGAGTAAAAATTTAGAAACAAATCACTCTCAATAGAAGGCTAAAAATATGATAGGAAGGAAAGAAGAAACACAAGATTAGTAAAACTATTATGGAATGTTCAAACGATCTGAGAGGTATGTAGAAAGTCAGAGAGAGAGAGAAAGAGTTAAAGAGGAAGAAGGAGAATGGAGACTGAACGAGCATGGCCCGAGGAGGGTAGAAAGCGCGTATTTCATGAACCCCTAAAGCAGCCCTAAGCATTGCTGCAACCGCCACAATCCCATTCGTTCTCTTTATGGGCACCCAAGTATTTGGGAACGGGCTTGAATAAATCGGAAATTTGCCCCCGGGAAACGGGCCACATCCCCACCCTCCCCACCGCGATTTGCTTACGACTTTCGAACTGGTCATTCTCATTTACCCTGGCTACACACGAATCTTCGTATGACTTATCGTTCTGTACATCGTGTGCGTCTGATAATTTCGGCTGAATCGATCTATTTGCGCTGCAAACAGCCAATTATTCCTGGATTTTCTATCTATAGAAAATGATCACTCTTTGTGCATCGAACAAAGTTCAATACTCGAGTCACTGAATCATTTAATTTAAAGGATCACGGCGGATACGTTTGAAATTTAAAGAGAAAGGGCAAGAAAATTTGAAGAGAATCCTGATCTGAAATTTAAAGAGAAAAATTTAAAAGACTGAGATTCAAAGAGAAAGATGGACACAAGAGAAACTGGTTTAAGTATTGATAACAAAACTATAAATGTTCGTGTAACAGAATTTAAATAGACGTTTGTCTCACTCTTTAAATATTTCAACAAATTTCTTGCGAAAGTACACTCTGATCATGCACAAACATCCGCGATCTACGAAACGAATTTTGATCAATTAGATTAATCACATATTTATAAATTCAGAAATTTGAATTCTGACTCAACTTTATCAAATCTCGTTCCACACACCGAGAACGTGATCGACGATTTGTGAGACGTGCAGCAAACCGCGAACAGAGCGTTAAAATTGTACGAACGTCGAGCATAGTTCGCACGGATGCAGCGACTGGCATAATTAATATTTCAAAGTAAATCACGCGGAACAATCCGGCAGTAGGTGAGTTTCGCAAAACTATGACAAAGCGACGGAAGGGACGGTTTCATTCCTCCGGTCCAACTATGCGTGGAACGTGTTCCACGGAGACGGTGAAACGCTCAAAGCTATTTACCGAGCGGAGATGTCGCGCACAAGCTATAAAACATCGTGCTAAACGCTTCATAATTCTCCGCGCGAAATACGACTCTGTGTTTTACCACAGTGTTCTCTCTTTTTTTTCTTCTTTTCATTGAGCTGGCGAAACGAGCAAACACGCGGCGATGCTTGGCGTGTTGTGACGAAATTTTCAAATTCAATCTCGACGAAAGTGGTTCGAACAAATCTCTCGAAAAAAACCGAGAAAATATTAGAAAATTTGCACGAGAGAGATTGACCTTTTTCAGAACTGGAAAAAAATATATATATATATTTTTTATATTTGTAATATCTGAATCTCAGAGAGTGGTCAAATATTATTTCCGTGATTTTCTATTATCCTCTAAATTACTCTTTGACGATTTTAGTATTCTTTTGACGATGATACTTCGAACAAACGAATGCTCGTTTTAACAAACTCGCGCTTACTTATTACACACGAACGTACGAGTGTGAACAAAATTTAATTTCGGTTCAGTCTGAACGTACCAAGACGCGAAATTTATTTTGTGTCGTGACGTTGCTGCTGAAAAGGAGAGAAAAGCTGACAGTTACGGCGTGTCGGTATGTTTGAACAGGAGTGAGTTTAGGAACAATCGAATCACGCAAACAGATCGATCACGATGACACAATTAACCCTTAACTTGGAAGGGTTGAAACTTGAATAGCTAAGGGGTCTGACGGTGATGCCTGCGCAGAATCCCTAAACGCTCGTTAGTAAACTGTAAATTTAGCAGCTCATGGGCTGATTTGCATCTGAATCGAGCCACGTAACCAGCGCGGTGGAAAGAATTCGCCCCCGCGAACGGAATTTTAATCTCTTTCTCCCGTCGGATATATCGATTCCCGCACTTTCCGCCAATTTATTTGATAACTTCACCTTGTCTGGAATCAAACTTCACGATAGCTCACGACAATCTTTAACGGTGGAAAATCCAATTAGCGAGAGACCGGATTAAATGACCAAGCATGGAAACAAAATTTTCAATGGGATTTATTCAAAACGAAGAACGACGTGAGACTGAAAGCAGTTTATCAAAATAAGCTGCTGACACTTCTAATTCATTTCATTTATTTTATAAATAAGCCAATTTCATTCAACAAAATATATTACAACGAATATGTCTGAATATATCTGATTCCAATAACATTATCATTACGAATTTCATTGTTGAAAATTTTACAAATACACTTTACGAATAAAAAGTTCTATCCAATTACAATTATTATGAATATTTTTCGTATTTTTGAATGTCACGAATATTCTGTGTATTCTGTATTTTCGAATATTCGTTAAAATAGTATTTCCTGTATCTTTGCATATATGAATCCTAAATTGCACTAATACGTAGATCTATCAATCGATAAGCTTTCGAAAATCCGAAATTATTTCTCTACCATTAATTGCCAAGAGTCCTACATTTTCTTTCTTATTTTTCCACGCGACGACGCTCCCTGCCTGCGTGCTGTCGCGAGCAAAGCAAGAAATAAGGACCGATCGGAGTAAACGAAGCTAATGGTGATCGATGACGAGTGAAAGGCGCAGAATTCGAAATCTCTTCGAACGAAGCGAGGATGTTCCGGCCTTGGACGCATCACACAGGCGTATCACCCTCACGAGCCGGTACAAGGTAAACGCGTTAAAGTTTCACGAGTGGCAGACGCCGCGGCCCGAACTTACCCTAGCAGCTATTCAACATCGTTTTCGTAAACCCACGTGCAACGTGGCCAACCCCTGCAGCCGGTGCCCGCTGCTGAATCGTCGCGTCCACTCGTTTTTCTTCGTTCGTACGGTTAATATTAGTTGCTCCCGTGGGTAACGTTCCGCGGCGACTGAAGTGTTGAAAAATTGTCCCGATCGCTTCGTTCCGACGCCGAACACCAAGTTACGTACACGCGCGCGCGTCGAAGTAACAGTGAACGGCGAGGGGAGAAAGTGGCGAAGAGTGAAAGAAATATTAGGAAGCGCAAGTACAGGGAGGAGCGTAAGTGACAGTAAAAAATTGTCGATAATTTAAATTGATACGACTTTGTGAGAAAAGTTTGTAAGGTGCATGAAGCTTAGTTCGATAGTCGTGAGTCTGTTTTCTTTTATTTTTTTTTTTCTTTTCTTTTCTTTCGAGTAGATAGTTTTGCATCGTGTAGCGAGTGGAAAAGTTCTTTGAAAGAAACAACCCGCAGACACTTCCACGCTCACTTACAATACAGTAGTTTTATATAGTAGTTTTATACCATTTAAGACACACTATTACTTATACTATTTATATTTATATATACTATATATGCTATAAATATATACTTACAGTATATATTTATAGTATATATAGTATATATTACTTATACTATTTATAATTTTGCACCATCACTGTGAAAATGATTGTAATTTAATATAACTGCAATTGTACACGCAAAATAATGCAAGAACGAAGTACGAAACATCGTCCACCTTTGAAAGAAGCTAAACAAATTACTTCCTTCCGTTCCAAATTTCCACCGCTTTCACCTCCCAGTATCCAACGAGGACGCTCCATCGAAGACGAACACAAACAGAAGTAGAATCAGAGTTAATCGAGATGGAACGAGTCAATCCAGTATCCAGCGGAACAAATACCGTCAAACAAAGAGGAAAAAACGGGGGTTGCAGAGGGATGAGAGAAAGAGAGAGAGAGAGATGCAGAAAGAAAAAGGAAGGAAAGATAGAAGCTAAGAATTCCGTGATTTCGCGAGTCGTAGGACGAGAGGACCGGCGGTGGTTCCCTTCGTCTTCATTTAAACGGATCCGTGCGTCCCTCAGTCCTTCCCGTGTCCTTTGGTCCTTCCAATCGGACAGAAATGTGCCACACGAAGGACCACAGGCCTTTTTGTCGCGTCTACGAGCCCCTTGTAGGGTCACGAAGGGTCGTGGCTCTCTTCAAAGCGAGAGAGAACGAAACTCGTCTCAAAGTCGAAGAGAGGACTCGGTTCACTCGTAGAACGAGTGGAAACGGGGTCTATGCAATAAGAAGCTGGACTAGGGGTTGTCACAACGGTCTCTAATCGGTCGGTATCTTTAGAACTAGCTCGTCTTTCCTGCTTCTTCTCTCTCTCTCTCTCTCTCTTCGATACCAGGCATCGTCTTTTACTCTGAACCTATCCCGACAAAGGTTCTTTAACGAGTCCCTCTCTGCCGAGATGAAAGAACACTCGTGAATATTGCGTCTCTATTTAATCATCCGCAATTTCATCTATTGTGCTGTAATAAATAGGTCTTCGAGATATATCCGAGCGTGACCACGGGAGTTTTGATATTTCAATGGTCGGCGTGAATTTCGTTCAGAATTTGTAGAACTTCCGGAGGTTGAATGATTCTTGTTTCATAATAAAATTTGAAGGGCTTTAATTTAATTTGGCTGGCGTTTTAATTTCCGCGCTTTTGTCTAAGTGTGCGAACACGCTCGTGTGCGATCGACGTGAATTACACGAACAAAACTAAAAAGCCTTGAACTTTTTCATCTCGGCAATCTATATTGCACTCTGAGGGGAGAATATATACGTCACAGAAGGTGAAAAAATATTTTCTATTAACTTGAAATATTTAAAATATTTAAGAAAAATTTTCTATTGACTTAAAATATTTTTTCTATTAACTAAAAAATTGAAATCTGTTGCATCTGTATGATATAACGAAGAATCGGGGCCAACTGATTAAAATCTCACGAACAAGGATAATTAGATAGAGAATTTCGATGAAATATTCGATGAAATAATTATATTTGTTTGTATTATTGCCATTTGGATTTTAATTTAAGACAATTAATTTGCATTTAATTAAGTAAATTGAAAATTAAAACCAACTCGTTAGAAACAGTACTTATTATTATATTTTAATTTAAAAAGTTAATTTTGTCAGATATCTAATATATATGTATATTTTTATCAGATAATCTAAACCATTAGGTTTAAGATTAATAGTTAAACGGTGGCTTGATACTTTTTCACTTGGAATTTAATATTCTTCCGATTCACGATGAAAGGTTAAAAAAAAAAAAAAATGAAGACGATCTTGGAAATTTTCTATGAAAACATCACAACTTTTGCATCAAACAATTTCTCATCAGACGAATAATTTAAAGGTGACTTCAAATGTGCAAGTTAGATGAATCTGTATACATTTTAAATCCGACAGCATCTACTCTCCCAGAATCGAGCATCCAAATCTTACAAAACACAAATTTCTATACGATTTATCTGCGAGTAATCTCGCGTCTTGATGCACGATCCGTGTATTGCTTCAACACGCGCCAGTTCTCGTCTTCGGGGTGGCAAAGTTTCGGCAAAGCCGGCCGGACGAAGTCGTCTTCAAGTCGTCTTCAAACTACCGCTGCCCATGTTTTCGAAGAAGACGGTCCTCGTCGAAAGGACACGATGCTCAATTATACGAACGCAAGGGACAACGCTCTTCGCCCCTAAGATCCCGGGGAAACTTCGAACGAGTGATCCCTGAGCGTTGCGCGGTCGTCGTCCACGAGAGGAGCGCGTTCGTCGCGCGGACTTGAAACTCCAGGTGGACGAATTACCGGCGAAGGATCGTTAAAGTTTCGCAGGAAGAGCCGGAGAGCGACGCTCGAGCGTCTCCCGAGTCGGAAAATTCTCTCCCTCGGGAGAACGCGTCGCCGCTTCGGGTGAAAGTTGAAACGATCCTCCGAATGAAATACACGAATTCTCCGCGGTGAACGCGTACTACTACGAGTATGGAGATTACTCTCGACTCTCTCTCTCTCTCTCTCTCTCTCTCTCGACGCCTCGCTCTGCTTGGGGAGGAAATAATTAACTTCTTCCAGAGCGGCGAAAACGTTGTAGGAATATGAATTTTTTGAGAAACTTTCCTCTTGGACGAAGCAAGGGGAGCGATGTGATTATCGATTGCGAGAGAGAAGAGTAAATATAAATTAGGCACCGCGTAGAATTTATCATTCGCTGTATCTTACTATTGATTCCGATGAATTTAAAGCGGCGTAAAGTAAATGAAAATTAATTTAAAGGTAATTCTCGACGAATTCAAGTTTATTTATTTTACTTTATACCTTTGTTATTTGTTATCTTTTCTTTTTTATATATTAATCTCGTTATTATTACGAGCTTCGATCGTGCAAACTCCGTTTGTTTGAACAGAATTTCAAACAATGCTCGACCAAACGAAACATCGTTGATTGAATTTATTTACCTACCCGAACGCGAACTCCTGTTTCATGCGAACGACACACCACCGCCGGCAACCAGTACCTAATTAATCATCAATTTTGAGATCAATTTAGCAGAGAACGCGTGTATTTAATTTCGACTCGGACGCCAGTGCAATCGTGTAATAATAGAATGCGAATCGAAATCGCTGGGTGAGAGGAAAGGCTGAGGTAAGATGTAGAAAATATTTGCTCGATATTCCCTCAACTCTGCAATTAACGAAGGTAACCTTGATAAAAACTGAAAATATGATAAACAAATGATAAGTTTATTACTTGTTAATAATTTCTATCCAGTATTCGTCACACCGACGAATTCAAAAGAAAAGAATTATTGTACACGGTACGGTCACTCGTTATGGTCCGCGAGTCAGTTGCCAGCGCGAGGGGTTAAACCTACCATTGATGCTACAGTATGTAAGAAATATATATAATTACACGATTTGTACAATTATAATAAATGACACCCAGGCGAAACAGATGATAAGTTTATTATTACTTCTCGATAATTTCTTTCCAGTGATATCATACCGATGAATTCAAAAGAAAAGAATTATCGTATACGGTACAGTCAGTTGCCAGCGCAAAGGGTTAAACCTACTATTGATGCTACAGTATGTAAGAAATATGTATAATTACACGATTTCTACAATTATAATAAATGTCACCCAGACGAATGACAAGTTTATTGCTTCTTGATAATTTCCATCCAGTGATACCGACGAGTTCAAAAGGAAAAGAAAGCGACGAATTATTGTATACGATTCGGTCACTCGTTATGGTCCGCGAACCAGCGCAATCGGTTAACCAGTGATGGAAAGTGTCCATTATCTCCGTGTCGTCTGACGATAATCTCAGCAGCCCGCAGCCACGGAACGCTGCTAGTCACGCGGAAGGGTTGAACCGTGCTGTTGCAACCCCTGCAGGTGCCTCGCGTTCACCCTCACCCGCACACAACCGCGTCTTCTCTCTCCGAGAGAGCGCGTGTAGGTACTCGTAGAAACCAGCGTGATTGTTCCACCGGTTTCTCTATTGGGATAAACGTCGACCCCTCCTTATCACCCCTTGTCCTATGATGGAGAGAGGGTCGCGGCAGCGGAACCCCATCTAGCCTAAGGGGCTGCTAATTGATTTTAGAAGTTCCTCCTTCGGGCCATCCTCCCGAAAACCCGGTTTTCTCTCTCGTACGTCGATGCTCCCGAGTCGGAGTTCCCGAGAAACACGGCGCGACATCCTGTTTGTAAGTCGACGTAAACCTATCCACCCGCTCCTCGAACTTTTTGCTCGGTTTGCGAGAAGCAAACCGAGAAGGATTTGGACCGTGAAACTCTGACCGAAAAAAAAATCGCGGATATTTGTGAGATTCGTAGTTGGATACGTGCGTCGGAAATTTATTAACTCCTCGAGCGTTTTGTTTCATTTTGAGAATGTGCGCTGGTGTGCTTCATTATTTCTAGGCGATGACGAGTATACAGTCGAGGAAATATGAATGCACTTGCTGCAAGGTCGAGTCAAATTACAACAAAATGATAATTTTTCTGGCGTTCCTTTGAACAATTTTTAATTTTTATTTTTTCTCTTATATTTTCTTGTTTTGTCGCTCTGAAATATTATAAAATGTGCCAAAATTATACTATATATATATAATTTTTTTACCTAAATTTTACAATAAATAACAAAAACGAATTTTTTTCTAGATAGCGAATATACTCGACATTAAATAAAAAAATTCCATCTTTTCGTGACGAGTATACTCGATATAAACACTTAAGGGGTTGAAATATAACACAAGGACGAAAAATGATTCCTTTGAAGAGTTTCATGTAGATTTCAAAGAAGTGATGGCAATATGTTAGAGTTTCTTGAATTTTTATCGATAAAGCAATGAAAATAAATCACGCAACAATCGTATTTTAAGGTTTTATAAATTTTAACGTTGTTAGGAGAAGTTGTCTTCGCAAAGTTCCTTCAAAAGTATGAAAGTGAAAGGAAAAATATCGCAGAAAGTATCAGAACGACGTTTCGAAGATGTTCGACGTCTTGGCGAGATTATTGCTACCAAGGGACGGTTCGAAGTTTCTCCAAAAAATATCGCGTGAAATAAAGTACAAAAAAATGCTGTAGAAAATATGAAAACGACGAGTTAAAATTGTTCGACATCTTCGCGAGATTATTGCTGCCAAGGGATGGCTCGATGTTTCTTCAAAAAGCACCACGTGGAATAAAATAGAGAAACGCTGAGCCGTTTTATGGTAGAATGAAGAGGCGGCGAGGCGTTTCGAAATCCCCGCGGCGATATCAGAGCAAAGAAGTAGGAGCGCTCTGGTTGGTTCACAGCGCTTAGGTCAGTCGCTTGAACGCGAACGCTTCCACGGAAGAATGTATTTTGCACGCATCGTCGCTCTGATATAAACGAACCTTTACTCTTCTCAACTTTATGCCGCGAATTAAAAGGAGAAGCGTGCAATCAGCTATCTTAAAAACTGGCACTAAAGTACACGTTTTCCGCATGAAATACAGGGATAATGATTCTAATGTGAACAATGTGAATTTTCTTGTCCAGAGTATTTCAGTACGTTGTGTGTAAAAAGTGAACATACATATCTATTTTACAGCGTAGCTCAAAAGTTATCCAATAATTACGTACGTCACACTACGATGGTCACTGACGACTAAATATTGTACTGTAAATATTTTGGAATGTCAGATCGATGAATATCGCGAACAACGAACTTTAAATAACACAAGTAATTATGTAAAAACCGAAAATATTTCGCCTTTATATTTCGCCCGATAAACAAGAAATGAAAGTTAACGTGTTGAACTAAATATAAACTGCAAACACAGTAAAGTTGGATCCTGTTGATACTGCACATGTTAGATTAAATAATCGCAGCGGGTGTTTTCTTGACACACAGTTTGCTACACTTTGCACGATACTTCACTCGCACGTGGACTAACTCGGACTAGGGGCGATGACTTCTGCGCTGCACAATATACCAAACATACATCTACATAAGTACGTAAATAAGACGTCGCGATCAAAATATGCATTGTTGATAATCTAGAGATCTATGGATATCCAACAGTATGTTAATATTTTCTGGACAAAAGAAAAGCCTCTAGATCACCGACAGTCACTAATAAACCTACTCGAGAGTAAAAGTTGAAATTTTTCACAGTTCTTCAGCTACGGTTGCATCGATGCGTCGTCGTCCACCGATGAATAGCCCACAATACGACCAATCAGTCGAGAGGCTGTTTGAGAACGCCCATTGTAACAACCACGGCTCCGCGCTGGCGGCTTCAAAGAACCGGGGAGAGAATGATGAGAAGGAGGCCGCTTCCGGGTGTGCGTCTCGAAACGTCTCAGCTCGTGCAGCGAGCCTTCGCGAAAGAGACGCAGACGGCGGCAAATCGCGGAAAACATCCGCGGTTGAGAAGCAATAGCCACTACCAAGGCCTCTACGGTTTAACGACGCAATCAAGCGCAGATCGTAGGAAAAAAGGCACGATGCTTAAAGAGCAGACACGAGGCCAGGGTGATAACAAGACACGGGACCTTGAGGGCATCTCGACTAGGCGGAACCACTCCGGTGAACTTGCTGCTGTGGAAAAGGAGAGAAAAGGAAAACGAAAGAAAAAGGAGTGGAAGGAGTACGCTTGCCGAGTCGTAATCACCGGCGTTGCAACAATGCAGCCCCCAGGGTTTCGGTTCTTTCCATGTTCCCTCCCATGACCACTGCCACCCCTCCTCTCTCTCTCTCTCTCTCTCTATCTCTCTTTTCGACACTCGGAAAAGCCTGTCGGGTCCGCTGTCTTCATCGTCGCGATGAACACGCAGCCGCCAACTCGTTCGTTCGCTCTTCTCTCCCGTGACAACGTCCGCAGTCGCCAGAGAGACAGGACCGTACAATAAGCTTCCGGTTTATTAAAAATACCCCCTGGCCGGAACTCTTGCCAACCGTTCGTCACCGATCAGCTGTGGCTGTCTTGTCTAGTATGTATTGAACGTTCCGCGTGGCTCGACAACGGCCTTTCACGACCAGCGACGCGCCAGTCCGTGATCGATGCTAGACAACGAAATGCTCGAAAACGTGCAGCAGCATTTCGGGTATTTTTAGTACTGGGAGTATTTTTATTGGCGAAACGTTCTCAATCGCGAGGTTTGAAACCTTTGCACGTGACAACGAGTTCCAATCAATTGAGTTTACCTCTCTCGATCTTTTAATCGATACGTTAAAATTCAATTTTGACGTTGGGTTGGACAAGAAATGGTAGAGCGTTTTTTTTTTCTTTTCTAACGTTCATCGTGTAATTTGATGTTTGATTGTTCGAGCTTGTTTCAGGAAATAGGAGACGCACGATCTCGTTAACGATTGCCTGTTTGGCGTCGATTTCAAAATCAAAACGGACTGCTCTTCTGAGAAACAGGAAAAACGATGTACGAACTCTTGAAAAACTAACAAAACGATCAATGTAGATCAAGCGTTTCTCTCGCGGAAAATTTGCCTTTCATTTGCACACAACAAGAAAACGCGGCCAACCTAACAGAATGAGCTAATGAAGATAGTAGTCTAAATATAATGTGAAATTGTACAGAGTGTATCTCGAGCTTAAATGTGAAAACTTTCAGAGAGTATAGAGAACTAATAAATTAAGGGAAGAAATTCTCTAAAGACTTGCTCGTTTTTGCTCCATCTTGGAGAAAATTGCAAGAAAGAAATAAAAATATTTTGATTTTCTCACTCATTCGATAAGTTCATTCGACGTCAATCGACACAAGAGAGTAATTGACAATGAGAAACCAAATTGTAGCTGCAGTTCGCCAAATATCGCGAAAACAATGTCTAGCTGCAATCAGTGTGGTTAATGACCGATGTAATATTTGTATTGCTGCAAATGGCCAATCTTCAAACAGTATGTTCGTCAAACGAACAATGCGGATAATAATATAGATGATAAAATCAATGAATATTATAATCAATCAATAAATTAAAGTCAATAAATATGGCTGATAACACTGTAAGCAAATGAAACGTGGTGAAACGAAACCCTGATTTTCTCCGGAAATGGGAGAATCCTTCAAAGTTTCGACATTTAAATTCGCGACACCCTGTATGTACAGCTACTGCAAAAACATCAGAGAGGAGATTTCTGACCGGATCTCTATTTATCCTCGTTTCAGCACACCTCGTTCGAGAGGAATAACCAACCATTAAAAGGACGAATCCATTAAAGGAACCAAAACGTAATCACCCCACTCGCGTCCCTCTTCATCCTCCTCCTTCTCGCCCCTTTTTGGCGCACCTTCTCCCCCCGCGCGGCGTTTGCACGCCGCCTATTTTCCCCTGCCCCGTGCGAACCTAAAGCGCGCGAGGTATTAACGATAACCCTGTCCTTCCCGCGGTACGCGCGAGCGAACAGCAAAAATCCGCGAAAAAGGACAAGCTCTCTTACCTACCCTCGTGTCCCCCTTCTCGGTCAGGCGGGCCTCGCCTCGCGCTAAATCGTCCATTAACGCGCACTGAACCCTTGAAAATATCCTTCGGCGAAGAAACAAAAAGCCCACGGGTACACGGGGGACAGGCAAGAATGAAAGAGAGAGAGAAAGAAGAAGAGGAGGGTGGCTCGCGATCCGACTACCGGCAAGATATTACGTAAGGGTGAGCGTGGCAGGCGAGGGGTGGCTGGGAAACGCAGTACCTTTGTCGCCACTTAAAAGGGTCGTCGTCGTCGTCGTCGTCGTCGTCCACCACCCTTCTCCAGCGAAACGTCGCCGACTTCTGCGAAGTCGTGCGAGACGCAGGTGGCCCGCTCGCGTTATCGTTCGTTCGCAGTTCGTCGAACACGCTCGGCGAACCCTTGCCTCTCTCGCGAGCGGAATCCGCTCCGGGCGGAAACGCGTAGGAGAGATCGGTTGAACGAAGCGAAGAAGGAAGCCAAACGTCGTTAATAACTCGCGGTACATTTAATGTACCGCCACCGGCGACCGTGTGACGTTTCGTGACGCGAGGGATGACGGCGAGGGGTGCCGCGGCGTGATTGCTAATTACAGAGGACTGAGAGAGAAAACGAAAAGAGAGAGAGAGAGAGAGAGTTATGGATGTTGTTAGGACGTGGATTCAAGAATCGTATCTCTCTCTTTCTTTGGTCGAATGATGTTCCACCGAGGATTATGAATGGTTGAACGAGGGACTGTGCAGAGGGACGGAACGTGCGGGGAATTTGAATCGGAACGATGTTTAATGGAGGAGTCCGGGTTAGGAAATGGTGGAGTGTAACGAGATCAGATCGACGGTGATGGATATGTTGGAGCAATGTAGGAAAATAGTTTGCTCGAACGAGAAAAAGTGCAGACACGTAAAAAGCATTTGTAAATAAAGCAGTCGGCTTTTATGCGATGCAAAGTTTTTAGTTTGATCTGACGAGTGGGAAATCGCGAGGAAAATCCTAATTCGAGTGTTATCTCGAACGCGAGATGTTCGATATCTGCAGAAATATTTACGTAAATTATACTGAATATTCATTGTTAGAGTACCAAGACGGCGTGGCATAGATTCACCTCTCGATATTCGCGTCAATATTTATGGAGAACAATTAGTACGTTTTTAATTGCGTTTTTTTTCTAATAGATGAACGTGTCTTGAAAATAAAATAAAATGTAGCTGGCATCGTTTTAAACCGCAAAATTCATTGTGCATCTCATAAATGCACGATCGCAGAAAATGCACAATCTCATTAATGTCAACTCAAAAAAAAAAATTTTTTTCGTCATATTTTACTGTAAAGGAAAGGAAAAAAGGAAAGAGAAGAACATTGCGCAAGCTCATGAAAAATTATCTGACGTGTGTGGTGAGGTACTATTCAAACTGCGGCAGTGTCAGAATTGATTTCACTACTGACGAGGAGATATCAAATCGTTCTTAAAATTCCTTTCTGTCGAGAAAACTTGTTTATTGCGCACAATTACAAAGTTGCGTGAAAAATCGCAAACGGTGATAAAGGAACAAAATAAAAGTTTTTGTTTCTCATGAAAAAATCGCCTCTCGTTTGCTCACACACAAAAAAAAAGAACCGTTGTTACTTTTTGGCTAATTCAATGCATTGCTTTAGTCCAGCATTATCGCGAGACTTTGTAATATATTTTCTTGCTCCTCCGAGACCTAAATTTTACAGTGTTCACTTTTATTATTTTACTTATAATTCAATATATATTATATAAATATAATTATACTTATAATTTGCTTATAATACTTTCGCTTATCACTCAATCTTCTTTTAGATGAAGATATCCGAAGAAAATATCAGCGAAACAACAAAGTAACGAAGCTGCTCTCTCTCTCTCTCTCTCTCCAACAAATTACACATTTATAAATACCGGGGAATTCGTTTCCGTGTCGGGCGCGTAGCCGGCGAGCGGAAGTGCTCAAGAGGGCGAAATTAATCTCGTTACACCGAAACAAACGAGATCCTCTCCTCGAGCTGAGCGGGGCCGTCCATTTTTCCAAAGTAATTATGCATTTCAGCCGCGAGATTATTACCAGACGGAAACGGTGTCATGCATCAACCGGGCATTAGTCTCACCGTCTATTTATTCGACGCCATTACCTCGTCATTGTATCCCTACCCGATAGAGAAATGGGACAAATGCATCGCAATCTCGAATCGAGATTCTTCGGTCATCTCTCATCCCGCAACCAGATGAGGAGAGGAAAAGAAGATAGAGAGAGAGAGAGAGAGAGAGAGAGAGAAGAGGGGAAACAACCCCTCGATACCGGATGCGCCGTAAATCCTGACGTTACATCATTAATGCGGCGGGCTCGTTAATTAATTCGCCAACGTTGCGGCCCCGGCCTCTCTGTCAATGGCGGAGGGTGGTTTAAAGAGCCATCTCCTGGACGATTTGCTCTTCCGTCAGAGGAACACGCGCGTATTTATGCACGTCGATACGATCTAATTACCAGAACGACACGTCCACAGTTGCGCGCACGGTTTACCGAAAAATCACTCGAACGCGCGCTGCCACTCGCGACGCGTGCGCCGCGAGGGTGGCTCGAAAGCAGCGCGGATTCGATTCTCGACGTGCGTACGTACGCGTTGTTAGGAATTAGTTAGGTACGCGTAAAGAATTACATTCGACTCGCATTTTAGCGTAATTCAAACAAAGACTCGGAGACTCTCTTCGAGGGAAAATCCTTGACGATCAAGGGGGTAATTGAACACTTTGTTCTCACACTTGGATTGAAATGTCTAAGGACGATTAGAAACGCGGAGTCACGTAGCTATCGCGAGTCACGGGGAAAATGCGTGAGAGAGATCGGAGATAGCAAGCAAATTGGCGTTCTGTTATTTCAAAGATTAGGAGCGTTCTTGGAAGACGCGGGAGGAATTTGAGAAATTAAGCAAACAATTTAGGCATCCATCGAACTCCGCGATTTTTGATCTCCTTACAAATTTCTCGACATAATTTTGTTACGAATATCACACAGTTCTAAAATATTTGTTTTTGCATTATTTTAGTATGTGTCTCTGTCGTGAAACTTAAATAGAAAAAAAAAAAACAGAACGATTCTTCTTTAAATGAACGTTATAAGTTTCTTACCAATGTAGCATAAATAAATTTTGAACGCTGTGTACGCACACGTGCCGAAAAGAAACATTCGCGAATCCCGTGGGGGATTACGGCGGGCATTTTCTATCCAGTCGGCTGTACAGGACCAATTTGGGATCGGTAAGTATGACGAATGGTCGCGGCCAACGCGAAGTTTCTCGAGGCTACGAAATTACCGGGCTTTCATAAGGATTACGTGCAAACGAGTGGTATTTTTAAAGCTCCGGATGGAGGAGACGCTCGAAGCAGCTGCAGATGACGCGTCACCGTCTTTCACCCCCTCCCCCCTCCCCCCCCCATGGAAACATCTCTCTCGCTTTCGTCTCGTTTCATTTCTCTTTGAAATCATAAATATCACCCTCGTCGTTTATTTGCTTCCGGAATTGATGTTGACATCTTAGAGCATGGAATTTTGTAAAATTTCATCGTTCGTAATGTTAAATTGAGCACTACTCCCTCTTTCCTGTTATCACCCTCAACTAAATAATTTCAACAGCAAGTATCATCGTATTCCACGATCACAGGCCGACGCAAAACCGCCCGGTGCATCATTCTCTCGCCACAGAGAATCACCCAACTCGCAGCATCCAACCGCGAACCATAACCAATCGAATGACAACATAGCAAAATATACTCCTCTCTTCGACCAGAGATCGACGCTTCGTCGTGCTTCAACCCCATGCCGCTATTCTTGCTCGCCAGAATTAATCAACCAGTTAATGTTAATGGATTCGCCAAACTCTTCCTCTTTTAACTTATGAAGGGAGTATTCTGGTAATCCGGCTTAAAAAAATCAATTTTTTTTTTACGTTTTCTCAGAGCATATGCTTTTGAAAATGTCTATGTAAAATAATTTGTTTGAATTCGTAAAATTTGTACTGCTCGCAACGTAAGTATGAATATTTTTGTACAACGGGTAACAAAAACTTCAAACGTGTTTTTTTCGAAAAATATTTTATTTTGTAATATTATTATTTATTTTTATGTTACTGTTACTTTATAATATTCTATTTTTTGTATTGCTCAATTGATTGTAAGTATTATTATTTTTGTACAACGGGTAACAAAAACTTCAAACGTGTTTTTTTCGAAAAATATTTTATTTTGTAATATTATTATTTATTTTTATGTTACTGTTACTTTATAATATTCTATTTTTTGTATTGCTCGATTGATTGTAAGTATTATTATTTTTGTACAACGGGTAACAAAAACTTCAAATGTGTTCTTTTCAAAAAATATTTTATTTTGTAATATTATTATTTATTTTTATATTGTTATTACTTTATAATATTCTATTTTTTGTACTGCTCGATTGATTGTAAGTATTATTATTTTTGTACAACGGGTAACAGAAACTTTAAATGTGTTTTTCTCAAATCCATATTTTTTAAACTGGCTATCTCACGTTTTAGTCGAAAGATTGACTTGAAATTTGGAGGAGATCTTCACTGAATGTACCTTTATCGCATGAACCACGGATTTCAAAATCTAATGTTTTTTTTTCTATTTTTGTTTACCACCCAGAAAACGGAAAGCACAAGGAAAATCGATATTTAAACTTCAAAATGCTGCCATTTCTTTTAATTTTCGAAATTTCGATGTTTCCGTGGTTCATGCGATAGCCATATTTATGCTAACTAAGATGCATTTTGGTTTTTCAGTTTCAAATAACCAGATGGAATTTTTTAAAAACATGCTCTACCTAAGGCTACATAATTTCCACAACTTCCATTAATTTCGTTAAAAAGAAAATTGTATACTCCTTAAGTATGAATAAATCTGTGTACGAAAACTGCGTAACAAAATGTATCATGATTTCCTTAGAAAAAAAGATTCCAAAAAAATTCGATGATTACAAGCCGGATTACCAGAACACTCCCTTAATTTTCATCACGCGTGCGTGTCGCGGTACACACAGATCGCGTTACGATAACCACAAGAGAAGAACGAGAGAGAGAGAGAGAGAGAGAGAGAGGCGCTCTCGAGACTCCCCGATGAAATCTCATCAAAATGTACGTGAACGCGTCGGGCATTGATTTCCGCGTCCCCGGGACTTGCTTCGGCCAGGATTCAGCGTCGGGCTTGTTACCGGGGCTTTTCCACGATCGGCTCGCATCACGCTCGCATACGTGCATAATTAACGATACGTGCCACGCGGCACGAGCGATAAATTTTGACGTACAAATCCGCAACGACACGGATCAGGCTAACGACGGATACGATCGGCTCTCCTCCTCCCCTCATCCCCTTCCAACGACCAGCAACTTTTCGAAACGCCACCGCAACATGAACTGCCTAACACCGGGCGCTGCGGCCAACCGCACTGCCGTCGGTTTTCGACGGTTCTCCCCGGTTAAACCCGGGGGACCAACCCCTGGGTGACTGGCTCTTGGTTCCTCCTTTTCGCGCGTACAACGCTGCACGTTTCCGCTCCGATTGCAAGCCCTTTCCGACGCTTATCGGCCCGCAGAATGCAGCTAGTTGCACGGTTTAATCTCCACGCGGACCAGGATGTTCCGTAGTAATAATTCAGTCGTCGCGTTCAGGACTATCGAATCAGGTTGAATCGAGTGTCCGTAGAGATGAGAGGAAGTCTAGCGAGACGGTCCGATTCGCTTGATGCGTGAAGCTTTCAGCCTCGCGATCGTGAATGTCGTGAAACCTTTCCTTACGAGATATTTCGTATATCCGTTCAAAAAACGAAGAACAGCGTTTCGCGTGGAAATTTTTAACTTCAGCCTTCAGTTAAAATGCAGCCGTAGCCTTCCACTGCTCGGTATTGACCATTTCCACGCGTCAATCGCGACCGTACGCGCGTCAGCCTCTAAAGCGAGACTCGTTCCCAAACGAGTTTCCCACTGAATTATTGCATAAGCTAGACGAAGGCGGCTGCTGGCAGATTAAACTGTGCAAAGCCGATTTCGATGAAAGGCAGCTCTTCCTCTTACGCTAACATAGCAGCCTGTTTTCGCAAAAGAGAGGGGGGGTGGCGTAGAAAATACACACCGACTTTCATGGTGGTGGTGGATAGACACGAACAAGAGAGAATACTAACTACTTCACCGAATAACAAGTACGTAAATTATGTGGAAATCGTCTGGTTTTATGGAGAACGTAACGACGAAACGATGATCGAATGAGCAACTCAAACTTTTTGCGCGAGGACAAGTTGTTGCTCTTTCTTTCGACAGACAGACAAACGCGCGGAGAAAGAAATTTTATTAACGTTTAGGATCGAACGAAACAAACGTTGAAAAAGAAATTGGAAATATATAACGAAGAGTGAAAGAGAATTTACATAGGTATATTAAAACATATTAAAGCGTTTACCTCCAAAGAAATACGATTAAGTCAATTTTATACTCGAATATAATTTATGACGATGGCAATGGTAATGCAGTGATGTAAGAGACACAAGGGAGAAATGTGCACGTACACACATGCGTGTGCAAAAATCGAAACTTGTCGAAAACGAAATATAAAATACTAGAATATATAACGTACACAGAGGCTACATTTTTACCAAGAAAAAAAAATATATATATATATATATTTCACACGACATTTACGAAAACTATCACGTACCTCAACGATTTTTTTCCGCTTTAACTATTAAAACTACCAAATTAATCGAAACGATCAATTTATAATTTTCCATAGAAATTTTACACGCTTGTAACAGTGTATTTTTAGATACTTTAATGGAACATACAAATAAAAGCTTATGTCTTTTGTATTGTTGTAAACTTTTCCCTATGCTAGGAATCTAGCACTTTAATTTCTCTGCTACAAATTTTATGTTCTACTCGTAGTATAAAATTGACAAAGAGCAAACCGATTTCTCTCTACTTGAACTACCAAAGTAATCAAACTGACCAATTGACAACTTTCCATATAAATTTTATATATTTGTAACAGTGTATTTTTAAAGACTTGAATGGAATATATAAATAAAAGCTCATGTCTTTTGTATTGTTGTAAACTTTTCTCTATGCTACAAATCTAGCACTTTAATTTCTCTGCTACAAATTTTATAATTTCATATAAATTTTATATATTTGTAACAGTGTATTTTTAAAGACTTGAATGGAATATATAAATAAAAGCTCATGTCTTTTGTATTGTTGTAAACTTTCTCTATGCTACAAATCTAGCACTTTAATTTCTCTGCTACAAATTTTATAATTTCATATAAATTTTATATATTCGTAACAGTGTATTTTTAGAGACTTGAATGGAATAAATAAAAGCTCATGTCTTTTGTATTGTTGTAAACTTTTCCCTATGCTACAAATCTAGCACTTTAATTTCTCTGCTACAAATTTTATAATTTCATATAAATTTTATATATTTGTAACAGTATATTTTTAGAGACTTGAATGGAATATGTAAATAAAAGCTCATGTCTTTTGTATTGTTGTAAATTTTTCCCTATGCTAGAAATCTAGCACTAATTTCTCTGCTACAAATTTTATAATTTCATATAAATTTTATATATTTGTAACAGTGTATTTTTAGAGACTTGAATGGAATAAATAAAAGCTCATGTCTTTTGTATTGTTGTAAACTTTTCCCTATGCTAGAAATCTAGCACTTTAATTTCTCTGCTACAAATTTTATAATTTCATATAAATTTTATATATTTGTAACAGTGTATTTTTAGAGACTTGAATGGAATATATAAATAGGAGCACGTGCTCTTTATGTTGTTACGAACTTTCCCCCGTTCCCAGCACTTCAATTTCTCCGCTGCAAATTTCACGCGTTAGCCTGCTAGTTCCATAAATAAAACCGTAAATAAGAAATCCAAGTAAAGAGAAAAAGGAAAACAAAAGATTAATGTTCCATTCCACAAATCAGCCGATGAAAAATAGATTATTTTGTTTTCCCTGAGCGAGAAAGAACAAAAATGCTTGCATAATGGCCGCGTGTCTCGCCCCTCCCGCCAACCACTGTCAAGGAAGATAAAATGCGGAACCGGCGCGGCCGGCAAAATAAATCATCACTCGAGAGAACTCGGAAGCGCGATGACTTCGAATTTTACAAACCAGCCTGGCCACGATCCAACGTTGTTCATCCCGTGAAATTTATTTATCCGCACGAGGCTATTCATTACGCGTGACGTGCTAATATCGGCTGACCAAGCGGGCTCGATTCTCCACCATTTGCACGCTCGCGACGAAGAAACAATACAAACAATCTCATCTCAATTTGAGAATGATTTGTGCAAAGTTCGATTGACAGTGGAACATATTATTTCCCAGTGAATGACAAACTAAAGAATAAAGAGCCGATTTTGAAACTTAATTACACTTTCTAAGAACGTGGGACCCACAGGAGGGCGATTCGAATGAGTTATTAACAGATAATTTTTTTGTACTCCTCCGAATGAGAATTTAACTTTCGAATTTTTCTCTTTCATGCATGTCGTGTTCTTTGGAAGCTTATTTAGACTTGGAACGTTTCCCTCAAAATAGTCAAAAATTCACTTTTTGAATAATAAGAATTATATGTCATTGTAGTATTCAACTCCTATATGAGTGGCTGATGCTACTTTAAATAATGAAAATTCTTCTTTCTGAGTAATAAAAATTATGTGTCACAGAGGACATCAGGATTTTAGAGATGCTTAGATGAGGCATGGCTCAAAAAAGATTGGGAACCATTGGTCTAACCTTCAGAATAAATTGCAATATTCAACTCCAAGTCGATAATAACCCATATGAGTGGTTGATGCTACTTTAAATAATGAAAATTCTTCTTTCTGAGTAATAAAAATTATGTGTCACAGGGGACATCAGGAATAAATTATAATATTCAACTCCAAGTAGATAATAACCCATACAAATGGTTGATGCCACTTTAAATAATGAAAATTCTTCTTTCTGAGTAATAAAAATTATGTGTCACAGGGGACATCAGGATTTTAGAGATGCTTAGATGGGGCATGGCCCAAAAAAGATTGGGAACCATTGGTCTAACCTTCAGAATAAATTGTAATATTCAACTCCATGTCGATAATAACCCATATGAGTGGTTGATGCTACTTTAAATAATGAAAATTCTTCTTTCTGAGTAATAAAAATTATGTGTCACAGGGGACATCAGGATTTTAGAGATGCTTAGATGGGGCATGGCCCAAAAAAGATTGGGAACCATTGGTCTAACCTTCAGAATAAATTGTAATATTCAACTCCATGTCGATAATAACCCATACAAATGGTAGATACGACATCAAATAATGAAAATAAAAAAAAAAGATTAGGAGTCTGATCGCCAGAATGCAGTTGAAATCACAGTTGAAAACGTAAATAGCGCGTTGTCGAGAGTTTCCCTCTCGCGACGTGGCTATTGTCCACGTTGGGAGAAAGCAGCATGGCGGTCGGTCTCGGGGGAAAAGTCGAACCGTTCCGTCATGACGAGACGTCCGAGATAAGGAAAACTGAAAACGCCTGCTGTTTGTTTCGCATACACGACAATCCAACTGGATACGTACACGTATGCAGGTGTGTATAGTTTCGAATATTCAACTCTCGCGATATTGCTTTCGCGTTTGTCCTTGCTGTTTGACGACGCACTCTTTTCGTTTGTTGTTTCGTTCTTTATTGAAAAGTCACGTTGTGAAAGGAAGCTTGAAGGGGGAGACGAAAGGTACGTATGACAGATATTTCTTGAAGGTACTTTTTCGAAAGTTACTACTACCCGTAGTAGCAGTTGCATGCAATGTTCTTTGGAACACTCAGATTTGTAAAAGCGAGGGAGAAACTATAAACCGGGAGAACTTCTTTTAATAGATCCAAAGACAAGTATGAACTTTTCTATTTGAGAACAGAAAATGATAAAAATTGAGATTAAAGAAAAAGAGATAATGTTTAAAATAGAATAAAAGATGAGAAGAAAATTCAGTCCGTACGATATACGGGACAATGACATTAAATAAAATATTTCTGTAGCAACTTCGCATGGAAAGAAAATTGCGACGTTGAAGAATCAACTGGACCGTTAATTCCGAAGAAAACGAAAAATGTAGGTGAACAATTTATAATTTAAATCTCGATACACTTCATTCGATGAACTGAAACTTCGTTGCCAATCTAAAGCACGCAAAGTATCTCAAAATTAATAAATAAAATAAAAAGGAAACGGAGAACGTGGACCATTTTCAAAGTGAAAGCGATCCGATTACGCGAGGGAGCACAGTCACCGATAACTAGGAATTCCCATCGAGGAGACAGTGTGCAAAATTTTAATAGATATGGACCGATCGACACTCCACCCTTGGAGTTTCGCAACCCTACGATGTCCCGCGGGCTAGCCGTGGCAAGGATAATCGCGCTCACGACGATAACGACGTTATCGACCTGACTCGATGACCGCGCGACACGTGGGGGTCGACGGTAACAATTAAGCGGTACGATCGAGCGATCTTCGTGGATGTTGGCCAAGGGTTGTTCGAGGTTGGTAAGCGCGAGATCTATCGCAAAACCCGGATCGTAACCCGAGCGAGCACTGTTGGGTTCGTCGTTTCGCAACCCACGGACACTTAATTAATTCACTTTGCGCCGGACTAGCCGTTCGTAATGGGAGACAGGGGCCCCGCCTAAGAACCTGCAGGCAGTAATTGATTCAAACGCCTCGGGTATTACGGAAGATGTGCGTGGATCTCAATATCGCCGGTTTGTCATGAAACCCGAAAACCGTCGGGTGTTAAGTGAGACTACCCTGTAAACCAACGCTCGTAACGTTCACGCGTTTGCACGACCGTGATTCAGATCGTGAATTAGGCTAAGATTGCAGTGTACACACGACTCATCGCACGTACGACGACTGCGATGAGAAGAATTTGAAAAATTTAGCGTTACATTTTTTAAAATTTTGTAGAGTCGGATGATCAAACTTTTTTTTCCCAAAATTGCATTATTTCCTCAGTTCCAAGTATATTTAAGTATAACCCAGGCAAAACGAATAATAAATTCGTTAAATTATCGCCCAATAATTTCTATCCAGTGATATCGTGCACGACGAGTTCAAAAAGAAAGCGACGAATTGTTGTACACGGTTCGGTCACTCGTTATGGTCCGCAATCAGTTGCCAGCGCACGTGGTTAAAGTGGAGATTGTCCAACGCGGCACAATTAAATCTAAAGATGCACGAAAGTATCAGACGATGATATTGATTGGTAGTTAATACTGTGACCATTGACGCGTCACTTCGATTTCGTATAAACGCACAGTTAATCAAAGCAACAATTTGAACAATAAAATACCGAAATTCGAAATTTACCGTGCGTACGTGCGCTGCATATCCCGTTTCATTTTCAGACTGTTGACAGGCTATTGCGAAATATTATACAAAAATACACATCAACCTGTTCCCATCTTTATCGATATTGCATAAACAAACATTTCCGCGCGTATATTGTTATCACGTTATTTCAAACTTATTAAACCACGTTGCCCTGCACGCTTCTAAGACTTTTACCTCTGTTCTGAAAACAGCTTCAGCAACCACCGATTAAATAATTCAACGGTATAACGGAGATGTTCGTTCACCGATATCGCTTATCGATGTGTGTATTCGCAACTTCTGGCCGTCAATATCAACGAGTTAGAAGTTGGACCGTACTAACCGTTTCAAAGGGAATTCACCGGAGATACCAACGAGATAGGAAGCTCGCATCAAAAGGGTCGTTACAAAGGGTCGAATCGCATTCCGTAATACCGCGCGATGCATGAATTTAATTAAGTAATTAAACAGCAAACATCTCGTACATTGATCAACGTTTACATCTTACTTCTTCTTCGTCCTCTTCCTCTCTTTCGCCTGTTTCGTCCCTCAATCTCCGCGCCACTCCACGATTTCATTGTGCCGAGAAATTTCCACGACCACGCGGAGGCATTCGCAGAGGCTCCGCTCGTTTCAAACGACCGGCAGAGGCACGGAGACGATTCTTTCGAGTCCCGTTTCATCGTGAAAAATTCCTTTATACGTCGGCCAACACGGTGGAAATTGTTTTGCAATTGTACTTGCCTGTTTCATTCAGACGGAGGAAGAACCCTGTGCCAAAGCACAAGTTCCTGTTCTCTTCTTCTCTCAATTTAAATCTGTGAAGTTAATGGCGGAGAAAATTCGTGGAATTTAAACGAACTTGCTCGTTGCGTTATTTACGCCGTTTCGGGGACGAAGAAGTTCGAAAGTGAGAAGTTCCGGCATTGTTAAACGAATAACGTCGTTTTAAATAATTGTTTCTTTTCTCTCCAATTGTAAGAAAAATCTATCTTCTCCCTCTATCGTTTCCCTGTTAAATTCCCAATTCAGCGAAACTTGTTCCAAATTTGTCTACTAAATATTCGATTCTCTGATTTGAACATATTTTTTTTTCTTTTTTATATGGGGCATTTAGAGTCGTATCGACTACGAAGTCTTTAACGACGTGCTGGAATTTTTTCTTTATATCTGGTTTAATAGTTGGGTCTCCTTTAGGTAGTTGATAACGCTTTTTTTTATTGTTTCTGGCAGGCTAGAGCGGTGTTTTGGTTCAATCCGTATTTACTTCTTGGGTTTCGGTATTTTCTGCATTCATGTAGAACAGCAGGTGTTGAGTGGTGATTTGTTGGTTGCAGGTGTTGCAGAAAGGTGGTTCTATTTTGCTTAGGAGGTATTCGTGTGTGATCTTGGAGTGTCTGATTCGAAGTCTAGTCATGGCTATCCTTTCTTTTCTGCTTATAATGTTGTTTGATATCTTTTGGTAGAAATGGTGTGCTATGTCGTGTATTTTGCTTCTATTTGTCGTAGTCCAAAATCTGTTCAGATAAACATATTTGTCAGCTCCTCTGTTTTACTTCTACACTCCGTATCTCTTCATTATTCGCAACAGCGCCTCGAGATCTCGTACAAACGTACACACAAGCACCGCACACGAGTTTCATCAAATTTCGCTCGTTTTTAACTCGCGCAATTGCCTCCTGGCTCGAGCAAACAAGTCATTCCGCTGAGCGTCATCAAGATCTTTGTTCCAAGTTCCGAGCGACGTAAGAAAACACAGACAGAGAGAGAGAGAGAGAGGAACGAAGAGAAATAGAAGGGAAAAGGAAGATGGGGAAGGGTGATTCGAAGGGAAAGGCCGTGCTCAGTCCAAGAGAACTAATTTCATAGTTTTAAGGGCCACTGGAATTGAGCCGGTTCGGGTCATCGCTAATTGGGTGCTGTACTGGCTAGATTGCGGTCACCTTGTTAGAAACCTCGACTTCGCTACTGTGAAAATGTGTCTTCCTAGCGGAGAACGTGTATCGCCTTCCTTCGCGTTTCTGCGTTTGGGAATGAAACGTCGTTTGATTACGCTAACGACACAATAATTTTCCAGGGTTTAAACTACTACTGTTTCAATTGAGCTCTGATTATTATTTTTAACCTCTTGCGCTGGAATGACGTGCATCTCGAGAATTTTTTGTTCCAAAATTGTAATATTTCCTCAGTTTTAAGTATATTTAAGTATAACCCAGGCAAAACAAGTAATAAATTCGTTAAATTACCTCTTAGTAATTTCTATCCTGTGATATCATACCGACAAGTTCAAAAAGAACGCGACAAATTATTGTATACGGTTCGGTCACTCGTTATGGTTCGCAATCAGTTTGCCAGCGCAAGTGGTTAATTCTCTCTGCATCTACGTGTAATTTGAATGTTGTCAAAGTATAATGCGTTGAAAATTAATTAAGTACTTAGAAAATTTGACACTTTGACTAAAATTTAAAAATTTGAAACTTAAGACTAAAAGCTGAATTCAATATGAATGGTTTAATACTTTTAAAAAATGCTTAAAATGACAATGCTTAAAAAAAAAAACAAACTTGATCTTCGAACACTTTCTATGCTTCAATATTCAAAAATAACCGTAATTAACAATAACAATAACAATAATTATATCGATCAATGCTCATCTCGGAACCATTTAACTTTTGTCTGAAACATTTTCGTAATTAATGCAATTAATCGTTTCGAAAATATTTCAACTTCTAGTCTTACGTGATTCATCCTGTTATTTAGTATATTTAACGAATATAATTGTGAGTGATTTACTCAGCTAAAATTAAACGGCTAATCTTATTGACTGTGACAACAAGCAAGTCGAAAGATAGCTCAAAAGCTCTCCCCCACTCCAACACATTCGATGTACATACCTGTAACCGACCATGATCATTTTCGATTTTTCACATACATCTTTCTCTTTACCAAAGCATAGATTCCGTTTTGCACGAGTTCTATGACGCTTGAGTTTTTTCCAAGGGTTTCTCCTTGGGGTTTTCTTGCTGCTTTGTTACTCTCACAAGGTTTCTCGATTCGTTACAATTAAATTAAACTAAAATTAAATTCATGATGCTACGAGAACATATTTGGAAATTTGAAAGAACCTGAAGGACTTGAACGTTTGAAAATTTGGAACAATCGAGAATATTTAACAATACGAACACTCGAAACCTTCAAAATTTAGAAATTAAATATTCGGAAATTCAGAAATAATTTCAGAAGTTCGGAAATTTAAAACACTCAAGAACATTTGACAATACGAAACACTCGTGATCCTCAAAATTTAGAAATAGAACGTTTGGTAAATTTAGAACACTCAAGAATACTTGACAACACGAACACTCGAAACTTACAAAACTTAGAAATACTCAGAAATTTGAAAATAATTTCAGAAGTTCGGAAAATTTAGAAATATTCAGAAATTCGGAAATAATTTCAGAAGTTCGGAAATTTAGAACACTCAAGAATATTTGACAATACAAACACTTGAAACCTTCAAAATTTAGAAATTAAATATTCAGAACGTTCGAAAATTTGGAACACTCAAGATTTCACAATACGAAACACTCGTGATCTTCAAAATTTAGAAATAGAACGTTTGGTAACGTTCGAAAATTTAGAACACTCAAGAATACTTGGCAACACGAATACTCGAAACCTTCAAAATTTAGAAGTCAAAATATCCCAAGTCCCCGTAAGCGTAACCAAAAAGTCATCGCCAAAGAAGCGCAACATTTTCGAATGAAATTGTCTGGAATACCACCGTGTACATAATTCGCATGATACGACACGCGATTGGCAATTTCGTTCACATTCCCCTCCCGAAGGAACGTATCGCACGTACGATACTACCCGCCTACGAACTCTCGCGTTTTACGAGCGTGTGGCTCGTTCGGCAAACATTACGGTTTCCCTTTAATTTAAGACCGTACGGCAGAATGAAAACAAATTGGCGGGAATAGGAAAGCGTTTCCCAGTTTGATTGCTGGAAATATCCGGGAAACTTCGAAGAGGGATTCCTACGCGGCACAAAGAGAGCACACGGGCGAAAGGGAATGACCAAGGGACTTCTGAAAACGGTGATCACGTTTTTTTAATTAAACCGAAAGTTAGACTCCCGCCGAGTCCTGGTGTCCCCCTCCCCCCCCCCTCTCCCTTCCTGGACAATCGAGACGGCTGGTTTAATCACGGCGTAATAATGACGGCAAATAAATTAAACTGGACCGTAACGCTTGTCCGCTCGGGCGGAACCCTCGAAGAAAGATCGCGTGCCGGAAACAAAAGGGCCGACAGAACGATTCAATAAACTTGAACGACACCGGGGATTCCGTGGTGGACTGGAAGAGACTTGGCAATCTCGAGTATTTTCTTTCTCTTTTCTCTGTTTTTTTTTTTAATTCGAAAACCTGTCCATTTCAGATTCAAGATTTATCTCGCGGAATTTATTATTATTTAGTATTCTACACTGAATATACCAAGTTGTCAACACTGAAAATACCAAGAACTAAAGCATAGGATTTTCATCAGAGACTTGGCACTCTCGAGTATTTCCTTTTTCTTTTCTCTCTTTTTTTTTTAATTCGGAAACCTGTCCATTTCAGATTCAAGATTTATCTCGCGGAATTTATTATTATTTAGTATTCTACACTGAATATACCAAGTTGTCAACACTGAAAATACCAAGAACTAAAGCATAGGATTTTCATCAGAGACTTGGCACTCTCGAGTATTTCCTTTTTCTTTTCTCTCTTTTCTTTTTAATTCGAAAACCTGTCCATTTCAGATTCAAGATTTATCTCGCGAAATTTATTATTATTTAGTATTCTAATAATACCAAGAACTGAAGCGTAGGATTTTCATCAGAGATATTAAAAATGATAAAAATAGAAATACAATAGAATACACAAACTTTTGTTCGTGTATTTTATAAACAATCATTTAAACCTCTAAAAATACACTGTTTTGCATTTGTAATGTATCTAAAAAAAAAAAAATCATGAATTAGACCACTTCGATAGTTCTAGGTAGAAATAAGAAATAAATTGTAAAGAAATCTTATTGTCAATTACATCTCTAAAGTCACTGAAAGACTTGGTGTTTTTTAGGACAATTTTAGCCTCCTGCTTTTATCTTCTTCGATAAGTTGTTAACGTCAGATGTAACGTATCTATTGTATTCATCTCTCATCAATTCGTTTGAAGAACTTTCAGTTTAAAGAGTGGAAATTTGAAGTTCGAATTCAAATGTCAATCCGTTTCCTTCAGAATTGAAACTGATAATCCCTGTTGCAACAGAAGAAGCGAACAATTTATAATAATCATGAACAACATACTTCTAACATTGATAAGACGAGTCGAAGGACAAGAACGTTTAACGATTAAAGAAGTTAATCTTGTCAGAAATATCGAAATGACAACAGCTGTTAATCGTGGGTACACTCTGTCAGATAGTTGCTTCATGGACCTTTGGCTCGATAAACATTTATCGAGATCAGACGATAAATTAACAACACAGTCGATGGTAAATCCGCAAAATTAGCAAACTGACGCAGTTAGTGTGACTTTCCTAGGAAGTTTCGGCATTTCTATCGCAAAACAATGCAATTGAAGATCTCGCAGAATCGTTTCACGAACGGGAGATTAAAGGATCAATTTTACACGTTTGAACTGGCCTGAATGTACGAATACTCTTTTGTCCAAATTCATTACTAGAACTGTGTTAATTGACGTTCTAATTTCGTTTCAATTTGCAGTTGTAAATTCTAAAGAACGTGGGATATGGGAAGTTTAATAATTTTTGTAAATTCATCACTGAAGAAATAGAATCTAAAAAAAAATTTCATATTTAACACTCCGTACATTACAATATGTATATTTTGAGCTCGTATGTCAACACTGGAAGTGACAATAAAAATTTGCTGTAAAACATTTATAGGACAAGTGGAAATTTTTTTCTTAAATTATCACGCTTTAAAAATTTGTAAAAAAATAAATTATGTCATAATAATAAAGAATTAAATTTTATCTTCTTATCTTACATAATTTAAAATAAATAAATAACAACAACATTGAAAATAAATCGAGTTTAAAGGATTAATGCACTCTGTACGGTACTTTGGATATTTTGTACAAATAATTTCGTATATTGTACGTATTTTTACAAAGTAAATATAACACGAAAAATAAAATTTAATTACAATAAAAAAGTTAATTTTTAGTAGCAATATATATATATATATATATGAAAAATTATAAGAGTTTTAATACTTCTAAATGCGTTCAATTGTAGTTTGTACAATTTAATATTTATTATTTATTAACAATTTTTAAATTCAATTCGTAAAATCATATATACGTTTCATTACTACAACACATTTTAAAATATTACAACACGAATTTTTCAACAAGTTATACTACAACAGATCCTCACGCTATTGCACACATGTCCGAACAGAATGTTCACGAATTCAATCATAACAGCTAGCTTTAAATTAATTATTTCCACCAGAGTGGAAACAACGATTCTTATCCAATTTATACCTTCGCGTCAGATGAAATATTAATATATGTATATCCAATTACAGCGCAGACGTCCTACAAATAATCCTGCACAAACATCAAATCGTGGCGCACTCAGGATCGTACATCATCGCCATTTACACTTCCAATAAACGCGCGTACACTCGCTATTTCAATTTCGTTCGGCATCCCTGAATTTTCGGCCTGAATTCCCCCGATGCAAACAGCTCGATTTCTCCCTGTAATTCTCAAGAAACCGCATGTCTCATGAGAGAGAGAGAGAGAGAGAGAGAGAGAGGGGGAGAGAGGATACATCATACTGCCTTGCAGAGAATCACGCGACGTTTCTGTACAAATAAGACAAGCGGCAAACAGCGGGCGGTCACGGGTATTTAAGCACGGGCCTAGGTTTGCTGACTGCACATCGAACGCGGTACGTTCGACGTCGAGTAAACCTCTGCGAGTAACGCGTCGTGGATAACGAAGTGAAATCAGTCAGAATTTGCGTTTACGTGCTCGGCACAGCCGGGTAGCTGCTGTTGGCGGCGAGGAAACACGAGTAATTCGTCTGCGAATCTCTTCGAAGCGAATCGAAAATGTCCCACAATCGCGTTACACTTCCGCTGCTGGTTTGCATCCTGTGTTTCATGGCCCATTGCGCAGCCTGCCCGATGGACGCTGGACAGGCACTGGACATTAGTCAAGTATGGCCCGAGTCACGTTTCGATCGGTTTAGATCAATTTAGATAGAAAATAATACCTGTGAATGCGGCGAGCAGTCGTTTTTGAATCAGTTCTTAAATCATTTAATACTGCAGACGCGTGAGTTCTAACAGCGACTTTATGATTCTAGACGCATGGGGATGTAATATTCATAATGTTAACAGTTAGTTTTATCATTTGTTTGTAGCAGTCGTTTTTGAATCAGTGGTGTACAGAGTGGAAATTTCTTAAATCATTTAATACTGCAGACGCGTGAGTTCTAACAGCGACTTTATGATTCTAGACGCATGGGGATGTAATATTCATAATGTTAACAGTTAGTTTTATCATTTGTTTGTAGCAGTCGGTTTTGAATCAGTGGTGTACAGAGTGGAAATTTCTTAAATCATTTAATACTGCAGACGCGTGAGTTCTAACAGCGCCTTTATGATTCTAGACGCATGGGGATGTAATATTCATAATGTTAACAGTTAGTTTTATCATTTGTTTGTAGCAGTCGGTTTTGAATCAGTGGTGTACAGAGTGGAAGTTTCTTAAATCATTTAATACTACAGACGCGTGAGTTCTAACAGCGCCTTTATGATTCTAGACGCATGGGGATGTAATATTTATAATGTTAACAGTTAGTTTTATCATTTGTTTGTAGCAGTCAGTTTTGAATCAGTGGTGTACAGAGTGGAAGTTTCTTAAATCATTTAATACTACAGACGCGTGAGTTCTAACAGCGCCTTTATGATTCTAGACGCATGGGGATGTAATATTTATAATGTTAACAGTTAGTTTTATCATTTGTTTGTAGCAGTCAGTTTTGAATCAGTGGTGTACAGAGTGGAAGTTTCTTAAATCATTTAATACTACAGACGCGTGAGTTCTAACAGCGCCTTTATGATTCTAGACGCATGAGGATGTAATATTTATATTTCGAATAATGTTAACAGCTAGTTTTATCATATGACGCTGATGCTACAATTATGATAAATCAAATGTTAGTGAAGCCTAATACGAAAATTACGTAAACTGTACATCCACGCGTCCAGAACCATAAAGTCGCTGTTAGAACGCACGCGTAAAATAATCAAAAAACTTTTTTGCCACTTTGCAAGAGAACTATTAAGTTCTTTGGAAAAGTTTTGCTTCGTGATGAATAGAATACAATAGAAAAAAATTTCGACCTTGAAATTCAAGGCCAGGATCAATTTTGCGGCAAGTTCTTTACAAGTGTTTCTATCAAATCACAAGCTAGTATGAAAATTACGTAATATAGACATTCACGTGTTCAGAACCATAAAGTCGCTGTTAGGACGCACGCGTCCTCAGTATTAAATGATAAATCTCTTTTGCTGATTTTTTTCTCACGATTTGTGCATTCTCTCTTTTGTCTCTGAACGACGTGTTTCATTTTCATTTCACTATCAAATCATTGTACAAACAGAGAAAACTCGCACTGGCGTAACATATCGCAGACATATTTATTGTTATTTAGACACGTTTACTTACTATTAGCAAACCGAGTGATTTCTGCAGTATTGATCGCGTCGCGTGACTGCACGATCTAATAATTATTCGAAACGCGTTCGTGCCAATATACAAATAAACAGCAATACGATACGCGTACGCATAATCACATTCGTAAGAGCCGTTCGTTTGAAATCTGGCAAATTGCTAGCCAGCTACATACGTTTCGCATATCCGAATGGGAACACGTGACATAGCTGCATCGACACGCGTAAATTCGGGAACATTGGCACAACACATCGCGCGTTAGCATTCGCGTAGCCGAATCGTGTCAATATTGGATCGTTACGCGCAATCGTACGCATTAATTTCCATACTCGCATGCGTGCGCACGGACCCGACTCAAATTTACGCGCGCTGTCTCCGTGGAAAGCGCGAATCGACGATGAAAATTAAGTTCAAGTTTGTTAGTTCAAGTCGTACCATAGAAATCGTTTTAAGTTTCCAAATTTTCAGAAGAAAGTTAAATAAGATGCAAACATCCAAATTTGCAAAAACTGCTGCAGAACGCTTTAATAAGCTGGCCAAGCGATTATTCGAAGAAGAACAAACTGAACACTAGAACTACTGAAGCACAAGATTTCCATCAGAAGTATTAAAATAAAAAAATGGACAAGCTTTATAGTATGATGAATTTATGACAAGCTTTCGATTGCACGTTTCTCGAGAAGTCATTTGCATTTTTAAAAATACATTATTTCATGTATAAAATTTCTAATGTAAAACATAAATATTATATTATTAAATATAATATTAAATATAATATTAAAAATATCAATATTATATAATTATAATATTAAAATTTATAATATATGATACAAAATTTCTAACAAAAATTATGAATTGGTCACTTTGGTGGTTCTAGAATTAAATGATTCAGATTGAATTTCACGATTGAACTTGAGATACTTTTCAATTTTCAACAGACACAAGTGGGGTGAAAAATAAGCAGAAGGGCGCAAGAGGATCAAATAAATTCTGCGAGAAGATTGTAGCTTTAGAGAAATATCTATATAAATAGATTTCTATAAATTAGTTTGCAGGCAAGTGGTATTTTATTGCTGGCACGTCGACAAACCTGAGCCAGAGCAGTTGCGGACGATTGCTGGTCAAAAAAACAACGTCCACCGAGTTTCTAATAAAATTCAGAGGGCATCGTCACAAGGGTAACATTCCCGTCGTCTCCAACATGGCAGGAAAAGTCGATGGGAATAATATTGTCACATACTGGCGTACGCTAAGATCGAAAAGGAAATTAGGTAAGTTTCTAGAGATACTACAAAAATACTTCTCAAAAGTGCGATAAAACTCGTGCGATTGGAATCGAAATAAAGAGATGCTTAAGAGGTTTTCCGAAAATTCTATATTCTGTTATTACGATTCTGCTGGAACACTTTAGAATGCTCTAGGAAATAATTACTTCAGAGTTTCTGTCAATTATAAATTTAACTGGAGCTTTAAACAGCGTTTTTTCTCGAAATGAAAATTTCAAAGTCAGTATCAAAAATACCTGAAGTATTGCCGAATTAATTTGAATAAAAATTTGCGGTAAAATTCCCAAGGCTGTTATCTATGTAGTTGACGAGGCGAAATTTTGATTCGTTATATTTTTCTTCTTCCTTTTTTTTTTTTATTATCAAAGGAACAGGAAATTAAAAATTCACGAATTACATTATTTAAAAAATAGGATTGAATATTTAATATTTTTTAAAAAAGTTAATGTTTTAAATCGGTATTAACAAACACTAGCCTCTTTCGTACAATTTCATACACCTGGTACAGCATATGATGTTTCAATAAAATAGACATGGTTAAATAATTATCATATCCTGTTACTTTCGTACGTATTTAGCTCAAATTTTTGGCAATCATTAATTGAACAGCAAAATGTGCATATTACTTTTTTAATGAGACGTAATTTTATCTTCAAAAAAAACCTCTAAAAATCATTTAAAGGTACACACACACCATTCAAATTTTTCGGAAATATATTTTTATAAATACGTTGTGAATTTCACAAAAAAAAACCTATTCCTGATAGTTCCAATTGGGCTTTCTTCGACAAAAGATAAAAAGTAATGGACCCTAAATTCTTCGATACTCTATAATTCTAAAACTTATGTTAGAACTTCCTCTCCGACGAAAGACGGAATAATTGTAAATTCGCTGTAATTCGGAACCTCTAGTCTAGAACCAGGGGGGTTTAAAATAACCGTGCTTGACCTTTCACCAGCCTAATCAGAGTGCTCGAGCAAACAGGCGACAAACTTTAAATAAAACGTCTTCCATAAAGACAACCCAGACCTTTGCGAACCTTGGCACGTGAATCGATAAAACTAATATTCTCAATGGCGTGTCACCCGATCGTTTGTACTTCGCTCGGTAATCCGTAACACTAACCTGGCCTACCCTCTGCGCTTTTCTCCGGTTTTTCTCGAAAACGAAAGCAGAGCTATTTAAATTTACTATAAAGTGATTATATAGGGTGGACCAAGAATCACTTCTCACTAAAATAAATCGGTAATTTTCTTTATTATACATTCTTTTTTAATGAAAAAAATCATGTTTGAACTTGAACTCAAAATTTGAAGTTAATGAAATTAGTTTTTTTTCATATTTTGACGTTTTATTAAAAAACGAAGGAAAAATAGGTGGGAAGAAATTTTTGGCCCATCTTATATTATAATTATGTTATAATTATGTATAGAGTAACTATAAATTGATTATATTGTGATTATATTACAATTACTATAAAGTAATTATAAAATGATTACATTATAATTATATTATAATTACTATAAAGTAACTATAAGGCAGAGCTTTATTATTTACTATTTATTACTATTTATTATTATTATTATTACCATTCACTATCACGAGTATAGCGTAAAGTTTGTTAAACTCGGGAAAATCTTCTATTCCCAGGACCGTTTTATCACGTGGTAATCTCCGTGAAGTATGACACGGCTATTGGGATGCTGGTCTGCACGGAGACGAAGGGGTACATGGAAAACAAGTCGGCCATGATTTGGTCCCGGGAGAGGAGCTTGCCCTCGCCGATCTTGGAGGAACTGAAATCCAAACTGGGGGCGTACGTTAACCAAGAAATACGGATGGCGGATCACGACAACTGTTAAACAAACCGTAAACTTGTATGCAACGTTCCGTCTCGATACACTGCGCCGCGTTGATAATTCAGTTTTACGTCTAGTCGATCGACGTCGCGTTGGGGAAAATTAGATTTTCCTTGCGAGAAGTTTGCGGTAACGTACACGGAGACCGACCGAGATCGACAGAAGAGATCACTGTTTGAGATTAACAGTCGTTCATTTATAAATATCAGTGGAGAGATCAAGTGATACGAATTTAGTTTAATTTTAATTTTACACTAATCGATTAATTTTTTTTTTCTATTTCTTAACTAATATCTTTTAGTGACAAAACGATTTGACTGATTTATCTAGAAAGAAAACGAATCATGTAGGGTAGCGATAAATACAGATAAAAGTGATTTTTAGAGATGTGATTACGAGATATATTTACAAGCACCGAGCTGCCGTGCTTAGGAGATGAACGATTCAAGAAGAGCGGTGCAGAACTTACTGGTTCAGGAGCTCATGAAATATTCGGGTAGCAACCAACTGAGCCAAAAGCATCAACACCTGCGGTATCTTGGAAATGGTATCTTGAAACACTCGGCTACACCATTGCGGCTAGAGTTTCTCAGCGGATCACCAATAAAACTGTCATAAACAATTTATTTTCTCGAGGAGGAAGTACGACAAAACGTTCTACATACAATAATCGAGTAAAACTGTAGCGTGTTTCAAATAAATTCGTTTTGAAAAATTAAACAGAAAGCGAAAGATCATCACTGGTCAATTGAAGACAAATCTAATGAATCCCAGAATTTGAAAAAAACAGAAAGGAACGTCAAAAATCATTTTAACTGAAGACAAATAATATTCGGAACTTTGTCAACTATCGTGAAAATTTTAAACTTTTGAAAATCATGCTACGTAGTAATTAAATATATTGCATCACGAACATCTCGTTTTCTTTGCTACTTCAAAATATATTTCACTGTTCGTCAAATTTTACCATCTCGAGCAGAGTTAAAAGAACGATTTCATCCGCAAGAATTCATTTTGAAACGAAATCAAAAATTTAACGCGAATGTGTAATTTCGAAACGCGCACGGTCGATGTTAGCTGAACATCTAACTGAACATGATTGCAACTACCATTTGTTGCAGCCACCAAGGCTGAACATTTAAACAGACGTAACTCCACTTAAAACGTCGAGCACTCTATGTTCGTTGCAACGTCCTAAATTCGAGAATCGAGTTGTTTCGCGATGTTTAACGCTAGAACTACCGGCGATTAAAGAGTGAAATTTCCATCTCAGAGATGTTAAAGTGAAAAGAATAGAAAACTTTATAATAAATCAATCTGTAGTGCAAGCTTTAATTTGTACATTTTACCAAGAATCATTCAAATCTCGAAAAATACACGGCCTTGCATCTGTAAAATATCCAACAAAAATTACAACTGGTCACTTTTACCATTTTGCAAGTTCTAGTGTTAATGTTAGTTATCAGACGACAGTTTATTCAATAAAAATTACAATTGGCCATTTTGACCATTTTGGTAGTTCTAGTGTCAACGTTAGTTATCAGACGATAGCTTAACCAACAAAAGTGACAACTGATTATTTTGACCATTTTGGTAGTTCTAGTGTCAGCGTTAGCTATCAGACGACAGTTTATTCAATAAAAATTACAATTGGCCATTTTGACCATTTTGGTAGTTCTAGTGTCAACGTTAGTTATCAGACGATAGCTTAACCAACAAAAGTGACAACTGATTATTTTGACCATTTTGGTAGTTCTAGTGTCAGCGTTAGCTATCAGACGACAGTTTATCCAACAAAAATTACAACTGATTATTTTGACCATTTTTCTCGACTGTTTTCTAACTTTCTCCCTTCGCCTTCTCCATCTCTGTCGTCCTTTGATGCGTCGTTTCCAAACGGGCTGCAGATTTCCAGCGCGAAACCCGGCCATAAATCGCGCGTATCACAATGACCGTGCTCGTAATAAATATCGCTGGCAAACACCTAATGGGGAACGCCATTTCGGCGCGGACTTCGATGATATTGTTTATGGAGACTACGTACGGGAACGCGATATAATGGAAATTCCGGCGTCCAGCCCGACTATTTATGGGACACCGTCATGTGCTACCCATTGCCGTACAACGACGAGACCCTACTACTGCTCTAACCAACGTGGTATATAGGCCACGTGACTATCCCGCAGGGACAACTACGACGCGCAACTCTCCTCCTTTTTTCGCAGCCCCTCACCCCTGTTTTATGCCGTTTTTCCCCGCCTTTTCGTGTCACCCTCAGTTTCGTAAAATAATTATGAATGAGCGTCGTTCCAGGTTGTTCGACGCCTGTTGTTGTACGTTGTGTGACTTTGCATTGTGTGGCTTGCGTAATTTATAATTAGACGGGACACTGCGGGTACGATGGGTTCGTAGGTTGTAGACGCGTGGAAAATGATCGAGGTTTTTTTTAAAGATACGATGGAAGTTGCAATTATATTTGTCAAGTGATCAAGGTTTCTTAAAGTTTTTTAATTTTAGATTCTTTTTTATTGAGTTTTCAAAATGTCTTCCTCTTGTTGAGTTGTTAATGATCAAACTCAATAGATTTTTTTGTGAATATAACTGAAGATTTCGTTTCATTCTGTAAGTGTTAGCTTCTTAACTTTGGATATTTTACATATTTTTGCACGTTTTACATGCCCAAGTTTACCATAAACGCGTGAACATCTGCAACTTGAAGGTAATATCTGGCTAAAAGTTTCGTTTCGAATTCACCAGTTCCCTCCTACTGTAATTACGAATAATTTACGACTGTTCTATCGCGTGAGTGTTAAAATAGTTCATAACACTTGAAAATATATAAAAATGATATGGCATTTCTACGTCAAACGTCCAGTAGTGATGAAAAAAATCGTATATTTTGTATATATAATCAAAGGAAAACCATATCTCCAGATCAAACTCAGTTCCTTGCCCCGTTTGTAATTAAGTCGGTTCTAAAGCTTGCATGTAAATCATTCAATGTGACGTCATTGAACCATTCACTATGCTATTAATGGTCTGTTACCCCATACGGCGTAGGTAACCGCACTTATATACACTATAGATATATATATATATATATATAGGTATAGCTATATGTATATATGTATATATATATATATATATATATATATGTACATATGTAGGCCACGTGACCGCACCGCAGGGACACCCATTAAACCGACCCTACGGATCATGATGTCCCATGAACATCACTTGAGGGATCCCGGATTGTCTCGTTCACAAAAGAGACACAGGTGCCGCCGATCCGGCTTTTTAAGAGCCCGCCACTGCTGTCTAACCGATCCAACTGCTATTGCTAAATTATTCACTAGCCAAATGAATTCTTCCATTTTCATTTAGTTTTAATTTTAGAATTCACGAGTGTATTGTGTCGTACAGATAAGTGTGTGGGATTGTGGGATTGTGATATGATGGACGATTTATATTTTATACGACTGAAACCACGTGACTGAACTTATCACCTAGCAACTCGGGACGATAACGACTTTTAAAAAGCTTCCTCTGATTCTCGCATCATGCACTCTCTTTATACGCTCTCGCCTCACGTTTTATCAGATTCGTTGACGTTTGGATTATCTTGAAATTACTCTGTCCACTTTTATCTAGTCAAAATTAAACTACGGTTTATAACTGAAACTAAAAGTTAAACGTGCAATTAAATTCCCACTGCTACAATATCGTTTCTGAATAAAAATAATTTTGTAGAAAGAGAAGAGAAGGAGATTATTTTGTAATTCTTTCAATTCTAATTAAAGAAATTTTGAATTCTTGTACAAGAATTTATTCATTTACCAAAATTTGTCTTATTCTGAGGGAAACAATCGATGATTATTCACTCAAATTAATTTTCCCATGCAAATTCGTAAATGTATCATTTCGTAAGAACAGAAGGGAAGGAGATTATTTTACACAGTCCTTCGAATTCTAAATTACAATGCTACACGAACATACCGCTAAATCATTGACCAAATTAATGTTCCTATACAAATTTACAGATATGTCATTCTTGGGTAAAGGCAATCTTATAAGAACAGAAAGAAAGGCAATTATTTCGTAGTTCTCCTGCAGGAATCGATGTGTGAAGATTTATAAAAACTTTCGCAGGAACAAGAAAGAAAGAAAGTTATCATTATTTTACAATTCTCTCAATTTTCACTCTAAAACCTGATGGTACTACGATTCTACGATACTATAGAGAGATGTTATTCGAGAGATAAAATTTTGTAAATTACCCTCGAAACTATTTTCACAATTCTGAAGCTTTCGTTCCTACGAACGTCCTGTCCACTTAATTATCCACCAATTTCAAGTCATTGTCTCGGCAGCCATTTCGCTGTGACGCAAAAGTAAAACAATGTCAACTACTTACGCCATATTTCACTGCAACGGACGTCTCCAAACAGTTTATTGCAGCGGCAGGGACATCGTAGCGTGCAACGCCGGGGCGCGAATAAAAATGAAATCGTAATCAAACAACGTCACGAGCGAAACGAGAGCTAAAAACCAACGCCGGTGGAGGATGGCCGTGCTGTGATTCGTTTCTACAAGCGTACCACTTGCGTATCCAGCATCGAAACAAACGGCCGAGGCATGACTAAACGTGTCGAGGTCAGGTCGGATAAGCGCCAAAAACATTTTCCACTTGCTGGCTGTGTCGTTCCCAAGAGTCGTAAACACAGCCGCAGAGAGAGCTCATTCGCGCGCTTGAAAGAATTTCATTCACCTTGCTCTACGCCTCTGTAACACAGACGAGTGGTTCATTTTAATAACAACATTCCATATCATCTCTTTGGTTTAGCCTTTTCAATTAACTAATCAGCAGTTGTCGATCTTCGAAAAAATTCGTTTTCTTTAAATTGACTGTTTAATAATGGCCACGATGGTCTTTCGTTTAATCGCAAGTGGTCAAAATTTATAATTTCTGTTGGAAATTTTAAATAGACACCAAGGAATATATTTTTTTGAAATTTGAATGACTCTTCGTAAAATATTATAAATAACATATAAATAAAAGCTTGTGTAATTCGTTGGATTATAACGTTCTTGTCTCTGATGGACATTTTATGCCTCACACGTCGGTAATTTTAGTGTTAATAAGATGAAATTATTAGCAACGTCTAAATTAGTAATTTTTAATATGATCTCTATTTTGAAAAAGGGAACGAGAAAATAAATTGTTAACTGCAAGGTGTAGAAAAATTCTACAGATAGTAGATCAACATTTTTTGGGCGCTTATTAACAAACTTCCAATCGAACGCGTTCGGCACAACTGTCAACAAAGTGTCGACGATTCCCGTTTCAGGCTCGATATCCGCGACAACCAGGTCTCAAATGAAAAAAGTTCATCCCAAATTTTCATTCTGTTTTTTCACGTAGAATGGCTCAACTTCTGATTCCACCACTCGCCCTGATATATGTACATATAATACGTATCATCCAGAGGCACGGAACAGCGGAGAAAAGTCAACGTCTGGCGTTTCTATTCCTACTTTAGCGTGAATGTCACTGACGAAACAAAATTTAAAGTAAAAATACGCAATATACTAAAATTAAATATTATTATATATTATATTATATTGTATTATATTACATTATATTATATTATACCATTATATTATTATATTATATTATAATAATATTATAAATGTTATATTGAAATATTACATTAATTAAAATATTGAAGTTCTCCAAAATAAGACCGAAGATCATGTCGTTGAAAATGTCTTTTTTCTGTTGAGTTGTTCGCCGAATTATATCTTCCATACACTACATTATATACTTATATATCATATACTCTTTCATGTGCAATTATACTATCTTCCAAAAGTGATGGAGACTTTTCAAGGTACAATCGGCCGAAATAAATTTCACATGGCAGTGAACGTCAAAAAACGACCGCATATAAGACCACCGCATCGCGAGACACGCGACATGCAAGCAGCGTTACAAAGGCGTTTATAAATCGTTTCTCGAATGTCAAAGGTAAACCACCTACCCGAGCGTGCCGCAAATACTCGGGCTCCGCGCACGAGATAAATTGAACTGCCTGATAGCGAGGATATCAGTCTGTCCGATAATTAAAACTACGGCGCGTATTTTTTCAACCACTCGCGCTGGCAACTGATTGCGGACCGTAACGAGTGACCGAACCGTACACAATAATTCGTCGCTTTCTATTCGAACTCGTCGGTACGATAATTACTGAGAAGTAATAAATTTGTTTCGCCTGGGTTATACTTAAAACTGGAAGGAAATATTGCAATTTTGGGAGAGAAAAAAAAAGTTCTTACCGTTCGTGGCGCGTCGTTCCAGCGCAAGAGGTTAATCACTCGCGCTGGCAACTGATTGCGGACCGTAACGAGTGACCGAACCGTACACAATAATTCGTCGCTTTCTATTCGAACTCGTCGGTACGATAATTACTGAGAAGTAATAAATTTGTTTCGCCTGGGTTATACTTAAAATTGAAAGGAAATATTGCAATTTTGGGAGAGAAAAAAAAAGTTCTTACCGTGCGTGGCGCGTCGTTCCAGCGCAAGAGGTTAACCACTCGCGCTGGCAACTGATTGCGGACCGTAACGAGTGACCGAACCGTACACAATAATTCGTCGCTTTCTATTCGAACTCGTCGGTACGATAATTATTGAGAAGTAATAAATTTGTTTCGCCTGGGTTATACTTAAAATTGAAAGGAGATATTGCAATTTTGGGAGAAAAAAATTCTCGACTTGCGTGGCGCGTCATTCCAGCGCAAGAGGTTAAGAAGCTCGTGCAGTTTACCCCCTGTAGGGACACTTGCGAGATGCAAAGACGCTTTTCGATCGTAATTCCAATCACATTATCGCCGTTTCTCCGACGACGTTCGACGCCGCCGCTAGCTCGAATCGGGGAGCCGCGAATGAAAGCGGATGAAAAAAAAGCCAGGTCAAAGTAGAAAGTTGGATTAATTTGCAAAGAGAGCGCCAAACGTTCTTTTTTCCACCCTCTCTGGCGTGCACCAATCATCATAATCTTGTCAAAGAATGGAGACTCTCGAATATAACAGATTCATGCCGCGCGCAGCGCATATATGTTCTTTTTTTTTTCTTTTTTTTTTCTTTTCTGTGGATGTGATACATAAGGTCATATGTACTGTATGTAGCATGTAGCATTTACCAGCGGCTCGAAGGGTTCCGTGAGTCGGCGATGCTCGAATCTTGGGCGGGCTTTCGCGGATTAGCGATCAATTGCCGTTCTCTCCTCTCTCGTTTCTGAGAAAGGTCTGGATTAATTCTCCCCGAGGCCTGCTGAACCTCGGGATTGTATGGAGCTATTTTCGTCTTTTTTGCGTTTGGTCAATTAGAGATGGTGCGTTCACTTCGGTGGTTGGTTCTTGTAAATATTAAAAATGACGAGAAATCTCTCTCTTTCTGTCTCTCTCTCTCTCTCTCTCTCTCTTTACAGCAAAAAGTAATCAATCAACCAATAACGATGGAAAATTGTCGGTAATTTACTTAACTGTTGTAACTTTGTAAGAGAAAATTGTGATCAACACAATTTCCGCTTGATCTCACTGTAAAGCATGGAATCTCTGCTTTGACAAACCTGAGTTCGTCCCTTTATTTTTTAAAATGATCATGCAATGCACATGGAAAAGTAGAAACGCAGTTTCTTCTCTTCAAAAATTGTAAAAATTATCAATTATTATATTTTGGAGTCTCTTAAAACTATTTGCAGCATTTTACTGAACTTTGAACGACAAAAATTCAAGAAATTCTAACATTTTTCGTTATTTAATACCAATCTTCAAAGTTCAATGAAATTATGAAAAAAAGAAAAAAAAGAAAATGGAATCACATGTTTTAAGAGGTCGTTGCAAAAAGGAGATTTCAATCTTCAACACCACGGTGAAGCTGGTAACAAAACAATTCTTCATATGTCTTCAGAGACATCTGAATTTTTGTAATTTAAAAAAAAAGGTATCTTTTCCATCAGCTACATCTTCAAAAAGAAATGAACTTACGATTATCAGAGTAGAAGCTTCAAGTTTTAGATCTTTGTTTCCTCGCAAAACTGTAATACGAAATTAATTTAAATTGTCCACAATTTTTCGTTCATACAGCAGAGAATAAATTCAATTATTGAAACTCGATTTCGAGCTCGGAACAAATGCATTGTACTGCCCGTGAATATACTCGTTTAGATTTTCTTTTCAGATTTCACGCAGATAAATCTTCACATTGAAAACTTTCTCCGAACTGCGAATTTCATCAAATTCAATTGCGTCTCAAATCGTACACTCTTTCGCCAAAATTCAGAACTCGAATGATTGCTCGATCAGAGGAATTCGTCAAATAAGAAACAGGACATACGATGTCTTAAGTATTAAACATTAAAGAAACACGGACGCATCATCCTCCGTAAGTCTAATCACCGTGCTCGTTTAATAGCATTCTGTAGCACGCTCGTGGCACGATAAAGGCAATTTAGACGGATTTCTTTTTTTTTTCGCCGAGTCTCTAAGCTTGTATACGGAGCGTCATTAACGTCGAGATTTTAGGATTTCATCTCGGCGATCGAAGGGTGACGTAAGAGCGTGTACAACGTAGATAAGGGTGGTGCCGACCAATGACGGAATATCGTTTAGTGCAGTTCTCTCGATCGTGTGTCCCTTGCCCGACTTCTCATGGGATTACAGTCCCCTAAGCTACATTTACATACACAGCCAGAGAGAGAGAGAGAGAGTGCTACTCCAACTACACCGACCGGTAAAAGGAAAGAATTCAATAAAAGATGGGCGCAGGCCCGTTTGTCTCAAGCTTCTAAGCTCGAAGACTCTCCTCGAGAGTCTCCTGAACCTCGGACCAAAATCGAGGGTGGAAACCTAAGACTCGTGCATTTTGGACGAGACAGCCTCTGATTATTTTCTTTCTTTCCTCTCTCTCTCTCTCTCTCTCTCTCTCTCTCTCTCTCTCGATTTCTTCTCGGTTGATTAAGCTAACATTGGCTTAAGACAAAGTTTCAAGGAGACCTTTTCTCAGGTATTATTATTCTTTTATATTCAATTGATAATTTATAAGTTGTTTCATTAAATTTCTCTAGAACGTTTAATGTTTAACAGATTACGGTTAGATGTAAGTACAATTTAAGTTTACAGTACCGTATTCGATGGCTCGGCCGGGTCTCTCCTCTACCGCACTGCGAAAAGATTAAGTCTGTGTTTTTTATCCTCGTTTCTCAACGCCACCTTTTGTTTAATTAGAATTACACAATACAGAATCGACTTGACTTTTCCACAGTTCAAGAGAGTTTCAGGATCGTCCGGTGAGTTGGAAATCGAGGAAAGAGAAATCATATTTGTCAACGTTAGTTGCCACGTTAGTCGCAATGCCACGAAACGCCGGCGATCGACCAACGGAATATTCGAAGAGATATTCCGCCGCGTTCGAAGATCGAGGGCCGTTCATTTCCCTGGCGACAGTTCTCTGATTAAAATTTCGTCTCCCTTCTTCTCATTTTTTTTTCCTCAGCGTAATGTACGGTTATCGACTGACGGCCAGGCAGACGAACGGCGCGACGCCAAAAGGGAAACAATGGAAATCCATCGACCGGCAAGCAGAGATGATACGTCGATACCTCGAAAACCGTATTAAAGCTCTCGTCAGAAACTAATTTTAGTTCGTCAGGCGGTCGATTTTTAATTCGAAAACTGTCAAAACTGCCCCGCTCGAAACGTCCCCCCTCCCCTCTTTTCCCCCGCGATAAACACGAAATTGGAACAGTTGCCTCCTTGCGAAGAGTAAAGTCTGTCATCGTTGACGAAATTTCGAACGTGCAGTGGGGAAAAAAGAAAGTTCGACTCGATAGTTTCGTGGTTTGAATTTCACGTAAAGACACTGATATGGGAAATCAAAAGGAGAAAATAACTCGAAATTACCCCGTTTCCACGTCAAATTCACCCTTTCACAGATTGAATTCACACCTCTGCAAACTCACTCCAATCATGAACTCCATTGAAGAAGTTTTTCTTCACCCTTTTGCGAATCAAATTCACTGTTATTTCTACCATCAAGCTCTCCAATGATGAACTCTATTGAGGAAGATTTTCTATTCAAAAATTAAATTCGATGGAAGAAATATTTTAGCCGATCCTTCAAATGAACGTTATTAATCGTTCTGTTGCAACTAAATATGTAAAACTACTTCCACGCAATGATAGAGGAACCTGAATATAGATGACTCTACATACATATGTATATATAGATACTTTTAATGGTAAATAAATATTTTCAGTTAATTTCTTGCTAATAATAAAATCGGATTTTATTTTCATCACAATAACTTGAGAAAACAAATTTGTAAAGAAAGATTTTGTACATTAGCAAAAGGATGGATTTGGAATTTTTCTGTGGAAGGGTTGCAAAAGGGTGGATACAATCTCTAAAAGAAGATTAATTTACAGAGTACCTGTACGAATGAAGCAAGTTATCACGAATGAATAGAGATTTTCTTCCAATTTAGAAAAAATACAAAATTTAAATTTTTTCAAAAATATAATTATAGAGATACGTAGAACGTATATTAAATAAATTTCTTTGCAAATAATTACCAATTATTATAATAATGAAGTGTCTTTCTTAAAGATCCTCGAAACACTAAAACCAACCCCAATAAAAATTTTCTTCCAATTTAGAAAAAATGCAAAATTTAAATTTTTTCAAAAATATAATTATAGAGATACGTAGAACGTATATTAAATAAATTTCTTTGCAAATAATTACCAATTATTATAATAATGAAGTGTCTTTCTTAAAGATCCTCGAAACACTAAAACCAACCCCAATAAAAATTTTCTTCCAATTTAGAAACAATACAAAATTTAAATTTTTTCAAAAATATAATTACAGAGATACGTAGAACGTATATTAAATTTCTTTCCAAATAATTACCAATTATTGTAATAATGAAATATCCTTCTTAATGATCCATCGAAACACTAAAACCAATCAAAAATTAAAATTAATCGAAAATTGCCAAGGTCACTACAGTTTCAGAAACACAGCACGCATGGACAAGCGTTGAAAAAACAGAGAGAGTTCGTTCAAGTTAAAAGCCATCGAACGAATAGTTTAAGCGAGCGAGGGATTATCCTTGGAAGCCTACGTCTTCCATGCCTCTGCAGCATCATAACAAATGGCTCGGAGCACCCTAATGGAAATAAAGAACGCTGAAAGTGTTGGTGCCCGGGTAACGATTTGTGGCGAAAGAGGGGGAAGGTTAAAACAGAAGCAAGTTAAAACCTAGTACGAAGCAGCGAGAATAGAAAACACCCGGTGAACGTACGAACAATGAAAACCAAAAGGAAACAAGGATGGAGGGCGGAGGGGGGTAGGAGGGGGGAGGGGAACGAACGAAACAAATGAGAAAATAGGAAAAATCAGAGTGATTCCGAGAAGGGTGGGACAGAGACGGAATAAACAAACGAGGGATAGTGAGGAGAAAAATAGCGTTAAGAGGGTGCCAAGTACGTATACGAAAAGTACGGCTACTAACGAAAACTTGCCCTAAATAAATATCCCTCGCTTTTTTTCTTCCTCTTCTATACTTTATCCGAGACAAATGGGGGTTTAGAGCGCGCGTCGCGAGTCAATGGGGAACAATTTTGATTATTGATTCCATTGCGTCGAAGGCAAGTCGTACATTTGCAGAAAATTTCATTTTTGCGATATTTGTGTCTGACGGTCAGATACGTTCTTTGTAAATTTTGATTTATCAACTATCACTGAGACACGATATACTTGTTATTCGCATTGAGAACTGAAAAATCGTGGAGATGATATTTTTACAGTTCGATGACTATTTTCTGTGTAATTTTAACTAGACAATATATTCCTTTTTTATAATCTCTTGATACGATTAGTATAATATTTGCTATTAATGTAATATCTTAATATTAATCTCACGTCTTTCATATTAATAACAATTAATACAAAACCTACTTGTCATGTCTGAAATATTCATTCACATTTATTGCTAATTAATAATTTTTGTCTAACTCTGAAGAAAATAAATAACGTCGAACGTTGACACTGTAACCACCAAAATGGTCAAAATTTAATTTTAATTCTCCATAGAAATTTTATATAATTATAACAGTACATTTTTAGATACACGAGCGATTTTTAATAAAATATATTAATAGAAGCTTATGCTTTTTATTTCATTATTAACTTTTTCTTGTACTTTGCACTTGAATTTCTTTGCTGCAAATATTACACTGTAGTTCTACTGTTCTGAGTTCCACGACGTCATTTAATTTAATCATTATTCAATTTTTTCCTACACAGGTAACATTCTCCTTCTTTTGTAATCTCTTAATATTGACATAATATCATAATATTAATAATAATTAATACATCATTAATCCTGCCGTATGTACGAAATCTAAATTCACCAAATAATGTTCGTTCGCGTGTCTCAAGACGCTAATTTCAATCTGACTTGAAGAAAAATAAATGACATCGAACGTTAAGAACACGACAGTTTCACGACGTCTCGTTGCAGTAAATTCAATCGTTACTCAATCCCCCACTTTCACTTATATATATGTACGTACATACATTTGTCACGTGCTCGACCATCAACCCTTGCAGCGCCCTTACACCGGATAATCTCGATGTCCTTCAAACGCTTTCTAAACTACCCGAGATACCGTGTCCTTCGCGGAGCGACATATTTATACAGAAAGCGGCGAAACAACTGCGAAAACGCCGTATCGTTCGAATAATCCAAGCAGCCGCGGCTTATCGGCTCAGCGTCGCGTCCGCCACCGCGTGTTTTCAAGCACCGAGCTGTACTCCACCTGACTCCATCCTATTTATAAGTAAAAAACGCAGACGCGAGTAAAGCGTTCGCTTAAGCCGAACTTATCAGTCGCGGCACGCAAGCATTCGTGACCGTGTCTCATGCAAATTCGCCCCGTGCGAAGGAGAGAGAGAGAGAGAGAGAAAGGGAGAAAAGAGAAATGGAGTATCGTTAAAGGATAAAGCTATCCCCGCGATCGAACCCGTCGCTTTTCTTTCTTTTGGACATAGCGCGCGACACGAGGCGAAGAGCGCGTGCTAAGCCGCGAAATAAAATCCATCTCGAGAGCTGGCTCGTGTTCTGCCGAGGGAGGATGACTCCTTCAACTGGAGGAACGTAAAAAGTTCGAAAAGTCAAACAAAAGCTAGTCGATTTTTTCTCTTTTTTCTTTTTGAGTAAATTGAACGATATTCTATCGCTATGTTCCTAAGTAGACAAGTATTAAATTACTAAGTATTTCTTTCGAAAATAAACGGCCCCACATTCAAGTCAAAACAAATAAAAAGCTAGACAAAAGTCAATTTTTTCTCTTTTCTTTTTTTGAGTAATTGAATTTTATGGCTATGTTCCTAAGTACGCAAGTATTTAATATATAAAGTTTTTCTTTTGAAAATAAACGCGCCCATGTTCAAGTCGAAACAAGTGAAAAGCTAATCAAAAGTAAATTTTCTCTCTTTTTTGTTTTTTTGAGTAATTGAATTTTATCGCCATGTTCCTAAGTACGCAAGTATTTAATATATAAAGTTTTTCTTTTGAAAATAAACGCGCCCATGTTCAAGTCGAAACAAGTGAAAAGCTAATCAAAAGTAAATTTTTTCTCTTTTCTTTTTTTTGAATAATTGAATTTTATCGCTATGTTCCTAAGTACGCAAGTATTTAAATTATAAAGTTTTTCTTTCAAAAATAAACGGCCCCACGTTCAAGTCAAAACAAGTGAAAAGCTAGTCAAAAGTCAATTTCCTTTTAATAAATTAATTAATATTTCTTCCCTGTACGCAATTGCAATTTTTGTAAATTAGGAAATTTTTCTTTCAAGAATAACGGACTTTAATAAGAAATTGAGACTTCAGCTTTAATAATTTTCATGCACTAGAAAAAGAAACGAAAATCAAAGAAATGATCTTTTACACGTACAGTGTTTTGGAATTGCAATATGAGGATGTGAAGGTAAATATGTAAAGTAACTCGATACTTTTCTTTTTTTTATTTTCTTACGTTTTCTCGATAAATTCGAAAGTGACGTTCTTTTCTTTGGGAAATCAAACGTGTAACATTCGAGTAACAATATTTGAACACTACTTTATGCAATCATTAAAAAATTGTACTGAGCTACAAATATTTGACACAAATTATAAACTATAAAAGTTTGACACAAAAGGTGACTACGAAAAATAGATAAATTTTCGATTTTTGATAGGACCTTTTAACTTGAGAAGTAAATATTTTATCAATCCCTTCACAGCATTCTACGCAATCTATGAAATAGAAAATGTAACTATTTTTCCCAGAAATGATGAAAAAGTTATTCTACCTCATTTAGTCGTAACTTTTCCGATTTGTTTTTTTCGGATTATTCAATTATATAATATACTGTTTATACATATGCAGACTAATTTACAGCGAAGAAACTGAAAATTCCACTTTACCCGTACTTTTTAATCTGCGAAAAAGAGAACACAGAAGAGAGGCATGCGAGCCAGTTTTTAAAATTTTTGCCGATCGCGCGAGATTGAAAAAAAAAAAGAAGTCGACGCCGAGCTGAAAAATATCGGCTGCCAGAGAATTTATGTGTTCAAAAAAATAAAAGCCCGCGTAAATCAGAGACTTCGATAGCATGGAACTATACGTACATGTACATATATGTAAAAAAAAAAAAAAAAGGAAAAAAGAAAAAGTAGTGAAATACCGAGCACTCTGGCGGAACAAACATTTGGACGGGAAACGAGGCGCACGAATGAACTCGTTGCCAAGAGATCACTGGGTAAATCTAAACGACGTCAGGATACAAATTGAAAGCAGTTTCTGCCTTCTGTTGAGTGACTGTAACGGATCGCGTCTTTCCGAACGTTCTCCTTCCGGCCAGTTGGACAGCTCGAATTGACCGATTTTTCAGCAGGTCCATTTACCTTCGATCCCTAACTTCGATCGGCCGTTGCTTCACCCTCGATGACCCCGTCCAGGCACCAGTAAAGGTGGAATTTAATAAAAGTGTCTACGATAGACTGACTACGAAAAAAATAAAACAACCTTTCTTTAAAAAAAGAAAAAGAACAAAATAATTTTTACTTTATCTCCTTTTTCACTCAAAAGTGAAGCAAAATTCTAATGATAAGAATTTGTGTGTTTTCTATGGTTATCGATAGACTCTGAGTAACTGAGTTCCTAACTTTCAAATATATTTTATTAAGAATTATTTGATTAAGAAGCTACTTATTTAAGAAATAATAATTAATAATTACTGATAATAAATAACTTAATTGAGAAGCAGCTTATTTGCTCCGTTCAGAAATATTTTTTAAACAATGCCTAAAACTTATTTTATTAAGAAGCTATTTATTTAAGAAATAATGATTAACAATCACTAATAATAAATAACTTGATTAAGAAGCTACTTATTTGCTTCATTCAGAAATGTTTTTTAAACAATGCCTAAAACTTATTTTATTAAGAAGCTATTTATTTAAAAAATAATGATTAACAATTACTAATAATAAATAACTTGATTAAGAAGCTACTTATTTGCTTCATTCAGAAATGTTTTTTAAACAATGCCTAAAACTTATTTTATTACGAAGCTATTTATTTAAGAAATAATTATTAACAATTACTAATAATAAATAAGTTAATTAAGAAGCTACTTATTTGCTCCGTTCAGAAATGTTTTTTAAACAATACTTTAAATTTACATTATTAACAAGCTATTTATTTAAGAAATAATGATTAACAATTACTAATAATAAATAACATAATTAAGAAGCTACTTATTTGTTCCATTCAGAAATGTTTTTTAAACAACACCTCACGCTTGTATATAATTTTAGAGTGTTTTCAATTCCAGAGTCTCGAAACAATTTTTAAAACGTGTTGTACTAATGAGAAACCAACGAACCCACTGCTCGAGTATGTTCGTTATATTTCCCATGCTTCCTACGAAATGTTCACACGTTGTTTCCTTCCTGTTTCATCGAGTCGATTGCGTCAATTTTTCTCAGTGTTAAAATTGCTGCCACGGAACGCGGGTTGAGAGCACGAGTAGAGGAATTCGGTTGGAAATCGTTTGAAAAGATCGACGTTAAACCGGCCCGGAATTTCTCGCAATCCACTAATCCAACCTCGTACGTGGTAAAGCCGGGGCATTAAAAATATTTCATGCGAGCGCGCAGTATTTTAACCCGGCCGGAAGAACAGGCTTTCGCGCGTACACCACGGCACAAAGTCACCCCCGTCACTTTTCCCACCCTCCTCCTCCTCCGCCCTTTTTCACCGCGAAACACGCGAACAAGAATCTAGACCGTAAAACGTAATGAAATTTTTCAATCTTTCTTCCTCGGGCGTTTGAATACGATAAAAGCTCTCCTACGCGAAATTCAATTAATTTTATTGAGAACGCGAAGAACAAATCGTTCCAATCGGCGCTATCCGCTTTGCTTGAAAGAGTTGCAAATTTAAGGCTCCAACGAAACCAAAGATACTTCAAGCTGATTGTTTAATGTACAACAGCAATGAAACACAATGCAATAGCGTAGGTCTGAATTCGTTTCACGAGTGTTTGATGTTAATTCCTTAATTGAAATATTATTCTTACTTCAAGTTCTTGCGCTGGAGTGAATTTTTTGTCCCAGAATTGCGAATATTTTCACAGTTTCAAGTATATTTAACTGTGTTTTATATTTTATAACTATATTTAGCTTATATTTTATATTTATATATTATATATTAAGTATATATTAAGTATGCAACTCAGGCAAAACAAATAATGAATTTATTACTTCTCAGTAATTTCTATCCAGTGATATCATATCATACCGACGACAAAAAGAAAGCGACGAATTATTGTATACGGTTTGGTCGCTCGTTATGGTCCGCAATCCAGTCGCAAGCTAGTTAACGTCGATTAATATCATTTTAATTGAATATTTGACCAACTAAACGGGAATTTCGCGAACTCGGAAAAACATGTTTCTAAATTTCATTCGACATTCACAAAAATATATTTTTAAATTTCATTCGAGATTCACCAAAGTATATTTCCAAATTTCATTCGAGATTAATATTTCCCGAGGTGTTTTATTTATCGGAAAAGCAAGTTCTCTCTCCGTCGGCGAGCAGTTTTCCAACGGGATTTATCGCGAGCCATAACTCAGCGTGCCAGAGGGAACACAATCACTCGAAGACATTTTTAATTCGCGCTGCCACTGGCGTGCCTTTTGTTCCAGTATTTAGTTCCGGCCAGTTTGTGAGCATCCGTGGAACGACGAGCGCCCCTCGTGCATTCAGCCCCTGTAAACTACCCTTGAACCGTCCGCTCGAGCCAGACACCGTCCATGCGGCTGCACACCACTTCACCACCGGGCTGTATCAAAAATCAGTCGACGCGGATTGAATCGTTACTCGTATTTTCAATCAAACATTTTCAATTCCGTGTAAAACCGTTTACATCGATCCGAGTTGAAATCTACTCGGTGGACGCCTGAATCATCCGTTTGAAACTGAAAAATTTCGACGAAGGGGAACTCGGTTGAAAGATCTGAAGAAATCTGAATCCCTTCTTTTTCTTTGAAAGTCGAGGAATGATCTCTCATTAAAATTGTTTCGAGAGGCAACTGGTTCGCGGACCATAACGAGTGACCGAAACAACCGTCTATACAACAATTCGTCGCTTTCTTTTCGTGCTCGTCGGTATGATATCACTGGATAGAAATTATCGAGAAATAATAAATTTATTATTTGGTTTCACTTAAATACACTTAAAACTGAGAAAACATAACGATTTTGCAAACAAAAAATCGCCGACGTGCGCGGCGAGTTATAAAAGATTAACTTGCAATTTAGAATGTAGAATTAATTTTGATCGAGGATGAGATGTTGTAAAATTTCAGAGAGGCATTTAAAGTTAAAATTATCGTGAATTGAAACGCTCGAATCGCGTGACAGACTGGTCACGACGCACCCTCTCTACGCACCGACAGAGAAACAGAGAACGAAATCGCAGAAGCACGTACGCGGTTAGTCGGATTAAAGATTAAGGGATTTGGGAAAAAACGAGAAAGCTAGGGAAGAATCGTGTTAACGGTACTAAGCAGAATCCTCGCCAATGGTTGTTATCGTTGAATTTCGTTTTCGTTTCTGATGCTTCTTAATCCGCGACTGGCTAATCGAGGAAAGTGGCCAATTGTCGTAGAAATAATAAACGTGCATTTTAATGTTACTTTCTAAACTTACAATTACCCAAAATACGATACTGACGTGATTCGAAAGAGAGAATTTCAAAATTTCATCTCGCAATTTTACAAAATTTGTACATTTTATAAAATTTGTAATTAAACGTTTAATTTAATTTAATCTTTAATACGCGTTATATAATTATAATTATTAATATATTTACATCAAATAACATATTTTTAACTAAATAATACTAAGCCAACATTCTAACTTTGATCTGCTCTCATAGCCTGATTCCTAAAAATCCAAAATTCCATCCGACTATCTTTAAACAGTAAAATATGTATTAATATATTTATTAATACGTTTATATCAATTCCAAGCTAAGATTTCCTCTCATAACGTTCTTTATAATAATCCAAAATTCCACTTAACTGTTAGTATATTAATATACTAATGCTACCACTATACTATTTATAAACAAATTGATATATTTACATCAAATAATACATCTCTAATTAAACAATAGTATGCTAATGTTGTAACCCTGATTTCCTCTCATAGCGTGCTTCCTAAATATTCAAAATATACATTAGTATATTTATATAATCGAATAATACATCAGTAACTAAACAATATTAACATTCTGACCTTGATCTTCCCTCATAGCATTCCTCCCAAAAATCCAAAATTCTATCCAATCGATAGTACATTTATATACTATTACTACCACTATACTATTTATAAAGATATTAATATATTTATATCGAATAATATATCTCTAATTAAACAATACTTTGCTAACATTCTAACCTTGATCTCCTCTCGTAGCGTGCTTCCTAAATATTCAAAATATACATTAGTATATTTATATAATCGAATAATACATCAGTAACTAAACAATATTAACATTCTGACCTGGATCTTCCCCCATAGCATTCCTCCCAAAACTCCAAAATTCCACGTGACGATTATCAAACAGTAAACATAGTTCAATTTCAACGAAGAAATTTGCAACAGAAGCCAAAAAAAAAAAAAAAGTGAAGTCTCTCCAACTTCAACATGCCACTCGCTGTAAACTCAATCATCCTCTCGTAATCCTCGCCGGGGGACAACGATGACGGTTTCGTGGCGTCAATAGCAGCGAGCGTTCGAGACGCTCCTCTGTCTCGGTCGAAACAATCGCGGCCACGTCTGTTCCGCGAGGAGAACAAAAAACCACGACCTAGGACGCGGCCGCCAGGCTGGCTGGCCATTGAAGCGTCCAGGAGGGGGCGTGCAAGAGAATGGAGACGGAGGAGAGAAACGAGAAAAAAAAAGAGGAAGAAAAGGTAGAAAGAAGAGAGGCAGAAACACCAAGAAGCCGGAGCAGGCAGGAGAACAATCGAAACGACGACGTCGTCTACGGGACGACGCGAGGCTAAAAGGGGATCCACCCCGAAAGGGGTGTGAGAAAGAAAGAAAGAGAGAGAGAGTGTGTGTGTGTGTATCCCCGACTACGGGGAGTTAAACCACCGCGACGTTAGGACATAATTGGCCGTGGAATTAGCGAAGGGGTTTCGTTGTCGGCCGTCTTGCGTGCGGTGGACCACCGAGGGCATCTGACTGCAGGTCAGACCCTGTCGCTCAATGGACGCGACAGCCGCCACGAAAGCTACGTACCTGGAGGAGCCGCCGGGAATTTCGAAAACGAGCAGGATGGAAATGAACGCGCGGCCACCCTCCCCGCCCACCCTCTGAATGGTTTAGCGAATTACGCCAAGGTCGAGATTGGATTTGACTCTGCAGACGAGTCCGGCGGTAACCTGTTCACGTGCTCCGAACGGGGGACATTGGTCGAGAGAGAGAGAGAGTCAAATGGAGGAGGAAGAGAAAAAGGAAAGAAGAGGGAGAAAAGTTCCTACTTTCGAGCTTAGCCAATTTGCCAAAATGTCCTGTACTTTCCCCTTTCGTGGCTAGAGTGGTGATCGAAAGTCGCGCACGAGCGGCGAGCGACGTGAGGTTGAAGGTCGCACCTTTCTCGTTGGTATTTAATTAAATGTCTGTATCGAATTACCCTTCCTTTCTTTCTTTTCTCTCTCTCTCTCTCTCTCTCTCTCTCTCTTGTTGGGTGGAGCTCGCGTAATTAAGGGAAACGTTACGTGGGTCGATTTTTATCAGGCTCAACATTTTCGTAGTATTAAATTTTTGCACTTGGAGGAAATTTAATATATACACCGGAGCTGAATTAATTAGCACGAGGAGGGATGGTGGAATAAATTCTTGTTGCTGCTGCGAGATGGATATTAATTCCAACGCAGAAATTCATCGTTATCACCTGCGCGAGAGAAGATAGATTCCTTTTGCTTCGTTTTTGAAGAAGCACGTTTTTCGAGAAAATTAGATTCACGAATGCAAGCTTGTACGATCCACGACAAATCGGTTTACCATTGGTGAGATATCACGATCGAGGGTGGGATGGTTCCGCCGCAAATATCCTTAAATTGCGCGCAAATATCTACTGTATCGGATCTTCAGGTGGATTTTCGCGCAAGGGTGGTTATCCACAGGGGGTAAAGCGAAATAGAAACGGCAAGGGTCTCCGATACCTTTCGATTTCTCGCGTGTAAACATGATTCCCCCGTCGAGCCATCTCGTTTCCGCGTTACCACTGAAATGAAACCCACATTTTTACAGACGTATAAAGATACATAAATATGATACAGATTTTTTTTTCCCCCAGCACCGTATCGTTCTATCGAGTCGATCGCCTTCTCTGGATTTTTTATACGTTCGTGGGAATTTTAAAAATCGCGCAAATGTATGAAAGGTGTACAAAACGCAAGAGGAAATGAAATATTCGAAATAAATTCGTATTGAAATAAAGCCTCGTGTTCGTAGAATATATAAAATAAATAAATAAATAATATATGTATATATTCATATCTATTTATTCATGGTTCATATTCCATATTCGTATTCATAATTCAAATTTTATATATTCTACGAACACGAGGTTTATTTTATATACAACTAAATCCAGCATGATCTGAAATAAATATATAACTAATTCAGTATGGTCTAAAATAAATATATATATATTTATCTATTTATATCCATAATTCACATTTTATATAATTAAATCCAGAGATGAAAATTTTCTATTTACAACTAAACTATGATTTTCTTTCACCACTTTATTGAACTCTGAACATTAGACTTAGATAACGAAATATTAAGATTTCTTGTCATTTAATCCTAATATTCAATGAAGTAGGTGAAAAAGATTGTAAAAGTTTAATGGTTCGCTGTTTAAAGAAGGGGTTACTTGAATCATTAAAACGATGGTGAATCTGATTACGAGAAAAAATTTTTTAACGTTTCTACACACGTTTGAATTTCGACAATTTTCGAAAATAAAAATATCTTCATTCGCTACAGGATTCACGCTTTGGAAAATCAAGAGATCAAGCAGATCGTTGTCTGATCTTTCTTTACGAAGTCTTTACGAGTCAATTTAAATTTTTCATTGTCATTGACTATACATGGAACATATAAATTTACATAAGTATCCGCAGATCAGTTCACCAAATCATTTTCGCCTCAGAATTCCACCCGAACTGTGGACAACTACAAAAACTACATATCTCAGTCTATTCGCATAACCTACGTGACGTAATTCTTCACGCCCTCGCGTGAGAGAATAGCTAACAAAAAGCAGGGTGTTTTACCAACGAAAACGCTCGTAAATAGGTGGATTTGTCATACGAAGACGACACGAGAGAGTCGAAACGTACAGTCACGCGATTTTCCTGAATTTTCCGCACGAAAAATTCCACGAAGAACGAAGAAGTTCGTTCGTGGAAAAACGCCAGACAAAACGCGAGCAAGCCTGAAAGCCAGCTGCGAACGAGCCGAATGCCAACCGAACGAGTGCAACAATGCGGTGGACAGAATAAAACGAGAGAAGGAACGAGACGAGATGGAAGAAAGAAGAAAAAAAAAAAGATTCCGGTTTGTTTCGCGACCCAACGACCAAAACAGCCCGCGCGAAAACGCCTCCACGAAAATTTCACAAAAAGCAACGCGAACAGAACCGCACGATAATTATTACCAAGCTGCAGCCAGCTTAATGAAATAACTTGGTAACCTGGCCTGTGTACAGTATCGAGCCGAGGCCCAGTCTCTGTCGTCTGTTCTCTCTGTTTGACCAAACACGGGAATCAACCACCCTCGCGCCACCCTAAACCGCGTTCCACGATACCCCCCGTGAGGGAGGGTGCCTCTTCCATACAGACGACAGCAGGACCGCTAATGAATCCACCCCTCGTTGCCAAACCTTCGCCAACCGTGTTCCCGAGCGCACAAAGCAAATTTCGAAACGTAACTTGCAAAGACAAAAATGCAAAGAATCTGCTGGTGGTTCAGCTTTTATCAGCCCTCTCTCTCTCTCTCTCTCTCTCTCTCTCCCTCTTTCTTGCGCATGCAAAAGCCTGTCCCGCGTTCGGATAAAAATGGAAATTGACGGTCTGTTTGATTTGGACCTGCAGTCCGCGCGACGAGCGCAATTTCGCGTAATAACGCGCGCGTTGTTGAGGTTGATACCATGTGCTCTCGATACATGAGAGCAATGGAGCCTGGGTAATGTGTGGATGGCAGGGTTAAATCGGCTCTGTTTCAACGACCAGCGAGCTACACGGTCGCTAATTGGAAGTTTTGTTGTTTAGCCGATGTTTAGCTCGTCGCTCTGTTCCCGCGACTACTGTTTCGCCGAGATTTTAGACTTAGAGAGTGGAATACACGTATAATAATTGAACAGGTGACGATTATTCAACCCTCGCTTGTGAGTCTAAAAATCTGCAACGTGAGGATACTTTCGTGTATCATAATATATAAATAGCTCTCCTATAACATGATAGATAAATTTGCTACAAAATAGCACGTTGCGTGGAACCCTGTTACGTGAGACTAGCAGCTACTATAAAAAGAGAAATTACGTTCCAGGTACTATTGAAACAAATAATCTCCCAAGTTCGTTTTTATTAAGAATGTCGATACGTGTTAAACACGAAATGTAAACAAGAAGAATATCGTGAAATCTATGCGTGAAAGACAAAGACAGTACAAATATAAGAATACTATACTTTTTCTTTCGTGTCTTTCGTACGATAATTTTACAAAATAAAAATTAAAACATCTCCTAAACTAATGATTTTTTAACATAAATAGGTTGATTACTTTTTTATAAAGAATATCAAGATGCATCAAAAATATATGATTAAATTTAAAAATCGTTAATGACCTTCGTATATCCTCTACACGTCCATCTATGAGAAAACTAGTATCACCAAAATGTGCCCCTCTCGAAACCACCCAACTTCATTTGAAACATTTTTTCGCTATGCGTAATAATAATGACTATGAATAAATCTAGATGGCAATATGTGGTGACCCAGATAAATAAATTTACATCAGAATACTACAAATAAATAATAATTCCATATTTAATTTAAGTTGTTTATACCAATAAATTATCAATATAATAAAATATATAATAAATATAAAATAACGAAGATTATAATAAAAATTAGATAACGAATGAATATTAAATATAATGATTATACGTCTCTGTAAACATTTCTATGGTGATAATGAAATCACAAACAATTTTTAAATATTCTACTGTTTATATTGAATACACATCTAGACGGAACGATTTAATGAACATAGTTGTCATTGATCCAAATTCTTCGAAGTAGAGGTCGCTATATCCTTGCCTTTTCCATCTTAAAATAAAACCGAGGCGTAGAACACCCTGTTGTTGCAATAGCGTTGCCTATACACGTGACTAACAAAATTTCCAAAAATTCCATGTTTCTGCGTCGTAACACGTGCCACATGTACAGCACTTATTCCGCAATGCAAGAGGCTTCGAAGAGGATCACAGTTCGCGCTTTCGATATACTCAGCCTGTATCGTAGCTCTTTCCCACCTCCACAACCCCCACAGCCTTTCCTTTCGTATTCATGAAAAGTTTCCGCAACACGTTGTCCCTGTCATGGAGCAAGGCTAAGTCTCTGCCGAGAGGACAGGTCGACACGATCGTCGACGCTTCTTCAGCGGTTTTTCTCCTCGCGGGAAAAGCAAACAGTAGGACGAGAGAGAGAGAGAGAGAGAGAGAGCGACAGGCACGCGGGAACGCAAACGTTGTAGCTCGGTGGAGGTTGTCAGGTGTCTGCGGAGGACCACGACCGTCCTCGTTGTTGCACGACTCATGGATTCCCGGCGGTCGTCACCCTCTCGCTGGCATTCTCTCTCTCTCTCTCTCTCTCTCTCACTCTGCGCACCCTACGCCTGTCCGCTCGGCAACGGCAATCATTTGCATATCTGGCGATCGAACGTATGCGCGTTCCGCGAAGGGCGGCCAAATTCTATTATCGAATTCTGGTATGTGGACAGGGGGACAGGCCGATACGATTCGAGAAAAATAAAGGGGAAAGAATAAGAAACGATGGGAATGCTAAAGTGTTGCGGGACATCGGACTGTTAACACTAAAACTAGAATAAGCGATCGAAATGACCAATTTGTCACTCTCTATGGAAATTTCACACGTAGAGAATAAATACAATTTGTACACTTGTACGATTCGATGTTTATTCAAAAGTTCGTCAGAGAATCCAACTGACTTCCGTCTATACTTGCGAGCGTCATTTATGGTCTTCAAGCAGCTTATTCCCTTATCGTAAAACGATCGTTTCTATTCCTTCAAATGTTAAAACACGATACTTCTCTCACGCTGACAAGGGAACAAACTGAAGTGTCGAATCACAAACTTTGACGACACTTGGCGTAAATGTAGTTTTCAAGAAAATATTTGATATTTCTTTTTTTCTAAATAAACTATCTCCAAAGTTGCGGAACATATTTTGTCAAATATCTCAAAAATTAGAGCAGACACAGTTTTTGTATACGTTGATGAAATTAGTGTTTTTTAACTGTTTGTTTAAACAATATATTTAAAAAAGCCGTATTTTCCAAATAAATGTCAATAAACTTTCCTGAATGTTCTTTTTATGAAAACTATACATTCAGACACAAATTAAAAATAAAATGGAATCTTGATTTTGCAAAAGATACATTCATTAAGAATTCATTGTTGGTACAGAAATTAGTCTAACTTGAAAGATGTTAGAACGTGCTAACAATAAGCTGAACTTGAAGTCGTACATACATTTGGAAAAATACGGTTCCTCTCAGTCTCACGACGGGGAAACAATAAAAATGCATATCGTCGTCGCGGTGAGAAAGCAAGCGACTTACAAAGATGAATCTCTGGATTCGTGCTGAATACCAGATAGGGAAGCGAGGCCGTTTCAAAGGGCCGGTAATTGCATTCAAATATTACCCTCGACTTCTAAGTAACAAGTTACCCGCTGTCTAACGCAATTAAAACTTTCTTCTCGCGAAGATCCTGACCGTTTCATTCCTCCGCTCGTCATTTTATAGTCGACGATCCACCACGAAGCCCAATTAAAAAAACAGATTTTTTATGATAAACGCTGTTGAAACAAACATAATAATAAACATTTATAATAAACACTGTTCTATCGTCGTATCTGAACGTTACACACATTAATCGTGATTAATTAGGATTAAACTAATATCACGAAAATTGACAAGTATATGTAATTCTCTGTCTGAATGAAAGTAAGAATTATTTCAGTGATTGCAAGAATAAAACATTGAATAACAAATTGTTTCCATGTAACTATTCTACGCATAATGATGATTATGAAAGGTATAATCTTGAATCGCGAATTCACGGAAAACCTGAGACTGCTTCATCCATTCGCTGTTACGAAATATCATCCCCAAAAAGATTTCTATCGTTCCGCGAATTAAACAGACCGAGCATAGTCCTCGCGTTTATCTTTGCTACGAAGGAAACTAGACAAGAACGCCGAATCGACGTATATAATATAAATTTATACATATATATAATTTAAATTAATATAATTACACAAAGTTTTATAATAAAAATATATTTCAGTAATAATTAAAAATTAATAATGTTATTAACAGTTTAAAGCAACGAAAATGAATTTTTTTTTTTAAATAAATAAGTAAAATTTATTATTATTATTAATTTAATAATTTTTATTATCTCGAAAGTAAATGATCTAAATATATATAAATATATTATTTCTCTTGTGAAATAAAAAAATAAATATATTTAGAAATTAAATGTTTGTCGTATTTATTAATATCTAGCTTTTTTTTCAATAAATTTAATTTGTACGAATTGAGAGGAAACGAAGTATCGTCCTGGAAGCGCGCCACGGTGTTCATCCAATCCTGGAAAAGTCTTTCGAGGAGGGGGTCTTTTGTCTCTCAGTTGGAAAAGGATCGAAACGAGGACTCGACCCCTGTGTTCCAGCAGAATACCAGCGGGTGCTTACTTTCGCTCCTAGGATCGCTGCAGCCGGAGAGGCCCTAATGAGGAAATACACTTTCGCCACGACGTGACAAAAGGGCCGGGCACGCATATAGCGTCAGCAACGTCAGCAGCGAGTCAGGCTCATTCCTCAAATGAGAATTCTCATCCCCCCCGTGATGCGTGTGCCCTCGCACTCGCGAGGAGACCTCGTGCACGAGCACGCACACGCGAGAGGGAGCTCGAGCCGAGCCGATACCAGCGATTCGAGAATTCGTTTCGCCGCTACCGCTCGAAAATAATCTCGACGTTTAGAGGGTGCACGCTCTACCTACATCGGCGCAGTCTTCAGTTGCTCCTGATTTTTTCCTTTTGTTTTTTTTTTTTTTTTTTTTTTGCGTGAAGATGGCGTGGAGTATTAAATATTTATAGCGACCTCTACTTCGAAGAATTTGGATCAATGACAACTATGTTCATTAAATCGTTCCGTCGAGATGTGTATTCAATATAAACAGTAGAATATTTAAAAATTGTTTGTAATTTCATTATCACCATAGAAATGTTTACAGAGACATATAAATACTGCAATCATTATATTAAATATCCATTCGTTATCTAACTTTTATTACATATTCTTCGTTATTTTACATTTATTATATATTTTATTATACTGATAATTTAATGGTGTAAACAACTTAAATTAAATATGGAGTTATTATTTATTTGTATTCTGATGTAAATTTATTTATCATCATAATTCCTACATTTTCAGAGGGACGATAGATGGATGGTAATTAGTGAGACGCTAGTGGAGAAATATTTTTCTTCGTTCTATTTCGTTTCTTTTTTTTTTTATGAAGATAATTCGCTGGAATTTTCTCTTGTAACTTTTTCTTCCAATTTCATTATTTATAGTCACATCAACCACTTGTGTGGGTTATTGGTATCTCTTTAACAATTTATTATAAAGGTTAGATTATCTTAGAAAGTATGTGTTAGTTTTAGAACCGCGTCTTCAGGGTAGGACTTATGTTCAGTTGATGTCTATTCGCGGTGCATTTTCTACACCGAACAATAATACATTCCACTATTATCTTGCAATTGTAACAAGAGAATTTTTTTTTTTAGTGAAATATATTGATTTTAAGATTAAGTAAAATTCGAATAAAATCAAACGCGATAAAGATAACAAGAAATTGTTAGTTCCTTATTTAAAATTTAAACGAACGCTAAAAATATTTACAGCACTATTTACATATATGGAAACTAATTTTAAGTGTTCTAAATTTCTCAAAAATAAAACGACCTCGCGTCATTTTAAAAACAAGTCACAATATTTTACATTAACAGAATACAATCTGATTTTCTTCCTCCTCGTGTGAAACAGTCTACATATTCTTCCGTACGTAATAATCCAATAACAGCAAGATTTTGTATTATGATACAGACAGTACATCGTACGGTAGCAATGGTAAAAAGCATTTGCACTTTTATGGTACACACCGTGCTCTCTCTCGCGATGCGACGCGACTTACTCGTCTGGAGTAAGCTGCTTTTTATCATTCGGCTCGCTCAGACTCGAACGATGAAACGTAAATGGCTCTCCTCTCTCGGAAATGTAAACGGCTTCTTATAAATGGCTGAGCAAAATGTCTCAGACCGGGCAATTTAATTTTCTAAGGAATTATTTCTTTCCGCGTTACTCTCCACGCAGAGTCCAAACTCTTCGGTTACTTTCAACGAAGCGAAGAAAGCTCGACGCGTGCGATGAAAATTGAAATTAAACAAAGCGGAGTTTGACAGGTTTTCTAAACGAGTTTTACGCATTTATGAAAAACTCCAGAATGCAAAAATACGGAAACGTAGAATATCAGAAATGCGTTGTTTTGGGAATTTTAGCAATTAAATGGAAAAACATGTGAGCGTGTTGGTTTTATGTGTGTGAAGTGTGAATGTATGATATGCATATGTGTCTGGTGTGTTGTGTTTTGTTTTGAATGAGTGACAGCTACTATGTACGTTTCACAATTTATATATATTAAACTTATTAATTATCAGTGTGTTTTTATTTGATCCACTCGCAAGACAAGCTACACAAGAAATACGAATAAACAGAGAAACAAATTTGCGTGAGAATCCACGATTGGCGACTGTCGTACTTAAGCAAAATTTCAGTCAACGTCACAAGAAAACTTCTCGAAAGAAATTCTTTCGACGATTCTTTCAATTCTCGAGAGAGAAAAAATTATTTCCTTTTCTCATATGTATAAAAGAAGGAGGAAAGAGTTTCTTCTCCTTCGCCCTGTTCTTCCACGCGCGAAAGAAAGTGCACAAAGGCAAGAGAACCGCACGAGAACCGCGTGTAAGATGGGCATTACGAAATAAAGAGAAGGGGAAGGCGCGGAGAAAGGCATAATGTAAATGGGTAGGATGACGAACGCGAGGGTCTCGCAAGACGAGGCGTCTCTCCTCTTTTTCTACCCTCTCCGCTCGACGTCTCCGCGGCAGCCAAGCGCCGTGGCTCTCTCATCTTCCGCGATCTCTCCACTTTCTGCGTGAATGAAAGTCCTGCCCGAAATGAATCGTCCTCCTCGGTCTCGCATTTTTCTTTTCCTTTTCTTTTTTTCGTTTTCCTCCCTTTCTCTTTCTTTCTCAACGACCATTGTGCCCGTGTCTGACCAGACAGCGTCGTCCTTCCGATATTACTCGCGTGACGGATGTATCCGTTTACTTATTAGAGTTTCATTCGCGTTCCTCGAGTGTTTTTCACTCGAGTGAAAATGAGAGGACGCCGAAAAAGAAACGGCAAGACTCTTCGGCCCTACTGTTCTGTTCGTTTGTAATTGAAATATTTGTCTGACAAAATATTTTCGTTTGATTTCGTTAAGATTGGTGGTTGCTTGATAGATTTAATTGAAAGTGAACACGTTGACACGTTGAACATGTTGATGCCTCCGTCGTTGACAATCTTTTGATACGAATCTTATTTTATTTTATTAATAATATATGTGTAGACTGATGAAATGTATTGCGCAATAATTTATATTTATCTCCATTGTTGACGATTCTTCGATATGAATTTTTATTGTACCAATCATCGATGATTATCCTTTTTAAACATGTTAATCAATCGAAACTACCTGATGTTTCATATAGATTTTTGTAACATTTAATCCCTCGCCTGTGGTTGATAAATTTGTAAAGGAGAACATTTCATGTAATTATAAATTTTTTTATTTCTTCAATTCTTTCGAGTCAGATAATTAATTGTACAAACAAATTTATCAAATTTAAACAACAGTTCATTATCACTACTCTCGATACTACGAAAAAATATCGCTACAAGCAAAGAATTGTAGGTTAAGTTTCTCTAATTCTTCAATTCTTCAGAGCCAGATACATAATTAACTGTAATTACAAACAAATTTGTCAAATTTGAACAACAGTTCGTTATTACTACTCTCGATACTACGAAAATATATCGCTATAAGCAGAGAATTGTAAGTTTTTCTAATTCTTCAATTCTTTAGAGCCAGATACATAATTAACTGTAATTACAAACAAATTTGTCAAATTTGAACAACAGTCCATTATTACTACTCTTGATACTACGAAAAAATATCGCTATAAGCAGATAATTGTAGATAAAGTTTCTCTAATTCTTCAATTCTTTAGAGCCAGATACATAATTAACTGTAATTACAAACAAATTTGTCAAATTTGAACAACAGTTCGTTATTACTACTCTCGATACTACGAAAATATATCGCTATAAGCAGAGAATTGTAAGTTTTTCTAATTCTTCAATTCTTTAGAGCCAGATACATAATTAACTGTAATTACAAACAAATTTGTCAAATTTGAACAACAGTCCATTATTACTACTCTTGATACTACGAAAAAATATCGCTATAAGCAGATAATTGTAGATAAAGTTTCTCTAATTCTTCAATTCTTTAGAGCCAGATACATAATTAACTGTAATTACAAACAAATTTGTCAAATTTGAACAACAGTTCGTTATTACTACTCTCGATACTACGAAAATATATCGCTATAAGCAGAGAATTGTAAGTTTTTCTAATTCTTCAATTCTTTAGAGCCAGATACATAATTAACTGTAATTACAAACAAATTTGTCAAATTTGAACAACAGTCCATTATTACTACTCTTGATACTACGAAAATATATCGCTACAACCAGATAATTGTAAGTTTCTCCAATTCTTCAATTCTTTAGAGCCAGATACGTAATTACAGAAAACTCATATTTGTCAAATTTGAACTACCACTCTCAGTATGTACTGCAAAAAAAGTATCGTTTCAATTGAAGTCGAATCACAGCTCTCCATCATTTCCTCCATCACGACATGAGGCCCCATTTCTGTTTGCGTTACGAGACGACGTTACATCAACGAATCTTCTTTCATAAAGCGTGTGCCGCTGTCGCAGAGAGGAGAGGAACGCGCGATCATGATGATCGTTCAACGGAACCTTCGACACGATTTCGTCGTCTCTTCACGGCTCGGGGATGCAGGAAAATTTTCCCCGAGCAAACTCTGAAGTGGATCTTGGACACGACATGTGGCGATATAAGGAGTCCTCTTTCTTTTCAAGCTCGACTTCTTCTCCCTCGCGAACAATTCCCTCGCTTCTTTTGTGCCCGTGAGAATTGGATTACGCGAGCAAGGGAATAGCAGCTTGCACAACGGAGCGCAAAGTAGTAGCAAATGAAAGGAACATCGTGGAAAATTATGACACACCTTGCGTTGGAAAATATTTCTGAATTTCGTAATTTCACGAGCTTGGTGCTCTATATTTTTCATTGGAGAATATGAATGGTTCACTCGGTGACGCAATGAATGGATCGATCGCGTGGTCCTATTTCTGCAAGGGACAGCAGAAAATTATAACGCAAATATTTTTTTTTTTTATAGCGTGCTTCGTGCTCGTGTGTATCGACTGATCGAAAATAGACCCCTTCGTGCTTCGAAAGATCGTGTCAAGTTCTAGAACATCCTTTTCATTAGACGAAGCTTCACTCTTTCATTAATTTTAGATGTGAATAATTGCGGCAACACGGATGACCAGAAATGTCAAAGTGCAATGTGTAAGGTACTTTTGATCTGGTGGATCTTTAACGAAGATAAATCTTACAACTTGTTCTCGAATGTAATAAAACGTTTGCAATTGTAATTTCATCCCTTAGAATGGGGATTGTATTAAGTCAGAATATATGCTACAATATGTGCTCCAAAAATTCAAAGTTTTAGGAAAATCTATTATATAAATTATATTACGAACGATAAGATGTTGAAAACATTGATGTGCATAGCAATTCTTTAATTTTCGATAGAGATACTACACTCAAAAGCAATGATTTCTCAATACTTCAAAAATTCAACAAACGCTAAATCGTTCGTCGAAAAATCTCTAAAAAGGAAAGAAAAACAATTCTGACTAATCACACGCACAATTTTAAGAAAATTACAGTCTACTCCTTCGTCACAATTTATTCTCAGTACTAAGACTCGTTTATGTATGGAAAAGATGCCATAGACGAACGTGTGCGTGTCAGAGTTAGTTTTGTTTTAATTTCGGGCTGATGACGACGACGAGTGTAGATGTTGAGCGCACGAAAACTGGAAAATTTTGGAAGCAAGGAACTTTAAAATGGCGAAAAGTTATGGCGAAGAAAAAGAAAACGGTGCATAGCTTGTTTAATAAAATTCTTTTTTAGTACAAAAATTCCGTCTTTTAATCTGATCTAAAAATACGAAATTACTTTTTACTCGACAATTCAGCGAGTGCTAATTAATCACTGACTCTGTGTCAAAGATGTACGAAAAAGGAAAAGAAAAACCTATCAATTTTCCACTCTGAAAATTATCGAAAAAATAGAAAACGGTGCATAGATTGTTTAATAAAATTTCTTTTAGTATAAAAATTCCGTCTTTTAATCTAATCATACGAAATTACTTTTTACTCGACAATTCAGCTAATTAATCTCTAAACTCTGTGTCAAAGACGTACGAAAAAAAGAAAAGAGAAACCTATCAATTTTCCATTCTTCTCCAATCGCGATCTTCGCGTCGAAATTATTTACTATACATACGAAAACGAAACAAAGACGCGTTTTTCACGGGAACGTGGACTCACTCGTGGCGTGCGGAAATTAGCAGAGAAGCTCGCCATAGCGTGTAATTAAAAGATTAAAAGGATAAGTGCTTTCGTATGCTTCTTGGGTTCCCTCGCGTCGACACTGGGCACTGGCCTGACCTCCCCCTCGCGTTCACCGACTCGCGCTTGCCACTCGAATTTCCAGATTATCGATCATCCGGAAAGTTGCCGCGGCGCAGCTTCTTTGCCGACCGGAATAATTAACCGGCCGCTATATTAGGCAAAAGCCCCGGGAACGGGACTGACGCGTCGAAAGGTTTCGCCGAAAGGAATCGTTTCCATGGGAATAATTGAGGGCTCGGCCGAGGGTGAACGGAAACGACGCTGCCAGAAGAGATTTAAAAACACTTTCTTGGGGACTGGAACCCGCCCCTTTCCCCCAGAAGAGTTTGCAACATTGGATCACATCGCTGTCACATATTCAACCAGCGATACAACGGCCAACTATCGATTATAGAAGCTGTTGCTTCGACCGCAGTGAAGTGAACTCTCGAAATTACTTACTGGCCAACTCGGAATTATCAGGGAGGAGGATCGTCGTCGATTCTCGAACTAGTGTCTTTGTCGCTTACCTGTAAACAGAGAGATGGCTTTTGTTAGATTTGTTTTGCGACTGATACAGTTGGGAGAAGTTGAAGTTTCGGGTGCAGTTTGATTAGTACAAAGAGAGTAGTTTTTCGTGGTGGGGAAACAAACGAATACGACTCGTCTTCAATTTTGTATTTCTGCGTTAATTTTTTTTTTCGATATCACCAGAAATGTAAAATGATACGATTAACTAGAGTGTCATGCACTGTACGACTCTAATTAATTGTTATTTTTAGTAACAATGCAGAGAGATCAAAGAATCGTCAAATTGCTTTTCTGAAGTCCATGCTAGATTTCAAAATTGCAGAAAATTTTCATGACTAAGAAACTAATCTACGTGTACTGAAACAATCTACGCACTTTTAGTTATAGTATTTTTATGCGTTCGTGAGGAAATTCATAGAATAATTGTACTGTATTGTATCGCATATAGAAATATACAAAATATCGGAAATTAAATTTAAAAAATTGAACTTAAGATTTAAAACGAACACGTTAATACTCAGAGCATTCGAGTGATTCGTCGATATTTAACAGAATAAATCAAAATTCAGTTCGGAATATTCAGAATATTTTATCGAAGATTTTTGAACTGACGAAATCACCAGAGAGATAATGGCCACGGCTCGTAATACGTCCAGTCACGTAGGCCGCGAACGTAGAAACGCGCCGTACCATAAAAGTTTTACGACACGGGAGAAATCGACGTAACAACTTTCGACGAGAGGAGAACGAAAGGAATTTCAAAATCGAATCGCTGTCTAGGTAAAACTAGAAGCCTAGGTTTCGAGAGAGCCTTTAGTGCCCTCTTGTAATAATAGATACGCGCAGTCCACTTCATGGACGGAATGTCGAGAACAGCTTGAAGAATAAATCGACCCCTACGGACTCACTTGTTCAGAACCCCTTTAACATTCGCCGCGGACACCCCTTTGTTCACTGATACACAAAATTTGTCAGTGACTCCGTGTCGCGGAAGTTAGCAACTGCGCTGACCGATCTACAAGTTCGAGCAAACGATCCTCCCCAGCTGCAAGAACAGATCTTTTTCGTAATGAATTACACGTACTGATTAATTGGGATTGTAAATATATTCTTTTCTGAATGTAGATTGTTAAACTGGAAATCATATTTCATGCTTTACGTACGGTGATATTTATTTTAAAATTATTAATAATATAGAATGTGAGATTTATTTTATTTTAAAATCATTGACGATTAGAACGTGAGATTTATTTTATTTTAAGATTATTGACGATTAGAGTATGAGGTTTATTTTATTTTAAAATTACTGACGATTAGAACGTGAGATTTATTTTACTTTAAAATTATTGACGATTAGAACGTGAGATTTATTTTATTTTAAAATCATTGACAATCAGAACGTGAGATTTATTTTATTTTAAAATTATTGACGATTAGAGTATGAGGTTTATTTTATTTTAAAATTATTAACGTTCAGAATGTGAGATATTCTCTCGTGCTTGAAGTTGAAGAGAAAGATAAAACTAGATAGATATATATAAATTATTTATAAAATTATTTCTCGTTATTCAAATTTAATTCTCCAGCTCTATTAATATTATCAGATACGTTCAACGAGTGCACGTGTCATTTCATTTTCAAATAACTAAAGCTTATAAACATCCCTACTATTCCACGAACTAAAGTCACACATCAAACAAACATAACCGAGCAAACCAAACTCTCCGTTCAATTATTCCCCCGTCCCGGTTCAATTATTTTCCTTACAAACAATCTTCGCGTCCCTCTTCAGTCTAACAATCAATTATCTTTCTACACACACACACACGTGCTTTGCTCGTAGAACAGTCTTACTTGAAGAACCCTAACTCCCTATTTCAAGAACGCAGAATCGCATCGATGAACAAGTTCGGAGTTCGTTTCGAACGTGAAACTCGAAAGACGTTCGGAGGTTTTCCCCCCCTTCAATCTGTGGATCCAGCCCCCGGAAAATCCGGCGCGCGATTTTGTTTGTTCTCACGAGGGATTCGAGTCCTCGCTGAGGGATGACTCATGCTCTTCCTGTCTGTTTTTAACCCGCCGTGGCGTCGTAGGCATCCGGGGCGTCGCGAGGGGCTGGAGTTTAATCTAACAACCCCTGGCTCGCTTTGCATGGCCAGGGACGAGCCTGGCCCTCCCGTGGAGAGAGCTGCCCGCAAGGGGTGCCTCGTCCTGGACTGTTCCACCCTCCCCCCCCTCCACCCTCCCCCTACGAGTCGAACTGCCGCGATTACCTCGGACCAACTTCTCCTATGAATAACGTTTGTCATGAATTATCATTACACGAGACGCGAATCAACGCGCCTTACGTCCGTGCCCCGTTGGGGATTTGAAGCGAAAGTCGGGAGATCGCGAGACGTTGATAAAGGGATGGAGAGATGTGAAAACTTGCGGTGTGAAATTGGGGTAGGAAGATAGGGGGAGGGGGACAGGTTCGCTAGGATGAAATACATAGAGTAACTATTTTCTAGAAAATGGATTTGACTCTACTCGTTCAGTTGTCAGCTTGTTGAATTCGTTGAACGAGCTTGTTGAATTTACTTTAATTTTACGTTAATTTTAGCGAAGCTGTTCGTATTTAAATGTAAATTGATAAATGCATTTTGCTTAAATTTTTATATTGTAAAAATTATAAATTATAATATAAAAATGTATATTACATAAAATATAATATAATATAATAATTAATATAATAATATAATGTAAAAATATATATATTATGTAAAGATTATATATTAATTTTGCCTAAGTTTTCATAATTTGTATTATTGGATTTTAAGCGATTTCTAAGTGATTAAAGATTATTTTGGATATTTGATTGTTGTCTGTGTTTCAAGATTGAAAATTCCACAACTGAGTAATTGATATTGTCACCCTTTAGAAAGATGTTTCGTTTGTCAGTCGTAATAATAAAATAGATGTTATCCAACCGAAATAATACTCGGTGATAGTACGATTCATGACGCGCTATGAAGCGAAATATTAGGCGGATTGAACGAGTTTATACCGTGAATTAAGTTAATCAGATTACTCAGCAGCTTTGATTCTAAAAGGGTTAGAATTAAGAAGCGGATCCGTGATAATCAAAGAAACAAAGGGAGGAATGATTTAATTTTGGGCAATTTCGAGGGAGCGAGTATTGAAGGAAGTGAATAGTAAGGTGGCGAGGATCGTTGCTCTGAACAAAAATAAAAAGTGAAGGAAAGTCCTTAATTAATAAACTGACATAAATAAAGGTTTGTTTCACCCTCTACGAACTACAAACAGAAAAATTCTATTCTTTATTTGAGGCATCCTATGTGTTCACAAATATTCTGTACATTTTCCTATATTAATATTCTAATGTTCCATACAAATTTCGCATAGATGTATATAATTATTCGCAGTCTGGTAATAACATTTCCGAAACTGTTGATGATAATTTCTACTACAATATACTGAATATTGTTCCGATGTTAATTGCACAGTGTAACATGCATTCTTGATAGTTGAATCGGGGATCATAGAGCGGTCAATGACGCAGAATCTACCATAGGCCTTTGACAGACGTATCGCGAGAGGATTTGAATTTCGAATTTCTCGGTAATGTATATTATGCATTCTACATCGAATCAAATCTAATATAATCTCGTACACGTTACCGGGATTCGTTATCGAGAATCAGCTACGAGAATATTATGGGCTTTCAGATAATATTAATTTGTCCGTAAATAATGCCAAAATAACCTTGTGAACGTATCTGCATTATATACTTTACGATTTATATACTTTACGATATTTCATTTATACTTTATTTAAACTTCAAAGAACAAAACAATAAAATGACAGCTTCCACAATCACTAAATAATTCTCCAATTACTATAATTTTCTCGAAAATTAACGTTGACCTTCGATTCAAACAGAAACACCACGTTATTTTCATCATACCGCATTAACTCTGATCAATATTCCTCCTTGTACAGAGTAGTCACCGAAATACAGGGTGGTCACTAAAAGACTGAATGATATAAAACAAAAATAACCTCTACAGACACGTGTCTCTTTAACGTGTTTCTCTTACTGTTCTGATTGGAAACATAATTAATGGATCTTCTCCAGTAGTTACATGTGAATTTTTATTAATTAAATTTTCTTTTTATGAACTTTTTAAACCCTTCAGTTTTTCAATGGCCACCCTATACATAGCCCTACTTACTAATATAGCTAAGAAGCACAATTCATTTGAACAATAGCCGACTATATATATATAATGCAAATCTTCACTAATTGGGCACCCCCTCCCCCCCTCCCATTTGCAACCTCGTTTATACGTGAAATCGGCACACGACAGGATTCCAGAGTGGAGGGATGTTTTCCCAAGTAGAAGGTTGTTCGTGGCTCATTTTACCGATCGTCGTTCCCACTGACACACGATACTTCTCGACTCTTTGCTAGCGCGTGGATACGCGCGCGCACGGACGCCCTTCAAGTTTTAAAATTCTGCTGTTGAACGCGATACGAAATCAATGCAGGGCGGTTGCTGGAATACCTCGAAGAGAGAGAGAGAGAGAGGAACTTCTAACCTTCGGAACCGATGGCGCACATGCAAATGAAGCGTCGCCCGCTAGAGAGACACGCCGACGGAATCGTCTAACGCGAGTACTTGGTGATCTCGCGTCCCGGATATGACGTCACGCCCAAGTCTGCTGCCAGCGTGACTGAAATCAAGATGAGAGACCGGGCCGGAACGACACGTGCCTCAAGCAAGGAAAAATCAGGATTCGCCGAATGGTAACGTTTCGAAGCTTGAATCGGAGATACCGATCGTGGCCGAATCGCGAACGTTTTGTAACAATCTGGCGAATTTTAGATTTTAGCTTGTCAATAAGCTATTTAGTTAGGTTTATTAGGGTTTGAATTCTAGTCGGCTGAATAATTTTTTTTTCTTTTTTTTTTTGGCCAAGAAAAACAATTTTTCGGAGAAGAACTCGGTCCGAGATTTAACGTTGAACTTGATGATTTTGTGGATCTCAATGCAAATCTTGGTACTCGATATCTGTACTTTTACTCACGTCCATTTCCCTTTCCTGTATTATTTTATTTCTTCGAATACACTTGCTACTGTACGATTACGCTTGAAATTCATTGCTATTAATGTGCAAAACAAGATCAATTGAATTTGATATTTACTCAACTTTTCAAAACACGTGACAGCTATAGATTTAAAATTTTTATCAACGTGACAGAAATAGAACCTAAAAATGTTTGTTTTATCTACTTAGGTTATTATAATATATATATCTACTTTGGATAATTTATATATCTTATATAATTTACACAATATTTAATTGATGTTTTATACATCTGTAAATAGACAGGTATCATACAGAGTGTTCATGTGATTTACTGTCAGGCGTTTTTCTCACCATGGAAAAGTGAAAGAAGACGAAATTGTATCGTAACGATACATAAAAACCTGTTTCTCGAGAACTGAGGATGACCTTCGATTTTTAAATTTTAAATATAATACTATATTTTTTTCTTCCATATTATTCAATATATATTATTATCATCTACATCATTTAATGAAATGTACAAATGTATAATATTATATCATAATTATTGATCATATATCACATAATATCATATATTATAATGTATAATATTATATCTAATAATATTATTCAACGAATAAATTCAATCTATAACATTCAACGGTGCACCATTAACCAGGTTGCGCTGGCAACTGATTGCGGACCACAACGAGTGACCGAATCGTATACAATAATTCGTCGCTTTCCTTTTCTTTCTGAACTCGTCGGTATGACATTGCTCGCTAGAAATTATTGAAAACTAATAAATTTATTATTTGTTTCGCCAATTTTGTTTCGCTTAAATATACTTAAAACTGAGAAAGTATTACAATTTTGGAACAAAAAATTCTCGACGTCATTCCAGCGCAAGAGATTGTAGCGGCCTATAGCGCCTCGAGTACGAGTCTCGAACACCGACTCGTACAAGCCGCAAGTGGCTGTGCGCCTAGCGTCGAAAGTCTAGCGATATTCGATGTTAGGCAAACAGAGTGCGGAACACTGCTAGGATGGGTGACCGTCCAGCCTAGCGAGTAGTTATGAAAACAAGCGTCTGGGGCAAGGGGTCGCTGCCATCAGCCCCACTGATGAGTCTAGGCAGCGACTCTGAGACGAAACGCATAACCTTTCCTCACCTTACCCAAATCCTACATCCTTCCAACATCCTCGCCATAATAACAAATAAATAAAAATGTCTAGGTGTACAATATAGTTATACACAATAAAACCCTTCAAGGTTAAATACGACCCTCACACACACACACACACACAAGGTCAGGGGATGTACATCAATATATACGTCTGCGATACTTGTGCGGATACACGTGTATCTCTGCTTCTTCCCAATTTTCCGTAACGAATTAATCTCCACTCCACAGTACCGTCCGTGACCTCGTCGTCCAACCCTCCAAAGGAGAATCAGATTGCTCGGCGTGATCACGATTTTCGAATAGCTGGCATCGGTCTGCCCTCTCCCCAGAACATACTCAGCGCCGAGTGCATGGGAATGCGTTCGTTTACCTCGAAACGAGCATCGCGGCACGACGTTTCAATTATGAACTAATTACCATTGCCACGCGTGTTCGACGTACAGTGCGCGTGCATGAACGCGTGTTGCGTAATTTGCAACCTGGGCAACATCTGCAAGCACTGGCGTGTTGCGTCTGCGGCCTACGATCGTAACGCTTCCGACTGACGCGTCGTCGTTAACGGCAACGTGCCATGTGGCGTTACACATGTCTCCGCGAGGGTGCGAGCGGTTTTCGGGGTGGTCCGAGTCCGAGAGCGAAGAGTGCTCTGGCTGCCGTGCTGCACCCTTCTCCGCTGCAGCATCGCGCACCGGATTGTTGTCTCGAGGATCATCGTTAATTAGAGGGCTGAGAATCTCAGGCAGGCTGATGTCATTTTCGCAAAACGTTTCGGCCCTCCGCGCACGTTGTTATTAAATTGTGGGAAATTTCTGCTGGGTAGTGGAATATTTAGGAGGTGCGAATGGCGCGAGACACGACTTTGTAAAACGAAGGTAGCGTTTAACGAAGAGGTATAGTAATAAAATGATAATTTAATCGTGGAACATTAATGCCTGGCGAGCAAAGGGTCCCGATGCTCTGTGCAATTTTCATTCTCGAGACAAATTATGAAATATCTTTTCTTTACGAAAAATGTGGCTTGATAATTTTTCTACTTGGAACTTAACGTTCTTCCGATTTGCGATGAAAAAAAAAAATGTATGGTCCGATTGAAAAAAATAAAGATGACGTTGGAAATTTCGAAACCGACGAAAAAAATTGATATTTTCATCCGCTACACAATTCGCGTTGCGCTGGCAACTGGTTCGCGGACCATAACGAGTGACCGAACCGTATACAATAATTTGTCGTTTTCTTTTTGAAACTTGTCGGTATGATATCACTGGATAGAAATTATTGAGAAGCAATTTATTATTTGTTTTGCCTGGGTATACTTAAATACTTAAATATACTTAAAACTGAGAAAATATTACAATTTTGGGAAAAAAAATTACAGCGCAAGAGGTTAAAATGATATCTTTCTAAGTGAACCTTTCTTTGCGAAGTTCAAATTTTGGATACAGTTATGATCTTTGCTGTATCATCAACAACCACACCTTCTTCTCCAAAAATTTACAAAAATAAATCGCAACTGAGTATAAAGTTACAACTTAATACTAGAACTACCAAAATGGACAAAATGACCAATTGTAATTTTTGTTCGATATCTCACAGATGTGTTTTTAGATATTTAAATAATCTTCCATAAAATATATAAATAAAAAGCTTGTATACCTCATTCTATTTTTTCTTTTTTCTTTCACTTTAACGTTGCAAATTTCACGTTTCAGTCACCTATAATATAGTAAGATAATTCTAAGGTTAATCGATCGGGAACTGAAGATATCGAAGCCTGAACGCTCAACCACTCTTTCATTATCCGGCCAATTATCGACGAGAGACGTTCACATCTCTCAGGATTATGCTCCGATAATTTGCGTCGAGGGCGTTTGTCACCGCGGCATCTGGAAAATGATATTCTCGCGAGTCAACCGACCGACAAGTCTCGCACCAACCTTGGCGTGTACATCCCACACGAATCATCTTAATTAGCCTGTGATTCGCGCACGGTGGGACGCCGAGATCGAGACAGGAGCGAGAAGCGACGTCGTTGAACGCTTTTTAAACGCTCTCTCGCTCAGAACGGGGGACAGGGATAAATATTCGTGGAACGAGATTATTTCTTCCCTCGTGAACATCTGACGCCGGTCGTTCGTCGCGAGAGCACGCGAATCGCTGCGCCTTTTACTCGCTCCAGTCGTGTTTCGAGACGCGCGCCCTGCAAACGTGAAGATGTGCCTCGCGAGATCGACGGGTTTCTTGCGAGAGAGAGCGCACTTGAGAGCTCGTTCGATGCACGAAGAATCACGTAAGTAGGCGGAAGGAGTGGCGCGTTTTGCTTTATTGTTGGATCTCTTTTTCTTTGTGTGTGTGTGTGTGTGAATGGGACGAAGTGGGTATAGAGTCGTAGGTTTGATACGAGCGGATGGATTTTAATTTTACTACTTAACCCTTTTGATGCTAACGACGATTATAGTCGTCCATCGTTGAACCAAGCTCGCTGTGTATCAAGTAAAAAATTCGTAACTTAGACCACAGGTTACTCACTCAGTCTACCGGTTCCTCTGACAGGACCATGGAAATTAGTTCTCACTCTGTTTCGCAGCAAGCAATACGAACTATTTATTTTCCTTATTTCTAACTTTAGCAGCTAGCAGTAAAGAAAACAATTTATATATGTAGATGTATGCCTATACGCGACAGTGTGTGGCTGCGACATTCTCATCACAGTGGAGGGGATAGTGCTAGCGATCAAGGAAGGGGGGGGGGGGAGGCCGCCAGTTAGCTACTTCTGACTTAGACTGAGCAGAGCATAGCTGTTATCTGTATGGTTACAAGATATTTTGTTATATGGTTTCAATAATTGTACGATTTGGTATAATTATTATAGTATATAATATAATTATAATAGTACATTATAGTACAGTATATATAATAGTATATTATAGTATAGTATATTAGTACAGTATATAGTATAATTATTATAATTATTCGACGGGAGCACTATCGATAAAAGTGACACGGACCAAAAGTGGTATCGAATTTATAAGAAAAATCATCAAATGGCATAAAAAGTTTTTCTTTCGTTACATCAAGTGTATCAGTTTGGAATTCATATTGGCTATATAAATTCAAAACAAAGACATCTCGACCGCCAACTTCACCTGACGTTAATAAGTTAATTTTACAAAAATAATCTTGTTAAAATTACCAAAATCCTGTCTGGCTGGCTACTAGGAATTTCCCTAATCGAAAAAACACGTTGTTTGCTCCAAGAATGATAGACGACATGTATTACTAATCGTTTCCTTTAAAAAAAAACACATCTTGCAAAACTTCATAAATTCTTTTTATTCCAATTCTAAGTTCTTGTATTTTTATGTATGTACTTATTCGATATCTATAAAACTTGTAGCCGTTTCTGTCATTCCCGTCAAGTCGTTGAGAGTGAAATTCGTCATGGTCTAGTTTCGCCCCTCGTCTGCCGACATACTCGATTTCCATGTAAAAATTGAGAAAAGCACGAGGCACACGACGCTCCCCATGAGCAGACTTCCGACACATTTGTAATAACCTTTTCGCTGCTCCGATCCCATTGAAGTTTCTCTTTTAAAGAAAAAGGAACACTTCTACGCATCTTTCACTAACAATATAAATAGAATTTGTTCTACTTCGGAAGGAAGGATATTTTGATTCTTCGATACGTACGAATCAAACCATTAGTCACAATCATTTCTGGTTAATTAATATAAAAATTAATTTTCTATGTAATTTTCTATGTTCAAAATTTAAATCAGTATTTTCAATCTTTCGACGAATATGTTGCTCGATAATAATTCACGCGTCGAAGAGTGGACGTTCTTCTGAATAACGACTGGACACCTTGACAAACGAACTTTTTAATTACTGTTGGCTGACACATGAAGGTACAGTGTACGTGACTTTGACGGACAGACAATTGTACAATCGTGTCCATAAACGTACAATACCACTACAGTTATTAGTAGAACGTACCCGAAAATTCATAAGCTCTTCTAAATTCAGCAAATCATTTCCTCTTCATTTTAAATGACAACAGGAATGTGCTTGGAGATGAGCAGACGATATACGCGAGTGTGAGACAATTAGAACAGAGAAATTATTCGAGATATTTGGGCAAAGAAATTTTTTGAGAAATCTGGACAAAGAAATTAAAAAAAAAATTTTTCTGTACTTTGAAATCTTTGAACTTTAATTGATCAAATTCTCCTGGAAAAACATACTTTATTATATAAATATATTTCATTATATTTTCTCTCTGTTCTCAAGCATAAATGTAATTTAAGATTTCTGTTCGTATTACTTTACTGAACTTTTTATATACAATTTAATGTAAAGAATTTTTTTACATACAATCCAATATATTTTTCTAGAATTTAGGTTCGATGTAAAATGCTGTGAGGAGCACAAGTGAATGCATAATGAGGAAAAATTGTCCATACTTCAAACTGCCGCAAGTTCGTAAAAACGTAATAAGCTGAATAATCTATTTGATCTCATTTTTAAAGTGTGAAACTTCTACTCTGACCAAGTTCGTTCTTTTACAGATAATATTACATAATGTAACATAATATAAATGAAAAATTTTTCGAAAATTGTAAAAATTCAAACTTTCTCTTTTCGTAACCTGAATCACGTCCATTGACTCAACAAAAAGCTCCTCTTGAATTAAAACACAAAGTCAAGTGACGATAAAAGTTTTAAGGTGTCACCTTTTCAAAGAAGCTCGCAAAAATTTTTCCAATGCGATACATAAGTATTTTCACAAAAATTCGTAAAAGAATCTGTTTCCCTTCTCAACGAGTTCTTTCTCGCCTTTCTCGACGATCAACGCACGCACCGATTCATCCGCGCGTTTATCGGCGTTCCATCTGTGTATCGATCGAGAGGAGTCGCTAAGAGACGGGAAAACTTTTTCCATCAAGCAGAGAATAATGAAATTTTCCGCGGAGTTGCCACACCATTGCCACGCTCTCGCCAGTTTACGTCGCGACGCTCGTTGACTTTTCTCCTTACACTTGTTATTTCAATATGCACGACGTGATCGCCAAGCGATATCGTACGAAATCCTTTAAACGCGTCCTTCTCGTTGCCAATTCAACCTGCATAAATGTAAAAAAGAAGAAGAAATTCCTCTTCGAAGGATTCTTCGTGTTTCGAAAACGTTTTTCATTAAGTTCTTAACAACATATTGACAAAATTTCAAAGTATTTCATAATACAATACGCGTAAAAGACATTACAACTGTCACGCTTGCTTAAACACAAACCAATATTCTGCATAAATCTACAATAAAGTCTCGATAATCTATTTTTGTTAATTACACAAAGGCTCGGAATGAGATTCGCAGTGAGCCTCGATGGAACGTAATTGCAGCGATGATTGGGGTATATTTCATTAGCCACGTAGAAAGATATCTCGATGAAAGTAATTGGGATGTGCAAACGAAGCACGGATAATCTCATCTCTTCGCGATCGATTGTTCAACAATGTCAGGCAGGCGTGTTACGCGCCACACACGTGTATGTAAATGCATTCTCGCTCGTGTGCCCCGTCGTCGCGTTTGTGGTTTCTGCTCGCAAAGGGAAACGATCGAGAAGAGCGAGACGCTAATTAACGCAACGTTCGAAAAATGAATCTCGAGAACGAAGAGAAACAACAACCGCCTCTTAACCTCTAATTTTCTATGCATCGCGTCTCATCGCCAGCTTTTTCACGACCCACTCGATAAGGGATGATCAGAGCGAACCCGTTCGAGCAAATTTGCCCACGGAGGCTCGACGTAAGTAAACACTTCGAGGAGCTCCGTTAAATCCTCGGAATACACTTGGGGGGAAGGGTGAAAGAGACGGATGATTTCCTCCTCGGGACGCTCCGCAGCTGTTGACCGCGGCCAGTTGCGAGCTGTCACGCCACCAAGATTCATAAGACCGACCCGACGATCCCTCGGCACACGCCGACGCAGTATTTAGAGAGTGGACAGGCAGAAAGCAGACCCCTTTCTTCATTATTTTCGTTCGCTCTGACACAGAATCGAGTGGAATTCAATTTTTGTGTTTTAGGATATTATTGGGATATTATCCAACTGCATCCCTCCCATTTACACGGCATTTTTATTCACGCGGCCAGAAAATATTAAATTATAGATATCGATCGGTTAACCTCTCGCGCTGGAAATTGGTTCGCGGACCGTAACGAGTGACCGAATAATTCGTCGCATTCTTTTTCATTTGAACTCGTCGGTATGATATCATTCGGATAGAAATTATTGACAAGTAATAAACTTATCATCTGTTTTATCTGGGTTACATTTAAAACTGAGAAAATGTTTTATCTGGGTTAAAACCGAGAAAGTGTAATGCAATTTGGGACAAAAGATAAGTCGAGAGTTTAGAAATTGAACTTAAAGTTAAAATTTCAACAGAATTTGAAAAAATGTCGGGAAATTGATGAAAAGTTGGCAAAAGGTACATTTGAGAGGAAATAGCTCGACAAAATTCACGTTAACGGTGAAAATGAAGTCGAACTTTCAAATATCTCAAAAGACGAAGATAACGAGTCTGTGCTAATTAGAAAGAAAATGTTGACTGTTTTCAATTACAGTAGCGACAGTGACACCGAATAAAATTTACTTTCGTCTTCTGTAGTGTCATCATTATTATTATTTTTTGTTAAACTATGTGACATAAATCTGTATTTCCATAACTTACTTTTCTTTCGTACTGACAGACTCCATTTACGCGATTTTCATCCGCATGAAATGAGTCCACATGGATCGAGACATTCGTTTAATAAAAATTAACTCGCGTTTTGATGATTTTCGAAAGTTAATTAATTTGTACGTACGTGTGTAAATGAGTGCAGAATAAATGTTACAATAAATGAAACTTCGATACTTGGCAATTTTTAAACATTAATTTACATATGAATGAATGATAGAAAATTGGGACAAATTGCCTGACTTTACATTGGACAACTGTTTCTTTAGGAAACAACAGAGATCCCATTGAATTTATTACAAAGTTCGTTCGCGCTCTTGTCGCACAAGAATGGCGAATCAATTTGAATGCAAGACGCGCGATAATAAACGAAGGGTGCAGGAAAGTCGGAAAGTTTTCCGCTAAAGTGTTTCGGAACGATTGACCATCGGGATCCGGGCGTCACGTGCGCAAGATTCATGAGATCGAGCGAAAAGCACGTTAAATCTATTGTCTCGGCTCCTGGCTAAGCTATCGTTCGTCTCGCAAGCCTCCATGTTCCCTCCCCTAGATCCCTGCTTTACGATCGTTGATACGCTGCTACTCGACTCGAACCGACCACCCATCCCGACTTCAATTAAGCATACTGGTCAATTGGAAAATAGCTCTTGGGATATATGTGTATATATATATATACAGTGCCAGTCACTTGACGTATGCACGGCCACCCCACTGAGAAAGAACGAAACCGAGGGTCCCGGTACGAATGACGGACGACGTATGTTTATGATGCTGCTTAATTAGAGTGGGGAACAGTCGGTTGTTGGGGTGGTCCGTGTTGCTTTATGTCGTCAATTTGCATAATTTCCAAGATGCTTGCAAAGTTTCTTAATTAGACACAGAGAGTATCTGTGCATCTATATATATATATATATATATATATATACATATATATAGTTTTTTGTCTGACTATATTCAGATTGGAACTACTTCAAGTAGAATTAGCTAGCTTGTGAGTTCCTGTCTGGATTAGTAATAGTTAATAGATAACGAATATTTTTGATTAATAATTATGAATTAACAATCTCGTGATTGTTTTACAATTACGTGATAAATAATGTGTCACTGTTGTATAATAATAAATAATTATATATATTATACATTATATAACAGTGACACATTATATATCACAATTGTGAAACAATCACGAGATTGTTAATTCATAATTATTAATCAAAAATATTCGTTTTCTATTAACTATTACTAATCCAGACAGGAACTCGCAAGTTGGCTAATTCTACTCGAAGTAGTTCCAATCTGAATACAGTCAGACAAAAATCAATCGTTCCTCTATACAACAACAATAACACATCTTTCCATTTTTCATATTACAATTGTAAAACAACTACAGTCTTATTTATTTCATTTCACAATTAAAAACCTTCACTTTCCTTTAACTACCAATCCACACGAAAACTTCCTTCAACTGATTCTACTTAAAACAGTTCCAATCCAAATATAGCCAGACTTTCCATTTTTCACATTACAGCTGTCAAACAACAACAACCTTCAAAATTCATAATTATTAATCAAAAACCTTCATTTCTCTAACTACTAATGTAAACTCGCGTTAGCGAATTCCACTTAAAGTAGTTCCAACCCGAATATAGTCCGACGAAAATCAGTCTGCTCTTACCATTTAATCCGATACTGTCCGACCTCGAGTAAAAAATTGGACAAATCAACGTCGAACGAAGAACAAAGAGGAAATCCGAGGGAAAGAACCGAGAGACATTCGAAAAGAAAACGTTTCCTCTTCTTGGCAGAAGAAGTAGAAGAAGAAGAAACAGAATACACCGGCGTTTCCAGCTGATTGCGATGCGACTCGGGCTCCGCTTTATGATAATAAGGAGATGGGAGCTACGACATTAGCAAGATTGATAACGGATTGTTGCAGAAAGTGCCCGGCCGCGTGATGGATGTTCCGAGTTTGGAGGAGAACTCCTCTTTCCCAAGAATCGTCGCGATTTCCGTTTCGAACTGATGCCTCCATTTGCATGGAGAACGAAACTTCAACCGACGCTGCTGCCATTTACAAAAATGCTACGTTGAGTGTATTTTTATACCTGTTATTTTATTTTCACCGAAATGTTAGGCATAACACGTTAGGTTAGCGTTCGTATTTAGGAAAAAAAAATAGTTAAAAAAATAGTTACAATAGTTAAAAAAACAGTTACAATAGTTAAAAAAAATAGTTACAATAGTTAAAAAAAAAAATAATAGTATGAAAAATTTCTAGTAAGTGGCACGGATTTATAATTTTCCTTTTCACGTATTTTGTGCAATGAAATAGTATAAAAATTAATTCATAAATGACTAATATCGCAATAATGGTAAAGCTATTAATAACAAAGGTAAATTACGATTTAATGAACGCAGAAATGTTGAATTGATATCAGACATTTGATTAATATTGTATTAACTGTAATCCAGACAATAAATAATTAACAACGTTATCTCGTTCGAAGCTTAATTACTCGAGCACAATATGGTTTTATATTAAAACCTCTAAAAACTCGAGAAAAACCATTTCAAACTTTACTATTGAAACTCTAAATACTATCTCGAAAACGCTTGCTGTTCGCGAACAACAACGAGAACAATTTACAACGACACTGGTCGACAACCGAAGCGATAAAACTTGGCAAATTACAGTAGAGTGGCGGGTCAACTTTTAAACTGGGAGACAAACTTCTGTCGAAGTGCGATTTATGTAGTCCAGTAGAGTAAGTTAGGTCACCGACTATTCGACTACGACTCGACAACAGATCGATAGACGAAGCGAATTATTTCGTTGGTCCAGCAGGCGGGTAACAATAAAGTATAACGCCCAGGACCGGGGCAGAACAAGCTATCCTAAATGATAAAAAGGCATGGACGCGTGTCCGCGCGGCAATTACGCGCACAACGATTGCACCGAGCAATCAAGGGTCATTAAATTAACGCCGCCCCAATGTGATCCGTGTGAATGCGCCTTAATTACAGAAACACCAGGTCGATCAGAGCCGCGCTCCCCGTTCCGCGGACAAAGCGCAATGAACGGTTTAATTCGTTTGGAAAAATTATATCGAAACGAGAGGGGAGACCATCTTCAAGGAAGAAACGAAAATTTGGTAGAGAGAAACTGAATGAATTAGTAGAAATGCAGTTGCGTCTGTGATTTAATCGCAATTGGTCACGGAGTGTGAAGATAATTAGTCTACACACACACACACACACACACAGAGGCAACCAAATATTATTTTTCCTCCGAAAAGAAAAATATAATGGTAGTTTTAAAGTACATCTATTCCGCGATACGCGTGCTGCTTTTCTCTTTTGAAAAAATATATTCTCTGCTTGCGTTTTTTTTTCTTCTTTTTAAGTTTATCTATGTCGTTGGGTATACAGTTCGTATACATTATGTATCTTTCATGTTTGCGCCGTGATGGAAAAGAGCATTTTGAGAAAAATAAAGCTTGATAAAAATTTCTATTATTAATATAAACAGTTTATAACCCCGTATCGAAAGTAAAAATTGAAGTATCCAATATCGTGCGAATGTGAATATTTTGAATTTATATAATTCATATAATTTGTATAACATAATTATACAATTTTTTTTGAACATTATGTCATCGTAAAATCTTCGAAATCTTCGACACACTTTCAACCTCGTTTCCAAACGACAGCTCGGAACCTCCGGCATCTTAATTAACTCCTGGCCCACTTTGCACCGCGACGGAATAACCGATACGTCGAAACGAAAGATCTCATCCGACGATGAAGTAAATAAAAAGAGAAGAAATCACAATGCCTACGTCTGCCTAATCAAGAGAGAAAGAGAGAGAGAGAGAGGGAGAGAAAGCACGCTCGTGTCAAAAGCTCGAAAATGAAGGCTTCGATGAACGCTGCGAGAGAGGAGGGGCGCGCGAAAGCGACAGCTACTACCGAAAAAAATTCACACGTGCACGTTCTTTCACCCTCGCTCAAAACGAGAGAAAGAGAGAGAGAGGGAGGGAGAGTTAGGGGATTTTTTCGTTTCTGGGCTAATAAAAATAAAAGCTGGCGCTGACAGCGCGTGTCGATAATGCGAGAGAGCGTGGCGCGTGGAGCTTTCGCGCGTTAGTCCGAGCAAACATGAAAAAACGACAGGGCAGAGGCGAGCGGGAATTAATCGCGAACGCAATCAATGTCGGTGATCGCTTTAATCTTTCCGCATTCTATGTACACACAGGGTGTTCCATTCTAGTCTACGAATGAAATTATCTCCGAAAACTGTTCGTCATTCGAATGAGAAAGAATCTCTCGAATGCATTTTTCTTTTTAAATCTGTTTTAAGAAGGCAGTAATTAGCTTGTCTCTAGATAGACATTTGTAGGAGATACATACTATCTTTTCAAGTATAATTGTATAATTTTTTCACGTCAATCGACGCAGCAGGTCATTGTGAAAGAAAAAAGTATTGAGCCATGTGATAATAAAAATAAAATATGAAAGACCAACGAGAACAGGAGAAGTGCTCTTGCCTTTTACGCGTAGATTTTATTAAAAAATGTCTTCTGGACTAATGGATCTTAGACGTAAATTGGTCAACATTTTTTTTTCTACAGAACGATCATTCAATCGATGCAAAAAGAAATTACAAAAAAAAAAAAAAAAAAATAGCGGCGACCTTCGTATCTGCTACGTGCGTCTATCTAGACACAAACTAACAATAAACACAGATGTACCAAATCACTGTCCCCTCAAAACACAGAGAAATGCATTTGAGACATTTTTTAAATGACTCACAACTTGAGAGACGAGATAATTGCATTTGTATATTAAAATGGAACACCCTGTACACACGTGTATGTACATACGTTCAATGTTTATGCTATCAGATCGGTACGAGCCTCGCGGTCGCGGAATTGATTTGGAAAAAAAAAGAAATGCGCTAATGACCGGTGTAACGCTCTGACAGGTGTCAGTGTGTATTACGCCGATTGCGATTACGCGGGTAATGAGCAGCGTGAGTGACGGAAATGGAATCGATGGAAAGAGTTTAACGGCGAATATGGGGGCTGGGCAAATGGGACGGAATCGCAAAGTGTGGTTAAATATTTGACCGTTTCGCGCGTACGTGATGTTGGTGTTAATTACTACGGAAATCTCGAGTTCTCAATATCAATTTTTGTTGCAAATCGCGCCACTGATTGGAGATGATAACAGAATAATTAATTGTGACGAAATACTTCGATTCAGTTCACAGACGCATATAAAAGAGAAACTTGCAGTCGAGATTTTTCTTTCGTTTTAAGTTAACCACTTGCGCCTGGCAACTGATTGCGGACCATAACGAGTGACCAAACCGTATAACAATAATTCGTCGCTTTCTTTTTCAACTCGGTCGGTATGATATCACTGGATAGAAATTATTGAAAAGCAATAAATTTATTATTTGCTCTGCCGATTTTGTTTTACATAAATATACTTGAAACTGAGGAAATATTGCAATTTTGGAACGAAAAGTTCTCGACGTGCGTGGCACGTCATTCCAGCGCAAGAGTTTAAACGATTGAATTTTTTTTCGTTTGTGTTGTTGGTACAATGATCTTTGAGTATGCTTAATTACGAAAAAGAAATACAGTAATACAATACAGTATAGAATGATGTAATATAGAAGCAGAAATAAAATAAAATAATGTAATATAGAAACAACTGGAAATTACAACTCGCATCTAACAGAAGCATGTCGAGTATCCACGATCCGAATTGTTTCTACTTACGTCCATCGATTCAATTGGATTTCTCCTAACAACAAGTCGAGAAGTTTTTCTCAAAATTTGGAATTTTTAAATTGAGCGTTACTAGTTACCAACTAGCCTAGTAACACTCAATTTAAAAATTCAAAAATCATGTCTTAATGCTTGAGCCAACTCCTCAATTTTAATTTAATTCCATGAACTGAAGCTTCCAACAAATAAAAAAATAAATAAATAAATACATAAATATGTAAATAAATATATAATTATATAAATAAGTAAATAATTTATTCCTGACGAATAAATAATTTTTCCTACATCAATCTTTCCGTTTTACGCAAGTCTCGAAACGCAAGACCACCTAACGATGAAAAATCTCGCGAATCTGAAAAGTCGATGATTGACGTTGGAGCGGTACACCGCTGACTCCCGTGGAATCACCAAAGAAACACGTGCACCATGATGCAAATGCGGCGTGTAATTAAAAAAAATCGATCGGTCGCGTACGCAACCGCGTGCAAATGACGGTCTGGCCAGCAGTCATCCGATGTTCAAACAATCCCGCCCCGCGGGGCTGTATTAGTGGAAACGCGAGTAGAAACAGAGACTAGAGAGATGATCGATCTCGATATACATCGGCGTGCCTGTGATCGTTTTAATCTACCATCGTCACCGTTGTTTCTCCTCTGTTTCTCTCTTCAGCGCGCAAACGCCGTTCACCGACGTCGAAACTTTCGAGAGAGCGTGCTCGATTAGTCGATAACGAGCGTTGACGTAACGGGAGGGCCGAAAGTCGAGCGAGACAGGCTGCAAATCACGATGAATGACGTTGCCCTTTTCGATAACGCGAGATATCGGGGATTCGATTCGTACATCGACGAATCGGTTCGAGTCATTCGAATTTTCGGGTGAAAAGTAAGGGAGAATCGGCTGGAGGCTTGAAAAATATGCCAGAAATCTCAGTGTGTCGGCACGACAAATGATCGGCGTCACTTCAACGTGTGCTGGAACAAACGCCGAAGTAGGTCAATTAAAGTTCAAGATTCCAACCGCGGCCACCGAACTTTTTCCACTACCGACGATTTTTTCACGTCTGTCTTTTTATTTTTTTTTCTTCTTCTTCTTCTTCTCTCCACATCGTTGAATTTACGTAAAACTGGCGATTGAACGTGAAAGAAAGAAGATAAATCTTGGAGTAAATTGCTGTCGTACCGACGCGAGATTATTGACAGTAACAGGTATATATTTGAGACTTGTACGCGTTCCAAGAAAATCCTTGAAAATTTTTGAAAATTAAAAAGAAGGAGATAAATCTTGGAGTAAGTTAGTGTCGTACCGATGCGAGATTATTGACAAGAACACGTATATTTGAGATTGGTACGCGTGCCAAAATCACTGAAAAATACCGAGATTTTAATGATTTGAAATTATCGATTAAGATTCTCACAATCAATGATTCTCTGATACAATTTTGTTGTTATTTAATGAACGTGGAAAGTTCTGGAAGATTCTCGAAAATTTTTCACACTTTAATGATTTGAAATTATAATAAACATTCTCACAATCGGCGATTCTTCGATACAATATCACGAGCTATTATTTACTGAAAGTGGAAACTTTCGGAAAATTCTCAAAAATTTTTCACACTTTAATGACTTGAAATTACCGATAAAGATTCTCATAATCAGTGATTCTTCGATACAATTTCACAACCTGTTATTTAATAAACGTGGAAATTTCTGAGAAATTCTGAAAAAATTCTTCACATTTTAATAATTTAAAATTACCGACGAAGATTCTCTCGTGACCCTTTAACAGAACTTTACGAGCTTTTACTAGCGACTCTCCTCTTCAGCAAAAGTTTAATTACCAAGAACGCAAATTTTCTTCGGTATCTCGCGAACTTTGTTTAAGAGAATAATTTTTACCCGAGACAATGGTTCGAACAATTTTAAATAATTAAACAAGCGCGAGTTAACGTAGCTTTCCAATAATATATCGCCGAAAGACCTCGCTCGTGTTCAGCGGTATCGATCGATGAATAAAAGCTGCGCGAATATTAACATGGTAATGGGAGAAACGTGTTTGATACTCGATTGGTTATTGGCGCGATAGGAGAAGCTGCAATCAGCGTCTCTTCAGCGACTGAACAGCATCTGTCAGATGTATACACACCGCATTACGGAATTCTGACATCTTTAATGCGCGTGGAACGCGCCGCGCCGTGTTGTCCGCGCTGCGTTACGATCTGTATTCATCAGGCAAACGTATTACGTTGGCTCAAGTTAATGACAGTCGTAATCTATGTTTGACTAACTCCATTAGCTGCATCCTCGCGCCTCGTGCGAATCCCATCGCTGTTCAATGATTAATTAACTGCACGAAGAGCACGTTGCTGATCATTTATCTCGTTGCTAATTATAATTTAGTTTGTTTCAACCGTGAACAGGCAGAGTGCAATAACGTTTGAAATAATACTTTTGTCATACGTTTTCACGTAATTTTTAATGTCCAGGATATTTTTCGAGGATATTCTGCGAGAGGTTTAACCATTCTTTCATGCTCCATAGGGTAAAATGTTTCATTTTACCGGATATATTTATCGAGAAATACTATTTATTAATCGAAATATTATTATCAATTGAAACGTGCACGAACTGTCTTAAAAGTGTGCAAGTCTCCCCGGTGCTTCATATAAATTGGATGAAATACTCAAAGTCGCCGCTACGATCTTAAAATACCTCCTACATAATGTTTCAGCAGCCGAACAAATTCCAACCATTTGATAATTCCCTTTCGAACTTAATTCTCTGAGTTTGTCAACGTGACGAAAATGGTTTAAAAATTATGTACGTGTAAAATATTTAAAAATACGTACGTGTAAACTAGAAGTATTTAAACATACTTTTCTAAGTGCAATTGAAGAAATTGAGCCGTTTTTTTTTTTTTTTTTTTTTTTTTTGGAAGTGGCATATCTCAGCCAATGTGACATTTTCTGTTTTGACAAAATTTTTTCGTTTCATTTCATGTGAGAGGAAGTTATCTGTATTTAGAAAATTCTTTATTACATCATAATAATCTTGAGCAGTATGAACTTATCTCACTTTCAAAAAAAAAAAAAAAAACATTCTTGCATGAACAATCAGCAATTAAATTTCTCTGGACGAATTTATGAGGATGTTGCAGAGCATTAATTTTGTTATCACGAATATTAAAAAGAACTCTTTTTTTCAAAATTAAACTTATCCCACTTTCAAAAAAAAAAAGAAATTCTTGCAACATTTCACAATTAAACTTCTTTTGACGAATTTATGAAAATATTGTATACCAGTGTGATTTTGTTATTATGAATATGAAAAGAAGATATTCATTTTTCTTTTCAAAATTAGACTTTCAAAAAAAAAAAAAAATGGCTGATTTATACTTTAAAACAAATACTTCATACTCATCACATATACGTGTTTTTCTCTCTCACATTCAAATTTCCCACAAACATTTTCAATGTCGATTACTAACAGATCTCAGTTCATAATTCGTTAGAACGTGAATGCACACGAGAATTCTTCCCCCCTAAAAAGCGCGGTGTTGTCTTTTTGTTTTTCGCTTCGATTGTCTACTTGCCAACGCGAATGTGGCACGTAATCAAACAGCCGGGATACGAACGCCACATGGCGCGAGGCAACATATTGACAGCCGTCATCGTGCGATCATTACATCGTGCTTCTCCGCGCGAGCCAGGCAACACGAGATGCAACGCGGCCACGCGAGATGCAAAAGGGTGGGCGCCTGGAACCGCGCGGGATCGATGGAAATCCGGCGAATGGTGGCTGCTCGCTCGAGGCAATGCGGACGACAGACGTTCCCGCGATTACTTTCTTTCCATCCGCGATAGCTACGGATTTCCGCTCGACGCTTCGCGTCTCGAGCGAACAGAAACGTGACGCTAATGTCACCTATTAGTCAGGCTTTCCACCCTGAAACTGATGTTTCATTTTTCAACGTGAAATTTCTGAGTCTTTCTTCCTTTCTTCTCTTTTCTCATTGTTCTCCCGGAGAGCACAGAGATCGCGAGGGGTTTACAAATTAATTAAAAATTAACTTGTGATTTCGCGACTTTGGTATCACTATTTTTGTGAGACATACGAAAAATGATTCCAGCCATCGTATTCTGATCCTGTTGCATGATACTGCTATGTTACACGCGTGTCAGTTTTACGACACGACAATTGTCATCTTTTGGAAAAAGCACTTCACGCCCAATAGTGAGATTTATAGAGCAGCTGGTTGTAAATTCTCTAAATTGTCTGCGCGACTGAGAGGAATGCGAAGAGACGTGTAAAAATCTCTAATTTGACAAGTTGACTTTTGTCGATAAAATAAATTGCTCCAATTGTTAATTATTAAATCTTCGCCACCCACAAACTTCTTTTGTATCATCTGCCAACAATTTATTTATGAAGCATCACTTTGTAAATAAAATGACGTAGCATTGGAAATAATCATTAATCGTATTTAACACGAAATTTTGTTGATTATAGCTTTCTAACACGCGATATCGTTTAAATTCAACGATTGCTGGTTTAAATCACTACGTTGCATTTCTTCAACTGTATTCGCGTAGAAAATATGAATTTTCCTCAATATCTTGCACGTTGAATTACAAAAAATTTACGTTTCGTTAGCAAAAATTCTTGAAAATTATTCGACAGAAGTTTCGTACACTTATTGCGTGATGGTTTGTATTTATCGAACGTCTCCGAACGATACCGCAGTTGGCGTTCCGGAAGAACCGTTCGTAACAGTCAACGCCAAGATCCTCTTAGGATTAGCTAAAGACCGTGCGACCTTGAACGCTGCGCGCTCGAAGCTGGAGGCCAGCTTATAGATTGCCCCCCAAGCCATGATCACTGGAACTCGATGAAGCAAGTCCAAGACGAGAGGCTCGTCATTAGGATTTCGAATGGTAAATTTAAAAACTGAAGGAAAAATTCGACATTGCGGAAATCTGGCAAAAACATATGGAGGTGTAACTCCTTTTAACCACTTGCGCTGGCAACTGACTGCGGACCGTAACGAGTGACCAAACCGTGTGCAATAATTCGTCTTCTCTTTGAATTCATTCGGTATATCGCTGGATAGAAATTACTAGGAAGTAACAAATTTATTATTTACTTTGCCTGGGTTATACTTAAATATACTTAAAACTGAGGAAATATTGTAATTTTGGGACAAGAAATTCTCGACGTGCGTGACACGTTATTACAGCGCAAGAGGTTAACAGCTTACGCCTGGCAACTGATTGCGGACCGTAACGAGTGACCAAACCGTGTGCAATAATTCGTCTTCTCTTTGAGTTCATTCAGTATATCGCTGGATAGAAATTACTAGAAAGTAACAAATTTATTATTTATTTTGCCTGGGTTATACTTAAATATACTTAAAACTGAGGAAATATTGTAATTTTGGGACAAAAAATTCTCGACGTGCGTGACACGTTATTCCAGCGCAAGAGGTTAACCACTTGCGCCTGGCAACTGATTGCGGAGTGACCGAACCGTATAATAATAATTCGTCGCTTTCGTTTTCAACTCGTCGGTATGATATCACTGGATTAGAAATTATTGAGAAGTAATAAATTTAGAATTATTTGTGTTGCCTGTTTTTACTTAAATATATATACACTCAAAACTGAGAAAATATTACAATTTTGGAACAAAAAGTTCTCAACGTGCGTGGCAAGAGGTTAATAAGTTTATATTATAAGTATATAAGTAATATTATAAGTATATTATAGTTATAAGTATATTACGAGAATTAACAAGAAACCACAACTATTATTTATTTTAACTTATGTACAGTGTTTATGCCGACCTTGCTTCCTCTTGATTATTCAATTAACAACCTGAAATTCTAACATACTTCTCGTCATTTTATTCTCTTGTGTTTTTCTTTCCTAATCGACGTCGCCGTTTTAAAAATAGCAGATTGTCATAGTAGACGAGATCATCTTCCAACAGAGCTATCAGTCACATTCTGTGCTTCATTTTCACGGTGACAAATTTTCGTGCTCGCGCGCGAAAGGTTATGCAAAATAAGCATCGCATCTCAGTAAAACGCCCTTCGAGGGAAATGTTCCTTCCCTCTCGACAATTTTCATTTACGTTCGTCGTTCCCGTCACTGCTTTTTCCCAAAGTGTTTCAACACGCCGAACCTTCTTCAATTTCCTTTTCGAGAGACTTTTTTCACCTGGGAAACGCGCAACGTCGAGAGAAACCCGCCAAGGCCGGCGGGTGAATCGACGAAATCCGAAAGCTCCTGGATCGCTCTTTCCCTCCATGCTCCGGCATCAAGCATCCTCGAGCCTAAACGCGGCCGAGTGCCTCGCAATGCGAAAAACGTGGGAGGGACACAGCGGGCGAGGAGTTTTTCTAAAGTCCCTGATCCGTGAAAAGCAGCGATTAAGCGATTCGTAAGTGCAGCCCGCTGCGTGCCACGCGCTCTTCTCCTTCCAACTTTCTTCCATCCTTCGTCTTATTCTATCTCTCTCTAGTTGTATACGCGTGTAGTGTCTTCACCGCCTACGACGACGTCACGTTTGTTTCCCTCGGCGAGTCTTCCAGATATCGTAGATTGCCTCCGCCATTTCTCGCGCGGGACGTAGAGCCTCGTGTCGCCAAGCAGAGGAATGCCACGTCGTACTTCCGGCTATGCAAATGCCGACACAGTGTCTCGTTAATTGCCCCGTTTATGCTCCCGTGCCTCTTAATTGAACAATTCGGTCGGACGACTGGGGGGAATTAATTGCTACTGGGGAGCTAGTAACTGCGAACTGAACTCGCTAAAAGTCTGAGGTGAGTTATTTCTTTTTCTTTTTTTTTTGAATTTATTGAAAATTGATCGACGAAACGGAAAATTTTTCTCTGAAATTCGTTTCAGTATATAGTTTCAAATATATTTAAATTTAACCCAGGCAAAACAAATGATAAGTTATTATCTTAATAATTTCTATCCAGTGATGTCATACCGACCAGTTCAAAAAGAAACAGATAGCGACGAATTATTGTTATACGGTTCGGTCACTCGTTATGGTCCGCGAGCCAGTTGCCAGCGCAAGGAGTTCAACGATAATTAAACGAGCAAGAGTCGAGGATTGCGGCTACGAATTCACCACAATCGCAAGTTAAAGTACAATTTAAAACGAACTCCTCGGGAGATTAATGTTTCGTTTAATTTATCTTTTCTCTCGACTAATTGCAGACGTCGTCGGAAGAGAGTTAACGTTAATCCGATTACTATTAGCCATAATATCTCCAACCGTTTTGAAAGTCTTTGTACAGAAACGTCGATTATTCGAATTTCGATTATCCCAATTGTGTATGTGCATTTCAACTATATGTCGAGCAATATTTATACTTTGAAACTCGTGTCCTTGCGTCAAATGACCTAAGCGAACTGCCTTTCATTTACATCATAAATATATTTATAAATATGCTGAAAGAGAAAAAAATGAAATTAAAATTTAAAAGATAAATTAAATATTATTGAACGTTTAAAGAAACAAGCGAAAATACATGTCATTTTAGTCACAGAATGTAACTGAATAATTGAGAAAGTGTACAATTAGCTACGTTAAAAATAGTGAATCAATACTATTAGAATTTCAAAGTAACTTGGATAATGAGAGAAATTTTCATCTGTATAGAGAAGCTTGAAGATAGCAAATGATGATAATTAGGTGGAGCCGTGTACGTACAAATGGATCTTGCATTAATTCAAGAGAAAGCTCTTGAATTGCATACCAGGTGAAGAGATGACGAAAATTCCACAGCAAAATATCACTGATTATTAGACACGTATCCTTTGTGTAAACCTGTTTAATTTTTAGTCAACCTGATCACAAATCTTTTCTTTCAAATCGATTATCCGACGTTCTATCGTACAAATATTAATGTAATATTGATCGATAAATATTAATATTTAACATTAACAAAAACATTAATATCAAATATCAATTGTTGAATATAAATATTAAGTTATATTCGATGTTAATTAATTAATATTTAATATCAACAGGAATATTAACATTAAATGTTAAATATGCGACAAAATCACCATCATATTTCACCAGAGAAATTTCCCTAAATTCTCAAAAAACTTCATCCCTCTGACCACCACCACTAAACACAATCCTCTAGCCTATTCCTATGAAACGCACGCGATATCCATCTCATTTTTTCCTCACCAACACCTCAACCACAGACGAAAAAGAGATAAGAACACACCTGACGAGAAAGGAGAAAAGTCAGGAAGCTGCACGCACGCCGTCCACGCCGTGGGTGTAATATTACTTTAATTAAAACTTCCCGAGCCGCGCCAACAGCCGCGATTACGCGATCCGCGATAAAAAAGAAAAAAAAGGGAAAAAATACCGTGAAACAGCGAGTTCCTCGACTGTGAAACTTTCTGGAACGTCAGATCGTTTCGGATAAATTCCGGCGTGGCTATCAATTTCATGGCCGTGGGTTCACGGTATCGCGGCCGTACGAGCACGATCTGTTCCTTCGAAGAAGGGGGAGAAAAGTGTTTGCGCTGCGTTTCCCGCTTCGTGGATCGTGTTCTACGTGCGAGTGCACGCGAGGAACGCGAAACGAGCTCCGTTCGAGAAGCATTTCGATGGATATTAAGGGGTTAGATCACTTCGTGAAATATTGTGAAATATTCGTGGTAATTTCTGTGTCGTTTCGTATTTTCTACAAAGAGATGAAAGCGGAGGGAAATTTGGGATTTTTAATATATAATTTTTATATAATAAAATTTAAATATAATATAATAGATAATAATATAATAAATATATTATATTTAAACGTAATATAATAATATAATAAAGATTTATTTATTATATTTATTTACTTTATATAATATAAATATAATTGTTTTGTTGCATTTTTTTTTATTTTATATAATAAAGACTTTTATTATATAATTCTTATATTTGATTTATAGATGCATTCTTTTACAAAAATATATTGCTCGCCTTAGGATAGGATTTTTAATTTCAGCGAATTTTTAAGAACCAGATGTTTTTTTTTTAATCTATACACAGTGATGTAAAGTATCGTCGAATTTTGGCGGACTATTTAAAACTCCCTTTGCCACCTATGCATCATCTTTGTGAAAAATGAAGCTCCCCATTCAAAAGCGTACAATTTCCACGAAAAAACTTTTTTCCTCGAGCGACTAAAAATATTTGGCTTCCTCCATTGTAAGGAGAAAGAAAAATACACAAATATCCCTCGAGATTGATATTATTCCGAAAATTCACCTTTAACTCGTCGCTTTTGTCGGAAAAAAAAATTTCAGAAGGTAGCTGGATGGATTTTCCACGCTCAAGGTGGCCTAACCCCTTGAGCGAGTGAAAGGGGAACGAGGACGATGAACGACAGGACGATGAAAAACAAGCGTGGAGACTTCACAAAGCAGAGAGAAAAAGAGAGAGAGAGAGAGAGAGAGTAAAATTATAATTTCACGGGACAAGCACAGTCGGCTGAATGCCGCGCACGCGTTTGCGTTTCATTAGGAAAAACGACGATGAGAGATGGAATGTGGCGACGTAACAGCCGTGTCAGGCGTAACACGTTCACGCGCGCGTAAATCCAGAGCGCTCAAATGCGAAATATGCTAATTACACCGGCTGGACAGGTGGAGGAAAGAAAACTTGATTACAATCCGAGACAACGAGGGATTCTTTTCTCTATCGGTGAATATTCATACTTTTCCGCTGGCTTGATTGTTGACATTAGTCACGATTCGGAATTCCGAATTGGGGACAGTAACTCTATTGGATATTTCAGGAAACTTCCAAAAACTTATCCTATTGTTAGTTGGGGATCAATAAATGGATCGTAGACTCGAAAATTTAGCGAATGGTGGAGTATTCGTTTTAAAAGTCAAGTCATCACCTATTTTATCATTCCTATACTTCAACCAGTAAGATTTTTATTGTATACCTTCTGATCACACTGAACGAATCAATTAATGAGAAGAATTTTATTCTATAATCTGATTTCTTTCTTCTTATCAACGATTTATTTATGACAAATTTGCTGGATGGTGGCGATTTAATTTATCAAATAGAAAGTGTCGTTTCATTGAATGGAGAGTAATGTACGAGTGTTCGTGGTTGAGATATAGATGCCATTAAGATGAATGGAAATCAAAATAGAAAATAGAGGAACGGGCTGTGGCAGATGCAAGATCGCCGAATGATCGATTCAAACTGTTTCCAAATGAAAAAGGGCCGAATTACACGGTGCGTTAAGGACGTCCTGCTGGAACATCAATCTGGATCACGGCCACCCCCCGGTAAGATTTCGATCTAACACCCTCGTACCTATTTTGTGCAACTGCATTCGATTGACGCTGTGACTCATTCCAATGTTCGTGTGAAGATCAATAAATTCTGTCATCCTATATTCAAATAAGCTAGGCTTAAAATAAAATTTTCAAAATAAAACGAAAAAACAATCTTAAATAATTCTGTACGAAATCAAAATATCACGTGAATATATATATATATATATATATATATATATATATATATATAGGGTGAACCAAAGATTAAATAAATAAGTAAATTAGCTCTGGCGGTCAACATTCGAAGGGAATAATTTTTAAAACTTAATAATGAAAAGAATCATGTTTGAACTTAAATCCAATTTAAAATTAATGAAATTAGTTTTCTCTTTTGATGATTTATTAAAAAAAAAAGAAGAAATCGTAGGAAGGAACTTTTGGCCCAGCCTGTTAAATACATTAAAAAATTTCTAAATTAAAAATAGAAAGAAATCTGAAATAATTGTAAAGATATTACGACTCTTTTATATATTCTTTATGACTATTTGATAATCATGATTTTTTATAATTATGTGACTGTTTCGTTTATTTAATCTTCCATTGATTTCGAGATATCAACGCGTAGAAATAAATACAATGAAAATCGATGGCAAGTTATATGGAAATCGATGCGATTTCCTCCGTGTCTGACCACATATCGACTGTATCTACTGCACAAGCTTGTTCCATTATCAGCGTCTTGCGCAACCTTTCTTCTCGCATTTACATGCGAATCGCCGCGTTAAAAATGCACAATCGATCCACCTTATGAATGTTTAATCCGCGCATGAATATAAATCATCGTGGCGCGTCATTTGCGGGTAATAGGTGAAAAAGTTTCTGAGCAGATGTCCGCATTGATCGAAGACTAAATGCACAGTGATACGATAACAAATTGTTTGCCGTGTCACGTTAAATCCGATGATGCTACACGAAATTTCGCGTTACGCTATCGCAAATGGAGCATGTCAATTTCAAATCTTAACCGCAGTTGATCAAATTTCTGTCCATAGAGATTACGCCATGATTCACGCGCTGTTCAATCAACTAGACAAACTACGTCCACGGTTACGTTCGATGTGTACCGTTTATCTAAAAATTTACGTATAATTTAATTTAATTTATTATTTGTTAAAAATTCCTTCAAATTCTCACGTTTTCAAAATTTTTGCAGACTGGATAAACTGACCATGTTTATGCTTCGTGTATTAAAAATTTATTGTTATATAAAAAAAATTTATTACTTTAATATTTAATAAAAGATTTATTATTTTATAATCATTGCAATTCTTCTAAATGCTAATTCCTTCTTTCTCTTAAAGTCATTGAAGATTACACTGCGTAAATTAGTCTTAAAAATTTTCTGATAATTCTCACAACTAATTTCCCAAAACTTTTACCGTGTCAATTTAATCCTTTCCTCAGGTAATCTAGATTAATTATCACGACGCGTTCCAATATTCAAAAATTTTACACAGCACTGTAAAACCTCTTAAATCGACAACCACGCGATCTCTATCAACTGAGAAATATTTCTCCTGCCCGTACACGTATAATACATATTTCGTCAAGGATGTAAGTATAGGTCGGAGACGACGCGCAACAATCTATCGAGCGAAGATTGGAATCTTTCCAACTCGAGCTGCCTCCGAACGTTCCTCCAGCGAGATTTGACGAATCTCCGATGCTTCGAACAGGAACAGTCCGCAATGCGGGACGGGAGAATCGAGACGGGAGGAAAAACCCGAGGGGAGTACAAAGACGATAATGCTGATAACCAGTCGACGAAGAAAAACCTACTCGTGGCGCCTGGTTGTTTGCGTTGCTGATTGCCCAACACGCTCTCCCCCTCTCTCTTTCTCTCTCTCTTTCTCTCTTTCGTCTTCGCCAAGTTCTCACACCGCTTTTTTTTCTCCGTACCCGTTTCCCTTCCCGATTTCGATACCGAATCGACGCTTTATCGATACACCGACGACGCCTCACGAGCCTTTGCTCGTCTATCCTACGCTCTTGTCTCATTCGTGCTAGTAGCGTGACTATCTCTTGGTATACGTGCGTATCCTTCACCGAAGCGGATGAACCGTTTTGGCTAAATTGCGAGAATTCGTCGTTTTAACGTCACACGCCGTGTTTAACCACTTGCGCTGGCAATTGGATTGCGGACCGTAACGAGTGACCGAATAATTCGTCGCTCTCTTTTTGAACTCGCCGGTACGATATCACTGGATGGAAATTGTTGAGGCGCAATAAATTTATTACGTGCTTTGCCTATTTCCTTTTACTTAAATATACTCGAAACTGAGGATGAATTACAATTTTGGAAGAAAAAATTCTCGACGTGCGTGGCGCGTCATTTTAGCGCAAGTTTAATATAGGTTAATATCGATGAAGGATTTCGGTTAGTTCAGTGGTTACTTTGGTATCGATGATATTTAGCCGATGTTTCTTATTGTAGTAATTGGTGCAACAAAATGTTTTACATATAAATTGTTACAATTGAAATGATACGGAAATGTGAAAGAAATGAATAATAAAATGATAAATCACAACGAAATACAATGAATTAAAGTAAATAGATTTATACAGTTGTACGTTTCTGCCAGTTGCAGAAATCAATATTAATTTTGATAAAAATATGATAAAGTAAACGCGTTGAATTTTGTTATAAGTACGAATGATGTATTACACAGTTAGGGAAACGAAATCTACCGACTTTAAAATTGCTCGGTGATTATTCGGGAAATGCAACTTTTCTCCAGAGAGGGAAATTACGTCATTTGGAGGAAAGTTATTGAGGATTATCCATAGCGAGCAACACGAAGAATAGCGTTTCAGACGAAAGTGGACCGTTCTGGCATTATTCGTCGTTTGGCTCGAATAGGAGAAATAAGGAAAGTGGACAAATGGATTCCGCATGAGTGGAGAGATATACGTAGATAGGCGAATCTCAGGCGAGTATATCCAGGGAAGCTAATTTAAAGAATATCTCTTCCAAATGACGCGATATTTCTTTGAAAATTTAGATGCTCGAAAATGCTACGCAAATATTTGGTTAAATAAATTCGAAACTCCAAATCGCCAAACATAATTCGAGAAAGAGAAATTCGAAATATTTGGAAATGAAAAATTTCGAACATGTCAAAAATGAAGAACTATTTGAATATTAAAAATTTAAAAAAACTAATTGAATAAATACCAAATGACGCAAAATTTCTTTGAAAAATCTCTTCCAAATGATACGAAATTTCTTTGAAAATTTGGCAAGTATACACAAATACTTAAATAGACGAGAAATAGAAACCCTAAGTAACCGGAGAATATTCGAGAAAGCAGAAAAAGCTCCGGTTCAGACAATTTATTACATATTTGAAAACAAAAAAATTTCGAACATACGAAAATCGAGAACACTATTCGAAAGTTAAAACTATACCGAATATCCGAAGATAACAATGTATGAAAATTAATATCTGACGTTTAATTTAAAATTTAATATTCGGAGTATATGAAAATTTCGGAATTTGCAAACTTATAGTTTACTCGTTTTGTTTATTTAACAAGCGCAAAGACAGGCTGCCGTCACAATGTCTAGAAGTTTTTAATACCCTACAGGAGTACGCTACTGTCTTTGAACAATGTATTTACGTTCTTCTATCGGAGAGTTTCAAAAGCTCGGCCGCTGAAAAGTTTGACGGCAAACGAAATTAAAGAGAAAAAGACCAGGGGCGAGGAGTGGGTGGCGTGTGAAGGGAGAGCTTGTAAAGGCTCGTGGGGGAGACGGGGATACCGAAACTGGTATTCTTGAAATGCAAAGGGGCCCCCGCTATGCTCTCGAGGGTGAGCCTCTCGTCGAAAATATTCTTCTGATATTTTCCCTACCCAACTTTTTTCATATAGTCACCCCCCCGCTTCCGCGCGCTCTCATATTTTCCTATCGAAAAATGAAAAATGACCGACGAACTTGTTAATAAATCCCCGAAATTACGACTTTCGTCTGTTCGTTGGTCGAACAATTGTGAAGCAGCTGATGAGATTTCTCATTTCATTTTTTTTTTTTTCAAAAATCTGACGTTCCTTTAATATTTGTTTAAAATTGCGAATTTTATCGTTCCTGATATACGAAGAGATTAAAAAAATTACTCGAAGCTGAAGATCGATAATTAAGCACAGAAACTCCACTATTGGCATAAATATGATCTCCAGCGATGGACAATACTTTCTAAAAATTCCCGCTTGAATTCCACTTATTGCGCTTTGAATTGTAACGCAATTGATGGACGATTCAGAAATTACGGCTCGACATTTCAAACTGAAAGTTGCAAAAGAGGAGAAGAAAAAGGGACAGAGAAGAGAAAAAAGAAATTTGATAAATTGAACGCATCACTAGCCATGTTACGATTATGCCCATATTACGATTACCACCCTTCAATTCTATTATCAGCCGTGACGTACGAGCCACACAACGCTATCTTCTCTAATACGATCAAAAACCAACGTCAGTTCCCCGGCCAAGCCAACAAAACCACCAAACACGTAGAAATAAACAACGGAGACCGACAGACACGCGTCCTTTTTACAGCCACCGACGTCGTTCCCTGTCTCGTAAGTTTCCTCCAGTGTAACTTGTTCGAAACAGATAGTCGCGAGGCACATGGGACTCATTGGAACCGGGTTTGAGCCTCTCGTATATATATATATGTTTCTTCGTTTCTGCGTTTTTCATTCACCACCCTCGCATGGACGCCATAAACACAGCCTGCTCTAAACGTTCGTTGGTGAACGTACGACATTCTCGCTGCGTGTTGCACAGTTGGTGTCCAAAGCCGGGAAAACAGAACGTTCGAACCGCGGCCAAACATATATTATTCACAGGTATGGTACAATCTCGTGTTCCAGCGTGTTACATGTTACTTCGCGCTTCGCGGTTAACTCGTCGATTGTCAACTTGATGTTCACTGTCGTGAGATAGTCGAGTATCGAGGTGTCGTTCGATTGAACAGGGGACGACGGTGGCGATACCCTGTGAATTTCTAGAGTTCGATGGGACAAAACGGCGTGCAACATCGTGCAACACAGATTCTTCAAAACTGTGCGATTTCTTTTTTTTTTTTTTTTTGTTGTCGTTATATTGAGCTTTGAACGAAATGTTAGGATCTCTGGGATTTTTATCATTTAACTGAGATAAATGGCGAGGAGAGATCGTACTGAAAATGGGGGAAGAAATCAACAAGTTCCAAAGGGAGAGTTCGATCTTCCGAATGATGGTAGATTTAATCAGGAGAAAAGTTTTTCTATGTTTCTATGTCTGCGCCTCTGCGTCTGAATTTGTACAATTTTCGAAAAGATGTTTTCCTAAAATCCTATCAGTTATTTAAATTAACGAAAATTCTTCATTCTCATTAGTACAATTATACACATTATCCTGATTATGCATATATCCCTAATTATACAATTGCACATAGTCCTTGTACATGTTGTTAATATACACAGATAGGCCACTGTTGCTAAACGAAAGTTGAAGAAGACAAAGAACGTAAACCTACATTTTTTTGTATATCACGAACACGTCAGGGGAGAAACACAGACAACCAATCGATAGGGAATAACGGGTAAACATGAACAGTATCTCGATCGACGTGTTCTTATTGGAATAATTTTTGTCACAGGCCCCAGCGGAGTATCAGCGTTCGTTCTCATTCGTTTTACTGATATTCCACGTCGTTGAATCACGGACGATCGAACGAAAGACGCGCGCTACTCGGGATAAACAGTTTCATGCGACTCGTTAATTGCAGAGATTTAACGGTACTGCTGGAATAAAATACTGCCAAAACAATACGAAATAATAATAATCACGAAGAGGATTTGTATGAACTTGTATGAAAATTTCTCTGTCACAACTAAAAATGAAAAAAAAAATCGCAATTTAACTAAAGAGAAACGAATTTTAGCACCAAAAGGATAAAAATCATCAATTGATAATTTTTGTTAGATATAAAACAGTGTATTGTTTCGAGAGACTTGAATGATTCTTCTTAAAATAAAATAAATTCTTCGTCAATAGAAACTTGTATACATCCTGTTGTATCATAAAAATTTTCTATTTTCCTTTACTTTAACGTCTCTGATGGAAATTTTGTGCTTCACTCGTTGATAGTACTAGTGTTAAAAAAAAAAAAAAAAAAACGAAAAAGAAAGTAAAAACAAAAATTGGCAATTACGCGCGACTGTATATCATTGCAATTTTAAACGAAAGGTTTTCCATTACGAAAAACGATCAAGTAGAAATTTGCGACAAGACGTTCTTGCGCGATAACGTTTTCAACTCGAAAAGAAATGAACTTTATCGCTCAGCCATCATAAAAGAAAAAAAATACCTTTTCGAAAGAAAGCAACAAAGAAGGGCTGAAACTTATGGATCGTGGCCTAAACGTGTGATGTTCACCTTTATAACAAAACCAATGATTAAACTTTCGACAGAGAACAGTTTGTCACTCGTTGACGAGTGTAGTAAAATTTTATGTTTACAGGACGTTGAGAACGACAGAGTAACAACACGAAGGACAGTTTCACGAACTGATTGTGAAAGGTACCACGCTTGTGAAAATGTGTACGATGGAGTCGCATAGACAACACGCTCCATTAGAAACATTATTAATCCCATAAAACGTAATGGTACGCTGCTCCAATCCTGCAGCGCGGTGCAGTTTCTTAATCCTGGAAAGAAACGTATCGGTGGAAACGCTTCCATAAAACGATATTACCTCGGTTATTATCTCTTTCGACTTGTTAAATAAATTTGTTCGCAACAAATCGACTCTACCACCGCCGCGGTTTACGCGAATCGAGTGTATATCGTAAACCGAGGGAGCGCGAAAGAAATTAATTTCCAAATGGAAGCTCCCGTTGTAGTCAACTTGACTGAAATTTCATAGACCTCGCGGCACGATCGATGGGGGAGGAAATCGAGAACGTGAAACTTAGAATTTCGCGGAATACAGAAGTTGCGAACTAAGAACTAAGAACTGAGCGCGATCAGGGTATCGATAAATAATACGATGGAGGCTATTTTCACAGACAGAGAGAGAGAGAGAGAGAGAGAGAGAGAATTAAACAGGTAAAAACAGAAGGAACTTATTTGCTGCAATTTTAACGAGGAAGGAATATCCAAGAGACAGAGATGACGTCGTGGAAACGTTTCAAGGATCCTCGTCAAGGATCGACGAAAAGGAAATTAAATTCCATAAATATTTTTCTCGTTACGTTTCTTAATGTTCTAATCTTCCAATTAAACGGTTCAAATCTCTTGATTTAAAAAGATACACTAATTCGTCGCTAAATTTCCCAACAGTCTAGTTCCTCAACATTACAATCAAAAACTGTATGTTTCCATTACATAAATTATCTTTACAATGCTCTGACTCGAGTTCAGAGTTAAGAAGACGAATCGAATTTTCTGATATTTGGTTGGAATAATTATTAAATTTTTTATGTAATTTAATCGTGATAATTGCTAAATTCCTTATGTAACGTTTCAATTCTCCAATATTTAAATCAATTATTAAATTCAATATTTCAGTCATGATAATTGCTAAATTCCTTATGTAACGTTTCAATTTTCCCAATATTTAAGTCAATTACTAAATTCGATATTTCCATACATCAACTCAATTACTAAATTACCTAAAATTTCAGTGTCACAACATACTCAACTTGCTCATCAAAATTCTATTAACCTCTTGACGATACAAATCTTCCCCGGTACATTCGTTCTCCGCCTATTCAAGTCCCTTCAAACAGTAATTCAAACTTTCGCGCGACAGGCTCGCGAATTTGAAAAGCCGCGAGATTTGAAAATAAGATATCAAACTTCTCAGAGATGCATCTAGAATTCCGATGGTACGGAATTTATCCGGAAACAATATCTATCCAGCGTAGCGACTTCTAATTCCGTGGAACAAGAGCGAGCGGTGTTGGCGCGCCTTTTTCAACGGATGTAGCGAGCTTGTTATCAGTTCTTTCAGGCGAAACTTTGCCCCCGTTCGTCGGCTTCATTGGCAATGCAGAAAGTTCCCGCGGAAACAGAGTCGTTCGGTGAGATTCGAGATACATATGTACCCATCCGACGATCGCCGGTTACATGGTGGCATAACCGCGATAGTCGAATTGATTCGAGAAACGGCGACAAAACACGACTGAATGTGGCGACTTTAAGATCGTCGATTTGGAAGAGAAACCATTGGGAATCATGAGATCGTCGAAAATTTCTGTTGTATGCACTCTGTCACTAAAGTTTCACGGCACTTCCGACAACCGTGAGAGCGAAGTGTTGAAACTGGTATCGCTGCCAAAAGAAACGCGAGATTTGTTTCTCGTACAACTTCTGTGGATATTCTTGGGATTTCCTTGAGAAAACTTTGGAAACATTGGGAAGATTGAATTTTGCAATGATCTGCGACAAAATGGATTTTTATATAGACAGATGTTGGTGTTGGTATCGTAGAAAATTAATTGAATCAAATTTTGTAATAATCTATATTTCGGGAGGAGTAAATTTTGCAATAACCGTGCTGTTGAGCAGTACATAATTCATTGAAATTAAAGACTCTTGAAGATTAATTGAGTCAAAAGATTGTGTTTCATAATAATCTATGAAAAATGTTACGTAGATAATAGATTTATGACATTCGTACTGTTGAAGATTGATTGATTCGAGTGGTTGAATTTCGTTTGAGAGGATCGAATTTTGTAATAATCCATGAAGACAGATTTATAATATAGAAAATTAATTCATTCGAAAAATTGGATTTTTACCATTTTTATTTTTCTGGATAACAATCTATGAAAAAAAGTTATACAGATTTATTGTGACACTCGTACGATTGAAAATTAATTCATTCGAAATGTTGGATCTTACAATAATCCACGTCTAAGAAGAAATTGAATTGATTTGAATTGAATCTTGAATTTTGTAATAATCTTAATGAAAACATGTTACGTGGATCAATCGATTCGACTTTAACTGAATTTCAAGATTTCGCGTTGCTCGAAAAATTTCATAAAATGCCATACGTTCTGGATGCTGACGCTTGGAAAGCTGACTCTTGGAAAGTAAAGAAACAAAAGGAAAAATTAAAAAGTGGAAGCACGGACGAAAAGCGAGAGCACGTGCTGGATGTTCCTCCTGGTCGCGGATTCACGTACATCACGATTTTTAACGGTCGATGAGAGAGCTCAAGGGAGAATGGGAGAAGCGATGCGTCGTTAACAAGAGACCGAAGTGTCCTCGTGAGATTTTAGGCCGTGTTAATGAGAGGAAAGTACGGTAAATAGAAACGGCCACACTTGAATCGTGAGGGACGAAATTTTTCGTCGCGAACTTGTACCGAAAAACGTGACAATTCGATTTCTCGCGTCGTTATTGTCACCCTGACTATGAAATAAATAAATGTTTCTTCACCTAACGAGGTAACAATATTAATTGTTAAAAAGAAAAATAAATATCGTTCCCGTCGTGTACCGTTTTAAAATAAATGAGGCAACATCGAAATTCAATTTAAATTATATACAACTTATAGTGGGTAAATATGAATTAAATGGCAATTTCATATTTGAATGTGAGAAGAAATTTGGCTCGAGAGACGCGTCTGACGTAACGATGCTTCACGCTACCTGAAACACCATGTGGTGATCGATATTGAGGCACAGATACCTTAATTGAACCAATCACGAGCAAATAAAAGTAAACAGGCAATGAAAGTAACAGCTGTTAAACGCAACAGAAAAACATCACGATCTCTCGACAGGACAATTCATATCCAATAACACGCTACGCGAGAGAAGACAAATTACCGCGCAGCCTGACCTACCACGTGAAATCCACGGAAACAATGCCCACGGTACCAAATCTACTCGGGAAAACCCGAGTACACAACTGTACAGGATGTGTAACGCAACAGTCGCGTTCGCTCGTTGAAAAAGCTCGCGTGCAAAGGAACCGGTGTCACGAGTCACTCACGAGCGTCACGGCTCGCGAACAAGCGAACAACACCCACGTGTTCCTGCAACACCTTCGAAACGTGTCGATAGATATCATCTTCTATCCCTCGATTCGTCTCAATTCAATTGCTTTAACAACCATCTATCCAACAGATACGTTTGTTTTACGTTTCTGGAGGGAGACAGAGACTTAACCTAACAACAACAAGTCGAGAGATCGGGCACGATGTATTTCGAGGGACGTGCGACGAGGAGTGCATCGGTGACAGCGATCCGTGAACACGCAAACGTATGTTTACACTCACACAACCGCGCGAGAGAGAGAGCGACGAGGTGGATGAGTGACGTGTGCGCGGTGGCGAGGTCGTTAGCTCGTGGACGATAATCGGCGGTTCATCTGGAGAAATGGACTCACCTTTGGCGCGGGGGACGGGACCGGAAGGCAGGAAGAGGCAGGCTGGCGGCACAACTGGAGCCGGTCCACGGAGCTGGCACAGTGCGGACGATCTCGGACGATTTTCACAGGTGTGTGCAAAATCTCCGAAGACGCGGCTACGCCGCTCGAGTGATCGGTGTGGACTGCAGAAAAGCCCGCAGATGATATCAGAGACTTAGGGGTGACTGCATGACATCATCGCCAGCCAATAGCGGCGAGGCCGGCGTTGCGCATGCGCCCTGCCTCGAGATGTCGCCGCGCCGGGGTGCCTTGCGATATATCGCAATCGATTGCTCAACTTCGCGCTACCGGCCGTTGCGACATCTCGCGGCGGCCAATGGCAGGCTGACGTTTGAAACGACGCGGGAAAGCGGCGAGTTTGAAAGGGGAAATTTGTACGGAGAACGAAAGTGGAAAGTCGTGAAATGGATTTCGCGACGTGCAGTCGTCGGGGAATGTCGGGCTTTTCGCTTCGAATTAATCCTTTCTCGTTGATCACGTTAACCATTTTGCAAATGAAAACTGTTGCGGATAATACTTCACTCAGAAGCGAGGTAATACACTTTATTATTTCTACCATTACAGTGAATTACAGTGAATCCCGTTGAAGGAGATTTTTTCTTCGTAAATTAAACTCTGTGCAAGAGACACGTTGACTGACTTTTCGAACCGTGAATATTTAGTAGATGTTATTGATCATTTTGTCGCAACTATCACTTCTACGTGTTATAATAATATTATTGTTATATAAGACTATCCTGTGCAGTAACAGACGAAACTGAATACAGATGAATCTACTATGTATATAAATTTGTAACACACACACACACACACATATATATATATATATATATATATATATATATTAATTTTTGTGTCATTATATTATATACATGCAATAAAATTTTTATTTCGGAATAATAACTTTACGTAGGGTTTTATTTATATCGCAACGGCTTGAGAAAACAAATTTGTAGAAAAACATGATTTACAAAAGGTCAATGAATTCGGTCTGCGAAAGAGTGAATTTGACCTGCAAAAGGAATTAATTTGGAGTACGAAACCTGTATTGTATTGGTATAAAAAATTATGCAGAATCTTTAAAAAATATTGGACTTCGATACAAATTAATTAGAAGTACTAGAAGAAATTAATTTAATAAAATGATTCAAAACTGTACTAATATAATCTGAAAATATTTGTTTAGAACAATCTTGTACACTGTACGACGGCTCGCCAAAGTAAATTTAACAGGAAAACTAATCGACAAGTTGCATAACTCACCATGACCACCGATACCTATCAGTTGACTATACTGACAATAGTTTCAAGACGATGTATTTCCGTAGAACTATTACACCAGTGAACATACATCAACGTGCCACTCTCTGAAAGCGGATCGTTAGTAACTGCAGAACCCAACGATCGATATTAGTATCTTATATTTTACAGTTTCATGGAATTATACGATACTGATGCGATTACCCGTGAAATTCTTGGTTTCCTTTCACCAAGGTTAAATGAAACTTTGTCACGCGTTCAGTTCCACGGATTAAAAAGGAACAAAAGCGTTAAACAGTGAAATAACAAACGTGTAGCGAAATGGAATACATGAACGGCAGATGTTGCGTTGCGTAAGGTCGCCGGATGAATTAGACTCGCGAACGCGACTGTTTAAAAAACGGACATCTCGTTACACGCCAATAACGCGAAATGCCGGGCATCGAATCAGAAAACGTCACCGCGCACCAGATTGGATAGGTTGTCGTTCCACTAGGTGGACGAAGTTAATTGCCGCGAATAGCAATTTCTCGCGCGACGCGCGTTTGACGCCGACTAACCTTTCGCTTAAACGCTGGTCGTTTACCCCAGCGCGTTACACTCGCGGCATGAATATTTTTTTTTTTTTTTTTTTCTTTCGCCGGCGATAAACGCCGGCGAGGAAGACGCGGCGCGCGCGTTTTATGAAAAAGCGATTTTCGGCCCGCGCTAATGACACTTTCAGAAACTAAACTGGCGAACCTGAACTCCTTAAACGGCCAGCGACTTCTCCCTCTGGGCGTTTCACCGCCGAGGCCGTGATATTTAACATACTTGTACCGTGTTTTTAAAAGACTCGTAAATCGTTTTAGCAGCCTCTCAAATCGTCACGGTCGATGGAATTCAGATAACTGATAAATCCTTGAACTTGAAAGGCAAATATATTTCAAAAGTATCGAATTTTAATTGAAACAGCAACTTTAACAAAGTTGGGAAAATTCGAAAAATTCATAAAAATATAACATCCTTCGAAATATGTACGTACGTAACAATTTCACCTGTAATCTCTACGTAGAAATATAAAATTGAGAAAAGGTCATATTTGGGATCAACGTGAATCAAGCTGAAAAGCTACGGACCCGAAGAGAAGAACTCGCGATAGATGTATGCAAGACAGACGAATTACCGAGGTATACCTGTTGTTTGCAAAAAAAATGCACGATTGTAGAGATTCGCGAATATCGTGATACACGGGGTCAACAGTTCCCTCCCAAATTACCAGCGCTCGACCTGGAAAGACGGGAAGTTTCGTGAAGAACAGCCGTCTTCCCACGCGGTTCCTTTCTCCTCTTTCTATGCCCGTCGTACAGAAGCACTCGACACGCTTTTTCAACGGCAATTTCACCTTGCCATTACAAAGGAGCCTTTTGTGTTCAGGTGCACGATAATGTTGTCTCCCGTGCGAACGATGTTCGCACCCTGTACGTGTACCAATCCTACGTACATAGGTGAATATGATGACGTCGCATATGAGACGAACGTTCGAAGGAAGCCGGAGGAAGAACGCGTATCATCCCTGGGAATAATTTTGCATGTTTTGACGGCGTCGTGAGCGGGAAAGAAGCTTACGCGACGTCTGCCAAGAATAATGCTTCAGTCGAGCTCGACAACATGGCCGTGTGTTGCTGTCGAGTTGCGTGAACTTGTTTTCTTTGGTGTTCATCCTGACAGTTATAGGTGATATACAATAGTTCTTTTAGAATTTTACAACCATTATATACACTTCTTCGGTAGAATCTTTTTAATTTTATTTTAATTTATTTTATTTTATTTTATCTAATTCTATTTATAATTTGTAATTTATTTGCAAGTTAATCAGACGAGGTAGATTTCGAGACGTTGAATCATTGATTCCCTTTTTCTCAGATATCTGGATGCTTGACATTAATTTTTGTTTGAAATATACTTTTAAGAAAAGGTGAGATATAGCTTTTAATGATCCTCAACACTTCGGTGGAATGTACAAACTTCTTGGAAGTTACATTCACAAAGTTCTTGCATGATCATGGTACGTAGTCTTGAGTGTAGTTTAATTTTGAGAGGTTGTATGTGCAGCTACGATATTGCACGACATCAAGTAACATCTTTCGAATTTGATGCTACTTGCATATCTCTTCAAGTGTAACGCTATTTCTTTCCAGTTTTTCAGTTTAAAATTTCTAGGTATTTCCCGTAGTTGAAATAAGAAGTGATGTACAAGTATAGCACAGACTCTGACTAAGAAATAAAACACCGGGCGAGTCATCTAAGATTAGAAGTTGAAATATTTTCGAAGTGATTCATTGTATCGAAGAATGTTTTAGTTGTAAAAGTTGAATGGTTTCGAAAGGTGCAATTTATATAGTTGATATTCTTTAACGTTGATGCATAGGACAAGTTTGTTTTCTCAAGTGAAATATTTTTTAATATACACTATTCTAGTCGATTCACTTCAACAGTCTCTATAAAAAAAAATTTATACATATTTATTATACATTTTAATCAAAATAATTCGGAATAACACTCGTACAGTGCATCAACGTTAAAAAAAAAATTACATCAATTAATGCTCCTGGCGAAATCACTTTACTTTTTAATCTAAAACATTTCTGGATAGAATTCATCGTCTTGAAAATATTTCACCTTTCATGCACGCACAAATACACATAGATAACAAATTGAACAAAGAACTCCCCCGATAATAGCTCCATCACTTAAAATGATACAACTATACATTCATTTATTCCAAACTAACTTGACAACAACAATTTCAACGGCAAAATCATTCAACGTTTTAATCACATTTAATTTCGTGTTCAATTCTCCACGCGGATTATTTGCCAAATAATGGAAGCTATGGTGGCACTGTGAGAGTATCGAAAAGAAAGAAAGGGGAGTGGAGAGGGAAAGAAAACGGGAGTCAGCAAACGTATCGCGACGGGAAAGCTACGCATTGGTTCCGTGCACATCTCTTCGAATACACGTCACAAAGAGGGAGAGCGCGCGTTCCTTCGATCCTGACGATCCCTACCCCGCCGCGGAGAATAAAATCCTACACAATCCCGATATTTCCCGGATCGGTTTGCATTTCGCGACTTTGTCTTTGAAAGCCCGAACGACAGGCCCGCCTGCCTCGCTCTCGCGTATTTATGAAACGAAAAAAAAAAAAAAATAAAAGGCGTGCATGCACGCGTGTACACATGTTCGAAGTTCGTTCCCTTCGGAGCGTTCACGAAAGAATGGTATGAGGAATGGTCGAATTATGCGACATATTGCAGGACTGCCACACTACTTTCAGCCTCCGACATGCTCGCGCACCGGAAAAAGCTTTTCCATCGACGACGGGAGAATTGTTTCGACTATCGAACCGCTCTTTTCGTTCTCCTTTTTCGTTTTCGTTGGACAAAAAAAAATTGGCATTAGCATAATTATACGTTTCGTGAGGGGTAGACTTTTAGTAGATTTACAATTAGCGGATAACAGTGTCTTTAAATTGAAAAACATTAGCGAATGGTGATAATAAAGATGGTACGTGAAAGTAATTTTGATTTTTGAACGCGACTTATCTCTTGGATCTACGATTCTGAATCTGAAATATTTTATTTCAGTATAGTTATATGTTTAATAGTAGTTTATTATATATTAGTAGTTTATATATCAGTAGTTTGTTATATAATAGTAGTTTAATAGTAGTTGTACGTTTATTTCAGTAGTTATATGTTTAATAGTAGTTTATTATATATTAGTAGTTTGTTATATAATAGTAGTTTATTTATATATCAGTAGTTCGTTATATAATAGTAGTTAAATAGTAGTTGTACGTTTATTTCAGTAGTTATATGTTTAATAGTAGTTTATTATATATTAGTAGTTTGTTATATAATAGTAGTTTATTTATATATCAGTAGTTCGTTATATAATAGTAGTTTATTTACATATCAGTAGTTTGTTATATAATAGTAGTTTAATAGTAGTTTATATATCAGTAGTTCATTATATAATAGTAGTTGTATGTTTATTGTAGCAATAAATGTTAAAATAGTTCATTATGTCACATTATGTTCGATATAGAATTGTACGACTGTATATTAAATAATATATAATGTAATATAATATGATACAAATATGAAACAGCGAGGAAATGTTATCGAACAAAATAATTGTCAGTGTTAACTTTTCAATGTGAAAGTATTCACATTTATAAAAATATTGCTACGTATATCACAAATATTAGAAATCGAAAAATATCCGTACGATCGATGTAATAATTGTTCACTTTTATCACCGTGCGTTGAATTCGTCGATGAAATATTATTGAACAAAATAACTATTAACTTTCCAATGTGACGTTGAAAATACACTGACATGAATTTCAAAGATATTACTATACAATATAAATATTATAAAAATCGACAAATAAATAAATGATCGTACGACCAATGTAATAATTGTTCATTTTTACTATCGCGCGTCGAGCCTTCACCGATGAACGTTGTTCGTCAAGATTCTGCTCCACTTAATCTCCACAAGATTGATGTTGCAGAAACTTTACACTGGAAGGTCCGCTCAGTGAAAACCTTGTTTCCGCCGTCTCACCGTCGAACAGAACGGAACTGCTGGATTGAAAGCAGACGCGATGACTGATTCTCCTTTACAGCAAAAGAAAAAAAGGAAAAAAAAAGAAAGAAAAGACTGGAAAAAGGAAAAGATCGATTACGTCCAATAAGAAGGGCCCAAGAATACGTACGAATCAATCACTGCAGCTAGTTGGCGGATTAAGCTTCACAATGCTCGCCTATCGCTTGTATCGATCGAGGAACGTGTACGACTGTACGACTAATCTCGCTTCGACGAGCGATTCCAGATAAGCGGAATCGCGCGTCGATACGTGTAGCATCGAATTTTCAGGACAACGTAGTCGGATATTTCTGTGAGTGGAGATCACAGAGCGTCGAAAATCGAAGTTCGATATAAAAATTATTAAACGAAAGTTACTATTTCCCGTGTTTTTACGAATGTTATTAAAAAGGCGATAAAATAACTCATTGGTGAACATTAATCCTCGCGGTGTAATGATTTAAAAACATGTCAACAGCTCTCCGAGAGTAACAAAATAAATAATATAATAACATTGTTATTCTAAATAAATAATATAATATTATTATTCTAAATAATATAATAACAATAATAATACTGTGTGTGTAATAATAATGTTAATAATTTCCTGAGAACTGTGGAATAGAATAACAATGTATTCTAAATAATAATGTCACTTCAATTCTAGTCACTTGTATTGAGATACAACACTATCATGCTATATAAACATTGTTTATTATATTATTATACTATATATCCGCGAAAATGAATGAATCTGTTGGTTCTTTGGACGTTAAAACTTAAGGATACTTAATTGATCGAATTTAATTGATACTGTTCAGCAAAGAACACATACGATCACCTTACTCTTGTACTACAACGATTTTGATACTGACTCGATTAACGTGCTTACGGTGCAATATTGAATCTAATCTCACATTCAAGATCCCCTAAGACTGTCACGTTCGATGTTTATCTGCGCGGCTACACGATCGATACAAGAATTCCATACTATGCCATTATATCTTGGTCACGAGAAAATTTCGATCGTTGCAAAACGAAAACAAAAATATAAAGAGTGTCTGTGCCAGATTCATATTCCGTGAAATGAATCTGTAATACTTCGTGCTTTCGTCCGTGCACTTGAAATGAAAGGAGAAAGGGAAACGAAGATAATTTTTCCTCGTTGGAAAAAGAAAACGAGAGAAAAAATGGTAAACATCCGCTCGAAATCTTTTTTCTCGATTCCGCGAAGCTTCTCTCTCGAAGTTACATTCCAATTCACTGTCGGAACTTTCAAACTGAGCTCTCTTTTTTCCAATCCATTTCGAAAAGCGTGGAACATGTACACTTTTATACAAAAATTATAATCGATGCACACTCAGCAAAGAATTATTATCGATCATTTAAAATCCAACACGACGATACTACCCCTGTTGCATTGTATATTGCATTGTTATATTACATAGCTGAATATTAACGTATAATTTCTTGTTCTTGTGTATGTGTACAATGATGCAAGTTCTTTTCTGGAAGGTAGTATTTATAAAATAAATTCATAAACATTTATATAGTAAAATTACATTTTTTCTGGGCATTTTTGCACCTCTGAATCTTTCACAAACGCATGAAAACTCGCGATTATGTACAAAGATATAAGTTCTTTTTTTGGAGGAAAATACTATATAAATGCCATATAAGGAAATACTGCATACATTTATAAACATTTATATAATAAAATTATATCTTTCTGTGGGTATTCTCGCATTTCTGAAAACGCGTGAAAACTCGCGAATATGTACAAAGATATAAGTTCTTTTTGAATAGAAAATACTGTACAAATTTATAAACATTTATGTAATAAAATTATATTTTTTGTGCATATTTTCACACTTCTGAATCTTTCACATACGCACGAAAACTCGCGGATATGTACAAAGATATTCTTTTTTAAAAGAAAATACTACATAAGAAAATGCTTTATAAATTTATAAACATTTATATAATAAAATTATATTTTCCGTGGGTATTTTTGCACTTCTGGATCTTTCGTAAACGCATGAAAACCAGCGATCTATTAATAAAAACTAATCAACATCCACGCCCAATAATACTTTTACGAATAATTTTGCTTTAGCAAATGCTAAATTAAGAAAATCCATTAAGAGAGAATAATAAAGACAGAAAATATATACGTCTGCGTTTAAGTAAGTGGCAAACTAAGGGAGAAAATAATAAAAAATGCAAAGGCAAGTGCTCGATGCTCGAATAAATTGACGTTCCTCCGTTAGCCACAATCACAAGCTTATTTCGTTAACTTCCCTTGGTACTTCCGCACCTTCGCGCCATTTCTTCCACCCCCTCCGACCGTTCCACCCCGAGCTCAATGGGCCAGCATCTCATTATGCTGTTTCGCGGGCTGGTTGAATGCAGTCGCGCGAACCTTTCTCTTCACTGACCCGTTAAAAGAGGACAATCGCTCGAAAATAAGATACTCGTCGAGAAGGACAATCACTCGAAAATAAGACACTCGTCCGGAATTATTGCGCGGCGAGGTGTGGCGCGCGAGCACGAACAAAGAGGTCTCGAACTCACCGCCGACCAAACGATTTGGATAAAAGCTTCCCGAAACATTGCGATACAACGTGATATATCGACGTTCGTTTCTCGACGTCTGAAGAGAGCGATGTATCACAGGGTATCTCGTGACGGCTCGAAATAACGCGAAGAATGAAACGAGAGAGGTTGCGTGATCCTGTCAAGAAATTGCGCAAGTTTCGCAACGGATGTTCTTAACGACATTACATCAAGTTACGATCCGTTTGATACGTATTGTTCTGTAGCAAATAAAGCGATCGAAATTGAGTTGCGCGAAAATACAAAGAAGATGCTTAGATTGAATTCGAGAGATGAAACGATCGAGATCGAGTCTTTTGTAATTTTTTCATTTCTTCGTTTGACTGAAGTTAGGATATTTAAGTTAATTCAACTATCGTTTGATACGTCTTGTTCTGTAGCAAATAAAGCGATCGAAATTGAGTTGCGCGAAAATACAAAGAAGATGCTTAGATTGATTCGAGAGATGAAACGATCGAGATCGAGTCTTTTGTAATTTTTTCCTTTCTTCGTTTGACTGAAATTATAACGATGTTTAAATTAATTTAACTATCGTTTGATACGTCTTGTTCTGTAGCAAATAAAGCGATCGAAATTGAGTTGCGCGAAAATACAAAAAAGACACTTAGATTGATTCGAGAGATGAAACGATCGAGATTGAGTCTTTTGTAATTTTTTCCTTTCTTCGTTTGACTGAAATTATAACGATGTTTAAATTAATTTAACTATCGTTTGATACGTCTTGTTCTGTAGCAAATAAAGCGATCAAAATTGAGTTGCGCGCAATTTAAAAAGTACAGAAAATACAAAGAAGATACTTAGATTAAATTCGAGAGATGAAACGATCGAGATCGAGTCTTTTGTAATTTTTTATTTGACTGAAATTGACGAGGACGGTATTTAAATTAAATTAACGATCGTTTGATGGAAATGTGGTTCGCTATTATTTGTAAATGCAGAGAGTACGAGTCACAATTACGGTGTTGCGTCACAATATCACGGAGGAGAGCTGTTGCACATGCTGTGTTTGAGTTACTTGGAACTGTGCTTTGCGCAACATTTTCGCGAAACGCCGCTATGGTGGTGCAATTACAAATTCAGTAATCAGACGATTCGATGTTATAAAACACACCGCCCTGAATAATCGAGTCGTACATTGCAAAATCATCAATAATAAATAAACGAGCCCTCCAACAATTAATCCGCTAATGTTTCAAGTAAACAGCAACCACGAGTGATCAATGCTTGATCGATGCTCGAAAACAGTCGTCATAAATCGTCGAGGAAATTCTTCGAAACTTTTCGTACACATTTTTTTTCCCCATTTCCCCACCTTCTGAATCTCCCGTCATTTTCACCAATATCGTTCCAGACGAACAGAATATTAACAGAACGACCGTCGACGTCGTCGTCGTCGTCGTAAAACTTGGAAACGACGCGGCACCACGGTCGAAGAGCACGCTGACCCGAGAGAAACGCTGAATATTAAATTCAATTTGTTTCCGCGTTAGACGCGGCGCAACGCCGAGAAGCGACGCGTGTTTCCATCTCCACGGATTTACATAAGTGACTTATGGTCAGTGGGCATTAGCCCTGCACCGGAGGGACGGCCCGCTCCTCGGGTATCTTTGATGTGACGTGTTCGCATAGGGATTCAAATGAGGGATGGTCGTTATGAGGCTGGGTGTAGAATATCATACGCGTGCGTTCGTATTTGGTTTCGTGGCGCGCGTGCCTGTTTCGCGAAACGGGTGTTCTGTGCTGCTTTCGTTACAACGGGCAGGAATCTGAGAACGAAGGAACATAAGAGCGCGTGGAGATGGCTCCAATGTTTGTTCTGGAAGCCAAGGTGTGTGATTTCTGTTTCAGAGTGACTTCCCAATTTCGATTTCATCCTTCTGATTGTTGTTCATCATCGAGCAAATTGGATAATGCCCGATATCAACTTTCTACGCTGCTGATAATAATCGACGTGATAATTATTGAACTGGCCACTAAAACGATACTCAATGAAGCTAAAATAACGATATCGATAGCTGATGCGTAGAAACGTCGCCAGTATCCGCGTACTTCAATCAACACACCGAATTATTCCATGGTTTTATTAAAACGTGAATTGAAAACAGAATTAAAACGAAAGAAAAATATGACGTTGATATACATATACAGGGTGGGAAGAAAAGTTTATCTGTGGATACCACAGATCGATTTGATAAAAACACGTGTAAAGAACTTGCCTTGAATTTCAAAGTCGAAATTTTTTTCTATTATATTCTACTCATCACAAAGGCAAAACTTTTCTAAAGGACCTAATAGTTCTCTTGAAAAATGGCAAAGAAGTTTTTTAATTATTTTACACGTGCGTTCTAACAGCGACTTTACGCTTCTGGACGCGTGGACGTATAGTTTACGTAATTTTCGCATTAGGTTTTAATTATTCCATATATTCCATGGTTTTATTAAAACGTGAATTAAAAACAGAATTAAAACGAAAGAAAAATATGACGTTGATATACATATACAGGGTGGAAAGAAAAGTTTATCTGTGGATACCACAGATCGATTTGATAAAAACACGTGTAAAGAACTTGCCTTGAATTTCAAAGTCGAAATTTTTTTCTATTATATTCTACTCATCACAAAGGCAAAACTTTTCTAAAGGACCTAATAGTTCTCTTGAGAAATGGCAAAGTTTTCTAATTATTTTACGCGTGCGTTCTAACAGCGATTTTATGGTTCCGGACGCGTGGATGTATAGTTTACGTAATATCCGTATTAGGCTTCACTAACATTTGATTTATCATAATTGTAGCATCAGCGTCAAATGATAAAACTAGCTGTTAACATTATTCGAAATATAAATATTACATCCCCATGCGTCTAGAATCATAAAGTCGCTGTTAGAACTCACGCGTCCGCAGTATTAAATGATTTAAGAAACTTCCACTCTGTACACCACTGATTCAAAAACGACTGCTACAAACAAATGATAAGACTAATTGTTAACGCTATTCGAAATATAAAAATTACATCCCTACGTCTAGAATCATAAAGTCGCTGTTAGAACTCACGTTTAGAACTCAATTTTCGTATTAGGTTTCACTAACATTTGATTTATCATAGTTGTAGCGCCAGTGTGAGTCTAAATAACCAAATGATAAAACTAACTGTTAACATTATTCGAAATATAAACATTACGTACGTAGATATCCACACGTCCAGAACTATAAAGTCGCTGTTAGGACGCACTGTTAAATGATTAAGAAACCTTTTTGCCATTTTTTGAAAGACCAAGAAAGTACGAATCAAAAAGTACATACAAGTGCAGTTAGAAAGGATCCACAGGCAGTATAGCAATGCAGCAAGTAGCATTGTAACATTTCTATATCTACAAGTTCCGGAGCGGAAGTCTAGTCTCGTCTTGTTCGAACAAAAGTTCTACAAAAGTAAAGTATAATTTCCAATTACAGTCTCACACACACAACAGTCTAGATAACAGCAACCATCACTGATATAACACAATTATGAATTAAGCGAATAAACAGCTTCCAGTGTGCCATTCCATCAATGAGTAATAATAACCACTCGATACTATGAAAATTTAATACCCAACCAAAAGCGAGCTAAGCGTCGAATCCACGAGTGGCCGGAACATTCGAAGCAACAGGGAACGCGACCCACGAAACGTAATCCGAGATTTCACGCGAAGATTATCAACGATGACCATCGCGTGAGGGTAGACCAAAATGGAAGCTGCGTAACGAGGCAGCCCCGCCACGAGAAGGGGTGACTGGCCCCGCAGCGGCCAGTTACAATTTTTCATCCATAATTAACTGTCACCATCGACCGGTCAAGTAATCAAAGTGGAAACAGAAATCCGTCACCGTCGCACATTGCCGTATTATTCGACGTGTAACCTGAACACAGCATCCTTAACCGATCCGAAAAATCCCATACAGCGTAAATTTTCTAACATAATCTCATCTGCGTGCATGTTAGAAGTCGCATGTTTCGACGTGTGTGCAGGCCTTTAGTCTTCACTCGCTTATTTTTTTTTTTTTTTTTTTCACGCGCAAAACGTGGCAATGATAAACGCGTCGGTTATCTCTTTCGACGTCTCGCGCATAGTAACGAGAACAACGACGAGATCCTCCCCTCCCTTTTCCGCCTTTCGACCGATTTTATTTTCAGCCACGCGCGAAAGTCGTCCACGAACGCGAGTGAAAACGGCCCCCTTATCGGAGGAGACTTTATCAGATAATGTCGCGCTATCGGTCTTGGCAAATAAGAGAATTCGCTGACAATTCGACAATGACGCACAGTGCCGGTTGTTACGGAGGCGTACGTGCCGCGGCGGCTATTTTTTTCGTTCCTTTCTCGCCCTTCGCTCGGTGGCCCTGCAATTTCGCTTTCGCCCAACGTCGCAAGGAGAACCACCAACCAGTCGAGTGAGTAAATCCACCGCGATCGATTTCAATGCCCGCGCGTGCGTGCGTGTGTGTGTGTGTAAGCGTACGTGACAGAGTAAATGAACAAGTACGTTTCGCGAAAGATGAAAAATTGAACAGGGAATTCTCTGTGAAGGAAAGAATCATTAGAATGATTAAATAATTATCCTTCATTTAATCATACATGTAATGAAACTCCATTATTAATTATAAACGAAGTGAAAAATATTTTCAATGAATAAATAAATTTTAATATATGGCAGAGTATAGTGCTGTGAATTTTAACTTCAAACGACGTAAAATTTTTATTTTTATTCAAAATTTCAACATAAAATATAGTTACATTTCAAGATACAAATTCATTACATTCAGACAATTTCATTTCATTTTATAATTTTATTATATTATTTATAATTATAATCATTTCATTAATCTTGTATTTTATTTCAGATTTAATATTAAAGGAATTTTTTAATTTATCTTTATTAAAAAAAAAAATCATACAATTGAAATTATTTAAACTTTAATACCAATATTTATTTTATTAATAATTTGTCATACATCATTAAAAATTTTATATTTTATTGATAAAATATTAAAGCAACTGGTCATCAATGATACTGATCTTATGAATATCCAGAATTTAATAATTATGAAATTAATTGTTACATAAGTAATTATTCAAATTTCAATCAATTTCGATTACTAGAAACAGATAATCGATTAGTTGTTCCATTTAAAATTTCATTAGACGAAAGATCGTTCCGTCACGATTTGTCGATCGAAAATTCTTCACACACGGAATTTGAAAACACGCGACAATGATCTTGGGAGTTTAACAGAAAAATTAAACTGCGGAATTTTATGCAAAATTGTAATCTCGGGAATATAATTGAGAAAATGGACAGAAAGATAGATGAAAAAGTAGAAAATTTGCTTTGTGTTACCAAATATTGTAAGAAGCATATTGCGGTTAGAATATTTCTTTCACATCGTATCTGTGTAATTTTCTATCTTTAAATTCTCCCACAAATGCATAAAAGTCCTCCAGTTTAGAAATAATAGTCTCTGTGAAATTCGATTAGTTTTAGTTGTATCGTTGCGACATGTAGACGATGAATAAAGTCCGTGGAGATATAATCTAAAATATCCGGTCTGATAATCAACTGATAATCGACTGATTACATATCTGTAAGATGTAAGAGCGATGCCTGTCTTTCGTTGTTCTCAACGCACTTAACCTCGATATGCGTTTCAATCGCGAGCTTATTAACTAGAGACAATAAAACTACATGTGATTGTCATACTGTACTAATTGGTGTTCACAATAATTATAATGTAATAAGCGTAATTACAATATACTGGTAGTGAGCATTTTAGAAATTTGGCAAGGTATGATAAGAAAGATTACTTCGATAAACACGATAAGACAGTTTTTGTTTAACGCGTGAAAAGTCTAAAGACGACGTTAGAAATTTCGAAATCCACAAAAAAATTGATGCGCCATACTTTGCTTCCCTTCCCTTTTTGCTTTATATTTTTCAGAATTGTTAAAAATTAAAAAATGTTCGATCGTCATTCTCTAGTAAATGTTACATTAAAGATACGCACCGAGTTTCACAGTAATCGGTTGGTTAGATTCCAAGATATCTTGCACACCGTTTCTAAAAACCTAGTTTCGAGAAAAAAGGCGTTGAAAGTTTCGGAACGTCATTTTTCATACGTATCCTTCACTTACTTTTTTTACTTATATATCGCGACTCACAGTTCTTACAATTCACAACTAAATTGAATCCAAGTCCCCTAATATTCGATTCGCCAAAAGTAATATTTGAATCGCACGATTTACACTTGATAATACCGCTCAAAGTTGCAAACAGTGATACAAATTCAATTATTCTGTATCCGCTATAATTTATTATTACACCCCAAAATAAGTCGTTTTAAAGGCTAGGACCTTTTATATCTTGTTTCTAAGTAGTTCAAACTACTATCTAAAACAAAACAAAGAAAAATCGATCTTTTGAAAATGCCACTCTGTCCTGACCCCTTGAAACTAGCTCCTAGTTTCGTCATGACACAGTGGTTTCACACAACACGCTATTTTATCGGAACTTATCTTACGAAACCCTGCGTTATTGGAGAGGACTGTAATTAATGATCAATCACTTCCGTTAGATCATGGACAGCCTGTACCCGAATCTGTACGAGAGATTCAAAAGCGAGGGCGTCTGTCCGATTTGCCTGATGGAAATGGAACTAGCCCCGAGATACACTTGCATCAACCAGCACACAATTTGCTATCGGTGCAAACCTTATTATTACGACTGTCCCACTTGTCACTCGCCATTAGACATGGAAATGTCATCTGCACACACGCCCTCGTCACCGCCACCGACCAGCCACTTTCTGCCTCATCCATTTCGACCAAAATTCTGTCTGCATCAACCTACCGCCCCGGCGGCGGATGATTTTCAAAAACACGAGAGAGGCTGGTATCCACCTCCGCCAGCTGAAGGTCAGAAGCTCAAGGAATGTACGTACGCTCATCTAGGATGCTGGGTGAAGGTACCGATATACTTGGCGGATCTGCACGAGTCTCGGTGAGGAAATTTCTTTTTTTTCTTCTTCTTCTTCTTCTTCTCGCGAACGGAGTTCGAGATAACGAGATGGATCATTGTAAGGAAAAAGAAAAGAAATTTAAAATGAATATAATGTTTATTAATTGAGGAATGAAGGAATATTGAATGGGATAAGACCGCTCTAGTGAAATTTTGTACACAGAACAGCGCGTCGATTAATTCTTAATTTTTAATTATTAGTTATTAATTATAATTTTTAATTAATCACTTCAGATCTCAAATGGATGTTGATTGGTTGATTGATTAATTGTCTGGTTTTCTGTCTCGATATACTACGATATTTAAATTCTAAGTAGAAGACATTCTGACGTAGAGATAGGAATTTTTTGGTGACAGATGTAGCTACTTTGTATTTGTAGAAATAAGAACATAAAATATAAAAAGATAAATATAAATATAAATATAAATAAATATAAATAGAGTAAGAAATTTCAAAAGAGACAAAAGATTCGGTAAACTCTATTTAGATTTTCCTTAAATATCGAGTGTTATACAAAGTCTATGTGAAGTCTTTTGTACATAATTTTCACAACATTGTTACTAAAACCGAAAAAAAACATGACGAAACGAGCAAATTGTTTGCTTCAGAAACAAATGAAATTGTTTCTTCTGAAATTTCAGATGCCAATTTCGTCCTCACCTGGAAGAGGAACACCTGCCGACAGACGTGGCTCTCAAGCACGACGATTTGATCGAGTGCAGGTACCGAGTGGTGGGTTGCAACGTGAAAACTTCACCCTGGAGGATCTCGATCCACGAGAGCCATTGCATCTACAAGGATCGTTTCGACGAGATGAACATCAGCGAATCCATGGAACAGGTGACCGTCTCCGGCAACGATTACGAAGATCCCGAGGAATTAGTGGAGTGTAAATACAGGAAATACGGTTGCATGGTGAACATGCCTAGAAGACGGAAGCAGATGCACCAGACGAAATGCAACTACAGCAAGTATCATACAGACGAGGACGACGACGATGGTTCGTCGTTGGAGGGTGACTACGATCCTGACGAACTGGTCGCTTGCAAATGGACCGAGTACGGCTGCAGAGTGAGACCGAAACGCAGCCGTTCAGAGACGCACGAGGAAAAATGCAATTACAGAATGGAGGAGTGCGCTTACAAGCACAACGGATGCACCGCCGTGCTTCAACCGCCTAGGAAACTCGCTCACGAAAGGAGCTGCGAGTTTGCTTATTAAATTTCCTCTAGCCGGTGAACCGAGTATCCTCTAACTGAGAGAAATAATTGTGAGATTGTTTCTTATCGTTTCTTGACAAATGTCCCCTTAAAATTCTTACTTACGACGCAATTTTAGTTAGTGCAGTAGAAAATCTTTTTCTCCGCTTTGTATTTCCTTTTTAACCAATTCATTTAATAGTGTAGAATTTTTTTCAAATATCAAGTTAACCTAGAGGATAAAAAAATAAATGTGAGATTGTTTCTTATCGTCTCTTGACAAATGTCCCCTTAAAATTCTTACTTACGACGCAATTTTAGTTAGTGCAGCAGAGAATCTTTTTCTCCGCTCTGTATTTCCTTTTTAACCAATTCATTTAATAGTGTAGAATTTTTTTCAAATATCAAGTTAACCTAGAGGATAAAAAAATAAATGTGAGATTGTTTCTTATCGTCTCTTGACAAATGTCCCCTTAAAATTCTTACTTACGACGCAATTTTAGTTAGTGCAGTAGAGAATCTTTTTCTCCGCTTTGTATTTCCTTTTTTAACCAATTCATTTAATCGTGTAGAATTTTTTTTAAATATCAAGTTAGTCTAGACAATAAGAAAATAATTGTGAGATTGTTTCTTATCGTTGGGTCTCTTAATAGGTGATCCCTTAAAATTCTTACTTAGGATGCAATTTTAATTAGTGCAGCAGAGAATCTTCTTCTCCGCTTTGTATTTCCTTTTTTAACCAATTCATTTAATCGTGTAAAATTTTTTTTAAATATCAAGTTAGCCTAAACGATAAAAAAATAATTGTGAGATTGTTCTTTATCATTTGGTCCCTTGATAAATGTTCTCCGAATTCTTACTTACGACGCAATTTTATTTAATATGATTACAGTAGAGAATCTTTTTCTCCGCTTGTATTTCCTTTTTAACCAATTAATTTAATCGTTTAAATGTCATGTTAGTTTGAAGGTAAAAAATAATTGTGAGACTGTTTGTTGTTGTCTTTTAATAAATGTTCTCTGAATTCTTAGTCTATTAACTACTTACTTACACAATTTTAGTTAATATGATAATATGATAATGAAGAACCTCTTTTTCTGTTTTGTGGTTTTCAATTGCATCATGTTTAAAATGTTTTTGAATATTCGATTAGCGTAGAAGTAAAGAAATAATTACGAGTTTCTTATTGTTAGAACTTTTAACAAATCATTTTTATCTCCTACAATTTTAGTTAATACTTTGCTTTGTGGCTTCCAATTCTGAAATCCTGTAAAATATTTGTAAAAACATCGACGAATAAATTTGCACGTGATATTAATGTTCGTGATAAAAGGATTTTAGTTTAATCAGTGAATTTCGTATTAAATGACGAAGCGTTCTTAATCCCTCTGATAGATCACGAGAAGACGTACAAGAATTCGAATCAACGTCGTCGGGGTATCGATTCGTATCTAACTGTACATTGTTCCACAAGACAGTTCAAGCATGTTGAATACCGCACTATTAATTACGTTACCATCAATTAGGTTAACTTAGAGGAAAAGCATTTAATCTAGGCGAAAATCGTTCAACATATATTTTACTCTATAAATACATTAATATTAACTATAATATATAATAATATACCTATTCTATAAACTTTTATTATAAACTTTTTATCCACCTATATATATTATCTTATAAATATATATATATATACACACATATGTATTTAAATTTATAATATTATCAATTTATAAGATAAGATATATATATATATAAATTTATAATATTATCAATTTATATATATATATATATTTTACATATTAATTTATATATAATACATAATAATTTATATATAAACTGTGATACATTCAATTTAAACGCAGTTAAGACTTTTTTATTACAAATTATTACTTTTCTGCCACTTGGCAACAACGAAAATTGCAGATACGCCTTTTTGATTCAACAAAATGAATAAAGATTCTGTCACTTGTTCGACATCATCCACCTCGCCTGTTCTCTCTCTCTCTCTCTCTCTCTCTCTCTCTCTTTGCCCCGTTTACCCTCTTATCCACCCTTGATCGTTGGCACTCCCGTTTGTATCATCGACACGATAGTGAAACTTACACTGCCATTCGGGGGATGATCCGGGGCACGATCGCCTGGAATGGGAGAATGATGGGTATGGCTGGGACATCGAACACCTGGAAGCTAATGGTGTACAGCCTCTCCCTAGCCAGCCGCTAACTATGGCGTTGCAACGCTCGCGACGCTTGTACGCCGTTTATAGCGACCATTTGTAAAGGCCAAGCCGGGAAAACGTTGGGAAACGAACCTGTCCTGAACGTGACTGAATTCCCTTCGCGTCTCTGCCAGATATTTCCGACGTTCCACGACCCTACCGAGCTACTGAGATAATAAATCGCGTTGGACGCGTATACACACGCGTTTTGCCGCACAAGTTAACAGGTTGGTCTCGTCACGGCGGTGCCAACCGAGGAGAATTGAATCCTCAAACAGGAAGTTTCGCGACGTTATCCCAGTCTATGGGGAAAGAAGCGTCAGTTGTTTGATTTAGATTTATTCTACACTGTTCGGCGAATTAATTACTTTCCTTGCGGACAGTGGACCTATCTCGAAGAATGGGAAATGGCTCGATGAGTTACAGTCGTGTGTTTGGTCATAAAGCATGTTGCAGAGTAGAATCTCGATTATTGGAATATCCATTACCCAAACTCTATCATCCGAGTGTTTCCCATTAGCTGTTCGGTGCATTTTGCGCTACGTAGTTCATGCGCGGTATTTACTTGCTTCTGGTGAAATTATCGGAGCTAACTATTCGAACGAAGTTTCTTGTGCATGTGAAATTTAGCAGAGGAAAAGCTATTGCTTTATCTTGTTGTTAAAAATCTTCTAGAATGCGTCTGGATTGACAATGAGAGTGAAAGATTGTCGATAATTCAAGCTGAGATAAGCTTGTGAAGAAAAAAATTATATCAACGATCTACTTGGTCTTATTTTAACACCAGAACCACCAGAATGGTCAAAATGACCAATTTAGAATTTTTCGCAGAAATTTTATATATTTATAATAGTTTATTTTCAAAGACTCGAATGAATTTTAATAAAAAAAATATAAACAGAAGCTTATTTATAAAGTTTCCACTAGAATTTTAATGTAATCCTTTTTCATGAAATCGTATCAGTTCAAATTATCGACAATTTTTCATCGTCAATGGTACATTTATGCTCTTCATTGTACTCCAGGATCAAAACTCGATTGGACTTTAGTACAAAACCTTTGAGATTTCAATTAACAATTTAAATATTCCGATTATTATCCATTTCTTTTCTGACTCACAAGAAAGAAAAACGTCACGAGACGAATTCGGAGAGGAAAAGATTCGACGACTTCAAAAAGACAAAACCATTATACTTTTGAGACTTCGATTAATAATAATTTAAATATTCCGATTATTATCCATTTCTTTTCTCACCCACAAGAAAGAAAAACGTCACGAGACGAATTTGGAGAGAAAAAGATTCGGCGACCTCAAAAAGACAAAACCATTATACTTTTGAGACTTCGATTAATAATAATTTAAATATTCCGATTATTATCCATTTCTTTTCTCACCCACAAGAAAGAAAAACGTCACGAGACGAATTTGGAGAGAAAAAGATTCGGCGACCTCAAAAAGACAAAACCATTATACTTTTGAGACTTCGATTAATAATAATTTAAATATTCCGATTATTATCCATTTCTTTTCTCACCCACAAGAAAGAAAAACGTCACGAGACGAATTCGGAGAGAAAAAGATTTGACGACCTCAAAAAGACAAAACCATTATACTTTTGAGACTTTAATTCATAATTTAAATATTCCGATTATTATCCATTTCTTTTCTCACCCACAAGAAAGAAAAACGTCACGAGACGAATTTGGAGAGAAAAAGATTCGGCGACCTCAAAAAGACAAAACCATTATACTTTTGAGACTTTAATTCATAATTTAAATATTCCGATTATCGTCCATTTCCTTTCTTCTCATCCGCGAGCAGAGAAAAAAACGCGAGTTGAAAATGTCACGAACGAGGCGAATTCGAATGGAAAAAGATTCGACGGGTGGCTGCGTGAAAGTCTCTCAAAAGAATCCGAGGAACCGAGTGTACAGCTTTTTAGATACTGCATAAATATCGAACGGGCCCGGAAAATGATAAACTCCTGTCCGTTTCGTAGTTCGGTGATACTGTCAGCACCTCGGTCAGAACTTTAACGATCAACTCTGACCCGGGACGATGGACAAAAGGGAATAGAGGCTGTTTTACATAGTAAAGACCAGGAAAGACTACCATCACCGCGACCCAACCGGATTCTTAAAGAGGGATATTCGCTTCTGAGGTAAGGAGAGGTTATTTCGTGAAACGCGGACGCGAGGCGCTCCAGTTTCGTTTTCTTCTCGCGTTATTTTCATCTTGCCCTGGCTACCTGGTTGAAAATATGCCGAGTATTGGCAAATTCTTGTGTATCGTAACGAGTCTATTATTTCGAAGTAGCCTTGCCTCGTAAGAACAATCGAAATACGTACCCACCCAGAGATTCAATCGAATATTTCATTATTTCTGTAGTATCGGTTCTCGGTTATTATAATTAATCTGCAATTATAATTTTAGTTGTGTTTAAATATAACAGATGGCCTGTCGATCATAGAAATATGATAAAATACGAATGTGATGCGAGAAGTCCAGCGTAGGAGCGCTTTTCTTTTATTAAAAAAAGACCAGAGTCGTGAAAAAGTGTCAATTGCGTTGTTAGAAGAATTTATCAAAGTTGTTTTAATTCGTGTTGTTTTAAAGTAATTTGTCTTGTTTAATTATTTGTTGTTCCATTATCATAATTTTCATTAGGTAAACATTATTTGTATTATATCTCTACGTTTGTACAAATATCATTTCTTGAGAAAATATTCAGCTTTCTGTATATAACAAGTAGATGAAAAAGAAAACTCGTTCAACTGCTAGAGTACCATGCAAACAATTTTGCAATCAGTAATAAAATTATTTGTTTATCTTTTTATTGAAGATCTGGGCAAAGAAATTACAACGTATCGAGCAGATATATTAAAAACTACATGCTTAAGGATAAACGTGTTCCTAACCTGTTAAGTTCAATATTAAACTTTCAGACTTTCGACGAAACGAGGTTAAACCAAAACGAAGAAAGGACAGACTCGAAGGACGTCAGTTGTTGAAACGAATTCGATTTACGTTCGAATGTGCGATGGAATATTTTATAAAATATCTGCAAATATCATTAACAATCTGATTTTAATTTATATTATTATTTATATTAATTTATATCATTGATATATAATTTATATTTAATTTTAATTAATTTGATATCAACTGATTGGAAATATAAGTGGAAACAGAAGAATTAGAGGCTAGAGGGTAGGAAGAAATCGGTAACAGCATTCGAGTATCTAGAACGAAAGTGGATGTAAGCTGGGCGCGCTATGGCCGGCGAGGAAAAGGGTGGCAAAGGGGTGCGGGTAAATTGCACCCCTGGGGAACAGATCTGACGAGTGGCACGAAGGGTCACGGTAAGCCAGAAGTCAGCCAACTTTAATTAAGACACAGGTGTCTTTTGCTTATAGTTACATCGAGCTTCTCCGAGGGAATCGTGGAAGAGACGTGTCCATCGTGAATGGAAAAAAATACACACACAATGAACAATTTTTATATCACTGCGAAGATTACATTGAGTGACTGAGCGATCGTATCTATTTTAAAAAAAAAGCAATAAATACTAAACAATAAAATCAGAAATAAAATATAGTTGTACGATTCTAGTATACACTCTGTGAGAAAGATTTGAAGAATAGTTTTCATGAACAAATATTCAAGAAAATTTATTACCATTCACTTATGGAGAAACTCATGAAGATTTTTTTAAATATATTGTTTAAATAAAAGGATTTTTTTGCAAAATGATATGCACTGAAAGACACTAATTTCATCAATTTACACGAAAACATATCTTCAATAATTTCTGAGATATTTAACAAAATATGTTTCGCATCCTCAATTTTAAGGATAGTTTTCATTTCAACATTGACGATAAAAGAAAGATTTTTTTGAAAACTACATTTATACCAAATTTTATCAAAATCGGTGATTCACACGTTGCCAAACATTTGTGTACGCCACGTTGAATTATCAACTTCAACTGAACTTCAACGTTGCTTTAACTTCGAAATGCTGGAATTTCGATGTGTCTGTTAACTTTTATCGAGTGTTTCTGATTTGCAATCTCGCTGCGAAAGAATTCATCTCTCGACAGTTCTTCATCGTCGAATCGTAAATTTTATTGAGATATCACACGCAACATGAACATCTAATATATCCAATATAATATAATTATATATATATAATATTTCTATATAATAATTAATATAAATAAATAATACAATTGTTATAACAACGTTTGTAACATTATATCGTGCAATATTACACACGATGTAACAACTCGAGCGACTATAATTCTGTAAAATTAAATTCCACTGTATCTACCATCGAAGGAATCACTGCTCCTTCCCCCAAAAAAATGCTAACGTTGCTGATCAAATGCTAAAGCGAATTTAACGGCGGACAGGGACTTCTCGCTGAAAATCCAGTTACAATATCTCAGCCGAAATGTGAACCGAAGAATCACCTTAATGCATGTATTCATGCCGGGGTAAGCCCGGTAACTTCGAATCAGACGCATAGGTAGAATAGATGTTACCAGGGATCTCGACACGGGCGAGCCGCTTCTTGACAAAGCGGCTGCGACTCGCCGGATATCGTCCAAGTTATTTCCTTTAAATACTGTCAAAACAGCGAAAATCCTCGCTGTGAAAGCAGCGATATCCTTCTCACGATGTATCCGTCAATCTTCTGGAACCCCTTATGAAAACTGTATCAAGGGGCTCTTTCTTCGACAAGTGGACGTTGACAGTATTTGATCTTTCTATTGCGACGGTGTAAATCGAGAAATCTGCTAATCTAGCGGGGAGATGGATTTCTTTTAGAATACAGTGAGAAGTTTCAGGGGATTTCAGAAAGTGATGATCCAATTGTTTTTAATTGCCGAATTTAATTGCACAATTGAGTGATAAAAATACGTCTTCTATTTTACCTAACGTATCTCTCGTATCAATCTTCTGGTTTTTGTAAGTATGTATGTATGTACATACGTAGTTTATCAGCTGGTAGGCACCTTTGATAGAATATCAACCCAAATGCTTGGATCTAATCGCAGTATCAATAAATAAATCGAAAATTTTCGTATGACAAATTGAAGCATGAAAGAATTCATATAAATGTAAAATATAGATATGAATATAAAATATAAAATATAAAGTACAAAATATAAAATACAAAATACAAAATATAAAATAAATATGAATATGAATATAAAATATAAACATAAATACAAAATACAAGTATAAATATAAAATAATATAGAAATATTATTATAACGTTTAGTAAATGAAATTCCATTTCTTCCCTTCTATTCTCCGAGACGCAATGAACGAAAACTCTAAAAATTTCACTTAGCCAACGATCAATGTAACAAACGATGGTCCCTTCCCGAGCGTGCAATATCAATTAACCGAGTACACCCGACACTATGCGACATATTTCACTTTCCCTACCGGTGGAGACCATTTCAAATGGTCCGAGATAAAGGCGATCTAAAGCCACTTAAGAATCACAATTTACGACGCTAATTATAACAAGCTAACTACAACACTCTCCCCGCGCACGCCGAGACATTGCCCAAAACCCTCCTACACCCGCAACAATTGATATTAATAACCACTTTATTCCCAACACATGAATTACCTGCCTGTTGCGTAATACCATTCGCCCATATATATATATATATATATATATATATATATTTGTATCCACCGCGATTCCGTTACCGATATTATCGTTATATATATGTGCGGCGACCAATCGTCGATCATCGCGCGTTGATCACGGCAGAACCTCCGGTGGAGGCATCGTCTATAAACTGTGGCCGGTCTCATGTGTGGCCGGCCACACGTTCCACGCCATAATCTTCCCACGATAAATACATCTCGCCTAGGTAAAACACGGAGGAGCGGGTCAGTGGCGAACACTTCACTTCGCCATGCTCGGAACGACGCACGCGAACTCAATAATTCACCGGTGGGGCCAGGACGCTGAAGGGGAGAAAGGCAGTCGTATCTCAATTTTGTCAGGATATAACTATCAGCGTTTCGGTAACGAGAAAATCCACGATCACGAGGCGCCTCCGCCTCGAAAACGCCTACGGGGTGGCGGTGGTTCCTTTGCCGATTGGATCGCCGATTCCGGCCATCCGATTTCCCCCAGACACGTGCGCGATTATCGTTCGTCGATGGATCGTAACTACCGTCCGAGTTGCCAGATTTATGGCGAACAGGATGACTGGAACGATCGTCAAACCGTGTGATTTATACAGTTAATTTTGTCGTGAAGATTTTTCTCACTTTTTTCTTTTTCTTTTTTTTTTTTTCTTGGGAGAACGAAACGATGGAGTTTGGAGTAGTTTGGAGAAGGAACGTCGGGAATAGCGATCGGTTAAGTATAGTTTGTGGTTTCGTTTATTAAAGAATATTGAATCAACTGACAAAAGTAAGGTCGTAATACGAACTCGCGAAACATGTCAAAGATTAGATTGGAACATCAAACTAGAAAAAATGACAATGAGAATAAGCGAAACTGAGAAATCAAAGAAATATTCTCCAAACCCGTTCAAGTTGAACTTGTAAAAATTATAAAATTATTATATGTATGATAATGTATGTAATATGTATTATAAAGTACACAAAATAAAATATACAACTAAATATATAAATATATAATACAAGTATATAATATACTATAAAATATAAAATATAAAACTACTACAACATAAAATACTACAAAATATAAAACTACTATAATATAATATACTACAAAATATGAAACTACTATAATAATATACTATAAAATATAAAACTACTATAATAATATAATATATTATAAAATATAAAACTACTATAATATAATATATTATAAAATATAAAACTACTATAATAATATAATATATTATAAAATATAAAACTACTATAATAATATAATTTACTACAAAATATAAAACTATTATAATAATATACTATAAAATATAAAACTATTATAATAATATACTATAAAATATAAAACTACTATAATAATATAATATATTACAAAATATAAAACTACTATAATAATATAATTTACTACAAAATATAACTGTTATAATAACATAATATACTACAAAATAAAAACCTATTATAATAATATAGTATACTATAAAATATAAAACTACTATAACGATATAATATACTACAAAATATAAAAATAAATATGTAACTATAAAATATACAACAATGTTACTTATAAAATATATACAATCACGATCTCGTCAATTAGAAATATCGATTATTAGCGACTAATAGAAGACATTAGATGTTGACGCGAAGGATGTTTCCGGATTATTTTTGTTGCCGTTCCATCTGACGGCGATGAAAAATTCAGCTGAAAAAACGTTGCAAGAATTTCGCGGAGAAAACGCGCAAATATTTTCGTATGTAGATGGGCTGTCGAACAGGCAGGAGATGGAATTTTCAAAGAAGAATACAGGGAATGGAATTTTTTAATAGAATCCATTTTCCGCGGGAAATCGATGAATATGAAATTTGCGAAAATAACTGTGCCGATCTGCAGGACAGATTTACTTTTTTCAAAGAGGGGAACGTGCCGTCGTGAAAATCTATAACACAACCCTGACGTAAAAATACAGTCTCGCTTCGACCTAAAATCGTGGCGCAATCAATTTTCCGAATGCCCGGTATCAGTTTCCTTCGAGATGCCGAAGCAACCGAAATGAAACTAACTTTGCACGACGTCAAAGCCCCCCTGTCCTTGCAACGTAATTAGGCTGGTAGCAGAATCGATTTGTTTGCGATAAGATCGATTCCTGGACACGATGTTTCACACGGTTTCTTTTTTTCTTTTTCCAGCAGCCTCGCGTTAACAACGTCGATACTCGTTTCCGCGCACGTTCCTGATAAACGACCGCCGCGCTCGAAGTTTTATAAAGAGGGAAAGTCCCTCCGGCGCGAGATTGCAATTTTTAATATAACTCAGAGGAATCGGAGAAACGAGATGCAAAATACAATGAATGATGTAAGACCCGTTACTCTGTAACAACGTTCAATGGGTCGTGAAATTATCGGCGATTGAATTGCGAAATTATTATTTCAGGACCAATTAAATTTGAATATTATTTCAAATCATCCGAGCTGTCAAGGTTTGGATTAGGTTTCGGTTAGTTTAAAATCGTCGTTTAACTACGAAGAGTGGTAAATTAATTTAATGACGAATCGTGGCAAAATTCATTTTGTTGCAATCAAAGAAATATATTTTACCTGAGGACAGTGTGCTATTGATTTTCTGGCAATCTAAATTTGAACGTTATCTTCGACAGAACAATTGTACAATTGCGTATTGGCAAAATCATCTACGATCGACTACAAGGGGTGGTAAATTAATTTCTGACGAATCGTTGCAAAATTTGTTTTATTGCAATAAAAAAAATTTATTTTGCCTGAGGGCAGTGTGCTATTGATTTTCTGATAAATTAAATTTGAACGTCATCTTAAGCAGCACGATTGCATACTGGCGAAATCAACTACGAAGAGCGGCAAATTAATTTCTGACGAATAAAATTTTATTTTATTACAGAATATAGAATAAAATTCTATTTTGTTAGAATCGGAAAAATATATTTTGCCTAAGGGAACAAACTGATCAACTCCAACTTTTACGATTGCCTCGTTTTTAGAAATCTACGTTTTTAATTATTATTTATAATTTTGATTTAAATAAGTTTACCAACGAGCAAAAGGGTGGAACAACCGATAATAATTGCAAGAGAAACTCGAGAAAAATCACTGGAGGAGCGAGGTTAAGGGGTGAAGGAGAAAGCGGAACGTCCGAGGAAGAAACGAATTTAATGAAACGCAAGAGAAACCCGAATAAAAGTGTATTTGTAATGCAAATACGCGTTGTAGCAGTCCCGGAGGGCCGAAAAATGAAAAGCCGGCGAAACAGACCGTCTCATCGCTCTTCGCTTAATCCGATTTCAAATTCTTCGACGTCTCCGAATCACGTCTCGCGCCGAGACGCAGAAAGCGTCGTATAATCCTGCCTAAAAAGAAAAAAAGAAAAAAAAAGAGAGGAAAATCCTGATTTCTTCTTTCTTTTAATTACCTCGGGGACTCGGCCCGATCGTCAAACCGAGCGCACGCCTGGAATCCTTATTAAACGAAATCCAAATCCTCCGTGGTATCAGAATTCGACCTTGTCGTGCTGTACCCTGATTAACGCTTTAGAGGGTAGCTGAGACGATGCCAGAGTGTTCCCTTCATCACTTTGAACGTTTCGAAATTTTGTAATTTAGATTCCGTGTCCTTAGCCTAGGCGCCGAGGATTAATTTCGATTTTCATCGAGAGAAAATTTGTATTGTACGTAACGGATGCACAAATGTAAATATTTCGTGACGAGTGTCAGTTTTTAATGAAATGCTTCGTCGAGAGACCTGTCGCAGATTTTCTTCCACAACAATCTGATTAAATTGATATTCTGTTCAATCATACAATCTTTGACTGAAAATGAAACATTTGTTTACGCGATACAATCACAAAATGGACAACCAATTATACACTACATGTCTCAAAATTGATTATATTTCAAGATTTTGTAATTTAAAGATCAGTTTAATCTATGGAAAAAATTTCGATAGAATAATTCTAAATATTTTGTCATTGGTGTTAGAGATTTCTTTAAAAATTAGTTTCTAATGAGAATTCTAAAAAAAATTATGAATCATAGATTTTGTTACAACCTTCTTAAATTAATCCAGCAAATTAAATCAATATTCTATTAATTAAATCGTGCAATCTTTGACAAAGTCAAATATTTCTTCACGCAGCACACTCACAAAATGGAGAATCAACGTGTAATTATATTATGTTTCAAGATTGGCTATAATGTCTGGTTGGAAAGGATTGAACTAAAATTGAGTAAACAATTTCCATGCCTGATGTTAACAATAATATTAATATTATTATTATTATAATATATAATATATTATTATATTGGATTATATTATATTATATTATATTAATATTGTTAATAATAAACTTAACGCAATCTTACAATCAGGCTCGAAGATGATTCAAATATCAATCTCGCTTTGTCTCGCGTTTCACTTCAAAATCACCGCCACTTCCCTCCCCTCCTTTCAATCTTCCGAACCTACTTCCGAAGTGCTCGTGCCCATCGGTTAATAACACTTCAGCGTTCAACATTTATAAACGCCCTCCCCCGCGCAGGGAATCCCGCGGAGAACGTTCGTCGTTCCTCGAGTCCACTCGACGAACTCGGTCCCGAAAGCAACCGAGGAGGAGAAAGAGAGAAGAAGAGAGAGAGAGAAAAAGAAAAGCCTGCGTACAAATATTATCGAAGGTTCTCGAGGGCGAAGGGAGGATGTTAAACGTGGAGTAACGAAACGAAAGAGTATACGACGAGTGTCGGGAATCGAAGGAATCATTATTTACCGAGAGAGAGAGAGAGAGAGAGAGAGAGAGCTGGCTATTGTCCTCTTCGACGGATGCATTGTCGAATTAAGGGCTTTTGTGACAGCGAATAGTCGAGGCGCACAATGCTCTCGCCTCTCTTTCGTTCTTTCTGTCTTTTTCCTCTTTCTCTCTCTCTCTTTTCACCCCTTTTTCCATTCCTCCTCCATCGTGCACCTCCCTCCATCGCGCGAATCGCTTTGACAGTTGCCTCGCAAATGAAAGCACTTTTCCGCCGAATAGACAAAATAAATCGAGTCTCTGGTACAATGTCGATGATTTCGTAACAATGCGCGTCTGCTCGGCGTCCGACCTACGCACGAATAAATACGCAACCCCCGTCTCCCTACCGCGAGAAACACCCTATCGACTCCCTGTATCCGACGATACACCGACGGCGTTCACGTTGTGTTTTCTCTGTCGTTTTGTCGAGTGCAAGACTCGACGGTGATCTTTATCTGCCGGAGAGAATTATCGAGGGTCGGCAGCTACGATATCCTCTTGGTTATTATTGAATTCGCAGCGAGTCTTGATCGACAGATGTGTTTCAAGACCGATACGAATGAATTTCAAGCGAACTTTCATCAATTGTAAGCAATTTTTAAAATCTCTCTGTTTCTTGCGCTGCGACACTTTTGAAACACGCGTGTCAAGTGACAATCAGCGTCGCGAAAATTACGAAACGCGATTCAAGGAGAAAGGAAAATTTTTTTTAAGCAATTTTTAAAATCTCTCTTCTTCTTGAGCTGCGACACTTTTGAAACACGCGTGTCAAGTGACAATCAGCGTCGCGAAAATTACGAAACGCGATTCAAGGAGAAAGGAAAATTTTTTTTAAGCAATTTTTAAAATCTCTCTTCTTCTTGAGCTGCGACACTTTTGAAACACGCGTGTCAAGTGACAATCAGCGTCGCAAAAATTACGAAACGCGATTCGCGAAAAGAAACGATTCGAAATGGACGAAAATTTAAATTTTCGAACATAAAACAATTTTAGTAAGAAAGAGATAATTTAATCAATTATTGTATTTCGTCATAATTTATCAATATCAATTAATCAATAACAATTTGCGACTTCTCAAAATAGTAGACAATTTTAATATACATCGAGGTCAAAAAGGAGAACGTTGTCAGGCTGAAAGTTTGATGAATACGACTGGTCAAATTTTTCCCACAATCAAGCTTGATTCAGATCTGTTGAAAATTCAGATCCTGCGACGTTTTAATATACATCTACGACGAAGTCAAAAAGAAAAACAATTGTCACGCTGAAAATTCGGTGAATTCGACTCGTCGAATTTTTCCTCGACTCTGCGCTTTAAAGTTCAGATTTTGCGACCGATTCTCGTGCAATCGAACAACATCTACACCAGCGTTTGTCCTTTAAAATTCTCGAGCGCACACGCGCGTTAATAAACGAGGGAAATTTTCGATACGTACGGCTTCGAGAGGAAAATAGCGATAACAAAAGACCAGGGGCGTGTGTTCTTCCGGTGATTTATCGATGGTAATTAAAGAGCCCGAACGTCACCACCGGCTGCGTGTAGATGACCAATGGCCGGTGCGTGAGCCACGTATTAATAGTACCTTTTAACATCCACCGCGAGCCTTGCTTCAATGGCCATTTCCGTCGTTAAATAAATACATCGAGCCGCGTGTTACACGCGATGTTGCTCGCGACTTTATGCAAATTACCCGCTTGATACCAATACGCGCGACTCATCGATTTGCTCGTGATAATGAAAAATTTATGTGGAACGTATTGACACTAGAACCACCGGCGATTAAAGCATAAAATTTCCATCACAGATATCGAGGACAAAAAAAAATTGAGATACTTTATAACACGATGGAGCGTACAAGCTTTCATTCGTTCCACTTTGCGAAAAATTATTTGAATCTTTAAAAATACACTGTCTCGCGAAAATTATAAAAATCGGCCATTATGAGTGGTTTCACTCTCACACAAAATATGGTTTATAATGAGTGTAAGGTTTCACGGATGAATACCACGTAATACTAATTTTAACATTTTTCACACGAGGAAGCTAAGTATTTTTGTGGTATAGAAGTTAAATTGCAGACACTCTTGGCACTCTCAGAAGATTCTCCGGAGAATCTTTCGAAAATTAAGACTCGAAGGACAATAGACTTTGGACAATAAAATCGAAGGAACCTCGTGGGATTTGAAATTCTCGAGATACTAGGACTCAAGATTTTCAAAGGTTTCCCGGCGGCACTCGTGTATTTTAAAATCCTCCACTGGGTCTTGAAAACTTTCTCTATTTTCACGCGATGAATTCTTCAACTCGCTGTTCAAAATCTCCTCAATGTGATCAAACCTTACACTTTCGTTGCACTATCATTTCCTAATGTTGTAGTATACTGAATTCTACAAAATTTCTTCAATTCGATCAAACTTCAAATCTTACACTTCTATTGCACTGTCATTTCCTAGTATTATATTGAATTCTACAAAATTTCTTCAATGTGATCAAACCTCAAATCTTACACTTTCTTTACACTATCATTTCCTAGTGTTATACTGAATTCTATAAAATCTCCTCAATGTGATCAAATCTTAAATCTTACGTTTTCATTATTATCAGTCACAAATCTTATACTTCCATTACACTGTCATTTTCTGATGTTACATTGAATTCCACAAAATCTCCTCAATGTGACAAAATCTCAAATCTTACGCTTCCATTACATTATCATTTTCTGATGTTACATTGAATTCTACAAAGTCTACCCAATGCGACCAAATCTTAAATCTTACACTTTCATTACACCATCATTTCCTAGTGCTACGTTGAATTCTAAAAAATCTCATTGATGTGACCAAATCACAAATCTTACACTTCCATTACATTATCATTTTCTGATGTTACATTGAATTCTACAAAGTCTACCCAATGCGACCAAATCTTAAATCTTACACTTTCATTACACAATCATTTCCTAGTGCTACGTTGAATTCTAAAAAATCTCATTGATGTGACCAAACCACAAATCTTACACTTCCATTACATTATCATTTTTTTATGTTACATTGAATTCTACAAAGTCTACCCAATGCGACCAAATCTTAAATCTTACACTTTCATTACACCATCATTTCCTAGTGCTACGTTGAATTCTAAAAAATCTCATTGATGTGACCAAATCACAAATCTTACACTTCCATTACATTATCATTTTCTGATGTTACATTGAATTCTACAAAGTCTATCCAATGCGACCAAATCTTAAATCTTACACTTTCATTACACCATCATTTCCTAGTGCTACGTTGAATTCTAAAAAATCTCATTGATGTGACCAAATCACAAATCTTACACTTCCATTACATTATCATTTTCTGATGTTACATTGAATTCTACAAAGTCTACCCAATGCGACCAAATCTTAAATCTTACACTTTCATTACACCGTCATTTCCTAGTGTTATATCAGACTCTACTGCAATGTAATCTACGAATCAAGATCAATCCGCTAACTCGATCGGCAAACAGAATCTCTCCTCCACAGACCCAAATTTCGACACGTTCCTCTCCAATCATCGTCCGTTCCTTTCCAACCCCTTTCGACGTCTCCGCAAATCGTCCCCGCGATCAGCATCACCCCTCAATCAGCCGGTCCAAATTTTGACACGTTCCTCCGCCAATGGTTGTCCGTTCCTTTCTAATCTCCTCCGACTTCCAGCAAACACGATCTTGCCCGGGCAAGTGCCTTTTCATCGCGACGCATTAGTCACGGAGACTTTGACGAACCAATTAAATAAATGGTGGTAAATTGTACGGCGGACGGTGGTGTAGGGTGGCACGGTGGCGCCTTTATCCACGCCGCGGCGCGACGAGGCGCCTCCGCGTTTCTTCCATTAACGATCACCCCTGCCCCTCTGCAGGCCTGCTGGAAAGCAGAACGGGGACCATTCTCAGCCCCCCCCCCCGCTCTTCTTCCCTCGTCCTCCATTTCTGGAGAAGAGCGGCGAGACTTCGCCTGTCGTTGTCATCGGTGGCGTTGCTGGAATTACATTGGATCTACAAAGGGTTGCTGTTGAAGACTTTCATCAATGCACACGACGCGTCCATTGTTCCTCCACCGCGTAAGATTCATCCCCCACTGCGGCCCTAGCCGCCTCACCGCTCATCCCCCATGGAAACACAAGACGATGATACGTCTTTGAAATAGTAGGCCGTTCTTATTAATACCACGGCGTAACCAGCCGTGTTAAATATTTATGGTACAGGAAGGGTGCGATTTATCCGGCCCGACAGAGGTTGTTTCCGATTGTAAGCGAAGATTAGGTACACGTAGATAACTTGGTAACTATGTATAGATTTACGTGTGATATGTTATATTAAGTAATAATATACCATATATGTATATATATATATATATCATACATATGATATAGTATATTATAGTAATAAACAGTATGTAGTATATATATAATATATCATACACATGGTATAGTATATTATAGTATAGTACATAATATATAATAATATAATAATATAATCATATATATATCATACATATGATGTAGAATATTAAGTAATTAGATTTAACGAGTTAATTTCAAGATTTTGTTGTTAAACGATAACAAAACCAAACGTCATCATATACTTGTCATACTCTTAGTCTACACTTATCAAACACGATTGTTTGCACTTGAAACACTACAACTAAACATAAGTTGATTACAAGAGTCTGTTGTTACGTAATCTATCGCGTAACAAAATGTCACACAACTCTTGTTCTGCGTTTATCAAACACGATTGTTTGCACTTGAAACACTACAACTAAACATGAAATCCACTGTAACTTGCGTTAAGATTTTCAAACTTACAAACGAACCCTCCAGCTATCATTGCCCTGGCTGTTTAATACACCTGTATCTTTCATCTACGTCCAAGAAATTTATAGTTGAAACTACCAATCAGTAATCAGTTTATGAATGATGAAACGACGAAAGAGAGATACGTTTAAATCCATTGTCACTTCATCGTCTGCGAAACTAAAAACTCACAAATAAAACATTCAACTTTCAACAGCTCACGTGCCAATATTACGAGACGAGGTTAATCCATGACCAAACCACGATGTCAGACGTCACGACCGCGAAGGCCGAGCCGAAAAATGACTTCGCGCGGCGAGATGGTCGTAACTCTTTTTGATCGAGTGGCCTCGGCCGGTATGTGCCACGGCTACGAAAAGCCAAGGAGTACCGCGTTGAATTGTAATAATGCATCCGCAGTATCAACAAGCCTCATACAACACGCGTCGCTCTCACCTCACTCTCTCTCTCTCTCTCACACACACACACACTCGTTGCACAGAGATGGATTCTGTGAAAGCTCGTACGACGCGAAACACGAAGAGCGGAGAGTACACGAAGAGAGGCAGACGAGAGGGGAGAGCAGCAAAGGAGAAACAGCGGAACAGGTTCCTATTTAATGCTTCTACGTCGACTATGTCAACGTTATTATACCGCAGATTCCCAAGGGAGTGAGGGTGCAAGCCGGCAACAGGGGGGAAGAAGCGTGGCCGCGGCGAATACGTCGCAAAAGCGGTTTTTTTAAATATTGATAAAGTGTAACACGCTTGCACAGCTGAAAGGTGGTTGGACAGCCAGCCCGCGCTTTCAACCCGGCTTTCTAAATTACAGCGACACCGCAACGTCAACCGGGGTGGAACAAGGACGTTCCAAATTGCTGCCCCATCAAAGGTGGAGACTCGTAAGATTAGCGACTTCGATATCTGGCATCAGTGTCTGTAACGAGCGTCGTTTCAGCGTCTTTGATTTGCGGTGCGCGTCCTTCGTTCGTCGCGTGACTTTTTCCCACTGCGAACGCGAGGTGCATGCCGGCTCGATTGGCGTTTAATTGACGTTTAATTGACGGTTGGCTGGGGAAATGGAAGAGCGTAGCAGTCGCAGAGCAATTGATTCGTATTCATCGTGAAAGTGTGAGATCTAAAATTACGAGAGAATTCTGGCGTCTGGAGGGACAGTCGTGTTTGTCATTTTGTTATTTCTTTTAATTGAACCTCTGATTTCAAGTGACACTCTGCTCCACACGTATTTCACTTTGTGCGAAGTGAAAATGAATGGACAACGTTCAATTTGAAATTTAACTTGGGAACATGTGACAACGTGTGGAAAAATATGAACGTAACATTTTTACTAGATCACTGTATATACACAGTGGCAGGAAGATCTCTTTTGAATTTGATCCTGCTTCGTGGAGCTAATTAAATATTCATAGGGCTCGAACAAAATGGAAAGTTATGTAATATTAAACATCCTTGAACAAGCGGATTCTCTTTTCTCGCAAGACCTCCAAAGCTACACGACGCCAGACGCAACGAAGAATGTATTATCGGTGACTAATGCTCGTATTTCCTGCCATCTGAGAAGCGCTCAATAATGCATCGGTGAAGTTTCGCACAGACTTCGCTGGAAGTATGCACGGGCTTCTTTAATAACTGATGCGGCGTAACGATATCAAAACAGAGAGACAGGAGAAACCTCCGCCTCCGGAGACTCATTCTTCTTGCCCTTGCAATCGCGAATGAAGGAGGAGGTGTTCTCAGGTAGAATATTCCGGATAACCGCAGCAATAACCGTTTCGACCCTCGGCAGAGAGTGAGATTGAAGCTTCTTTTATTCTCGAACGCGTGTCTGTTCAACGGAGAATTTAATGGAACTTTTTTTCTTTCTTTTTCTCTTAAAGTCTCACCGTTTGTTCCTTTTCACGAACGTTATTGTATTGTAGCGGGAAAAAATTCTTAGACAGTTCTCAAGCGAGGCTAATTTTAAATAATTAAGATTTAAACATTTCTTATAAAATAACAAACGTTTATTTTAAATACTTTATCTTAAATTCTTTTCATTTTCCCGTGCAATCCGCTTGAAATAATTTTGCATTGAAATTAATTTTGTGAAGATAAATATTCAAAATCCGGAATAATGAACGAAGAATAAAAGAATGTGTACTTTAGCACTAGAACAATCGACGATTAAATCATAAAATTTCCATCAGAAACATTGAAGTCAAAAAAAAAAAAAAAGAGAAACATTGTAATACAATGGACTATACAAGCTTTTGTATATTTTTATATTTTATATTTTATATTGTACATTTTATATTTTATATTTGTATATTTAACGAAAAATTATTTAAATTTTTAAAAATAAGCTCTAAAATATCTAACTATCTAAATATCTAAACTATCTAAAAATTATAAATTGATCATCATCACCACTTTGGTAGCGTTAAGCGTACATTCGCGAGTGTCTGACCACACGTGTATTCATATCACTTAGAAACGCGACAACTAGTGGACCGCGATTTATCAGTAAATTGTCGTGAATTCAGAGTGTTCATTTCGTCTCTAATTGTAAGAACAAGCAAATTAAAACATTTTAAAAGCCTTTCCAATCTAATTGACCAAGCATCAATACACGTCGTTCCTTTTCACGACGGAAGGAGAATTACTTACAAAGTATCGTCGACGACCATTAGTTTTACAGAATCGTGCCTCGGAGTTAGCCGCGAAGAGAGGAGACGAGAGCGGAATTTCTCCTCGGAAGAAAATAAATAACAGTCGCAAAGAAGGGTGGTCGAGAGGTAAAGAGGAACTGTTGCCTGGAAATATATCAAACTGTTCCTACGGGTGCTCGTCTCACCGTGTCAGAGTATGTTTTATGTGGCCCGCTGGCTCACTGAAACAATAATTCAGCACGATTTCGCTCTCGCTCTTTGGCTACGCCTTCTTTCTCCTGGCTCACCAGTCGAGTTCGTTTACGCGTCTCACTCGTAGAAATTTCTTGAATTTGTTGCTCGCGTGGTTGATGATGCATCACTCGTGCGAAGCGAAATGTGGTAAATAAAAAAAAGTAACACGTACCGAGGATCACGCGCGAGAGTATGAGCCGTGATCGATGCAAAAATGGGGCAAGTGAAGAAGAGACAACAGTGAGAGATGAGGTACGATAGAAAATTTATTCCGTTTATTGTGGACTAAATTTTAATCAATATCCAATTAACTCTCCAATTAACTGGTCGAAGCCATTCTACATTATGAACGAAAAATTATTAATAAAGGTGGCAATCATGGAGTTTATAGTAACTGTTCGTCCTCCGATAAGTTTATACAAAGTGCAATAATATCAAAGAATATTTCATAAGTCGTTACAAAAATATGCCTTCTGCACGAAAATAAATAAAGATTAATTTTTCGAAATATGATGTTAAACTAACCAGGCGAAGAATTGTACCATTTTTTCATTAAACGAATTTGTTCCATTTACTTATTTGCATATAACAATCAAATATAATACCTTGAACTTTTGCAATTAACACGAGAATGAAAAATTAACTCTCTCTCTCTCTCTCTCTCACACACACAGATGTGTTGAAAAATTTCGTACTTGCAAACAGAGGTTCGCGTAATTAGCCATATCGATCACGAGGCTCAACGAATAACCCAATACTCCGCCGCGACCGAAAGAACGCTCGAGTCAACGGAACTTCCAACAACGAGTTTCCCCGATTCCCAGAATATTCACCGCTTTACTCGCCATTGTTCTACGACAATCATTTCGCCTTTCATCCGAGGGCAATTGAAGTTGAATTTTTACGGAATCTTCTCCCTCGGATCCTTCCTCTAATCAACTCCGCCTTTTGCCAGTTTCTCAATTTCACTCTCCAGGTGCACGGCTACTTTTCAACCTTCGTGAAAGAAAGTCCGTGAATCCGCTCGTTCCAAAAAAGAGACGATATAAATGAGAAAAAAAATAATCACTTGAGATGAAAAGAAAAAGATCAGAGAATATATTTTTTTGAAATATCACAGTTGATTAACGTGATTTCTGAATAGCTCAAATAGTGTATCATTGATTTGTTACTAGGTTACATTTTAGGTTATTAAAACCCTCAAATAGTGCTCAATAAATGAACGTATGTATGTGCATTTTAGGTTACTAAAATTTTACTAAATTACATTTTTATCAAAATTTTTACTAAAATATTTTATTTACATTTTTACTAAAATTTCATGTTTTCTCACTCTACACTTTTGGAATTGACCAACGTGACTTTTGCAGAGCCCTCAAATAGCGTATCGTTGATCTGTTACTAGATTAGGTTATTAAAATTTACTAAAATTTCATTTTTTCTCACTTTACACTTTTGGAGTTGACCAACGTGAGTTCTGAATAGCTCGATCCTCAAATAGTGTGTCATTGATCTGTTACTAGGTTATATTTTAGGTCATTAAAACTCTCAAATAGTGATCTATTACTAACGTATGTATGTGCATTTTAGGTTACTAAAATTTTACTAAATTACATTTTTATCAAAATTTTTACTAAAATATTTTATTTACATTTTTACTAAAATTTCATGTTTTCTCACTTTACACTTTAGAAGTTGACCAACGTGATTTCTCAATAGCTCAATCCTCAAATAGCGTATCATTGATCTATTACTAAATTAAGTTACATTTTGAGCTACTAAAATTTTATTAAATCACACTTTAGATTATTAAATTTTACTAAAATTTCCTCACTTTCGGAGTTAACCAACGTGACGTTTGAATAGATCCTCGAATAGTGTATCATCGATCCATTACCAAGTTACATTTTAGATTACTAAAATTTTACTTCTCACCTTGCAGTCTTCATGACAGAGGTTGTGAAAAGAACTCGAATAAACATCCTTTGCAACTGGATTTTTATACCAGTCATATTTTTAAAAATATAACCAGAGATCTCGACAAAAATTATATCAACCTCGAAAATATCATCGTTCAGATTTTCTCCGCGTTTTCCAGACATTCCGCGCGATTTCTCGCGAAATTTCTATAAAAATCCACGTACGGCATCGGCTTGTATCATCCACGCGCGTTCTATCGCTCCGATGATGCGCGCAACCGATTCCGGCAGACGCGTGGAGCACCTCGTGCCGCTACGATCCCCTCGAAAGGGATCCTTCTTCGTTTCCTGAACGAAATTGAGGTTTCGCCGGTGAATGGACCGCGGCGTATACGTAAATTGCATTGTCGCAATGCTGGCTTTCTAACTGGGAACCACCACGAAGAGGGCTGACCGGCCAATTAGCTTCTGTAGGCCCCTCGATAGAATTGCACAGCAACTTGACTCGACGATCCGCGCGCAGTTAGGGCTACTGCCTCGGCAAGTGCCACTCCAAGACCAGGGCCGGCTAGACTCAATTTAACCGTTCTCGCTCGAATATCGAATCGTTCTCTCCGAGCGGGAGAGGGGACCGAGGCAGAGGACCGGAACACGCCGGACGCCGTGTGTCCCTCCTCCTCTTCCTCCTTTGCGGCCGTTCGCAACTCAATTTCCGCGCGAAGAACTTTCTCTTCACGCGCCGCGTTCAGCTTGGTAGGTGTCCACTGAAGAGTAAAACTGTCGCGAGTTGCTCTCGGGAGTATTTCTCGCAAATGGACACCATTCGGAGAGATTGACACCGGTCAACTGTCCGAGAGTCGATGTGTCTCGCGACCTGCTTGCAAATACGCGGACACGATATTACACTGCTCTCGGAGAGTTGCTCTCAGAATTCGAAAAAAGGTTTTCGAAAACCTAAGAGCTCTCTCGTGCGAGCAGAATGATAAAAAAAAAAAAAACGTGTGGTCAGAAAGTGGAATTACTGAACTTTAAATTATTATACAATAATTATGTAATTAAATATTATATATAATATATAAATATAATATTATATAATATTATAATATAATTATATAATAAATATAATATTATAATATAATTATTATATAATAATTTATATTAAACAAAATTAGTTCAATAATTTCACTTTTTGACCACACTTTTTTATCACTCGCTCTCAGGATTTCGAAAACCGTTTAATATTATATAATATTATACAGTATTTAATTGTATTAAATTTATTAATTTTAGGTGAAATTTAAGATAATATTAATAATATAAATTTTTATATTAAAATGTATTAAAATTGATGAAGATGAGCAGATCGGATCTCGTTTGCTGCTTCATGGAAGACAGGAAATAATCGAATAGCTTTTGGAATAGCGTTCGTGAGTATTAGCGAAGGTATTAGATTCTTTGGAAACTGTTTTCGATTACTAATTTATATGCTGAAATATTTATATACTTATGCGATAAGTATACATCGAACACGAATCACATGTTTGTCATTTTTCAAATAAACAGTTTTCGAGTCATACTCGGCATATTTGTCGCATTTGTTTAGATAGACTTTTATTTTATTTTATCTAATTCTACTAGAATAGAAATTTATTTATGACAAAGCATCGTAATTTGTATTACAGTAAATTATTAATCATTTCTTGCAACAGAATCTCAATTGTTACCGTTTGTCAGTTAATGTTAAAAAATTATGATGCCGCATTACGCTCCAATCACATCGTTATAATATTATAATTTGTGAATATTATATGCCAAGGAGCTTATTTACTTGATCGAGGCTATTGAATTCCAAAAATTCAGAATTATTATGTATCAATGTAACAGAAACAAAGAAAAACTCTCATCCGCAAAATGAAAATGCAAACACTCGAAAAATTGTCGAAACGATTAAATTCTAAAATTTGACGAATGGTCAAATATAGCTTTCTAGTTCTACGTTAAAGACTAGAAAGAGTTTAGTGCAGCGTCCTCTCTAAAAAAGCTCCAGCATTGAATTTGCTCTTTGGATACAGACCCAGAACACAGACGAGAATCTCGTAGTATTACCAACTGTGACTCGCAGAAATTCGCCAAAAAAAAAAAAAAAAAAATTATATATCAAATGTACAAGTATACAATTTTTGATCATAATCAATCTCCGATTGGTTTATCTGACATTTCATGAAACTTTGTGTCACAAAGTGGAGTACCGATTTAGAAAAAAAAATTGGAGAATTAATTATGCCATTTGTAATCGGATCTGCAAGACGCAAAGATATATTATACGTCAAATTCATGATCTATAACGAATTCTACGTTTGTATTAACATTTCATTCTCTCAGGTCGATAAAGATACGAGCTTCTGGCTGCTCGTGAGTTGATAAGGTAGAACACCAGCCGGTCAAACAGCAGAAAGCGTCAGTGAGCTTGCGCGAGCTCTGCGATATTATCGACGGTGAAATCATCTTGATCGACTCTTTAAATACAGGCAGAGAGAGCTTTCCTTCGTACCTACGAAAAAAACTATCGATCCAGCAGTCCACGTACGAAAAAGAAAAAGGCAAATGTCGAATTAAGGGTCTGGATTAAAAAGGAGCTGCCCATCGCAGGGAGGTTGCCTCTTAAGCAATAGAATGATAAGTAACACTACAGGTGGCAAGAAATTAAGCAGCGAAATTAAAAAGCCAAGATGAAAGCCGCAACTTCCAGGTGGTCATCCGACATCGAGTTTAATTAAGATCGGCTTTTTCCACTAGCGAAAATTAAACTTGTTGATGCTGTTTTTAGACAGGAATAAAAATCCTTCCACCTTGCGATGTTGTCGCAAACAATTAAGAGACATCGTTTTCGTTTAATAATAAATTACATTTTCGATCGCTGCAAACAACTGTTGATATTTGTAATCTAGATCACCAAACGAGGCCAACGGAATGAGAATAAAATTCAAGATAAAAATACGAACTGTTCCGTATTAGCCGATCATTCAAAATTCCATATTGCAATCATTTTATATAAAACAGGAGGAATATTTTTCAAACGAGTTACTCGGATAAATTTCGTGCAATTTTTAAAGGCCGTTTCATTTTGCATAATTTTTCACGTCCGAAGGGTTAGGTTTCTAACGAAGAGAGATACCTTCGATGAAACATGCGTTTAATCAAGCAGAATAAAATCAGGCGAAAAAAGATGGCTGTTAATTAAACAGTATGGAGTAATCGTAATATTCGTCGAGCCATTTCGGTCCCTTGGCTCTTCCATTTCACCTTTCATTATTCCTCGCTCGCGAAATTTCGCTGGATTTCCAATCGCAAAGAATGCAATTTTATCCCGATTAAATACCAAATTAAAAAAAGTATCTGTTCGCGCGTTCGGCGTTACTCTCGAAATTGCACGATGACGCTTTCATTGTTACCCCGGCGACAAATATTGAATTTCGCTCATTGTCGCAATGAGAAAACTGTCGAAATTGAAAAATACGTATCAAGGACAATATTCAGCGTGACGGGACACGAAAAACACGTTACACCGTTTTTACCAATATATTTGATTTCACTTTATCTCTAACAAGTAAAATTAATGGATGGTATTTGAATGAATTGCAAATATTAATTAAGAAATAATCATCTAAACGCGTGCTTCCTCTGTCAATCAGTGATCGAAGTCAATATACAAACCGCCCGAGTCTTAATATTTTCAAGACGTGAAATAAATGAGAAGAAGGAACTCGAGTTTGTCTCGTCGTAAATAAAAAAGAGTCGAACATAAAATTAATCCTCCATCTTACACTTTATCATTCCAATATTTTTATTTTCCACAATTCTTGTTGAGAAACGATTAATATAATAATATCGACTGAGACAACTCGTCAAGATTAATGGATGATGTTTGAATGAATTATATCAATTAAGCAAATATCAATTAAGAAATAATCTAAACGCGTGCTTCCTCTGTCAATCAGTGATCGAAGTCAATATACAAACCGCCCGAGTCTTAATATTTTCAAGACGTGAAATAAATAAGAAGAAGGAACTCGAGTTTGTCTCGTCGTAAATAAAAAAGAGTCGAACATAAAATTAATCCTCCATCTTACACTTTATCATTCCAATATTTTTATTTTCCACAATTCTTGTTGAGAAACGATTAATATAATAATATCGACTGAGACAGCTCGTCAAGATTAATGGATGATGTTTGAATGAATTGCAAATATCAATTAAGAAATAATCTAAACGCGTGCTTCCTCTGTCAATCAGTGATCGAAGTCAATATACAAACCGCCCGAGTCTTAATATTTTCAAGACGTGAAATAAATGAGAAGAAGGAACTCGAGTTTGTCGTCGTAAATAAAAAAGACTCGAACATAAAATTAATCCTCCATCTTACACTTCATCATTCCAATATTTTTATTTTCCACAATTCTTGTTGAGAAACGATTAATATAATAATATCGACTGAGACAGCTCGTCAAGATTAATGGATGATGTTTGAATGAATTGCAAATATCAATTAAGAAATAATCATCTAAACGCGTGCTTCCTCTGTCAATCAGTGATCGAAGTCAATATACAAACCGCCCGAGTTTTAATATTTTCAAGACGTGAAATAAATGAGAAGAAGGAACTCGAGTTTGTCTCGTCGTAAATAAAAAAGACTCGAACATAAAATTAATCCCCCATCTTACACTTCATCATTCCAATATTTTTATTTCCTACAGCTGTTGTTGAGAAACGATTAATATAATATTGACTGAGACAGTTCCTCTCTCTCTCTCTTCCTCTCTCTCTCCCTGTACGAGGACGAATCGTTACAGAAAAGATGGAGTCGTTTTAACGATTCACCATCTGCGGATTGGATTACGTTGCGTCTTCTCGCGGGAAGGAAACGATCCGATGGTGAATTTCCGGCAGTTCGTTTCCGTCTTAGTCATGGAATATACTAGCCATTGCGACCTAGTTACGACACTGTAATATTGGATCTCTCTCAAACCAGTCGTTATAATCATTTGGAAATGTAGCAACAGTCACGGGGTAATACGCTCCTCGGCATTCCAAATTTGACAATAAGATATCTGTAACAACCTGACGCTGTTCGTTTTGTAATTACAAAGTGTAATTTTTTTATACTTTCTTGCGAAAATACGTGACTTCTCATCTGAATTTCGCAAACGTAAATCAGTAAGAATCGGTGAGAATCTGTTCGAGAAGAATCGTCAAGCGAAACGAATCGATATTCCTCGCAGAAATTTTTCCAATTTTCCCCGATAGAAGTAAACTCTCACAGGAACTGGCGCAACTTCAGAAATTCTGTGCGCCAAAAAGAATTTCACAAAGGAAGTCTCGTGCACGTTCCGGAATGCAACGAGTACAACTGTATCGATATTGTTTTCGAAACTTTTACAAAATCGAACGTATCAGTGTGTGATATTTTTCTTTCTCTCTCCGCAGAGTAAAGTTTGCTGCAACACTACGTGATTTAAAAAAAGGAAAGAGAGGAACAAATGAAATTCTAAATATAGATTTAAAAAAGAAGAACAAATAAAATTCTAAATATAGATTTTAATTAGAGTTTCACAAATTTAACTTTAATTTCACGTTTCAATTTAATTTTAACTTTAACTTAATTTCAAATTCACGTGGCTTAAAATTTCAGAAAATGGCACCTGGATTGAAAATCGTTCCATCCGCTGAATATTGTAGAAAGTACTATACTTTGGATATTTTCGACACCTCTGCATATTCTTGTTCTGTGCTTTTATTGCACTTGCACTCTTTTCACAAATAAATAAAATTCTACTTTTGTTGGAAAACTTCTGGATTTATTGAATCGTGAATCACATGCACGTGAACTACAACTACCAACAAACTATGCTTTGAGTATTTTCTACATCTCTGCATATTATTTACATTCTATTGATATTCCATTTTAAAATTTATTCCTATCTAAAAATTATTGGGTTTATTGAATTATTAAAACTGGATAACGAAGTTTTTACTACGAAAATCAATGAATATATATATATATATATATTTTTTTATATTTTTATATTTATATTGATATTATATATAATATACATAATATATATTTCATATATTATTGTGCTTCTACATTCTTCGCAAACAGACAAAACTCTAGCCCCATTTAAAAAATTATCGAATTTCTCGAATTACCCATAAAGCACGTGTCATTTAGACCAAATGACAAAGCTTTTTTAGCTTTTTCTGCTAAAAAAAGAAAGAATATTTTCTCCATCTCTGCGTATTCAACGCATTATCGTGTCTTTAAATTTCTGACGAGTGCACAAAAATTCGTTTAGAGCAAATTCATTCAATTGGACGATTAGTGAAAAAATGCTCGTCACGTTGGCCGAAACACAGTCGCAAGATCCTGCTACATTCTCCTGGCAAAGTGAAACTCGCAGCGCGAATGATGAACATTCTGCGCGAATATTCCGAAACGCAGCGTGCAATTGATTTATGACGTTTTGCCATAGCGGAACGAGCGAAGTTTCGATTGGCCCGGTTCAATACGCGCGACTCAACAAATTCGCTGGCAAGTTGCAATGGCGGCGGTGTTGACGCGTGAACGAGCTTCTCGAATCGCGAGGCCCCGTGAATGAACTTCTCGCGCGTTCAGTGTGAAAGACAAGTATTTGGAATAGCGTGGAAGAGATCGAGTGGCTGGCTGTTTGGGTTTCAGGCGTCGGTTTCAAGTGAAACACGTTCTCCAATGGGACTGTACGTACCGTTTTGAACGACGAGGAACGTTCGCCAAGTGGCGGTTTTTTTCAAAACGCTCCGCGATCGACGATCGAATGGATCGATAAGTTACAGCACCGAACAACACGCGCGCCGGGAAAGTACGACAAGCATTTTAGGTTGGCTTCTACCTGACTTCTGACGTCAATTGGCGATGTGAAACCTCAAAAACCTCGATCTTTCAAACGTAAGTTACTTTAACTAATTTTTCAACGTTGGTAATTTTTATTCCTATTTCCATTTGAACGAAGCTTTTAACTTAAATTTAAACAATAGTTGCTTTCAAACGTTGGTAGTTTTAATTTAATTAATTGGTAATTAACCTTTAGTTAGTTGGATCATAGCTGACAGTAATTTATATTACTATAAATTTAGAGTGTTTAATTTTACATTTTATATTTAGCTATAAATATATTATCTATAAATAATAAATATATAATAAATATATAACAAAAATAATAAATATATATTCTCTGTAATAAAAATTAATGATACTAGTTAACGTTAGTCTGCGCGTGTTTCTTGATACTTTTCGAATATTCGAAACAGCGACAAAACACACGTTAATCTCAGAATCGAGCTTTGCTTCGAGCAAGATTAAAAACTGTTCTTCTGAAGACAAAAAAAAAAAAAGGAAAAACACGACTTATGTTTTCACCTGTTGCCCTCAAGTGAAGAATGAATTGCAAACGACGGGGGGGAAACTGGGCAGTGAGGAATTGAAAAATTAATCGAAATAGAAATCGAACTGACGAGGAATGTCCCGTGAATACGAGTACGTCGCAAAGCGTTCCTGCGTTTTGATACAGTTGAAATTAATCGTCTGTCGATTTTCCGATACTTCAGTATTATCAGGTATTTTTGCAAAAGGAAACTATCGTCTTTGATTGACGTGCTTTTAACCATATCGATCGCCGCTGTAATCGAAATCACAGTTTACGACAAATGACACTGAAATTCATACCAAAAGACAGGTACGAATTAGGTCGAACCGATTATTCCACGAGTGCCTGATTAAACTTGCTTTCGAAATAGAAGACTTCGACTTTTTGGTATTTCGAGACCACTGATACAGTGTTTGAACCAAACACTATAACTTCTATCTCTTTACAAAAAAAAAAAAAACACATACATACGTAGAGTTTAAATGATCAATAAAGCCAAGAGTTTTATGAAAATGAGAAGAACAGGTCGACGATTTTCGCGTGTCATTTGACTAAAAAACGTTGATCCACGTTTTGAAACCAACATTCGTAAACAAATCATCGTTTCGAGCGATACGTGAAGGTTCGTTGATTTTCATTGCAATTTATCCGCAATGAAACTCGTCGGCCATAATGTATTTTCGCATTTACCGCGCATTCGCACGTGCCATTGTACTAAATCGATTTAGAAGTCAGAGACGTTCTAATATCATTAAATTGTATTTGGCAGTGGTACTTAATCGAAATCGTAATGGGAACGAAGCTAAACGAAATGAAACGATCGGATGTAAAACGCAGTGACGAAAATCGAGACGAAATTTATCATTTATCACCGCTAGATAACGTTCTATATTAATTATTTTTAACAGAGAAACGGGACGTGATAAGAAATTACAATAGTTTCTCTCGTTTACTATAGACCAACGTTATCTGTTCTTCGCTATACTAAACTTGCAGAGGGTAACTTTCGCGAGTAATGATTTTAACGAAAGTTGAATGTTACACGATTCGATACGGAGATTGTATAATGTTCGAGATGTTTAAAAATTCAGTTGTGTTCTACACAGAGAGAGAAATATTTTTAAAAATATCTTTATCTTTTCCATCAATTTATTTGCGAAATAGCGAGCCAAGTATCATTTCAAATAAAACGATATAGCAAATATATTGGAAATAATCATTTTGTTTAAATGATATTTAGCATGAAATTTTTCGTTGATCGTTATGTCTCTGGTGTGTGAATTCGTTTAAAACAATCACCGAGTATAGTGCGTAGAAATTAACGACGCATAATTTCAATCTCTTAAAAAATTTTCTTTATAAACTTTCGCAAGAAGCATTCAAAATTTTAGTTCATATGAATTATGCCACTACCGTCATGAATTTCTTCTTCTGAAATTTTATTATTCCTCTTACGTGATTATATCAACACCATATTTACGTTCGTTATAATTATCGTAGCAATTATAAAAAGTTTCATAACTTTAGCTGACAATTAAATTTAAGTATACGTACAGGAGACAGTCGAATGCAAAATAGTTAAATAGAAATTAAGCAGGTTATGAAGGATTTTTTTTTTCTTTTTTTTTTGCTAACTATTAGTATTCATCCGAGTCTCAAATCAAATGTATCTTCTCTCACGTCTCATTCTACTTAAAATTGCACGACGCACAAAAAAAGAAAAGTGATCAAAGTGCCTGTCTCCAATTTTATTATACGTCTCACTCTTGCGTCCTTTTCAAAAATTCCCTAAAAGCTCCTCGCGCTAGAATCGAGTCTATCTGCTCGAACGTGCATTTGTTTCGCAAATCCCTGCAAAGCCATTCTTTGATTGCACAATCCCACGTAGACGAATGGCGTACGCAACAGTGTACTGTTCGATAGAATGTACATTGTATTATTAGTAGTTAAACACAATTGACGAGCTGCTCGCAAATATATTCGGCAAGACTTCGCTGAACGTGTGTCGAGCGCAGTGAAACAAGTACACTGACGGATGAGAAATCGTGTCAAGTGTCCTCGCCAGAGTCGTTTATCAGCGACTCTGGAACGAGAATCGGTGACACAATGGCGTAAAAAGAAAGAGAAGAAAAAGGCAGACTACAGATCTGTGAGTTCGCGTAGCGACCGTCGATTAAAGGAAATCTTAACTCGAGGGCCTGTACACCCTTTCAGACCCGTTACACCGAAGAACATCAAAAGAGCAATCCACCGAGACTCGATAGAACATTCGCGCGCCAACCCATTCGTTGATTATCCCTTTTTAATTACCTTTGATCACGTTCGCGAGGAATCGTTTTATTCCCACGCTCTTTCAATTTTCCACCAACCTTTCTCTCTTGCATTTACTTTCCAATCATTTCATCAAGTTTCAATAACCGTTGTTACTTATCCGTCTCGATTATTACGCACCTTGATTTTCGAAATTGGTTTTTCATCCGGTGCCGAGCGAGAAACACGCCTCCGGCAGAAATTAATTAACCGTTCGCACTTTTCGAAACTTTTATGATTTATGATTCGATCGATCAATTTGATGATTCAACGATTTTATGGCGTGACTTCCTGACGCCGGATTGAGTTTTGTTCGAGAGGTTACAGACGTATATCATTTATACGTTATTAAACTTCTTGGTAGCTCTTGGTAAAAATTCAACTTTTTACCGCGCGACTTTTGGTAGAAAGAGTACGACGCCAATGGAATCCTCGAGTGAAGAATTGTGTTTGAAATGGAACAAAAGAATTCTGCGATGTGTATTAAATAGAAAAATTTCAATGGTAACCGAATATATTAGTTATTTGAATAATTTGTATAATTTTTATAATTCGTATTATCTTATTTAATTACCTTATCGTTTAATCACCGCTATCATTAAACAGAAAAATTTGAGTGGTAACCGAATATATTAGTTATCAATTTGATAATTCATTACCTTGTTTAATTACCTATCGTCTAATCGCCGGCACTATTATTAAACAAACATTAAATATATATTTAATCCCTACACTATTTATACCGTCAACCTTTCCTCCTCTCTGTACTTCCATCGCATGTAAAAATAACACACATACGGGCAATTTTTACACTGTCAATGTCGCTCGATCGTCGCTCCGGCGAGGTATGAAACATTAGCCAGTCGATAAAAAAGAAAAAAAAAAAGGAAAAAAAAAGAAGAAGAAATTATCATCCCGCGCGGAACTGAATAAAATGACGTAACGCTCGAGGCTCTCACTCGAGATAAAAGGTTCATCGATTCGCGATAAATCGGTTTCGAAGAAGCAACAGCGAAAACATTCGTGATTAGTTGCCCAGTAGTATGTTTCAGCGCGGTGCGCGATCGCTTTCGCGCTTGACGAACGAGAATCTATCGCGCGTGGACATATTGGATTGAACCGGGGTATCTGAGGCTCGTCTGTTATCAGTAGTAAATCTACGTACACCTGTGCACGTATACAAACGTGGATGCACTCGCGCGTTTCGATCGTCGGACAGCGGAGCAATAGAACGCGGGACAGAACGCTGTGCAAACTGCGTCGAAACGTAAAGCCGTGCTGAAATTCAGGTGAATCCAATGATACACAGAGGTCCGCGTCGCGAGCTACGAATTTAAATCGTTGGAAATCGGCTCGGAACAGCCCGCTTGAAGTCGCTTCCACTTTGAAGACGCGTACGGGTTTCATCGAGTTAAAAATTCGCGGATATTCCGCAGATTACGTGTCTCTTTCGTTGAAACATTCTGTTAATGAAACGAGCACGATTTAGTCGAAATGTGATTTGATTGAACAGGAGCAGAGCAGTGGCAACAATTGGGCATGTAACATTTATCCGGCGGTTTTAACCTCTTGCGTTTGGTGGAATGACGTGCCACGCACGTCGAGAATTTTTTTGTACCGAAATTGCAAATATTTCCCCAGTTTTAAAAATATTTAATTATATTTATGTATAATATTATAATTATATTTAATATATTATAATTAATATTATAATTATATTTAATATATTATGATTAATATAATATTATAATTATATCTAATATACTATGATTAATATAATATTATAATTATATTTAAGTATAACCCAGGCAAAACAAATAATAAATTTATTACTTCTCAATAATTTCTATCCAGTGATATACCGACGAGTTCGAAAAGAAAGCGACGAATTATTGTGTATGGTTTGGTCACTCGTTACGGTCCGCGAACCAGTTATCAGCGCGAGTGGTTAACCTCTTGATTATCGAGAGTTTTTTGTCCCAAAATTGCAATATTTCCTCAGTTTTGAGGATATTTAATTATATTTATTATATTTATGTATAATATTATAATTACATCTAATATATTATAATTAACATTATAATTATATTTAAATATATTTAAGTATAACCCAGGCAAAGCAAACAATAAATTTATTACTTCGCAATAATTTCTATCCAGTGATATACCGAGTGAATTCGAAAAGAAGACGAATTACTGTATACGGTTCGGTCACTCGTTATGGTCCGCAATCAGCGCAAGTGGTTAACCGAACGGAATTTGAAAAATGCGTTCCATCTGCGAAAACACCGACATAGTTCCAAATCTTACCTGTTTCACGATTTACATGATTTCTACACCCAGTTTTCTGTCTGTTGCATAAATTGGAAACACATATTACGATAAAAAAAAAAAAACGAGTTGTGACAGCACGCATCGAACTGTACGAAAATTGTCACCATTTAAAACCCTTGTAACTTCGTGAAAAAAAATCGTAGAGAAAGTTCCGAGGGATCGTTGTAAAGGAGAGAACTTTACGTCTCCAAGGCGACAGTGGATTTAATTGCGAAAAAATTTATTCCGCATTCACAGAGACGCTTGAACTGGCGAAATTTTCGAGAGAGAGAAAGAGAAAAAGTCCCTTTACCCACCTCGTTGGAAAATAACGTTGGAAAACATCTTTGGAGAAAACTCAAGCTCGATAAAAGTCGAGAGACTAAAGCTGGATCTAGTTGGATTCAGTTCTACCTCGTCTTTTTCCCCGCGACGTTGCGAAAGTTTAAAATATTGACAGTTTTTCATCGACCGCGCGCTTCTTCTGCATCCGATGTAACTCGAAAACCTTGATCCAACTAACGCGAGTCTCTGCAGCGATAAGCTCGCGCAGTTCGCCCGCTGCTTCCGTCATTAACAAAACACTGTTATCGGTGACACTACAGGAAAAAAGAGAGAAAGGAACTCGCTGCCCTTTCAAACTTTTAACGTAAAAACTCGTAACTTCGTAACAAGGGCCCAGAAGAAAGTTGGAGTTTATAATGAATTTCAGTCGCTTGTAACAAAGTTGGTCACGTGAGTGTCGAAACTTTACAAGCTCCCGACGAATGCGGGAATTTCGTTTGAATGATGATATATAATCGCGACAATAATGTTTCGCGATCGAGTGGTTCGTCTAGACGCCGTGTGCGGGGAGAGACTGTCTAAACCCGAGGGAAAAAAGAAAAGAGCAGGAACGCAAAACGCGGAGGACGGAAACCGATGGCAAATGAAAATCGTGTTCCCGGCGCAATTAGTTTCGTATTGTGTCGCGTTCCGACTCCGCGAAGTCGCGAAAGGGCGGGCAATTTGAACAAGATGCGAGCAAATGTCAAAGCTTTACGAGAAAAAAAAAAAAGAAGAAAAGAAAACGCGTTACACGATTGAATCTGCTCGCATTTATCATCTTTCGCGTTTAATCCTGAATCTACCGGTATGCAGAGTAGAACACGATCATTTCGTTGAATTGATTTCTCTTGAATGTCGTGGAAAATATTTTTTTATTCGTAGAGAAGAAGAAATTAATCGAGTGCGGATATCGTAGATTTTCAAATGTTTCTTTCTTATTTTCTACGTACATAGTTACGTCATATTATGTTATAGCGTAGCTTGTGATTCCATTGAATTTCTGAACTGTGGGAAATATTTTTATCGAGAAGAAATGATCGACGAATGTGGATACTGTATCGTAGATTCTTCCCATATACACGTATAGTGTATCTTCTGATTCCATTGAATTGATTTCTGAATTGAAAATCAGCGTAGAAAATATTTCTATATATCGAGGAAAGAAGTTATTGAATATGGGAATTATACTGCAGACTCTCTAAATATATTTCTCCTCTTATTTTCGTATACTATGTACATGACTATACACGATTTCATTGAATTGATTTTTGAATTAAACATTCTGTACAAAATATTTTTATATCTCGCGAAAAGAATTTATTGAATTATATTATAGATTTGAAAGGGATTACATAACAAAAGAAGTTATTGAATTACATCATATCATTCTTTAAATATATTTCTTCTTTTACCTTCCACATGCATAATTTGTTATTATAGCACATGAATAGAATATCGAGCTGAATTCCGTTGCATGAAATAGTTCAATGTATCGAGAAGAATGTATCATTGAATACAGAAGTTACATTATGCATCTTCAAAGAGACACAACAAAAAAAAAAACAAGAAAAAAACATAACTGAACCAACAACGATGAAAAATTGTCGATATTATTAAACTCGTCGATAAGAAAAATTTTCACACTTAAAATCCTAGAAGTCTAAGATGTTAAAACGCAACGTGCAATTTCCATAAGCGATATTTCGAAGTAGTAATCACGTCGAGCATCTAGTCTTCCGTTGTAACGCAACGGGGGAACGTTGAAGGGCGCACAACCCTTAAATATCGCGTACGAAGCGAATTATCTTCTTGTTCCTTTCGTCGAACACGCGATCACCGGGAGATTCGATCATTAAGGATGGCTGTCGAGATCTCGTTACCTCTTTCACCGTGTCGAAACGAATTTTTCACGTTCTTTTTTCGAAGCGAAAGACCAGGAAACTCGGGGAAGAACGTACGCGATCACGCTGATTTACGAACTAGCACGAAACTATCGAAAATTTCCAACGGCTTCCTGTGAAACTTTCGGCCAACGTTTACACATCCACGTTCCACTCCCTTTGATCACGGTCTAGGCTCTCGCGTAAACGTATCAGTTTCAAGTGGCTGAATGCATGGAAATATAAGATTGCACAAATTTCGTGCTCTCACGTCATCATATCCAGCGTTGCTGTATTTTATGATAGAAATTTTACAATAATCTGGTGTTAGCGCGTTCCATGATCGAAATTTTATAACAATTTTATGTAACATATAGTATTACAATTTTATGTACTACTATAGTATTACAATATTATACATTACGATTTTATGTAATATATAATATATATGTAGAGATATAAATAATGTTTATTTAATGAAAATTATGATAACAGAATATATGATACATATGTAGAGATATAAATAATGTTTATTTAATGGAAATTATGATAATAGAATGTATGATATATATGTAGAGATATAAATGATGTTTATTCAATGAAAATTATGATGATAGAACAAATAATTAAACAAGACAAATTACTTTAAAACAACAGGAACTAACAACTCAAATAAATTCTTTTAACAACACAATTGACACTTTTTGACAGTTCTCTCTCAACGCTCTCTCGCGGCTCTCACGACTCTGGTCTTTTCTTTTTTAAAAGAAGCTGACTTCTCGCGTCACATTCATATATTATCATATTTCTATGATCGACAGGCCATCTGTTATATTTAAACATAACTAAAATTATAATTGCAGATTATAATAACCGGTACTACATATACATAATCTGTACGAGTCATATAATATTACACGTAGTTCGTTGAAACTAACAATGTTTCAGATTTTCTCTGATATTTTTGCTCCATTCATTTGAAATGCACGTTCATCACTAATCATTTGCACAAATTTTATGATGTTACGTTGTATCCGGCATTAATGTAGTTTATGACGAAAATTTTGAATTAAATATAACATTTGTACAAGTCACGTAAATGTATAAAATTTAATATACGACACGTGTGTAATTCGTGTAAAATAATGTTTCACGTTTCCTCTGATATTTCTGTTTCTGTTTATTCTTTTAATTAACTTCCCACCATTTTTACGATCTTGTATCATATCTAGCGTTGTAATGTATTTTATAATAGAAATTAAATGCAAAATTTTGTATAGATCACATAATAGTATATAAAATTTATTGAAACTACAGTTCAGACGTTTCAAGTCACCTCCAATATTTTTGCGTCGTTGTTCGTTGAAAATTGATCGTAAAGCGAGTAATTAATACAATTAATACGGTTTCGTTTTGTACGTCGACGCTGAATTGTTGGAAACTCGCCGTGAATTATTAGAAATTCGTTTAGGAATTCTCGCTGAGAAGAGCTGCAAACAACTCTTATTAATACGAAATTAGCCTAGAAACGAAACTGCCAGAACGTGAAATTTCCAGAGACCTGGACGCGAGTTCGCGGTTGCTCGCGAAAATATCCGGCTTTATTAGAATATACATGAAGAGGCGGCGGAAATGCGACTTAAATCGAGTAAATCTAAGTAATTTTTCACCCGGCAAGCAGCGAGGCCGTAGCTCACCATGAAAATAATAGCGGCGGGAGTAAAATTATTTCGCCCCCCCCTCCCTCGACGCAACGCACCGTCGTATAAAATTCGAAATTCTTCGTCGAGTTCCGATAAAATTCCATTCCAACATGTTCACGTGAATATTTCGGCAGCAGCTTCGAGGAAAGGAAATTTTGTAACCCTTTAATGAGGGTCGAAAATAACGAACCGACTCGTTCACGGAATATGCTATTCCAGCGTGCAGCTAATAACCAGAATTGAGTGATAAAAAATCTCCCATAATTTGTAAATGTCCAATTTCCCACAAATTACAAAGATTTTCCAACCTTTCATCTACCTTCTGACGAGTTAACTTGGCTAAAAGGTTAAAAACGACATTGAAAGGGTTAAGTAAGATATAAGCGACCTTCGGCTGAACTCGTTTCAGAAAGAGAAAGCTCTACGACACAATTCGAAAAATTCTCAACGCGTGGTTCGCGTCGGATTCTTTTGATACTTGAAACAGCCGCGTTCATAACGTGTTGCTTTTGTTCGTGGCGTCTAACGTTCAGTCACTGGTCAATGCATAGTTTTGCCTGCAAATTCACTCGAGCGTTAATTGTACACACGAGTGTCGTGCGTGCAACGATGAGAGAATCGCCGGCAAACTACACCCGATGGCAACGATGGCCGTCGAAGCATTCCACGAAAATTCTCGCGAACTGTCACGTCGCGTCGACGTCCGTGAAATACGCGAAACTCGCGAGACCGCTCGTTCGTTACCATATATATATCCGAGAGATGCAAATCTGAAAAATCCTCTTCGCGATAATGAAAGCGGAACACAGCCGTACAAGTCTAGGCAAACACACGCACGCGAAACACGCGAGTATGCACAGGGTGGGAAGATGAATTCGATTTGATGGAAATACAACGTAAAGAACGTTGTGCCGCAAAATTGACCTTGACTTTGAATTTCGAGATCAAACTCGTTCTTACATTGCGTTCCATTCATCGCGAAGGTAAAACTTTTCCAAGGGACCTAACAGTTCTCTTGAGAACTACTTGGCGGAAAATGTTTCTTAATTATTTTACGCGTGCGTTCTAACAGCGACTTTATGTAATTTTCGTATTAGGTTTTGATTTATCGTAGTTGTAGCACGAGTGTGAGTCTAAATGACCAAACGATAAGACTGTTAACATTACTCGAAATATAAACGTTACGTGCATAGACATCCACGCGTCCAGAACTATAAAGTCGCTGTTAGGGCGCGGTAAATAATTTTTTGAATAATTTTTTTCAGATTATTAAGTTGGAAAATGTTTTACCTTCGCGATGAGTAGAATATAGCGCGTTTGACCCTTAAATTCAAGATCAAAGTTAATTTTGTGACAGATTCTTTACCATCGAATCGAACGTGTAGAATTCGTCTACGATAGCCACGGACAGACTTTTCTTTCCCACCCTGTACACGCGCGCAAGTGCGTACGTACACGGTCGTTTCGTCCGTCGTTTCTACTTTCGTTCGGTTTCGTTCGGCCAACAAACCGAGTGTCAAACTGTCAAAAGATCAACGAAGACGGCAGAGTCTCGCAATTCGAAACACTCGACCGCGAGTGTTTCGACGCGCGAAACTAGCGCGGATGCCTCCCAGAGAGCAATCTCGTTGCACGGTTTACTGAAAACACAACCGCCGCCGACGATATGGGAGACAACAAAGAGCCCCTCCTCGGCAAGTGCCCACTTCAGACCCCGGAGATTTTATTTCGGCGTTCGCAGCCACCGCCAGGGTGGAAACTCTCAGAGAGAGAATCAGATTCGGTTGGTTCGTTTCCACTTCATATTTTGTTATTAGTTGTTATTACTAAGTGATTCGTTTCTTAGTTTGATAAATAAGTTGCATGCTCTTGGCTCGACAAGCGAGTGACATTACTCGTAGGATAATGGACAACACGACAATGTAATATTTGTACTATTTCATATCGACTGCAACATCTAAGACATGGAACTCGAAATAGCCATAATTGTATATCAATCTTATTTTCACAAAAATAGCCAAAATTTCAAGACTCGAATATAGTTATATTTTATTTACAGCAAGTCTAAGACTCGAAATAGGCTACATCTTTTCTTCTAAAATCAATTTCGTCTTGATACAGTACCTCATTTTCAAAAATAACTATTAAATATAATGTTTGTAGTTGTTTTGTCTATAATGTATAATTGTAAGACTCGAATATAGCTATATTTTATTTACAGCAAGTCTAAGACTCGAAATAGGCTACATCTTTTCTTCTAAAATCAATTTCGTCTTGATACAATACCTCATTTTTAAAAATAGCCATTAAATATAATGTTTGTAGTTGTTTGTAGTTGTTTTGTCTATAATTGTAGGACTCGAATATGGCTGTATTTTATTTACAGCAAGTCTAAGACTCGAAATAGGCTACATCTTTTCTTCTAAAATCAATTTCGTCTTGATACAATACCTCATTTTTAAAAATAGCCATTAAATATAATGTTTGTAGTTGTTTTGTCTATAATGTATAATTGTAAGACTCGAATATAGCTATATTTTATTTACAGCAAGTCTAAGACTCGAAATAGGCTACATCTTTTCTTCTAAAATCAATTTCGTCTTGATACAATACCTCATTTTTAAAAATAGCCATTAAATATAATGTTTGTAGTTGTTTTGTCTATAATGTATAATTGTAAGACTCGAATATACCTATATTTTATTTACAGCAAGTCTAAGACTCGAAATAGGCTACATCTTTTCTTCTAAAATCAATTTCGTCTTGATACAATACCTCATTTTTAAAAATAGCCATTAAATATAATGTTTGTAGTTGTTTTGTCTATAATGTATAATTGTAAGACTCGAATATAGCTATATTTTATTTACAGCAAGTCTAAGACTCGAAATAGGCTACATCTTTTCTTCTAAAATCAATTTCGTCTTGATACAATACCTCATTTTTAAAAATAGCCATTAAATATAATGTTTGTAGTTGTTTTGTCTATAATGTATAATTGTAAGACTCGAATATACCTATATTTTATTTACAGCAAGTCTAAGACTCGAAATAGGCTACATCTTTTCTTCTAAAATCAATTTCGTCTTGATACAATACCTCATTTTTAAAAATAGCCATTAAATATAATGTTTGTAGTTGTTTTGTCTATAATGTATAATTGTAAGACTCGAATATAGCTATATTTTATTTACAGCAAGTCTAAAACTCGAAATAGGCTACATCTTCTCTTCTGAAACTAATTTCATTCAGATACAGTCTCTCATTTTCAAAAGTCAAAACCATTAAAGATCTCAAGACAAGTAAGATAAAAATTTATTACTGAAGTATATTTTTATACTGTCACGTAGCTTCACTGCTGGAATCATTAATGGTCACTACAGGTCTGACTAGTACTTTATAATCACTGTTTGGCTAACCATTGGCACAGCGAGAACACTACGCGAATGAATTATATTTATTATTTTCAACAATATTAATTAGATACACGCTTGTCGAAACTTGAACAGTATCCTGATAAAATGTTGCAATGCTAAATTTCCGTAATGGATCAAGCTGATCCAAATAATTCTGAGAGATTAAATCACGATACAAAGGGAAGTATAATTGGGTTAAAAATGCTCGTTCGTTAATCACCTTGTTAATTTCCGCTTGCACAAAACTTGCACAAAACTTGCATGAAAATCTGACTTTGTCAGATTAACTGAAAAATTCGGGTGAGATGGCCGCGAATATCAGTGAGACGCAAAAAAGTAGATAAAACGAATTGTTTTTTGACTTTACTTCGACCAAAATATCGCGCGTACCTGTAAAAATACCTTCAGCTAACATACAACGAATTTTAACATGCAAATACTGGCAATAAGCAAACATCCGAACCTACTTATTTTACCATTGAATTGAATTAAACACGCTCGACGTTGAATCAAATTTATACTCGATCTCCCGATCAGCTCGCGTATTATTCATTGTTCGATCAAATATTCTATGAATTTTTATTTCGAACGCGCGCTGTGCGTCGCGCGCGTGAAACGAGAATTTCGTGAAACATAGTTTGATAAAAATTCAACTGATCAAATATCACACGTTTGATAAGATCGCAGGTTAATCACGATAAATTCCATTGGATTTCGTAATAAGTTAATCGTTCCCACGTCGATGATCATTTGAATTATAGTCATTTATAAGGAGTGCGCAGACGTGGTGACAGAGTTGATATGGTTCACGAATCTACGTTACAAAACTCACGGAGTTTACTTGAAAAAATTGTTTGACAATAGCTTTGGAAATTGGAATAAACTTATTCTTGGCCAAGTATTTTTCTATATTCGTTCAACAATTTCTTAATCCTCAAATAGCATGCGTTGCACAGGTGATTGTACCAATTTGACACCTTTTCGTAGCAAAACCATGCAATAAAATTGAAATAAATTAAAATTGTTGTAGTCTCGATAATATCTAGACAATTGCGAAAATAACTAAAATGGCCATTTTACATGAAAACAGATCCAACTCCTATACTCGTTATCAACTGCATCTGTTTGCAACCCTTTCGATGTTTACGTCGAGTGCTTCTCGTCATGTAAATAAAAAAAAATTTGCATTTGCTATTAAAATAAAATTTAGATGAAACAGACAAACATGTTCGTAATTCTAATACATTTTAAAATACTTTAAGATAGAGAAAAAGAAGAATTGTCATCGATTGTAGTTACACGTAATTTAAAAAATAGAAAAAAAATTGTTATCAATTGTAATTTCTTTTCCAAGTGGTACAGTAAAATAACAGAATTTTACGATGAATAGTTACAATGAAACACGTCGTTTCATTGTAATTTCTTTCAATTTCGTACTTACGTTACCAAAATGAAATAAAACACCCGAAGGGTTGACATTTTCTCGAGCGCCTACCCGTGCTATATCAAAACTTTGTTCCTCGAAGACAGAGTCGCTTTAGTTTGATAGTTATTCGCTATTCTTCGCAATTTCGTCAGCTAACCCTTATCGCGGTTAACACCGGTTTCAGAAGGATTCCGTCAGGCACTCAAGAACAATCAAAACTCCCGAACTCATTGTCACTTAATTATCTGTCACAACCTATTAGCACCTCTCGCTGAAACTTACAAAGTACACACGTAACGCGAAACACACAAAAGAATCCGTGCAGCCAGCCGAGAGCTGAGAGAGGAGAGTCTCCCTTATCTCATCCTCCCTCTCCCCTTTCCAACCCCGTTTTGCCCCCACCCCTTTTTCTCTGTCTCGTAATTCGCTTGCACACTTTTGTCGAGGGCGCTCATTCTTCTCGGGCAACCGTCGAGAGTTGACTCTGTCTGGCTTATCCTACAACCGGAATATTAATGAACATGTCGCAACACAGCGGACGCGAAAAGGAGTTGCACCTTTCAAACGCAACACAACAACGTCACCGTTTAAGAAACACCCGTTTCAACGCGGCGCAAATTTCAACGAGCACACGCATCTGGCAAATAGGAAACACATCTGGCCGTTTCTACTTCCAAAGCTTTGTTCACAGTAATCGAGCAATGTTTGCCTACTTTGACAAAAGACCGATTCGTCGATATTACGATTGTAAATATTAGTGGAATTGATTTTTATTGTATTGTAAATTCCATCAATATTGCAAACGTGTTGTTATTGTTAAACTTTGGGCTTTTTCGTTAAACGTGGATAGGAAACGTCGTTTTCTTCGTCTTGAGCGAATTTATGCTTTGCTCCGAGTAGTGAAATATTCTGAGAAGAGAGACAGAAATATGGTATTATGAATTTAGTTATTGTTAATACTGATTTCTCATTAGACGTCGTCTCCTTCGTTATGAATTTATGTTTTGTTCACAGTAATCGAGCAATGTTTGCCTGCTTTGACAAAAGACCGATTCGTCGATATTACGATTTGTAAATATTAGTGGAATTGATTTTTATTGTATTGTAAATTCCATCAATATTGCAAACGTGTTGTTATTGTTAAACTTTGGGCTTTTTCGTTAAACGTGGATAGGAAACGTCGTTTTCTTCGTCTTGAGCGAATTTATGCTTTGCTCCGAGTAGTGAAATATTCTGAGAAGAGAGACAGAAATATGGTATTATAAATTTCGTTATTGTTAATACTGATCTATGCTTTATTCTCAGTAATCGAATAATGTTTACCTAATTAGACAGAATACAAATGCTTCGAGATATTATGAATATATTATAAATATTAAAAGAATTAAATTTTATTATATTGTAAATTCCATCAATATTGTAAATGTATTGTTATTATTAAAATTTAGGCCTTTTCGTTAGACGTGGATAGGAAACGTTCGTTTTCTTCGTCTTGAGCGAATTTATGCTTTGCTCCGAGTAGTGAAATATTCTGTGAGAAGAGAGATTCGTCAAATATGGTATTATAAATTTCGTTATTATTATTATTACTGATTTTTCATTAGACGTCGACTTTCGTATGTTGTCTCCTTCGTCGCGAATCTATGCTTTGTTCTCAATAATTGAACACTGTCTGCCCATTTTGACAGGAGACAGATTCGTCAATATTATGTATCGAATATATTATAAATTCCATTAATAATGTATTGTAAATCCCGTTATTATTAAAATTTAGACTTTCCACTAGTCGTCTTCTTCGTCGCGAATTTATGCTTTATTTCGAGCGATCGAATACTGTTTACCTACATTGACAGGAGAGAGATTCGTCAAATTTTCGTTATTATTAATATTGATTCTTCACTAGACGTAGGTGGGGAACGTCGCGTTTTCTTCGCCGCGAATCTATCCTTCGTTCCGAGTGATCAAATATTATTTTGACAGAAGAGAGATTCGTCAAATATGGTATCATAAATTTCGTTATCATTAATATTGACTTTTCATTAGACGTAGATAGGAAACATCGTTTCCTTCGTCGCGAATCTATCCCTTGTTCCGAGAAATTAAATATTATTTATCTATTTCGACAGGAGAAGAAAGATCCGCCTGATACAGTATTGTAAAGTTCTCTATTATTAATATTGATTTTTCATTTAAACGTTTCTATATTTTGCCACACTTCGCTATTGTTAATATTGATTTTTCATTAAACGTTTCGTTCGACAGTCCTCCGTTATGAATCCAATCCTAATTAGTCAAAGTAGGTACTTGTATTTTGACTAAAAACGCCATAGAGATTTACAAAATAGTATATGATAATTACAGGTTTGCACAATTGTTAGTTTATTGATTCTCATTTCACGGAAGTGCAAAAAATTTCATCTCCGTTAGACTTTCTTCTTTATGCTGTTTATTCTTCACAGTATAAAAGGTATTTGCTATTCTCAGACGAAATGGCATCCGAAAATAAAACAATCGCATCGCGACGTGTGTATTTCGAGAAGCGCGTGATTTAAATAATTTTTAACGAATAACACAGAAATGACAAATCTCCGTAGTCACGCAGAATTCAAAAAAATTTCACCTCGGTTCAAGGAAGCCAATCTCGCGGCGAGAATGAAACCGAGAGAGAATAATGTTACGTCATCCTGCATCCGTCATCCTTCCACATCAACGAAATAAATCTGAAATGAAAGAAATCTGAAAATTTTCGAGAAATATTCCAACCCCCTCGTGACCTTTCAAATTTCAAGCCACTTCAAACGAGACTAAACGTGGAAAGCTAAGAGACAGCTGTTTAACCTCTCTGCGTTGGGCGCCCACGCACGTCGAGAATTTTTTGTCTCAAAATTGCAATATTTCTTCAGTTTTAAGTATATTTAAATACAACCCAGGCAAAGCGAATGATAAATTTATTACTTCTCAATAATTTGTACCCAGTGATATTATACCGACGAGTTCAAAAAGAAAGCGACAAATTATTGTATATACGATTTGGTCACTCGTTACGGTCCGCAATCAGTTGCCAGCGCAAGTGGTTAACCTCTGCCACGCACGTCGAGTATTTCCTGTCCCAAAATTGCAATATTTCCTCAATTTTGAGTATATTTAAGTAAAACAAAATAGGCAAAACAAATAATAAATTTATTACTTCTCAATAATTTGTATCCAGTGATATTATACCGACGAGTTCAAAAAGAAAGCGACAAATTATTTTATATACGATTTGGTCACTCGCTGCGGTCCGCAATCAGTTGCCAGCGCAAGTGGTTAACCTCTGCCACGCACGTCAAGAATTTCTTATCCCAAAATTGCAATATTTTCCTCGGTTTTAACCCGGGCAAACTAAATAATAAATTTGCTACTTCTTAGTAATTTCTATCCATCGATATACCGAATGAATTCAAAGAGAAGACGAATATATTGCACACGGTTTGGTCACTCGTTACGGTCCGCAATCAGTTGCCAGCGCAGTTGGTTAAATAAGAATCGAAGTCGAACAACACCGGCCGATTCCAACGAGATTCAACAGCGCGGCGAATCCGACGTGGATCTCGTGGAATTCCGTCCAACTGGAATTTTCGAATTTTCTCAGTTGTGAAGTCGCTGACGGAGCGACTGAGAGCTCGGCTGTGTGTTTTCGTAAATTTCGCGATAATTGTTTTGCGGCTCTCCCCGACCAGGTTGTTGATAGCTCGAGGTGCGTGGCTGGTGCAAAGGCCACGATTTCACGGTAATGTTGCGGGCTAGGTGGGATCATTGATAGGGTCAGGACACGGGGTCGTCGATCGCAGGTGAATCCTGTGCCAGTGATTCTCAAAGCGGGTCCTTGCCGCGTTCCACGATCGATCGGCCTTCCACCACCAACACGGATAAACATTTCTCCCACACGGTTGTCCGTTAGGAATTCGTGATAATGGGAGACAGCTTCCACGAGAACAAGCTATCGCGGTCACGTTTGGTCACCCTGAAGACAATTTCCACTTGCAATATCGCCGCTCTATTTTCCCACGCGTGTTTTGTCACAAATTTCGCGTAATTTTCTACGAGATTCAGATTATCGTCGTGCGCTTACTTTCAATGTCGGAACGTTCGAATCACGCTGAAATGTTAGGATCTTTCGAACTTCTGTCGTTCGAACAGATTCGAAGTAGTTCGATGAAATAGCGTAGAGAAAAATTGTACAGCAAGTTTTAAGAGAAAAATTCGGTCCCTCCAGACTGGTGATTTAGGTTTAGCCACGAGAGAAATTTTTCAGTGTTTCTGCAGACGTTTGAATTTTTACAATGTTTATTTTTTCTTTTTCTTTAAACTACTTCCACTTTTCCATTAAGACGTCAAGAAATCTTTGAGAAAGAACGAACTCAGCACTATCGAAGCAGGGGCTTTACTACGCCCCAACTGAATTGCTGTGCGATTATTTTTCTCACACAAGTTAGAACGGTTTGGAAAGATCAACAAGTTTTCGTCGAGTTTCGTTTTTCACAAAAAGTTACCGCAAGTTTCATACTTTCGCGGACCAGTTTGTTTAAACTACGATTGATTTGATTAGTTTGTTTGTACAAACAGATACTATCGAGCAAATATTGATTGTATGAATTGAGATTATCGTACGATTGATTCGATTAATTTGTTTGTACAGATGCAAGAATGAACTGAAGGAATGCCCACTGTAGAAGAGATAAAGTGATTTATCGCTAAAATATACCCATTTTTTTTTGTGATTCAAATTTTCAAAAATTTATGAATTAATACGAGCATTTTACATATGTTTTACATAATATTTTCTATTGCAAATAAATTTAAAGACAAGCTTGTTCGAACGTAATTATTATGTAACATTCCTGGGGGAATGCATCAAGAATGTTGAATGAAAGATAATGGATATATCGTTCAAAAATAATTGTACCATACTAAATGAGTATCCTTTTTTAATATACAGATATTCTTCAAACTTCTTCCGAAAAGAAAATATATTTATCATTTTTTTAAAATAAAAGTTCTTTTATTTGTTGCAGAATTACTTGATCTGACCTTCCTCCGATAATTCAAAATTTTTATATAATTTTACACTAAGATCCTTCATCCTAAAACATACAGAAATTCTTACGAGTTTCTTCCGAAAAGAAAATTTTACTTGTCACTTTCTCGAAATGAAACCTGCTTTACTTGTTGCACAATTTCTTGCTCAAATAATCCAAGATTTTCACATGATGTTACACTTGAGTAGTTCGTCCAAAAACATACAGAAATTCTTCGAACTTCTCCCGAAAAGAAAATTCACTACTTCTTGAAACAGAACTGTTTCTTTACTTGTTGCACAATTTCTCGATCTGAATCAACAATTTTTTGCACAACGTTACACCTCGAAGGCCTGAAAAATCGACGACGATATTGTAAATATCGTGGAAACGTTCCCGTGAAAACAAGCGTTTACAGCCATTAATCTCTCGAATATGTAATATGTTTTCCGTGTAATCAAAACGTCAAGCCGAATATCCGCGAGTGAAAAACACGATCCGCGAAAATCGCCAGGGAATTTTTGTACGATTTCGAGCGATCGGGCACGCGGCGAGGCGGCAATTTATAACCGAAAGTTGGAGCCGTAATTACGCGAAACGTGAACTCCATTTGCGCGGTCACACAACGTGACAACGACTGCGATCGTCGTGTTATTTCGCACAGGAGAGAAAAAAGAAAATCCAGAGAATTAAGAGCGTCGCGTTGAGGAAAATCGAGCGTGTTGACTGACCCGATCTTCCTCGATCGGTATCTCGCCGAAGAACCACGAAACGAAATGATCAAAGACGAAGCGCTGCGCGCGGAATTAAAACGGCGGAGGAAATTTATAATACAACGGACCGCCATTACCATTTTTCCAATATTCGTCACTGCCTTTAAGGGGGTGTTCTGGTAATCCGGCTTGAAAAAATCAATTTCTTTTTTTTTTTTTGCATTTTCTCAAAGCACATGCTTCCGAAAATGTCCATGTGAAACGATTTGTTTGAATTCGTAAAATTAGCAAAGTTATAGATGTTTAAAGGAAACGGTGTACTGCTCGCAACGTAAGTATGAATATTTTTGTACAACGGGTAACAAACACTTCAAATGTGTTTTTTTAAAGAATATTTTATTTTATATTATTATATTATGATATTTTATTTTCTGTACTGCTCGACTGATTGTAAGTATGAATATTTTTGTACAACGGGTAACAAGAACTTCAAATGTGTTTTTCTCAAATCCATATTTTTTAAACTGGCTGACGGGATATCTCACGTTTTAGTTGACCGATTGACTTGAAATTTGAAGGAGATCTTCACTGGATGTACCTTTATCGTATGAACCACGGATTTCAAAATCCGATATTGTTTTCTACATTTTTTTACCACCCAAAAGACGAAAAACACAAGGAAAAGTCGATATTTTAACTTCAGAATGCTGCCATTTTTTTAATTTTCGAAATTTCGCTGTTTCCGCGGTTCGTGCGATTGCCATATTTATACTAATTAAGATGCATCTTGGTTTTTTTAGTTTCAAATAATCAGGTGGACCGGAATCACGTCAGCCATTCAAACCCGTTTTTAAAAACACGCTTTACCCAAGGCTATATAATTTCCACAACTTTCATTAATTTCGTTAAAAAAAAAAAATCGTAAATACTCTTGAACTGTGAATAAATCTGTGTGCGAAAACTGCATACCAAAATGTATCATGGTTTCCTTAGAAAAAAATCCCAAAAAAGTCGATTTTTTCAAGCCGAATTACCAGAATACCCCTTAATTATTTGCACGTCGTAAGTTTAACCTCTTGCGCTGGAATGACGAGAATTTTTTGTCCCAAAATTGTAATATTTCCACAGTATATTTAAGTATATTCAAGTAAAACAAAATAGGCAAAAAACAAATAATAAATTTATTACTTCTCAATAATTTCTATCCAGTGGTATCGCACCGACGAGTTCAAAAAGAAAGCGACGAATTATTGAAATACGATTCGGTCACTCGTTACGGTCCGCAACCAGTTGGCAGCGCAAGCGGTTAAGTACAAATCACGCGCGCGTGTTCGCTTTTTTTCACGTCCTCTTTTCGAATTTCCTCGAGCACGGGGCAAGTGTATCTCTTCTTCGATGCACAATACTTCGAAGGGATCTATTAAGAATGTTCTTGGAGAAAAGAAATCGTAGAACAATCCGACCTGATCTCACTTTAAAGCTGACCTGCGCTCCCGTTTCGCGCAATTTCGAATTAAAGTTCGCGAGAGAAACTCGAAGCAGAACAATCCCCGACTCGGCTCGTTTTCACAATGCTGAGTTAGTTTCTCTCTTTATATCAGTTTGAAAGGGGTGAGCGGAGATATTTTTTTCCTCTCGAAAATTCCGCGAGTTCGATCGTCGAAGCATTTTCTTTACAACGAGTCCATCGTGATCTCGAGGACTGGAGTCTCCTTACGACGATCCTTCAAGATCTGCGCTGCACAATTTTTTTTTGAAGTATCGACAACTTTTTATCGAATGTACTGGCACTGTTTGTGAAACGATGTTTCGAATTTCATGTGCAATTGTTATTAGAAAGACTGGCCAAATATTAACTCACAAATTAACTAACGAGGAAATGAGAAATCCAACTGATTGACTAACTTTGCCTGATGAAAAAAAATTCTAGACGAAGTTAAAAAAATACGCAATAAAGAAACGAGATAGATTTTATTAACTGATTCAACGAGAAGTTCTTCTGAATCTACGTAGTTACAACTTTTCAATCCTAAAATATCCGAGTTTTCGACTGATAGCCAAGAGAGCGAGAAAGTGAGTGTAGAAGAGGTAAAAAAGTAACTGAAATTCACTTAACTGACGCTCCACCACGTTGAAATATCTCATTTAGCCGAGTAATAGAAGGACGCGATAAGGGAGATCTAGCCGCACGGAATGTATAGGTTTAATGACTTCGCGAACTGGGGCTAACTTATGCCGTGGATAATTGATGCAAAGTTAACCTAACTTCGCGTTGCACTTGCGATTACGCACTACGTAAGTGCTGAAGAACTACGTCCTTCTTTATATCAACTCAAACGAATCGTCTGCACGTTGTTCGTCTTGTTATACCGCTATTTCAATTCGTTGGGATCTCATAGATTTTATATATACAGAACACGAAAGTTTTTACTTTCCTTTTTCATTAATCACGTATATTGCGTGGTAAAATTTAAAAAGTTCTCAAAGAGAACTTGTTGTTTATCTTATTTACCCTCTCTTCTCTGGTTCTTGTTAGTTCGTTAGTTTCTTTTGGACCTCGATATATTATACATACGTAGAATGCAACGCAATGTGTGTGATGAAGAAAGTAGAAACGTCACATAATAAAATGACGATCCCTAGTGTCATAAGGAAAGTAAAACGAGCTGAATGAAATACGAAAACAACAACTGACAAAATGATTCTCTTCCTTATTTTCTAGAATATTTCTTTCACTTGTCTTATTCTTCCTGCTACTCCTCGAGAGGAAGGAAATTTCTGTTCCAACAATATTATTTATAGATTTAGTATCTTCATTTTCTCAACCGCTGGACTCACTATTTTTTCTCGACACTTTTCCCAAATTAAAAGTCACAGAAGAAAGTAACTAACCATAAAATATACTAATTAAATTATTTTATGCGCATTAAATTATTTTATTAGTATAAAACTGAGGGTTCAAATAGAATCTCGTTTCATCCATTACCTCATATCATAAAGAGTACACTATTTCAGATATTCTATATATTCTTGATTACCATATGCGCATCATTTCACCCTTACGATTCTCCAAAAAATGCATAAACACCGGTACTCTAATTATAACACTGGTCTATCAAATTCGACGTACATACCAATTAAATGGTAACTTCGAATAAAGGTTCATTTACTTTATAACAATTATAAGTTTATTAAGTTTTTTAAGACTGTGAGTCTCAAACACACAAAGCGCTCCTTTTCTCCTACTTTACATCGACCTCTGACTGTGAACGAGACTGTGGAATCATTTATGTTAATTACACCAGCTGAATCTCGACACAGACCCTTGACCATTCGATTGATAAATATTCCTACAAGTAACCAGATGCATCCGTCTCGCCGATCGAAAACGCGACGAAACGAAAAGAGAGAGAGAGAGAAATGCGCAGAACCGTGATGCGCTTTATCTATCAATCTATCAGAAGTGAGGCATCAAGCGGCGAAGAAACGTGAAATCAATAACCCGTGCGCGACTGTATGCATAAGCACGTGAGATATCAAGCTGTCAGCGACGTGCGATGAAGGAAACAGAGAGGAACTCCACAGGTACGGACAAATGGGAATCGCTCCGTTGCCAAAGCAGTATATGTCCGCCACCCGCTTCCTGTTTCATCCATGCCAATGGAAAATGTTTTCCTCTACAATTAAAACGTTTCCCCCGTTTTTTTTTCGTTTTTCTTTTTTTTTTTGTTTTTGTTTCTGTTCTTTTTTTCCGGAACACGGTTGACCGGAATCGTGTTGACATTACCGTTTTTTCTCGTATTTCGTCCCGAGCTGAACGTTCGATCAGACGGAAAAGGAAAAAGGTTATCGCCGCGCGAAGAAGGATTTTTATACGCTGCTCGATTAAATCTGACTTGGTCGGCTGTGTCCCGTAAATTGATCGGAAACTCAAGATTTTCAATTAATTTCTTCTCGCCTGAAAGAACATCTAAACGTTCCAAATGAATATTTTCTACTCGTTCTACATATTGCCATTTAGATTTACGTTATTATTGTTACGCGTAGCGAAAAATGTTTCAGATGAAGTTGAATAGTTTCGAGAGGAGCACATTTTGATGGTACCAGTTTTCTTGTAGGTGAACGTGAAGGTCATTAACGTTTCTCAAAATGGAATCATTTATTTCTTATTGCATCGGTTGATGCACCTTGATATTCTTTACAGAAAAGTGTTTATGTTAAAAAATCATTAATTTAGGTCAAATTTTTAGGTTAAAAATTAGTTATTTTAATTTTGTAAAATTATCTTAAATATTTTGTATTATTATAAATTATGAAAGTTAAATATTTTGTATTATTATAAATTATGAAAGTTAAATATTTTGTATCATTATAAATTATGAAAGTTAAATATTTTGTATTGTTATAAATTATGAAAATTAAATATTTTGTACTATTATAAATTATGAAAGACATGGAAGAAGTATAGCATTCTTACATTTATACTGTGCCTTTCACGCATAGATTTTACAAAATTAAAATTAAAATATCTCCTAAACTAATGATTTTTTAACTTTAAATAGGTTAATTTAACTTTTTTGTAAAGAATATCAAATGATGCAATAAAAAATATACGATTCCATTTAAAAAAAACGTTAATGACCTTCGCATGTCCTCTACACCTCAAGAAAACCAGTATCATCAAAATTCGTCTGAAACATATTTCGCTACGCGCAACAATAATGACGTAAGTCCAGATGACAATGTGTGGTGACCCACCCTGTACATTTAAAAGTGAATAAAAACAATAGAGCGACGATAAAGTTGGCTCGAGTAGAGCAAAATTGATTCGACATGTCGAAAATATTAGAGTATAGACGGCTCAGTTAATCAGTTAAAAACGGAAGTGACGGAAGACTCAAGCTTCAAACTAATCTTCTATCCCGAGAATTTTCGGTGCTTTTTTAAAAATTTATACATTTAAAACATTCATAGAGGAAACTTTGCAAAACCGGGGAGAACGCTTGAGAGAATCTAGAAACAGCGAGTAAATAGAAAGAAAGTTTGTCTTACTTTCTTTTAATTGAGTCTCTCTATATTCCACGAATTTCTTCGAAAAGTGCTGTATAAGCGGAAACAACGTTTTCGAGGAAGATCGATCTGAACCCTTCCCGGCGCGACGCGACGGTTCGCTGCGTAGCCTCAAGCGTTCGAAATCGTTCAATCGTTATCGAACTCCACGAGCCTCGACGCTGCTCGTTCGATTTCGATCCGGCGCGCGGCGTACGCAATTTTACAGTGCTTCCATCTCGCCTACTTTTTATCGCTATTTCGCTTTACTTTGACGTTCACCGCGGTAAACGCTCCACGGACCCTGTGTCGTTCGGCTTATCGATCTGTTATTATCTAACTCCTTCCTTGGATGAGCGCACTGTCGAAAACTGAGTTGTAGAAATTTCCGATCGAAAATGTTCCCGTTTTCTTCTGTTAATATTTCGTGACAGAGTCAGATTATTCTCTTTCTTATGCGAAGATTCTTACACGAAGCACGAGGGCACGAATGTTTATTGCAGAGGAATTTATTTAAAATGTTGATTAAATTATATAAAACAACTTTCATGTAAAATAAATATTGGTTTTGATGTGTTAGAACGGCAGGCCTCTAAGACGACAGAATATTCTGCATATAAATCATTATATAATGTAAACGATAATAATTATAAAATAATAATAAAATTAAAATAATAGACTTATAATGATTAAAATAATAATTAAAATAATAGATTTATAAAAAGAAATCAGTATTAATTTTGACGAAAGTAACTGTATCTTTTAATCGTAACAAAGAAAATCCAAAGTCCCTCCCACTGACTTTTGAATTTAGTTGTTCTTGCGTTAAATGAATGACCTGTCAAATTCTAACAAATTCGTCTTGGATGAATAAGAGGAGAAATTTATACGTTCTTCTCTTCTGATAGTTTCCAATGAAAGAGCACAGGAGAAAAATACGATATCATTTCTCGGAGATACAAATACACATAAAGATACAAACATTTATCGCAACGAAGATTTAGATATTAATAAGATCAGACAAAATCGGTACAATTTTAAACAGCAACGAAAACAGTGCTTTCGTTCTATTTCTTCGAAAAGAAACACTTTCTCGTTCCATGTGGATAAAGGTATTATTATTCGAATTCGAACAAATACCACTCCCTCTTCAGGTAAATAAAAACATACTGAAAACTTTAGAAAGCGTTTCTATCAATTCTGGAAACGTATTCAAGTTAAACGACGCAAATTCGTTCAGCAAGATTCGAGACCAAGAGAAGAGACATTTTTCAGCTACAATCTCGTCAATTATCTTATTACAAACGCGTTGACGTTTTTTCCCCCCTCCCTTTTCACACAATCAAATCGTGACGTAATAATTTCCCGACGAAGCACGTAATTGATTAAAGGAAGCCGGGGGTGTCGCACTCGCGCCAGTAATTCATTCCCTTCCCTTATTTTTTAACGACTGCGGCCCCGAGGAAAAAACGAAGGAAAAAAGAGCTCCGACGTAAGAACTTCTGCCCCGTGAAGAAACGTTTATGGTAGTTGTTTCGATACCTTTGATACGGCTAATAGCTCGTGCGAATTCAGAGTTGAGTTGACACTGAAGGTGATCTCGTGATCGATTAAAATTCGATTAAAAGGTCTGGGAAGAAATTTATTAACACTCTCGCGATCACTAAACATCATAATCATAATAATATTATTATAATTATTATAATATATATACAATTATAATTGCTATAATATATAGTATAATTATAATTATTATCAATATTATTATTATTATTGTAAATATAATTATTATAATACATAATATAATTATAATTATTATCAATATTATTATTATTATTATTATTATAACATAATAATTGTAAATACAATTTCCAAATATGAATATTATAATATATAATATAATTATAATTATTGTCAATATTATTATAATAATATTATTATTATTATAACGTAATAATTGTAAATATAATTTTCAAATATAATTATAATCATTATTAATATTATTATAATAATATTACTATTATAATTGTAAATATAATTTTCAAATATATTATAATATATAATATAATTATAATTATTATCAATATTATTACAATATTATTATTATTATTATAACGTAATAATTGTAAATACAATTTCCAAATATAATTATTATAATATACAATATAATTACAATTATTATTAATACTATTATAATATTATTATTATTACATTATAACATAATAATTGTAAATATAATTTCCAAATAATTTGAATAATAATTAAATTACAATTACATTCCAATTTTCAAAAGTCTGATAAGCGTTATTACGTTTATTTTTTCTAAACTTGATACTGCTGTTTTAATATTCCGCGATATTATTATAGTTTGAATTGCAACGTTATTCACTAAATGTTCGTACATTTGTTAGACAAATGAATTTTCGCATCAGCGATGTTATTGTACAATAGTTTGGATAATTGCAATATTATTGTTCATTCATTCATTCAATGTTCGTATATATTTATTAGACAAATGAAAATTGTATTCATTTGGGGACTACATTACCGACATTCGTTTAAAAAATTTCAAATAACTACGTCGCGAATATGTTAATAAAAGCCAGGCTCACATCATTCGTCGAACAGTACACTAGGATTATGTCGTTCATAATTTCACGAGATGAAAATTCAGTAATGTTTGCACTGTTACCGAATTGATTCTCTGTCATTATTTTGCATATCAAAACACGTCAAATGCGAGCTATCCTTTCAACGATAGGCGATAAGAACAAACTATACGTAAAAATCACTTACATCAATTATAATATCACGTTAATGGTTACTCCGTGAATCGTTCAATTGAAACTATCATATTACGTGTCATATCGCACGATGATAAGAATCTTTTAATAATATCTCGTTAATTCTTCACGTGAAGATTTACAGGTGAACTTTTGTAATTTTTATACTGTTTAATAAACATTCTCAGCCAGTACATGCCAAGCTTTCGCGCGTAATTTGCGCGCCGTTAGAAAAATGTTTTAACGGGCCGTGAACTTTGTAGCCAGACTTTGTCAAAATTGTTTTAGCATACTAATGCACTGGGTACATTGTGCCTGAGTTGGGTGCTGGTTAAACTTCCAGACATAATCCGTACCCTTCCGTAAAAGTGTTTCGACGCTTGGCGAGTATATCGTTGCTAGTTTCGCGAAGGATTTCAGAACACGTTAATACTCTTTGTCAGTGCTTCCTGTCTGACAATGAGTCAGGTTCGAGTTGAACATTTCCAGATACTCTGAAAATAATAATGGTTCAACGAATTCTTTTACTTTTTCAGTAAATGTATACACGCATTTTTTTTCTTTCTTTTTTTAGAAAATTGACGTTGATTTTTATCGAGATGGAAACGCGATATTTACTTTCATTGCGAGTGCAATTATTACTCCGAGCATGCGCGAAATCATCGGAATGAGAGAAACAAAGTTTCGAAATAAAATTCACAAAGTATTCGTGACGAGACTTTTCATAGAATCCACGGACAAAACACATCCAGTAATTTTTAGTCGAACAACAAATTTTACTTTACTCTCCCTCCTTTGCTTTTATTTTGCGCTACTCTCTAACTTTAGGCACCAAAAGTTATTTCAAAATGACACCAACGCGAACAACGTAACGCGAAATGGACCAAACTCCGAATCTGAATCGAAATTTCTTCATCCTCGGAATCGACTTTTACGGAAGTCGCCGATGGAGCATGAAATTCTCGATGAAACTAGATGAAAAGCGCCGAGGTGCTTTTTCAAAAGGCACGATTTCGGCACGGCGAGAAACCAGACGGTATCTGCCGAGCAACTCAGCCATGAAAACTCGAAAATCAACGATAAGCGTATCTTCCTCGTTTCAGCGGAAGTGGAAACGATTGCTGTGGCCTTGTTTCACTACCTCCCCGACTTTTCTCTCGTATATACGCGCCATTTAACGCCGGTTCTCGAAGAGAAACCAAAGACAAAAGAAATTAGTGTCAATCTCCGACAGCACGTCCTTAACTCAAGTAATTTACAGAAAATCATAAAGAATAAATTTAAATTTTATTATTTCATAATATATGTACATTCGTTATAATAATTATATTATTTTCCTTAAATTTTTTTTGACTTTTTATTATTAACAGAAAAACTTTAAAATTTGTAATAATAATTATATCTGTTCAATAATTAATTATTTCCCAAATTATATAATTCTCTTAATAATTATTTCATTTATAATTTTAATACTTTTAATTTCATCAAAAATTTGTTACATTAAGAAAGAATCTTTACGAAATAAATTATTGTAACGGAAGAATTTTAAATAATAAAATTATTAACTGTTAAAAATAAAAATATTAAACTGTTTATGAAATTTTTGGATCAATATTAGATATTTTTTTAATTATTCAAACAATTATTTTTATCAATACATTATATTTGTATTGCTAAAAAAATTGATCTAACGCAGCGATAAAGTATTACGCGGCTAGATGATTAAAAAACAAGCTTGTTATTTACCGATACATTTCTCCTAAACGTACCGTTATCACGAAAATTCTCAGAAACAGAATCGAATTCTTACGAATATAATTTAATTATAATTCTACAAATCGGTCTTTAATTCAACGTTATCTAATTTCTTTGGAAAGAAACGTTTTTTTTTTTTTGTGAATAATGACACAATTATCTTCGAATACTTAGAAAATTCAGTCATTTTATCTAATCTCGCGAACGTTGTAAATTCTATCTAATTTAAAAAAAAAATAAAAAAACAGTGTAAACGTATAAACCCAATGCCATAACGTAGTTTCACTTATTTTGAATTGACAACAATTTCGAGCAAGATAGCCATGATCACGGTTCTTTTGCTTTAATGGTTTTAACAAATGGTAACTATAGTCGTATAGTGGCCATTAGTTTTTATTGTTCTTTATTTTTTCGTCGAATCCTTTCTTACAGCTGTAGCTCACTGTAATTCTCTTTTACATATAGAACGTTTCGATTAACCGAAACATCGATCATTTGAATTCCAATTATCCGAATACAAATCTAATTACGCATATATGCACGCATTTAATGTTTATATAGAACACGTGTCCTTGCCTCAAATACCCTAATTTACGTGCCTTGTCTACGTGAAACTGACTTTCGCTTATACCATGGAAAATATTATCGAAAGAAAAAAAAGTGGTGCTCAAATTAAGTATTATTGAACGTTTAAAAAAGAGAAAGAGAAAATACATAACGTTAAAAAATATACAATCAGCTATACTAAAAATAGTGAATCAATATTATTAGAACTTAGACTGGATAACTTGGATAATTTATTCATACGAAAGGAACATTATTCATACGAAAAAATATTGTATTCTTTTAGGGTGATTCCGGTGGCTTTTTGACGATAAATGGAAAACTCCATGGAATCGTATCCTGGTCGATGAATTGCGTCGATATCCTGTATCCATCGGTGTATACCTCGTATCTCGATGGGATCGAGGATCACGCGATATAATAGATTCGTAATTTTTTAAACCGCCCGCTGTATCCCGATCGAGTAATTCATTCCGTTCGTTCGTTTGAATCGCCTTTAAATAACAGTTTTGATCGAGTTTCCCGATTTCGCTTACAAAATCAATCATTTGTTTCGCTATAAATGCACCGCCGATATCGAGGTTTTTCGCGAATTCGTTTGAAATCGAAAGTTCGCAAATACTTATTAAATTATTAGGACTTACTAACCTGACAGACCATAACGAGTGACCAAATCGTATAAAATAATTCTTCTTTTCGAATTCATCGGTATATCACTGGATAGAAATGACTGAGAAGCAAATTTGCTATTAAATTTACTATTACTTGTCTTGCCTGGGTTATATTTCGATATACTTAAAACTGAGAAAATATGGCAATTTTGGGTGAAATATTCTCGACGTCTATGACACGTCATTCCAACACAAGAGGTTCAATTATTAAATTATTAAATTATTTTAAAGTTAGAGCTTTATTTCTCATCTTCAATATAAATATATATTTAGTATGTTAATGTTAATACAATATTGCTTTCTCTTTGGTATCCATCAAACATGTGTCCTTTTTTTTAAAACTTCTGACTTCTTTCGTTTCACACCATCAATCACACACACACATACTCCTGTCTTTCTTATGTCCTCTCTTCCATACCACATGTCGCCACAAAGCACAATCATGTAGTAATTATGATGATAAATAAATTAATATCACAATACTACAAATAAATAATAACTCGGTAATTAATTTTAGTAGTTCATATAAAAATATTATAACAAATATATAATTACTAATAATAAATATCAAATAACAAAGATTAAATAACGAATGAATAATTAACATGATGATTGCAGTATATACAAGTTTCTGTAAATATTTCCATGGTGACACTAAAATAACTAACAATTTTTAAACATTCGTCGTTGATCCAAATTCTTCGAGGTAGAGGTTGCTACAATCACAAGTCAATCAATGTCCTAATAATTATTAAATTATTAAGAAAATTATTATTAAAAGGAGAAACTAGCGATTTTTCATTATACAATACTACCAGAGAAAAGTCCCCCAGGCGTAGGAGAACTACCATTAGAGGAGCAGTATCGAAATCGTGTACGGTAGACCAGCTGAACCAGTCGATTGTATCTCGCTGGGAAATCGAAATCGGAGTCAGTGCTGGAAGGTGGTGGAACGCCAGTCATCCAACCGAAAATCACCGTTCGAGCAAACATTCGACTCGGAGGATTATCGAGTTTCGAAGATACCTTCGACCTGCCATTTGTCTGGCAAATATATTCGACGCTCGCTATTTATACGCTATTTATACCATTCGAGGGAGGAGATCGACGTTGGGAGAACTTTTGGACGATTGGTTCAAAGGGCGAACGTTTCATTAAACATCGGCTATGAAGGAAATACGAGACATTTCCAAATTAAATTTTAAATTGAAAATTCTGAATAATGATCGTCGACCTCGAATAAAGAGCATCCTCGAGGGGAATACGTACCCTCGATCGATTTACAACTCTTCGGAGGTTCATTCACTTTCGTGGAGAAGGTAAATGTATTACACGGACATTGATTACTTTCGGGCGGTACAATGAAAATTCGAGAAGAATATTGACCGATCTTGCGCAGAGGATATTAGATTTTTCTTTTTTTTTTTTTTTAAGAAGAACGTTCAATCTCTCTCGAAGAATGCACGTGTATAAAATTGAAACCTAGCTTAGATTTTGTTAAGACATCTTAATTCGTGTCAAAGATGGCATGAGTCACTCGTTTAATAAAAAAAAAAAAATTAATAAAAATCGTGATCTCGAACAACTTTCCGTCTGAGTCATTGTTTCAAAATTTAATTTTAAATTTTTTTTCTTCAATTTTATAAAAATAAATCCGTTCGATGGTTTGTCAAAATAAATTTAATCGTCGAAGCGCTCTTCACTGAGCATAGAAATACGTAAAACGTATGTCCATGGACGAAAAGATTAAAACAGAATTTTAAAAAACGCCTGTCAAAGTAGCAAAATAGTTTCCAGTACGTTTGCAAATCATGATTCGCGTAACAAATACCTACGCGATCTTCGTGAAACGTATGTGATTTTAAAACCCCGCTGTTTCATGCATGTTCATAAACAAAACGTTATGGCTGAGCACACACAGTGTTTTTACATTTTACGACAGTTCAAAGACTGTAGTAAAATCGCGTGCAATTCCCCGCACGTGTTTACGGACCTTTCGCTGTAAAGGGAAAGTATCTCAAAGCATACTTTACATTATCGATCATGCCGTTGGTAATTTCACGTTCAAGCAAAACGAAAGTTTCAAAAATACAGTCGAATTTATTACGACGTTGCTGCAAACTTTCGACGAGATGCTAGCAGAAACGTAAAAATGCAGAAACTCCTAACGACGTTTATTACGTTATTTATCAAATTAAGGGCGAAGATATTGTGAAATCATTTCGGGGTAAAGATTTATAATGACATCAAAGGAGGCATGAAACGAGTATTCTCGTTTTACGGCACGATGTTATAACTCTTTGAAAGAGAAAATTACCTGTAACGATTTGGCAAACTCGTTTACAATTAAGGATGTTAAGCGTGTTATGCGTCGCAACTGGAAATTACGTTCCCTGAAAACACAGCGTTTTTCTATATTACCAAGTGGCTAATACATGAGTGCATTAACCATAATGTTTATTCATCAAAACATACGTTCCATTTTTCCAGTTACGTCTATTGAAACAAAATAAATAAAATAAATAAAAACAAACAAATTAAAGCAGAATAAATAAAATAATTAAAACAAAATAAATAAAAACAAACAAATAAACTTGCATAAAGTATCAAGAACACGAAACCAAGGAGAAACAGAAGCTACGCTTAACATTGCAAATTTTATGATAAAAACGACGAATTGCGATACGAATATTTTACATTATGATTGGAAATCACGTTCGTTGAAAATCTAATGAACATAGTTTTCTCATGCTCACAAAAAAATTCACAGTTTAATTATAATATTCGCGCAAGTGTAGTTTGCTTCATTTCTTTCAATTACGTTCGTTAAAACGTAAATTTGCATAAAGCCAAGAGTGTCAGGAGCAAGAAAAAGGAGAAAAGAAAATACTCCGTGTTCTAAACTTTACGATGAATATAATGAACCTTTTCATTCTATTAAACAAAGTTCACCGGTAATTTTAATGCGTAAAAATTCGCAGTTTAATTATAATGTTCATTTGTCGAAACAGACGATCGTTCCGTTCCTTCTGTCATGATCATTAAAACATAAATTGCGCATGAAACCAAGAGTGTCAAGAACGCGAAACTAAGTAAAAAGAAAAAGAAAAATAGTCAAACTTCACGATCAATGTAATGAACCTAATGTCCTCTTTCTGTTGAAACATAAATTCGCATAAAACCACAAGTGTCGAGAACATGAAACTGAGAAGTAGAAAGCAAAAGAAAAATAGTCAAACTTCACGATCAATGTAATGAACCTAATCTCCTTTCTCTATTAAAACATAAATTCACATAAAACCAAGAGTGTTAAGAACGGAAAACTAAGTGGAAAGAAAAAGAAAAATAGTCAAACTTCGTGAACCTAATCTCCTCTTTCTATTAAAACATGAGAACACGAAATAAGAAAAAACTTCACGACAAATGTAATGAACCTAACCTTCTTTCTTTTAATCAATCATACTCAAACTTCGTGATAAAACGATATAGGTTATCGCATAAATCCAAGATGGCGCGAGGAACACGAAACCAAGGAGAAACAAAAGTTGCGCTGAACATTGCTCTCCAAACTTTATAAGTTACTAACTTCCTCTATATACTAATTAAGAAGGCTCGCTGGGCGTGATAACGATTCGAAGGATCGTTTGTTTGCCAGGGCAGGAGAAAAAGAAAGGGAACGAAGTGAAGCGGACTACGGAACGACTCGGCGCAACAGGCAACTGACCGTATTCGCTCTTCCGGTCTTTTCCCACCCCCGTGTGAATTCCAGCAATTTGTTCTCAATGGATTCTCGGTGGTAATCTCGAAATAATCACCAGCCCCGGTGATCTCTCTCGCGGTTTAGAGTTTCGGTTTGGTGAATCCGAAACGCGCGACTCTCTCTCTCTCTCCCTTTCTTTGGAGAGAGAATTCTGCGTAATTGTTAAATCACAGTACGCATAAGAGACTTACCCCTCTCTCTCTCTCTCTCTCTCTCTCTCCGTATTTATAACCCTGGTGTTTAACTTCAATTACATTAGCGGAGGAACTCGCCTCCCGCGTGTTTATTCGGCGGTACCGGTGGATCTCTAACCGCGTCGTGGGAAACCGTAACTTTCGATTCACCGCGAAGCTTAACGCCGCGTCCGGAAGAAAAACAAGCGTTCCACCGTGACTTTAAATTCGAGAGGACGGGATTACATTATAATATTTAACGCGGCATGGCAACGTTTGTTCCGCGAACCTTTTCTCAAGTCCATTTCCAACTGATGCCTGAAACAAGTACACCGACAACGAAGAGGGTATTTTTTTCTTCTGCTCGTCGAGTGGATTCGTTTCCGCCGGCTGAGAGTAATTTTTTGTCATCGAGGCATCGATGATGATTTTGGACAAACAGCGAGGTTACAACGGAAATCCGAAACATTTACTTGGAAAAATTTATGGAAAATATTGCAGCTGTGCGAGAACCCGAAATATCGGGTTGGGTACCGAAATTTCTTCGGGATTGCGACCGGTAAAAAGATTCTCGAATTTATTGGGATTCTCGAAAGAATCGGGAAAGAATTGGCAACAAGAATAAATAATTCGTTAAATCTCACGCGTTCAACTATGTCGAAAGGTCGCAGATCTAGAACCATCATTCGAGCAATTCCTTCTGTTATATCTATTGGTTTAACGATCTTTCGCGTATCATTTCGTACATGCGACAGACATTTTATATCGATTCAGTTTCTTTTCTAGTACATGTACTTACGTTTGGATGCACTATGCTTCAAATGGCGTAATAAACCAGTAGTATTTGCATACTTAGCTTTAAATTCATGGTGACAATGTATGCATTCCGCCTTTGTATCATCTTTCTCCTGAAAATGTTCCCAAACAGAGCTTCTCTTTACCTTCTTCCTTTGCACGATATCTTCTGCACTATTTCCTGCTACCACAACTTTACTCTCACTATCGCTATTTTAAACTTTATCAAATTTACACAGATTTTGAAATATACGTCTGAGCTTCCCGAATTTCTCAGCGATACTGCTCAACAGCGTACATAATGTCCAAGTACTAAGCACGCAGTCACACGTTCGTTTACATCAGGTCACACGATTCTTAGAATCCGTGTTCCCGATAATTTCACTGGCAGAAGAAATTGAACTGTGTATTTACATATTTTGCAGGCTGCTATACAGCATTGTGGAGTGGTTCGAGAAACGGTAGCCGGATTCTCAAAATTTTCGGGACTCTCGAAATTTTCGGGAATCCGGCCCGGCCCGACTCGATCTCTTTCCGATTCGTCCCAATCATCGGGTTCCCGATATTTTCGGGTTGCCGCACACTTCTAGAAAATATGATCTTTTTAATATTATGTTTAAACAAATTATTTCTTCGCGAAATGTTAAATTTGTCGTTAAAAAAACACTGATTTCATCAATTGAAAACTTCAGTAGTTTCCGAGTTTGAGGGTAATTTTCACCCCTTCAATACGAACAACTGTCGATAAAATATGTCAAATAATTGTAATAAAAATAATAAAAGTACACTACATTTATACCAAACTTCATCGAAGTCGATGATGATTTTAGATAAACAGCGAAATTACAACGGGCGAGAATTCGAAACATTTATTTGGAAAAACTTATGGAAAATATAATCTTTTTAATATATTGTTTAATATATTGATTATAATATACTGTTTAAACAAATTATTTTTTCGCGAAATTTAGATAATTTTCGTTAGATAATTTTCACCCCTTCAATGTGAACGACCGTCGATTGAAAAAAAGAAATATGTCAAATAATTGTGCTAAAAATAATAAAAATATTGTCAAACATTTTTTCGAACACTACATTTATGCCAAATTTCATCGAAATCGATGAGACTGACAGTTCGATACTCGTGAATTTCTAAAATTCGAATCACGAGTCAGAGAGGGCAAGACTGTCTGAAACTTTCGTTACCAGAGAAATTATAAAGTTGAAAGTAAGCGGAGCTTTAAAAACTTAAAGACCTAATTAAATCGGTGAGTGAGTCGTGAAAGAAGAGCGAAATCAAATTAAAATAGCGGAAACCTAATCGAACTCGGGCTCGAAGAAAGATAGCATTAGTGGTGAAAAATTCATTCGTGTCTCCTCTGGTCGATACGTCTTTAATCATCAATCGCTGTGAGGCCTTTCATCTTGGGTCGCGATAGAAAAGGCACACACCTCTTTATCGCGAGATTCCCAAAGCTTTCGAGACGTTCAATACGTGAAAGTATATGAGGTACCGAAGGGTTTCAAGCTCGCCCAAGCGATGACGGTTCTCTGTTGACTTACAAGAACCATTCCCACGTGTATAAGCGCCAAAGGACTTTTCAGTTTCCTCTCTCTGTCACCAAGAGAAATATTTATATCGGCTGTGTCTTTTAAAGCGTCCCTCGTTAAAAGTGCTTGTTGCAATGTCTCTTAGAATTCTGTCTTATAATTAAGAAGCTTACTGAGGAAGACCAACATTGACGAACTTCTTGATCTCTTAGTTTACGAAGTACGTTCTGTCACGGTGGCCGAAAATAAGGTAATAACGCGGATAGAATCCTCAAACGCGATTAGCGTTCTGACTCGTCGAATAAAAATTGTCCATTCTTAGGAAGACAAATTTTGTTACGATTATTCTTTTACTAGAATTAATCCTGTTAAAGTGGATGTTTTCGCGTCGTTGTTTCACTGTTTCAGTGTCGTGTGTTCGTGCATCAACATGATTCGATCGGTTAATAATATTAAAGAAGTAAGATATTGATTGTTTGTTTAATAAAGAATATTTAGTTTCGAGCAATTCTCAATTTGAGAATATTTCCAAAAATATCTTAGTCGGGAGCATGATTTCAAAATTTAATTAAATACAATCTTTTTGTGACATACGGTAGAACTTCGTTTGTTCGAACGCAGGGACAGAGAGACAGATTATCATTTAGATAATAATATAAGTTCGCGAGCTTTCTTCATACTCTATTCTTATTTGTTTGGATAATAAGAAACGGTAGATAAGGACGACAGAAGTTGATTAATTATGAGTTTGTACAAGGCTCAACTGGCGTAGATAAATAAACGAAGTTTTATTGTAAGTTGAAAAATAATAATTAATTTAAAACACAAGTAATTGCAACAATTTCCAATAGTAATATATATAAAAACCAATAATTACACAAGTTATTGTTATATAATATATATATATATAAATTTATAATAATATTAATAGATAATTGTAACAATTTAGCACAGAAAAGACTCAATAGGAGCAGTTTGCACGTTAAGAACAACAGTCATAAAAGTTATCAAGTTAAGAGGCTGTTATCGTCGTTCAAGGATTTCTAGTATTTGTAAGAAATAAGAAGTCTGTCACGAAGAGAAAAAAAAAAAAAATCTTTGTACCGTCGTCAGCATCCACAAGATGCTTATAGAAGTTGTTGGACCTACGCCAACACGAGGGCCAAAGCACTTTCGCATCTGTCCCAGCGTATCGATCGGTTGGTCATCCCATCAGTGAACCCTCCAAGGTGTAATGCTAATAGTCTATCACTTACAACTATTTCGTTCCACTTGCATTTCGTACCGACCGCACGTATGTTCCAGATATTGCTCCATTCCTTTCGTAAGGACCAATGTGAATTTGATCAGTTGGAATTTTTTGATGCTGCAAAAAGTTTCTCACTCCTCTCTCAAGAAATTTTTCGCAAAATTATTACTCTCATTAGGTTCGTTGATAAGCTTGTTCAGCTTTCCTTATCTCACTAGAGAGACAAAATTGTTCAAAAGAGGCAACTGTTCTTAATCAACTTGTATCGATTTCTGTCATTTAGTTTTTTCACGTCACTGTAAATTTTAGAACATTCGCAACTTTGGATGTTGACCAAAAGTTTCTTCCCACTTGCTTTCTTTTAATGAAACATCAGAATATAAGAAAAACACTAATTTTATTAATTTTAGATTAATCTTAAGTTTAAACAGTTTTTTATTTCTTTGAAATGTTAAAGAAATATATATAATAAAAAATGTTGCGGATTTATTTTACCCCCATGTATATCATTAATTCTAAATTCTGCAGCCTAAAAAACAAAAATCATGCATTTCAGAGTTAACACCGACGATCACGGAGGAAAACTGTGAATATCGAACGATCGGATTGATATTCGATAATTAAATCTGTTCTACAATTTAGAGAAACAGAAAGACTCGCTTTTACAGGACGTTTGTAAAAGAAGAGTCGACGTATCCTTTTTCTATTTACATAAAAAAGAAACTATCTGTAAAACATAAGTTTTTCCAGACCACTCCTCTTTCTCTCTCTCTCGTATCTCGTATTCTATTTCTATCTCACTAAATTCATCGCTTATTTATCGCTGATAAGTCTAGAGATCAATGTTCTCGCGAGAAGATATCCAGAAAATTGGAGCCAGGTGATTGAAAAGACTGTTCTATCGGTCCTCCCCGTCCTATCAATCTTTCGCCGAAGATTCGATTTAGATGTTGTCTCGGATTAATTGTGGTGGGTACTCGTCGCGACGAAATCAGATGCATGATTATACGGCAATAATGCCCAATACCGACTATTCTCAGTCGATAATTGCACGAAGATTCTTACTCGACCTGATTTAAAATTAAAATTCGTATTTTTTCCTGCACGTTGTCGCTACTTGATCATTGCTCAATCTCCTTTGCAATCAATCGTTTCATCTCTCACCAATTAATTAATTAATTAATCGTTTTTTTTTCATACAGCTACGTTTAACCACTTGCGCTGGCAACTGATTGCGGACCATAACGAGTGACCAAAACCGTATACAATAATTCGTCGCTTTCTTTTTGAACTCGTCGGTACGATATTCACTCGATAGAAATTATTGAGAAGTAATAAATTTATTATTTGTTTTGTTTTGCTTCGTTTTTTTTTTTTAAATATACTTGAAACTGAGAAAATATTACAATTTCGAAACAAGAAATGGCACGTCATTCCAGCGCAAGTAGTTAATCTCTCCAACTGATTGCGGACCGTAACGAGTGACCAAAACTGTATACAATAATTCGTCGCTTCCTTTTCGAACTCGTCGGTACGATATTCACTGGATAGAAATTATTGAAAAGTAATAAATTTGTTATTTGTTTTGTTTTGTTTAAATATACTTGAAACTGAGAAAATATTACAATACTGGAACAAGAAATTCTCGACGAGCGTGCGTTTCCAGCGCAAGAGGTTAATATTAAAGCAACCAAAATCTCTAGTCAGGAGAATTTTTCAATAAAAATGAACGAAAAATTGACGAAAAATTGGGACGAAAGCCCAGTTGGGTAAGAAGTTAAATTAAAAAGATTAAAAAAAAGAAAAAAAAGAAAAAGAAAGGACACAGTGTCGAGAGGTGAGTTGCGAGAGACGAGGGGGAAAGGTCGTCGCGTTAAAGCACTGAAAAATTTAAACGCGAGAAATCGAAAGGGTCTGAGATAGGTAAGGCAATTTCTGTAATACGCGAGCGTAATGGATTGGATTGGATTCGAGTGATAGGATGACAAATCGTAAAGGACAGTTTGGGAAGAGCATTTGCGGTGGGATTGGCAATGATCCAGGATACTCTGAAATCCTCATACGTGCTGATAATGGTATGGCCGTCGTTTCTCTTATGACGCAAGCCAACCAATGAATTGTTTCTACGCGCCTTTCTTTTTTCCCACTATTTCGCGAATCATCTGCCGGAGAATGTTGCCCGAGCAAGTGGAACTCGAACGAAATCAATGCACCATCGTTTTCTCCGTTTATTGCGTTTATGCGTAACGAGCATATTAACGGAGTATTGTTGTTAGTTATCAGACGGAGGAACAACTAATTCCCTGTAGAAGACAAACGACTGGAAAACAAATTTTTAACTAAATAAAAAAGGCAGGATTATTAGCATTAATTTGGTAATTGTACCGATCTACCGATCGTTCTCACTGATGTCGATTTATGTTTGAAACAAAAGGATAATTCTATGACAAAAATATGATATAATAAAAATAAATTATAATATAGCAATAAATATGTTCACTAGATTAGAAATATAATAGTTATAAATAATATATTATAATTATAATATATATAATTATAATATGTAATATAATAATATATATGTTTACTAAATTAGATATATTGTGAAGTAAAGCTTAAAGCTTGGTGACAAATGTTTAGTACTTGCACTGACAATTCAATATAGAATACGAATAAATAAATAATATTGGTTTAATGTAGTACAAATGAGTGTTTTCGATTATTTCGTCGTTCTCAGTGTAGGTCACAGTTGAACTCCTTTGCTACACTCTTATACTACGTATCAAAGTCTGCCGTTAAGCGAAAGGGTTAATTAATACATCGCTCAGGAAAATAAAGTGAATCCACGATTTAATGTAGAAGATTTACATTACACGGCTAAAGTTTCCAACAAATGGAAGAGAACAGAGTATTAAATTTGATAATTGGTTTGATATTTAATTTAGAATTTTCGGTATATCCAACAGCGAGTAAGTTAAACCAACGATCGCTCGTGCATCTGTAATGTCGGAGCACAAATCATAAAAATTGATCTCCTTTTTTTATGTCAATTATCCATAGAAATCCTTCAAATTCTCGACACTACTTGCGATAAATTCGAATTGCCTCGAATCGGCAAGAATCGGTGAGAAAGCAGAAATACGAGCTGAGATGAAACTTCCTTCGACGACAAGCTCCCTTCCTACGCCCGTTCATCTTGTAAAACCCTTCGTTGGAAGTTTAAGCGACGTACACGACGAAGCACGAGGCACAAAACATCTTTCGCCACTTTTGGATACACGGCACCGAGCTTTCATAAGTCCAGAAAGTAGCTTCGGGCTTTGTAAAGTTCCGCGGGATACCGGCTATCTAAAAGCGAGTCAAGCATCAACGCTGAAAGTCTAAAGTATGCAGCCGAATGCTTGTAATTTCTGCGGTGTTATTCGTTCGTGTTTGTACCTCGATTTAACAAAAGTTCGAATGAGCGACTACAGGGGAGAATAAAGATGAATATTACCGAAGAAGATCTACGACTTACACTGAAATTATTGACGGCTGAATTGTAAAATTTGTATCAGAGGAATTAAACAGGAAGGAAAATACAACGTCGGACAGAAAATTATTCTCTAAAATTAATCTCTAAAAATATTGTAAATAATTGAAAAAAATAAAAATAAAATTATTCAAATCTCTAAAAATATTGTAAATAATAGAAAAAACTAAAAATAAAATTATTCAAATCTCTAAAAATATTGTAGATAATTAAAAAAAAAACTAAAACTAAAATTATTCAAATCTTTAAAAATATTGTAGATAATTAAAAAAAAATAAAAATAAAATTATTTAAATCTCCAAAAATATTGTAAATAATTGAAAAAAATAAAAATAAAATTATTCAAATCTCTAAAAATATTGTAGATAATTAAAAAAAAAACTAAAAATAAAATTATTCAAATCTTTAAAAATATTGCAGATAATTAAAAAAAATAAAAATAAAATTATTCAAATCTCTAAAAATATTGTAGATAATTAAAAAAAATAAAAATAAAATTATTCAAATCTCTAAAAATATTGTGGATGATTAAAGAAAATGAAAATAAAATTATTCAAATCTCTAAAAATATTGTAGATAGTTAAAAAAAAAATAAAAAATATTGCAAATCCATAAAATTTTTATTGAAGTAAAAAAAAGAGAAATTACGAACTAATCGTTTTGATGAACGTAGAATTCTTGCAATATCTTATTGATTTACATTCTCTGGCCTGCGTGTACCTGTAACGAAGAATAATTTCAAATACATTCTAATATTACTGTAATTGATGGGAAACCAGAGAAAGCGGTCGGATATGACACGCGGAGTTAATTAGAACCAAAGAAGCCAATACAGATAGCAGGTGGAATTGATACAAGCAATTCTGAATACGTAGGAAGCAATGCAAGCAGCCGCTAATATATCGACGTGCAATATATATTCCACCAAGTCCAGGCGAAACCGATACGAACAACGTCGGATTTACTGCTAGTAATGCACGCTGGTGCGGATCCTCGCGACACATAGAATTTCAAAACCGCGCGAGCCCAAGCGTACGAAATACACGTACACCGCGCATCAATAACACAAACCACAGAATTGCCGATCGGACAGGCGTAAAGTTTTGGAACAGATGGAATTTTCTCGGTAACTGGGTTCGACATCGCAAAATTCAATTCGTTCTAATGGCGATCTAATCTGAGGAAACTAAGAATTAAGTAAAATAGTTGGAAACTCTTTCGTGTGAATCGTACGAGTCGAAGAAACGCGGAACATTTTGACATGATTGTAATTTAATAATTTAATAACGTCGGGATAATAGTGGATACGGGTTTGCACAGATCTTTTCGTTTTAAATTGAAGGAATTATGATCAAACCGCGAATGTTCATCCAGGTTGTCCAGGAAATCTGAATGTTCGAAACTAGTGTGCAACAATGTTCGAAATTGGTATAATAAGTAGAGGACTTAGCCAATCAGTGCAAATCTATTTACACTACGTAAATATTCTTTTGTCGTGATGATTGTTTGTTGTTAAAATTGTCTAATAAAAGTTGACTTAAAATTTCCAAAACAGGGGGCTCAGATGTCAGACAATATGATATAACAGAAGCCAGTCAATCTACTTATTAAATAATATTGTCTATTAAAATTATTTAAAATAATTACAAAATTATCTATCTGTTTACACTGTACAAATATTATACTATGTAAATATTCTTTTGTTATCGAAATTGACAGTTTAAAATTTCCAAAGTAAAGGACTTGGAAGCCAATCTATATTTACACTACGCAAATATTCTTCTGTTGTTAAAATTGTCCGACAATCTAAAATTTCCAAAATAGAGGGCCTAGAAGTCAGTCAATATGATAAAATCTATTTACGCTATGCAAATGTTCTTCTGTTGTTGAAATTATCTGTCGTAGTAGAGGGCTTCAAGTCAATTTACACTATGTGAATATTCTTCTGTTGTTAAAATTGTCTGACAGATTAATCGTTAGAACGTGATCATTCTAATACAATTATATTAAACACAATTATTTAACTTTTATAATTAAACTGCTCAATAAACTGAAGTCTCTGTTTTCAATAGCTTGCACTCATGTAAAGAAAATTCATCGTTTAGTTAGTTAAAAGCTCGCGAATAACAACAACGCGACGAAAGTTGTCGAAGATTGAGATTACACGTGGCATTAATTCCTTTCAATTTCCACGCGGGATTGCATTTTATACACTCGGCTGATAGAAGGCTGATTCGCCGAGAATTGGATACACGGCGTCATCAATCGTCCTTTGATTTTCCCCTCGCGTTTACCCAAACCGGTTGAAATCTATCGTTACAGAGATATCTGCAATGCTTCGAAACAAACGGTTAACCACTTTCGAATGTACATCCGTGACAGCTCTTTTAACAAAGTATCGATGTTTTCTCCCTTTCCCTCTCTCTCTCTCTCTCTCTCTCTCTCTCTCTCTGTCCCTTTCTCTCTCAGTTTAATTGTAATATATTAAAATAAATTCAAATATATTAAAATACAAATAAATAGATAAATTACAAATATATTGAGACGTAATAAATTCAGTTTATAATACATGAATATATTAAATATATTACGAATAAAAGAAATGTAGATATATAAATAAATGTATACTTTTTGTAGATATCTATAAAAATATTGACGTAACTGCAACTATTTGTCAAAACTTGAGATATTTAATTTTACACATATATTAACATACCGGGAAACATTAACGTTTATGTTATTAAATTATGTGTATACCATATTTAAATGTATTACGACATTATTAGTGACTTTATCTATTATTATATTATATATTGTATTATATTATATTACATTATATTATATATTATTTTACATTATATTATATTATATAGCATGTATTATTAGCTATTACCAAATACACGTGCAGAATACTATTTTGCACAGTGCGAATCGGGTAAAGAGGACTAATTTTCATTTAGAGAAATCGTATCAAAGAAACGAAGCTGAGCGTTATTTACATCCACGAAACTTCTCCTAGTTAGGCGAAATATTTTCATATATATTATATATCTGAACAGAAGAAAAAGATGTCCTTCAACAGACAAGTACGTATAGGTGTGTCCATAAGTAATGCCGTTTTTTTTTTCAAATTTAAAAAATATTGCCATCTAGTGACAATAATTAAAAAAAATATATAACATAAATAATAATATAAATAATGTAAATAAAATAAAATATTGCCATCTGGTGACAATAATTAAAAAAAAATAATACAAATAAAATAAAAATAAAATAAAAAAATAAAATTTTGCACATTATACATACATGGTGTCTATGATCACCAAGCAAATAGCACGAAATTGCAGCTTAGCAGTATCTTGAACACGATGATCTCTCCGTCAAACTGAACTCGTTTGCCATTGTGATTAATGCACGCGTTTATTCAACTTCTCTCTCTCTCTCTCTCTCTCTCTCTCTCTCCCTTTCGAGCGTCGCTTCGAATCTGAATAATCGATGAAGATATCCCGATATTCGTAGCAGATGTTTGATCCGAGAACGACGAGAATATCGCAAGAACGTAAAAGCAGACACTGGAATTCATCGCCGAGTTCGATGCACCGTGTAATTCGATTAATTATGCTAATTCGATTGATCGCCATCTATTGCAGAATCGCGGCTATGCGTTGATCATTAAACATTTAATACGGTAGATGTTTCAAATAATTTCGGGCTTCTAAATATACAATATATTTACGATGGATATGACTCACAGTTAAGCGTGATTCAATGATTCTTTTTAATTACTCGAATTATCCAACTGTATGAAAATTGTATATCCATTTTTGTTTCAATCGCAGAGGACGAATGAAAAAAGGAGGAATGGTTCAAAGAGAACTACGTTTTTAGAAACGTTTTTTTTTTCGCGAATGCAATGACGTACGTATCCCTTTTTTTCTTTGTTAGTAAATAAAAATATTTTTCTCTGACACGCAGTGCAAAAAATAATCAGTAAAAAAGTCCTTTCCGAATCATTCGTCTTTTTTCTATTGGCATTCGTTTTTAATTACGATCAGAATTACAGCTGCGTGAATTCTCGTTCTACAAGATAATTAACAATTAATAAACGTAAGTTACTTTGAAAGGATTGTAACAAATTGATTCATTCTTTAGGAAATTTTTAATCACAGATCTCCCAAATACGGAGGTTCGATTTTCAATATTAACTCTTGTTGAAACTTGCGCCAAATTCATGCAATTCTCACGTCAGTAAAAATACCCGATACTAAGAAAAATACGTCTTTTACCACTCGATGTAAAAACTCTTGTGTCTCAACTGAAAAGTTATTCTCCGAGAGGAAGTTTTACAATGAAAACGTCTCGATATCAATCAAAGAAAGACGTAGCCCCTAAACCAGGGACTAAAACACGATTTCAAAGAAAATCGTCGTCAGCCACATACAGAAACTGAAATTCCAAAAGCGGTCTTTCATCAATCATCTAGCCTAGCCGCTAGCCCTGGTTCGTGACATCCAGCAGAAATGGAGAAAAAGATCGTGAAACCTCTCTGCGTGAATTATCGATCCGCGAGAAACGTAAGACGTGCATCCGGAGACGCGTCGAACAGTCTCGACGTTAATAACAAAAGGAGATTACTTTCGATGTCCTCTCGAACTCCGTATGTACCTCAGTTTCAACTCTCGATGGAAGAGTTTCGGCGAAGTTCGACGTTGTTCGCCTAGTGCCGCTAAATTTATCCGATTTAGTTGAAATCGTTATCTGGGAATCGTCCGGAAACGACGCGGCTCGATACTCCACGAAACTTCGGGAACACACATACATATGTACATCTCGATTCTGAAATTCTTCCAACATGCATATCCGTCCCACTCGCCATTAAGCAGCAAGACAAACGAAGACTTAATACGATCAATCTAAATGCAATTATGGCCCCTCCGACGCTAGATTTAGGAAGGATAATGCGGCTGGTTGAAAAAGGATAGCGGGTCAGGTGGTGCTGTAAGGATCAATACGCCATCCTCTCTCGGGGGAGAGGAGCTTCACGTGTTGCTCCCGTTTCCGGTGCCACCTGGCGAACTAAAAAGGACCAATGTGCATTCGCCGCCGCTACTGCCAATCGACAAGAAGAATAAGAATAAACAATAGTCGTTGTAAGAAGAATAACAACAGGCTTGTACAATGCTTCTTTACCATGGAAAACATTTCATGCGTGCATACACGAGAGACATGTCTTACACGAGAGACTTCGAAATTTAATTGACAATGCAGTGAGACGCGACTGTCGTGATAAAGTTTAAATAAATTTGAAAATACCAGACCTGCCAACCAATAGTTTGAAGGTACGAATATATGTGTGTATATCTAGCGTGTGAAACGAGAGCACTTGTAACATCAATGGCGATTTTAGCACTCTCTCGATCATTTTACAGTGTTTCTCGATCATTCACCGTCAATGACAATTATCAATCTATCAGCTATCGTTATAAGAAGAATGATAAAAGGCTCGTACAATGTTTCTTTATCGTAGAACACTTTCGTTATTATTGCGTGTTACGTAGATTATAAAATTTCACAAAAACTGCTGCCAGATTGATCAATCACGTTGATAAAGTTTAAACAGATCTGGAAATAGTTTTAGCTGCCAGCTGAAAATTTTAACACACGTTCCGTGTACACCTAGTACGATATTTGATATCAAGATGTATATAGAATAAATTGACAAGAGCACTCGTAACATCAACAGCGATTTTAGTACTCTCGATCATTTTATATCGAAAACTCTGCAGGAATCGTTGTACATATACATGCAGTCAGATATTATTCAAACTTTCTGTTGAGTAATAAAAAAATGACAAGTATATGTATTTCATAGAAATAAGCAATAATTCATTATATCAAAACCTCAATATTCAATGGAATCATTTTAACGTTTGTTATATTATACAAAATATAACCTCAATATTAAATATTATATGGGATATATCATATAGGATATAACCTCAATATTAAATATTATATGAGATTGTATATATGATATTAATATTAAGGTTATATTATATAAGATATTATGTTGAATATAACCTCAATATTAAATATTACATGGAATATATTATATAGGATATAACCTCAATATTAAATATTATATGAGATTGGATATATTACATTAATATTGAGGTTATATTATATAGGATATTATATAAGATATATCCTCAATAATAAATATTATATGGAATATATTATATAGGATATATCCTCAATATTAAATATTATATGGGATGGGATAGATTATGTTAATATTGATGTTATATCATATAGAATGTTATATAGGATATATTCTTAATATTAAATATTACATGGAATATATTATATAGGATATATCCTCAATATTAAATATTACATGGGATACAATATATAGGATTGGATATATTATATTAATATGGAGGTTATATCTTATATAATATATCAGGACAGTTATATAATTGTTTACTAAATATATGTTTGAAAGAAATTACAAGTACATATAGTGTGTATATATTTCATAAAAATAACCAATAATCCATTATATCAGTGAACCTCAATATTCAATGAAATCATCTTTAACCTAACTATACATTATATACACATATACAGGACAGTTACATAACTTTTACGCTAAATATACATATATTCGCAGCTAATTTAGTCAATCAAAGATGAAATCTCAAAACGCCTCGCGTAACAGACACACCTTGCATTCGTGAAACATTTAAGCTACCCTAATGCGAGTAAACGCGTTTAAGGATAATTCATTCGCCTACAACCGACAGACAGGGCGCAAAGAAATTAGATGGAAATTACGTTCATTTGTAAACGGCGGTGCATTCTACATGACAAGGAGGGAGTTTTTAGAGAGAGCTTACTTCCAAGAAACCACGTCCCCTTGAAATGACACTTTTCGTTCCGGTTTTCCATGAAAATCCAAGCCTTCCGACCAACGAAGGAAAACTCCGCTCTCGAATAATTCACACGAACACTCTCCTGGCTCGAGAGTCCTCGTTTTCCTCGGATAACCTTTGAATCGTTCATTCCGTCTGCGCTTTTGTAGAAATCGATATTTTAAGAGCAGATACTTCGAATAATTCAGAGGCTGGAGTGAAAGGGGGGGAAAAGGAGAAGATGCAAAGAAAGAGAGAGAGAATGGGGGGGAGGTGAAGAAGCGGGGAAGACGTTCGATTCACGGAAGAAATAATAACGAGTGATGCAATTAGACTTTTAATAAGACATTGAACCACACAAGATCGGACGAAGATAGAACATAAATATTCATAATTATGCCTTCTATAATGTGCATTGCAGCGTTCCAATACGAGAGAGTGAGATCTACCTTTACATCGTAAGTCGAGCTTTCTGACGAGAGTTTAAGCTCTTTGAAGCAATGGAACTCGACCTTGCAGATCTTGCAGGAGGTGGAAATAAAAAGCTTCCAAAAATGAAACAAAAAAAAAAGATGGCAAGGAATTAAGAAGAAATGTATCAATGATTTTAGGTTCCAAAATTAAAAAACTTTTAACTTAAATTAAAATTTAATTTAATATAATTTAAATTAAAATTTAATTTAATTCTAAATTGAGAAAATATAATTTAAAAAGTGATAAAATGTATCTGACGTGGTATTGGCGAAAACATTGTTAATAACATGGAAGTGAAAAGACTGACACAACAGATCACGATGGAGAAAAGGAGGAATAGAATAGTGACGAGTACAATATCACGTACAATATCACAATGATATCATCTAATAAGATCTAATGAGATCTCACTTATGTTCTAGTTATCGATGACGCATCACAATCATTTTCACTACTGAATTGCGCAATGCAATGTGCTCAAAAGATAAAGCCAGCCAATCTGTACATTGAAAGTGTAATTTCTATCGTGTGATATATTTATTAAAATATAATACATTATATACATACAAAATATAATAATATTATATTATAATTTAATGAACATATTATATGATATATAATATAATATAATATTATAAAATATATAATATTTTCATTAAAATATTCATGTGATATCTCAGTACAATTGGCAAATCGCGAAAAAAAATCATCTACAAATTTCTATATTAAAAATCTAATGTGAATAACTTGTTAAATTGTGTATTTGTCGATGTAGAGTAAATAATTATTTTATTAACAAAATTTTGGTACTACTTCTCAACATTTTTATTATAATATCGTAATTACGTTTTCTTTTTTTATTTTTTCTTTTTTGTTGGAAAAATTATGTTATTTAAATAGTCAAATAGAAACAAAATTGTACTTTATTTTGAGGAAGAAACTGTATTCTTACATTCGAGTTTAATATCGAGTTTAATAATTTCAAAGCTTAATCTTTTCCTCTTTGTTTCTTGATATCCCCCTTATTCATCACGAATCTGATACGAGATTAAATCTCATTTTTATCGAATTTCCTTTAACGAGAAATTTCTTTGCAACATAGAAATTGATAAAAATAAATGAAACGCGACACGATTCTCTTTCATTTGTACAATTTGATATTGCCCAACTTGAAATTAGATTAAAATCTTATCTCGCCGCTTCTGCAAATTATATTATATTATAATTCTATACGATTATCAAAAATCGTTTCGCAGACAAATGTTGAATTTTTAAAAATTATTTGAAGATAATGGAACGAAGGGAGGGAAGAAAATTACATACGTGTTCAAACTCAGATCAGGACGAAGATTTTGAAATATGTTCCTAATCTTCAAGATGCTAAACACGACAGGTAATTTCTTTTTAAACAAATATTAGAATTACCTTATCCGAATAATTCAAAAAAAAGTTCAAAGTGTCGAGTAAATAAGTATTTCTTCAAACAATTAAAATCAGTGTATAAATCCACAGTCTATAACAGGTATCAGCAGTATCATTATCCAAATAGAATTAATTATTGTTGTGATTAATAACTTGAAAGATTTCCTCTTATCGCGTGTCAATGTTTACGCGTCAAGTACCTGTTAAGCAGAGATTAATAACAAAGGGAAATTCATATTATATACGTACGCTTTATATACATACGTCATGAGTTACGTTACGATTAAAAAATGGGAATTCCGTCTTACGAAATCAAAAAATATACAACGTGAAATTTTGCAAAATACTCATAAGAATATTTTACAAAATATACAACACGGATGTATGTGCAACAACGTTACATAATATATACACGCACGTATAATTTTCTTCGAACCCAAACCTTTTATGACATTATTTTATCAAATATTTTTTCATCTGCACGAAATTATCTTTTTTTAAAAGTTTGTCGGAAATTCTAATCGACTGTAAAATATTACAACACGTCGCCGCCGATTCAGATACGCCAATAAAATTTTAGAGAATTTTTAACAAAGTTTCTAAATGTTCTAAATAATTTTCTAAATGCAGGATATAACTTTCGGAGCCATAAATCATAACGTGTCGCGGACGATATCAGAATCATTGTCACTGGTAACTGGTGAAGTGTTGAACGAACCAGGCAGAACGTCTGTAGCAACCGACTTATCAGCGTACGTCAACATTATCAGAAAATAATTAATCACGGCAATGTGGATCAATCGCGAAATCTATCTCTATTGATACAACACAGATCAAAAATGTATCTAATCTCGAGAGAGAGAGAGAGAGAGAGAGAGAGAGAGAGAGAAACGATTCAGTTTGTATTTTTGCAGAAGCGTGTCAGGGTATATAAAATAATAGCCTGCATGGAGTTTCAACTCAGTCCGGCGGCAAACGGTTTGGACAGCAAGCATGTTCGTGACAACGTTGACGCTTTTTGCTCTTTTCGCCCTCTCCAGCGGTGAGTGGTCGCAACTTTCATACGTTTCGCTCGATTTAAAAAAAAAAAAAAAAAAAAGGAAAAAAGAAAGAAGAGAAAAAGGAAATTCGAACGCTACTTTCCACTTAATAAAACGAACTCCCTGCCGAAGGAAACCGAGATTTAAGTTTTGAATATGACGTTGATCGCGGGATTTCACATCTCACTGCGAGGTATTGTTCCTAAGTGGAGCGCAAGGATTTTGCAAGGAATTTTTAAAGCGCAGATTTTTCACGTGACGCGAGAAAATGTGCAGAGGATTCAAAGAATAAACGTGTTTCGTAACATCTGTCACGCAAAACGTTGACTTTCTACCGAGGTTCATTTTTTTTTTTTTTTTAACGTGATCGCCACGTCACCATATATGTACATATAGATCCATCCATCCATGTGGGTGACGACCTAAATTTTTAAAAATGGTGTTTAACTTTCGATAGTAAGTTATTTTTAAATAAAAAAAATTAAATTACCAAACGACAATGCAATAATAACATGGTAAACTGTTAAAATTATTTTGAAGAAATCATGACTACTTTATCTACGTAAAAATACATGTAATATTGTAATAGAATATCGTTTGTGATATATTGGGAAACATTTCGAACAAAACTGTTTTCAACTGAGATTTAAGGATCTTGTAAATTTTCTAAATTTTCGAAAAATTTTCTATATACTCGAGGGACTCGTTTAAAAAACGAACGAGTAAAAATTTCTAATTTGCCAAGCTAAGATAAAAAAAACAGAAGCATGAAAGGAAAACATGAAAACAACTGACACCTAAGGAGCAAGCCGAAATTGCAGTAAGCCCTACAAAGAAACCAGCTCGATTTGCTCTCGGCGATTAACGCCTGATTGATTCTATTCTCGAAGATGCGTATAAAATATTAAAATATTAGTATAATATTATTACAATATTTTAATATAATAGTGTAATACTGATATAATTATAATATTACAATATTGTAATATAATAGTATAATATTGATATAATTATAATATTACAATATTGTAATATAATAGTATAATATTGATATAATTATAATATTACAATATTGTAATATAATAGTATAATATTGATATAATTATAATATTACAATATTGTAATATAATAGTATAATATTGATATAATTATAATATTACAATATTGTAATATAATAGTATAATATTAATATAATTATAATATTAAATATCATAATAATGTAATATTAGTATATTATTCGTTGAACGTTGTGGTCGAGTTTTGCGAAACGTGTCGAGTTGAAGGAAAATTAAAGTTTTTCTGAAGAGAAAGCACACTCGCTGCTATTTCCGTGATTAAACGTAGGTGATAAGCAGAGCAATCAGAAGCGGCTGTCTCCGGATACTAATTATCTCGCGCGATTGTTATTTGCACAGGTGGATTCTTGCCCAGATACGATCCAAGAATCGTGAACGGAGAGAACGCCAAAGAGGGTGAGATACCGTATCAGGTGAGCCATATTTCAATAACGAGACGTCATTCCTCTCGACTGACATAGGAAAAAAAATCGCGAGCTATCGTTTTCCTCAGAAAATTCTTCACTGATCCGTTGTTTTAATGGCTTCGTCCTTCTTTCTGTCACCTGTCTCTCTCGCTTCGTGGACATCGTCGAATTAAAAGGACGTTTTTAACCGTAGGTATCTCTGCAAAACAAAGACAGCTCGTTCCACTTCTGCGGCGGGTCCGTTCTTAATGAGAATTATGTCATTACGGCGGCACATTGCACCAAGGGGTAAGCATTCGGAAACTGTGTTTTACGTACGAAAGGCTTTTAAGAGCAAACGAGGGGCATGAACAAAGTCTTTGATTCGAGAAGATCGGAGGTGCGATCAAGTTAGAAAATTAGAGAAATCTCGCGCGTTTTCAAAGTAATTAGAATTATTGTAAAATGTCGCTAGGTGTACAGAGTGTCTCTTATGGTCAACCGATTTCACCGAGTCGAGAAAAGAAAGGATAAAATTTGTTCTTCATCTTGGAAAAAAAAAGTAGAGTTTCGAGTACACAAGTTCCGAATAATCTAAAAATACGCGAAAATAAATGAAAAATATAGAACAAAAGTTTTTCGTTCATTTACCAAGAGAATCGACTCGATGAATTAAGTTATTGTGCACTCTATACTTATCTTTTCGCGTAAAATAATCTTCTGATAATTATTGTCTTCCATCGCGACTAGAGTTAGCTAAAGTCAAGTATACTTGATAAATTTTCAAATTCTTCGATTCTCTCGAAGACGAAGGCTATATCGAGAAAATTTCTTCCTTTTCGATTCAGTTTTACAGAATCATTTTATAAAATCATCCGTCAATAGTTTGTCCACGAGTCATCACCCTATATATAGTATATATGTACGCTATTATACAATACTATTCACGAAAAGATTTTATAATATTTATATACCAGAAGAGATTTAATGTTGAACAAGGAGACAATAATTTCTAACTTCGTAGTCTTCGAGTAGAAAAAATTTGTTATAAACAGTTACTATTTTGGTGTCCTTCTTTCTCAAAGGAGAACCCCGGACAGCATCAAAGTTGTAGCAGGTACGATCAACCTCACCAAACTCGGTTCCGAGCACCCGGTTGCGAATATCATCATTCACGAAAATTACAACGCCGCAGACTCTTGGAGGAACGACATTTCGCTGCTCAAGGTATCCACAGGTGTAACCAAACACGAATTTCCCTCAATTCGAAATATTCTTACTTCGTCACGTGGCATACTTCGCAGGTCAGCAAAAAATTCGTAAAGTCAAAGGTGATTTCCTTCGTGCCACTTCCATCGCCGAGCGATGTCATCAAGACCAACGACGTGGCAGTAGTTTCTGGATGGGGTAGACTTCGGGTGAGTTTCCACCATTTTCGAACAGATACTCCTTTCACGCCAACAGGTACACGTGTATATTTAAATGCAAGTAGATTCCGAGCATTTCTTTATTACATCTCACTTACACGGCGTGTACATTTGCAGCAAGGAGGTCCCACAACCGTTAATCTGCAACGCGTGAACATCCTGATTGCCGATCAAGAGTATTGCAAACACATATACAACAAAGCGCATTACAACGTCTACGACACGCAAGTTTGCGCGTACGATCCGAAGGTTGAAAAGGGGTCGTGTAACGTAAGTCATACATTGATACTGACACTCTCTATATTTTTACGATTAATTAAAACATTTCCTCGATCCCACGTAATTCAGTTTATCGTACTCTTCTCCGAAAGATCAATCTTTTCGCAAAACTATCACGGACGATCTGTCCGTGCAACTTCACTCGTGCTATAACGTGTAACCTCTTGCGTTGGAATGACGTGCCACGCGCGTCGAGAATATCTGGCCAAAAATTGCAATATTTTCTCAGTTTTAAGTACATTTAAATATAATCCAGGCAACAACAAATAATAAATTCATTACTTCTTAGTAATTTTTCAATAATTTCTATCCAGTGATATCATATCTTTGACGAGGTCAAAAAGAGAGCGACGAATTATTGTATACGGTTTGGTCGCTCGTTATGGTCCGCAATCAGTTGCCAGCGCAAGTGGTTAACCTCTTGCGCTGGAATGACGTACCACTTACGTTGAGAATTTTTTGTTCCAAAATTGTAATATTTTCTCAGTTTTAAATATATTTAAGTAAAACAAAATAGGTATTACTTTTATTTTACTTAAATGAGTATATTTAAGTAAAACAAAATAGGTATTGCTTTTATTTTACTTAAATGAGTATACTTAAGTAAAAAAAAATAGGTATTGCTTTTATTTTACTTAAATGAGTATACTTAAGTAAAACAAAATAGGTATTACTTTTATTTTACTTAAACGAATATATTTAAGTAAAACGAAATAGGTATTACTTTTATTTTAGTTAAATCAGTATATTTAAGTAAAACGAAATAGTATTACTTTTATTTTACTTAAACGAGTATATTTAAGTAAAACGAAATAGGTATTACTTTTATTTTACTTAAACGAGTATATTTAAGTAAGACAAAATAGGTGTTACTTCTATTTTACTTAAACGAGTATATTTAAGTAAGACAAAATAGGTATTACTTTTATTTTACTTAAATAAGTATATTTAAGTAACACAAATAACAAAATTTATTACTTCTCAATAACTTCTAGAACGAGTTCAAAAAGAAAGCGACGAATTATTGTATACGGTTTGGTCGCTCGTTACGGTCCGCAATCAGTTGCCAGCGCAAGTAGTTAACATCTTTCTTCTTTTTATATACATGTATAAATTGCCTTTGTACATACGTAATTTCGATCGTTATTTCAATCGTAATTTGCCACTGTTTTCTCTGTTCCAAAAAATTGCCAGTACTTTGGAATTTCGCTGGGATTGTTCTTGCAAAACTTGTGACTCTTTCTTTTATATCGCCAGGGTGACTCCGGTGGCCCCTTGACCGTCAATGGGAAACTCGTTGGTCTCGTTTCTTGGGCAATGGGCTGCGCCCTCACCGACTACCCAACTGTCTATACCCGCGTGTCGTCTCACCTTAATTGGATAAAGGCTCACGCTGTGTAAATCCGGCAAGCGAAACGTGAACTAGAAGTCGAAGTAAAACACACGGAACTCTGAGTACGTCTGAATTCGCGCGGAACGTCAGCGTTCTCGCGAAATTTACGCGAATTGACAGTAGTATTCTTCAATCTGCATTTAACACTGTACTCTGTAGTATATTACTTTTTAAATAAATAAATGGTACGTTTGGTTTCTTCATTCACTGTTTCACATTCGTTCGACGATACCTCTGCAAAATTTTAATCTGTACAATTGGAAACACCAAGGAGTTTCTTAAACACTTAACATTTCTCAGATGCAAATTGACAATAAAAATTCGACCTTTATCCTAAATCCTTGTGTAGAGTAAAAATAGAATTAAATTTCCTGTGACTGACGTGAAATTCGATGAACAAGCACTTTCTTTTTCACAATTAATTCCTAAATTCTATTTTGACTATAACGATGAGGACTAAATTAAATCATTGAACTTTTTTATTTAGAATTAAATTTAATTTTAGTATTAATTGTCTGTTGTACTATTTACGAATCAAGGATTAAGAATTAAAAACGTATTCCCCAATGTGGAACGAGAGAAAATGATATTTCGTTTTCGAAACGTGCTAAACATGCTCCAGATTCGAGGCTTTAATTCATACAGTAGAAGAAATTCTTACCGAACTTCGTTATATATCGCAATTATTATATAAAAATACTTGAGCAGTTAGATCTATTGCGAAACGTCGAACAGATAACAATTGAACAGATAACAATTAAATTACAAGGAAGACTGATATTTCAAAACCAATATAATTAATTGCGAAAGCTAGATTAATCGTTTGATAACGAAGGAGAGATATGCACGTGCCTTTAATTGCAGTAATTACAGTTGTCGCACGAAACTATAGTATCATAATTTCATGAAATTCATCCTGACTCTAAATTATTTCTAATTATTACACAGTAATAATAAAAGTTCTATTACATTTTTTCTCTCGACATCGAATATTATTATAATCGCCGATTATCCAAACTAAAGCAGTTCTCTCGATAATCGATTTGAAAGAACCATATTTGCCAGTGTGTCATAAGCAGAGTTGCACAATAACTGATTATTTCGTGATTACTCTTGTAATTGATTGCTAAAAGTAATCGTGGTAAATCATAATCATTAATCAATTAATCGTTCTTGATATAAATCAATAATTACGGTACACTGATTTCATACATTTCTGTAATTGTTAATTTGTTTAATGAACGATTAATTTACCTTTTGCCGTCTAGTATCATTGTAACTCTCACAATGCTAAATTTCTGTTAATCACAATCGAAGACATAATTACTTTGTGATCAAAGAGTTATTGAATTAATCTTGATTACACTGATTACATTTCCTTTAATTACTTCAGTCAATCGTTAATCGCGTTTACTGGACTGGATTACTGGATCACTCATCATGATATCACGTCGTTAGTTATAATTGTCGATTATCAACCAAATTACTTTTTGCGCAACTGTAGTCGTGAATTAAGAAATTAAATAGCTTCCAAATATGAATGTTCAGTAATAATAATCACTAAATGTGATTGAAACTTCTATTCTACCTAACTTTGTATCTGTAACGACTAATATAAATTATAACTTGGATCAATGATAAATTATAACAATCAATGCTACGTTTTTGTGAGCTCCATTTTTACGTAACCTGGTCTAATTTATCATTTGCCATTTTCGAACCACCACGAGGATGAAAATTTCTTTCAAAATTTTAATAATTCTGCTTCGTTATTTTTAGTATCGCTAACTGCAGATTTTTTTTTCGTGACTAAATTGAACGTATTTTCAATAATATTTCATTTATCTTTTAATTACGGCGACGTTCCTTTTCTTTTAACGTTACATGCTAATATATCAATGAAATTTGTGTGCAGGTACACACTGAGACTATCAAAGATTGAAATATAAAATTTCCATCGGAGATATTAAAATTAAAAAAAAAATGAAAAAACTTTATAACACGAGCTTTTATTTATACATTTAAATCTCTAAGAACACATTGTGTTACATCTATAAAATATCTGAAAAAAATTACAAATTGATCATTTTAATCAATTTGATCATTTTGGCAATTCATTTTGGCGTTAAACGCAAAAGATTCATTGAAATGGAAACATTTGAAAACAGGAAGGATACGTGATTCAAAATGTAAAGATTGTTGAATACATAGGTTAAATTTAAGTAAAAAAAAAAAAAATTAACTATATTTAGATAATCGATCATTCGGAAAATGGAATTTCAGATAATCCACGTTTTGCTGTACAAAATTTACTCTGCTCTGTAAAATTTTACAAAAATACAAAAGTATTTTAATATCCCATAAAAACGTATAAAAATGAAAGAGTATTAAACAAAATTATTTATTACTGCATTTTATATCGAATGAACGAAGAAACATTACGAATGCGATGATATTGTAATAATTACTAGCTATTGTAATAATTACTAAATTTACACAAGCTTTCAAATAGATTTGGAAAGATTTTTCTAAAATGTTCTATTTTCTCCGCAGTCTTCGGTAGTTATTTCGCTATTTGCAATTTACCAGAGAAAAAAAAAAGAGACACGCGAATCGATAAGGAGTGTCGTCAGGACTAATATGTACTAAAATGATGACTTAGCTGGATCGATAATTGAAGATAATCGATTTATCGATCAGCGTTCACTTTTTTAAGCTATACCGCGCATATATACGAGCAAATTAGACTCTCCGTTGTGAATTACTGTTTGCAGTAAGTCGCAGTAAGTTCTGCAGGAAACATGAATCCGATACTTAGTTTACTACTCTTAGCCACGGTATTAGCGAATTCTAATGGTAAGTGGTGAATTACCTTTAGTGTCAATTACATTCGTAGTTTGTAATAATAATCTTCTTACTATAATATTCCAATTATTATTATATTATTATAATATTTTTATTTTATATTTTAATTATAATAATATGTAATATTTTATATTCAATATTTATATTTAATATTTAATATTAATATTTATTATTTAACATTAAATATATTTAATATTTAATATTTTAATTATAATAATATCATAATATTAATATTAAGTGTATTAACTCGTATATACATTCCCAGATTGGCGTCAAATTTTACTACTATAATAATGACAATCGAGTCTCATTACATTGTTAGTGAAATTTCAAAAGTGTTCCATAACATTTTACATTTTAGCACACAAAAATTTTCCACGATACGTGTTCGAATATTTTCGTGAGGCAGTCACAGCAAAAAAAAAAAAAAAGAAAACGATTAAATCAATGCACGTATCAACGTTACAAAATCATTGTTACAGCCGAAAATACAACGCAGTACTTGGACCCGAGAATCGTGAATGGCGTAGACGTGAGGCCAAACGAAATTCTGTACCAGGTAAGAAGATCAGTTGTTTCGCGCCAAGGGGATCGAAATGAAACGAAACTGAATCGACTTTCCCAACTGTTTGAAAATATCAACGAGACCGCGAAATATTAGCGATCGTCGAGAAATAAATAACTGTTTCCCGTCTCGAAGGTTTCGCTTCAAAGAAACGGCGGTGGCCATTTCTGCGGCGGGTCTGTCCTCAGCAGAAATTACGTGCTCACCGCGGCTCACTGCCTCGAACGGTAAGTAAATTTCGCGTAAATTGCCCGCCGAGCGGGATCTTCTAACAATCTCAACCGAATCGGCTGTTACATCGCTGTCGTCAACAACAGCATGACCCCCAACATGGTCAGAATTGTCGCCGGAACCAAGAACTTGAACAACCCATATTCCGTGCACCAAGTGGTGAGGATTGTCATGTACCCTCAATACAATCCCTCCAACATCTGGATCCACGACATAGCCTTGATCAAGGTGAGTCTAAAGTTCAAATGGCCGACAGTCGTTGTAACTTCAAGGTTCCTGGTTCTTTTTTTTTTTTTTTTTTTCTAGGTCAGGGAGCCATTCGCGATAGGACCGCGCATACAAATCGGCGCCCTGCCACAAAGAAATCAGTTCGTTCCGGATAACGCGGCCGCTGTTGTGTCGGGATGGGGCAGGCTCATAGTAAGTGATCGAACGGGACGTGTCACCTGTCGCAGTCTTACTCGAAAATATTCGTTTACAGGAAAATGGACCGTCGACGATGATCTGTAAGAAAGTGACACTCTTCATCACCAATCAGCAAACTTGCCGGAGAATCTATGGAATTCTTTACGACACGCAAATTTGCGCCAGCGATCCGAGAGCTATGAAAGGATCGTGCCAGGTAAGCAGCGTTTTAAAAATGAATTCGTGCTCGATCATTTTTTTCGACCATCACGATGGTTTACCACGAACAATGATTTCATAGGGCGATTCTGGTGGCCCCCTCACGGTCAACGGAGTAATTGTTGGAATCGTATCGTGGGCAAGAGGATGTGGCCTACAAAATTTCCCCAGTGTCTACACACGCGTTGCTTCTTACATCGATTGGATTTATTCAAACGCTGTTTAAATTAAGGCAAAACGATTGACAATTACACGACAAGTATATAACTGTTAGGAAGGATCGACTAATTAAAAAAAAAACACGATTCATTATTAATTTGGTAATTGTACGATCTACCGATGAACTCTATCTCTCCCACTGATGTCGATTTATGTTTGAAACAAAAAAATAATAAATAGAGTATAATAACAATAAAAATAAGATTCACATAATATAATAAATATAATAAATGTAATATAATAAAAATTAAAAATAATAAAATAGCAATATAATGTATTGTTAATAAATGACAATATAATAAATATTAAATAACAATATAACGTAATAAAAATTCTGTGAAATATATTATTAACCCTTTGGCCTAAAATTTGCTTTCGAGGTTACTGTTGGCGCCTAACTTACATATACCTCGGTCCACTGAATCGAAAGCAACCTATCGGATTGCCTAAATTAAACTAAAGGCACCTACAGACGAATGTTATCGTCAATAATTGCAGCAAATTTCACTTGAATCAGACGTGAGTGAACTCTAGTTCAGGAAATGTGATGTAGGATCGTGTATTGACTCACGTTTCGAATTGTACCGCACTTTACCAGATTATTAGATATATTATGAAACAAAGTTTAAAGCTTACTGTTAAATTTTTAGCACAGTCCACCGACGATTCAATACAGTATACGAATAAATGAATAATATTGGTTTAACGTAGTGCAATCCAGCGTTTTCGATTATTTCAATATGTTTCCCCGAGAAACGTACGCTGATGAAAAATTATGTCGTTCTCAATGTAGGTCACGACTGAACTCCTACCATAACGAAAGAGTGAAAAATAAGAAAGATTCGTTGTAATAACAACCGGAACTGTTACCAGAACCAGAATCTCGTTTACTTTTGTAAAAAGAAAGAAATCATCGGTCAATCGTGGCCGAGTCAACTTTTACTCCAATTGAAAATCTGGCAACTAACAATTGTTAGAAATAATGTTATCACGTCGCAGAGGATTAAATCGTAATACACGGACGATCAGTCGTATATACGTAAAAATCCTAGTAAAAGAACGCCCCGTACACGGCTACACCACGCATATAGTCATTGATATTCCATTTCGGTTCACGATTTCCATTCCTACACTTCAAATAACAAACAGAAATCGAGAAAACAGCCAACGTTACAAATTGAAAACGTATACTGCGCGATGTTTCCCCGCGGAAAATTTTTCATTGCCGGGTGTTTCACCAGCGTATTTACTTTTGAGCTGAATTTTTCGACGCGACAACATTTTATTGCAACGTTTCGAACGCAAGCTGACTTTAACGCGCGTTAAGACAGTATCTGGTCTCTTGAGTTCACCGTGGTCTCCCAACCGTGGATAATCTCAGATATACGAAATATCAATTCAATTAGGCAGAATACAACATGAACGCCAGAAAAGCAATATAGCCTTATCTGTCGTCGTGCAAAATCACACGAATCGAGCTTGAAAAGGTGTATACGCGACAAGCATCAAACAAACTAGTTTCAACTAGACACCAAACAGACAATAAAATTTTGCCTCGGTTTAGTCTTTAAACGAATTAAAAGATTGAACTTTGAACTTATACTGAAAAATGTACGATGAGTTTAGATCTATTAGAGGTTTAGATTTAGATGAAAGAAAATTAATTCTAAACTAAAAAAAGTAAACTTCAGTTTAGATCTTTTAGAATTTCAGATTTAGATAAGAGAACAAATCTTTGATCTTTAATTTAGATCTGTTAGAATAAATTGCCTTGAGGGTAACAGCGTTTTTTTTTTTTTTTTATATAAACTTTATAGATTTTAATATTTTATATTAATAATACCTTTTCTAATAAACTTTATAGAAAAAAATTTTTTGCGACTTCGATGTTGAATTGAGACAAATTTTAAATGTCGAAGTTCAATAATTAAATCTACTCGACTTTTAAAATCTTACGTGACTTGTCAAATTGGTTTTTCAGATCTGTCAATAACAGATAAACAAGCTCAGAGTCGTCAATCTGAATTTCTCAAATTCTCTGAAACCAATTTCTAAACGAATGTCTACTTTTGTCCAGTTGAAATTTGACGAGTTTGCAAGTTTCAAGAAATCGTTGCGAATCTTCAAAATGATGGTGAAATCTTTCACCTTTTCACGTGTATTTGAATTTTTATAATTTTCAAGACAAACGTATCCTCATTTTCTCACCCGTTACGCGATGTGAAATTATTCTCAAAGGAAACGAACTCACGATTGTCAGAAGCTTCACTCTTTGAAACGAGACCAAGCGAATCTTCACAATGTTATAACAGTTTAAATTACCCGCAATTTTTATTCACTAGTACAGTTACACTGTATAAAATAACATGTTTCCATAAAAGTTTATGGCTAAGGCAAGTAGACGAATAAGAGCGCGCTCTGTTCTTTGTCGGAGGTTTCATCGCGTATCGCGTTCAACTATAGAATCCTTCCTGAGTTCAATAACACCATGAATTTAAGGCCACGGTGTACATCTCATTTACATAAAATTGCTCTTCTTATGAATTTTACGAAGAGTTTTATTGGTGACTGTAGTAGATTTCAATCCGCGTTGCTTATTAAAGTAAATTACTAAGATAATTTAATCCTAATAAATAAATCCTAAAGTAACTTTAACTGAAACAATTACTAAGATAATTTAATCCTAATAAATAAATCTTAAAGTAACTTTTACTATAATAATTACTAAGATAATTTGATCCTAATAAATAAATCCTAAACAAACTTTCACTGAGATAATTACTAAGATAATTTAATCCTAATAAATAAATCCTAAAGTAACTTTTACTATGATAATTACTGAGATAATTTAATCCTAATAAAAGTAACTTTTCCATCATATATTTCTTTAATTCGTTTTTTCAACAATTTTTAAAACATTAGCGGGGAAGAATTTAATTTGATTTAAAATTAAATAAAATTAATTTTTTCTCATATTTTCATGTTTTGTTAAAAAAAAAATTTTTGGCCCTTAAAATCTTATATTGGCGATTGAAAGACTGGTGGCTGGTTTCTTGCGATACGAATGCATCCGCGCGAATAACCTGAAACGCATTACGAGCGCGCAAATTATGGCGTTATTGGATTTCAGCGTCCTTGCATAAACAGAAATGTGGAATCAGAATGCAATCGATGTTAGCTCAGCTGCCAATTCGGTGAAAACACTTCGACACGGCTGTGCTCGTGTGCACGCGAAACAAACAAAAAAAAATTCATCAGAATTGTTAATTACAGTCGATCGACCATAAACTCAAACGGAATAATCAACCATAGTTATTAGTCTATGAACGAGTCACGAACTCCACGTTCGAATAGATACCGATACAATATCTAATTTCGAGTGACAGACACTTTGTTCAAGTTATTTTTTTGAAACATCGCGTCGAACAATATACAAAACAATGGAATTTACACTGAGCTCGTGACAAGCGATTTCTGTGGAAACGTGTCTGCGACAAAAGTCGACGTTTTCCAGTCTTTGTGAGAGTCTCTCGGTCAGAAATATTTAAACGACGAAATTCAAGCGGCGAAACTTTTGGTGGAAAGGTCAAAAACCTGTCCCTTTCTTTTTCCACATTCCGCTTCGCGTTCGTTTCCCTTCAAATATCTATTCTTTTTGCAGTACGTCACTCATAAAAAAAAAATGAACCGCCAAAAGTCAAATATTCAAAAAAGTGTCAAAAACGAAATGAAAATTCCGCGCAGATATATGTATATATATATATATATATATACATATATATAAACGAAAACTGGCTGATCTCTGTCATTCACTAATAAATGACGTTACATCCGCGACGACTATCGTGACTGGATTGGTATGTAACGTAGAACTAGCTCGGGGCTAGTTGAAGTAATGACTCCCCCTGAAAAGGAACGACTCGTCTCAGAAACGAATTCGTTTCCTTCTCTTCTTTCGTTTACTCGGGGGTTCATTTTGGTGGCAACGGTCAATAGGTACTTGGAACAAAGAAAAATTCTCATTTCCACCGGCGCGCGATTGCATTTTACATTGATATTCGATCGCAGAGATGACTTTCGCATCGTGTCACTGACGTATGCATATCCACACATACAGAACCCTTAGAATTTAAATAGTCAAACTGCGAGGGAATTTAATCTATGCATGAAAAGAAGGAAAAACTGTTGTATAAAATTCGACGCCAAATAAACAAATATTGTATATACCGCGAAGTATGTTCTCCATTAAAATACACAGACGATGCCTTTTTTCACATGTGGTGACAATTTCGTACCATTAATTACAATGATGTGATAAAAAATAAGTTTTAACTCCATCGGGGCTTGATACCGATGAATAATATTATAGAACGAACGACACAACAGAGTCTCCGAATTTTGCTGAGTTTCAATAAAATTACGTTTTTAATTCTTTGCGCTAATAATTTTAATTCTTTTGAATAAACTACTTTTACTAAATAAACTACTCCACAAAAATCAAATGGTAATGAGAATACACTAGTTTATTGCCTAGTTTGTAAGAAATGTCATTCATAATGGGTAACAACTAATTTTTAAAGGAAATCAAGATTGAGCGAACGGAGTTGGACCAGAAGTACGCGCAATTTAATTTCCATTCTCCTTGCTCTCCGAGTCGCTCAACAGATTCGAAATTCGTTCGACAATGAGTACAAATTTGCAAGTATCTCGCTTATAATTTGATTCTTAATAGCTGGGATTATCTCGCTCGCGGCGACGTCGAAGCATTCGCTCCCCCTTCCCCTCCACGCTAATTATTCTTCTCAATTTTACTGTCAAATAACAGGAAAGTTCGCGCAAAAGAGTTCATTTAGGAAGGAAAACTAACTTCGACCTATGTATATGGCGATATCCATACTAAAACACTTTTTAACTTGAATACCGAATAATGTAAAAGTTTCATTCACAATAGACAACTGTCTGTGTACGGAGGACGTCCGGTGAAAAATTTCCACGCAGCAAAAAAAAAAGAAAAAAAGAAAAAAGGAAACGAAAGAGAAAAACCAAGAGAAATATTATTGCATAGAGAGAACTTCCCACGGGAAATCCTATTGCGAGTAGCCCGACGACTTGGTGACACGACCACGACGAACGCGAACCATTCGCAAACGTTTATATTCCGGAAACGCGACGCGAATTAAAGAACAAAGTGGAATAAGAAACGCGTGAAAGCAAATCGCTCTCGTTACAAATGAGAGCAGAGATTTGCTTCGTCCGAAACAGGCTATGTCCGAGATTTTCGTACTTTCTTCGTTAACGAAAAAAAAAAAGAAGAAAATTAATTAAGTGATTAATTTGCAACGACGCGGTGTCACGCGATAAAGACAAAAGATTGTCACCGTGTTGATAAAAAGGAGAGAAAACGATTCACCGTCTCTCGCGTAAGTGCGCGTAATGTTCGGTCAACCCCTTACGCGGACCATAACGAGTGACCAAACCGTACAAAATAATTCTTTTCTTTTGAATTCGTCCGTATGATATCACTAGATCGAAATTATTAAGAAGTGATAAACTTATCATTTGTTTCGTTTGGGTTACATTTACTATACAAATCGTATAATTATATATATTTCTTACATACTGTAGCATCAATAGCAACTGGTTCGCGGACCATAACGAGTGACCGAACCGTACAAAATAATTCTTTTCTTTTGAATTCGTCCGTGTGATATCACTAGCTCGAAATTATTAAGAAGTGATAAACTTATCATTTGTTTCGCTTGGGTTACATTTACTATACAAATCGTATAATTATATATATTTCTTACATACTGTAGCATCAATAGCAACTGGTTCGCGGACCATAACGAGTGACCGAACCGTACACAATAATTCTTTTCTTTTGAATTCGTCCGTGTGATATCACTAACTCGAAATTATTAAGAAGTGATAAACTTATCATTTGTTTCGCCTGGGTTACATTTACTATACAAATCGTATAATTATATATATTTCCTACATACTGTAGCATCAATAGCAACTGGTTCGCGGACCATAACGAGTGACCAAACCGTACAAAATAATTCTTTTCTTTTGAATTCGTCCGTGTGATATCACTAGATCGAAATTATTAAGAAGTGATAAACTTATCATTTGCTTCTCCTGGGTTACATTTACTATACAAATCGTATAATTATATATATTTCTTACATACTGTAGCATCAATAGCAACTGGTTCGCGGACCATAACGAATGACCGAACCGTACAAAATAATTCTTTTCTTTTGAATTCGTCCGTATGATATCACTAGCTCAAAATTATTAAGAAGTGATAAACTTATCATTTGTTTCGCCTGAGTTACATTTACTATACAAATCGTATAATTATATATATTTCTTACATACTGTAGCATCAATAGCAACTGGTTCGCGGACCATAACGAATGACCGAACCGTACAAAATAATTCTTTTCTTTTGAATTCGTCCGTATGATATCACTAGCTCAAAATTATTAAGAAGTGATAAACTTATCATTTGTTTCGCCTGAGTTACATTTACTATACAAATCGTATAATTATATATATTTCTTACATACTGTAGCATCAATAGCAACTGGTTCGCGGACCATAATGAGTGACCGAACCGTACACAATAATTCTTTTCTTTTGAATTCGTCGGCACGATCGACTATCCAGTGATAGAAATTATTAAGAAGTGATAAACTTATCGTTCATTTTGCCTGGGTTACATTTGAATATACTTAAAACTGTGAAAATGTTGGAACTTGGGACAAAAGATTCTCGACGTGCGTGGCACGTCATTCGAGCGCAAGAGGTTAAAAGCAGATTGCGAGCGTGCAAAAAGCAGAGACGGCGGGCCAAAGGAGAACCGTGGAATGAAATTTGGGAGTAGAATTTGTAATAAGGGGCGGCGCGAGGCCTTTGAGGCTCGACGGACTGCAACGTCGACAACTCGCGGAAAGTGGCTTGCAAGATCTCGCGGGCGCATTAAACGGGTTGGTGTTTGATTGTGGGCGCTTTAATCTCGCGAACGAGATAATCGTAAGCGCTGCGCGTTGCGAGTGAGGTCGTCCCATCGTCGCGAATGCGTCTTTCCGCGTACTCGCGAGAAAACGAAAATTTGAAACATACTAATTGTAAGATCTCAAGCACGAGTGTCTAACTTTTTTAGATCTTCTGGACCTTAAAATTTTGATGGACCTTAAAATTTTACATATATTTTCATCAGTTTAATGTAACCTATATTATTTATTATTTACGAGGATATGAAAACGACTTTTATGGTGAAACAATACATTGATTAGAAAAATATTTTTATATTAATTTAAAAAATATGAATGACAACACTGAACTTATTTTTTTCATTTAGTTTAGATTCTTTTTAGTTCAGGCAATACTTGAAGAATATTGACGTCCAACCGTTATATTTGCATTGCTAATGAATTTTCATTCGAGGAAGTGGCGATACGCGAAAGACGCTTCGTTTCAGCGTTCGTGCCTTCTATTTTGTTCAACGTGTTCTCAGATCGGATTCACTCGGCACAGAGAAAGTTACCCGAGGAAAAGAAATAGTCGCACGATGATAATTGCATGAAACTGGGCCAGTAGCAGGGTATCGACTTCCCCTTTCGCGAAAATGAAGAAATCTTTCTTATTACCATTTCTCTTATTACCCTCCAGCTCAAATTCGACCGTCCTCTCTTTCGCTCGGCTCTCACCCGCCAAGGGGTTAATCAAACAGATAAATTGTATTAAACATTCAGTCGCCGCTCGACCCTCTCTTTTATTTGATCCGCAGCATAATTTCTCGACAAATTTATATTTCAGCATCCGTGAAGTTCTCTAAGTGAAAGGTAGACTTTTAAGACAGAGGGAATAATGTAAGTGAAGAGTCAAGAATTGGATACACTTGTTGTTGGCTGATCTCGCGTTACGTAAAATTGTCGTTTCGTTCGAGACCGAGGGTAAACACGTGTTCTTCTCCAACCCCTTCGTTAAAAATATTCCCTGTCGTGATATCGAAATATCGAGAAACGATAAACGCACACTTTATGCAAACAAATATTTATAAAAAACACAGAAAAATCTCGCGGGCACGACAGAAAGCGTTTGCGTACTGATTTTGCAAATCTATTGGATTGGCCAAAAAGTAGTCGCGTTTATTATTTTTTTTTTTTTTTTCTTACAGATGAACACGTATGTGTATCTTGTAACTTCGTTCTAAACTGCAGGTTCATTGTGTAACCTGATTGTTTCAGAGAAGGAAAATGTGCGATTTCATTAATAATTGTTTGTTTGACGCCAATTTCAAAATGAAAAATACTACTTTCGAAGAGGAAAGGAAAAAAATTATCCGATATGTACGATGAAGAAGCCTTCAGAATTGGTTCGTTAAATTTCACTGACGATGAGGATATCATTGAAAAAGATACTTTTTTCCTAAAGTTGCCTGATAGATGACAAAATGATATATCGTCTAATAAAGTTTTTGTGTGCAAAGTTCCAGTGACAGGGGAACATATTAATTATGCAGAAAATGCATCGAACAGAAATCAGTTAAACATAAATCCTTCCCTGATTGACAACTGAAAAGAAAAAGGAGCGATCCTAAAATTAATACAATTTCTAAGACAGTCAAACCTTTGCAACAAATTGTAAAATTTAGCTCCAAGTCGCTAATAATAGTAATAACCCACGCTGACGCGACTATAAGCAATAAAAATAAAATAAACGGAAGAAAAACAAATTTTTGTCTCTCGTGAAAAATTAATACAATTTCTAAGACAGTCAAACCTTTGCAATAAATTGTAAAATTTAGCTCCAAGTCGCTAATAATAGTAATAACCCACGCTGACGCGACTATAAGCAATAAAAATAAAATAAACGAAAGAAAAACAAATTTTTGTCTCTCGTGAAAAATTAATACAATTTCTAAGACAGTCAAACCTTTGCAATAAATTGTAAAATTTAGCTCCAAGTCGCTAATAATAGTAATAACCCACGCTGACGCGACTATAAGCAATAAAAATAAAATAAACGGAAGAAAAACAAATTTTTGTCTCTCGTGAAAAATTAATACAATTTCTAAGACAGTCAAACCTTTGCAATAAATTGTAAAATTTAGCTCCAAGTCGCTAATAATAGTAATAACCCACGCTGACGTGACTATAGACAATAAAAATAAAATAAACAAAAGAAAAACAAATTTCTGTCTCTCGTGAAAAATTAATACAATTTCTAACACAGTCAAACCTTTGCAATAAATTGTAAAATTTAGCTCCAAGTCGCTAATAATAGTAATAACCCACGCTGACGCGACTATAGACAATAAAAATAAAATAAACGAAAGAAAAACAAATTTTGTCTCACGTAAAAAATTAATACAATTTCTAAGACAGTCAAATCTTTGCAATGAATTGTAAAATTTAGCTCCAAGTCGCTAATAATAGTAATAACCCACGCTGACGCGACTATAGACAATAAAAATAAAATAAACAAAAGAAAAACAAATTTTTGTCTCTCACGAAAAATTCACCTTTCACTTGCACACAGAAGAAAAAGTAAGTTACCTCTTGGCCAATGGGCGAATAACGTCCCTTTACCCTTTTTCCAAGAAACCTCAAGATCGCGATTAACCAGAATCTAGAAATTAGAGGTGAAATAATTAATTCGCCCGTTGGATTCCTTTCTTGTTAATTACTCGCTTCGTTAGACGTCATTTTTCAACGCGCGGAGCGCGCTGAACGTCCACGTGTGGCACCGCTTCGTTAACCGTGACGCAGCATTGTACGAAATTCATTAAGTTCTTGCCGGCACGCAGTAATTAATTAAGATAGGGCATCTATGTCGCCGGTCTGAACTGACAGAAAGCACCTTGTGCATACGGCCGCCTTGGCGCGGCCTTGGCGCGAAAATAATCAAGTTACATCTGCTTCCGATGAAATTACCGTCGCTGCTTCGCAAATAAATTAACTCGCGCGTCGTTTGTTTGTCGCGACGTACACACCGGCGACTTCCCCTTTCATCGAGGAATCGTTCGATCAGCCTGCACGTCGATTAATCCGCCCGTACCTGTCCGTAATTCTTCGTTCACGTTGCGATAAAAATCGAGGGAGCAAAGTTTTACAATAAAATTGGAAAATAAATGACAAAACGACACGGGAGAGAACGTCGAACGCGTTCTCCGCGAGAGAAAGAGGGATCTTTTCGTAAAATGAGAGACAAGGTCGTGGAAAAACGACTTTCGACTGCGAAGAACCTTTGCAAATGGTTTTTTTCCCCTCCCCAAAGCGTACTAATGTTCGCTGCAACGACGATCGTTAAAGCGTGCGCGCTGCTACACGGCTTAATTGCCAGGAAAACTCGTTGTCAAGCTGCAGGAGCAAAGCTACGGCACAAAGGAAGGACAAGCTCCAATTGGAGCTTGCCTCGAAAAGAAAAGAATACAATTACATTACGAAGGGACTTGAAGGGGAGAAATAAAAAGACGCGCGGAGGCTCTTCTCCGCCCCCGCGACGACGAAACCGGAACATTGACCTTTGCGCGTGGTCTCTTAGACGTCTTCCAACATTTTCCATCGTATCACTTTCCTCGTTAATAATTCTTACAAACGAAATTAAATGTCCCGTTCAATTTGAGAATACTGTCAAATTAAATTTAATTCAGAGTGTTGTTATTAAATTTAATTTAACGATGTTCAACTTTTAATTTTGAACAATCGATCGTTACAATATTTGTAATTAATTACTAAATGAAATTAGACGTAATTAATAAGCCAATAAATTAGCTTCTAGCGGTGAAAAAAAAATTTTTCGTTTTAATTCCCCTCTCGTGGGAAGTAAAAAATTACGAAAGATACTGATCGTGTTAAATTTCTACAATTAATTTCCCGTTTACGGGAGAATAAGGGGTGTGTGATAATTGTAACAAAGCTCTAGGAATTATTCGGATCATCTGCATGGTAATAAATTTGAACGGTGTTGCTGCGATGTAGCACGAATACACGGCGCGAGGCGCATAAAGGAGACAGCATCTCCGACTGTGGGGCTGGTATTTCCTATCCGTACCTGCTGTACCAGGAATAATGAAGTTTTCTAAACGAGCAAACGGGCTGATCACAATCTGCTGTAACCAATTCCTTTGGCTTTATTCGTTTCTTTTCACGCGGCGTGCCTCCGCTATGATGATAAAGCTGAAAAGGCTCGCTCGCTCGTGATGCCGAGTTTCTACCAGAACGATACGCTGAAACGTTTCGGTCCACGGATAGCGATTCGAGGCTCGCTTGTTAATAGAATTTGTCGTGCCAGTTAAAACCGAGAACGAAACCTTTCGATAATCGGTGTTGAATTTATTTACAAATGACGAATTATAATCACTTTCAATATCTCGCGAGATAATACCGTACTATTTTTCACTCATTCAAGAGAAATTCCGAGGGGCTGTTTATCACGTTTTCTTCTAAGGGGGCAGAACAGTTTAAAAAAAATTACGAATACTTTGGAGGGCTAATAAAAAAAAAAGTACACGTTTTGAACTATAAAATTATGAACTATGAAAAGCAACATTAAGAGAGAAAAAAAGAGGACTCTTATTTAACTTTTCAACGGCATCCTTTTACATAATTTTTTTTAGATTGTCTATCGATGTGCATGATTCCAGCCAAACAGGATTGGTTGCAACAGAAAGGTAAGAAAAGTTCGAAAGTACAATATTCTCTAAGGATCGACGATCCAACATTTTCATTTTTGTAAAAATTATGAAAATAGCAGCTATCTGTTTTTTGATGTGTCGAATTTACGTCAAAAATTTCTACGTTTTTTGTTTATATTTTTCGAAATTGTTAAAAATTAAAAAATGTTCGATCGTCAATCCCTGATAAATGTTACACTAAAGATACACACCAAGTTTCACAGTAATCGGTTGGTTTAGATTCCGTGATATCTTGCACACCGTTTCTAAAAACCCAGTTTCGAGAAAAACGCGTTTAAAGTTTCAGAACGTCATTTTTCATATCCTTTACTTACTTTTTCTATTTGTATATCGCGGCTCACAGTTCTTACAATTTACAACTAAATTGAATCCAAGTCCCCTGATATTCGATTCGCCAAAAGTAATATTTGAATCGCACGACTTTATAATGCTGCTTAAAGTTGCAAACAGTGATGCGAATTCAATTATTCTGTATCCACGGATTATTATACCCCAAAATAAGTCGTTTTAAAGACTAGGACCTCTTGCATTCAAACTACTATTTAAAACAAAACAAAAAAAAAAAAATCGATTTTTTGAAAATTTCAAACTTGCCTGACCCCTTAACTACGTTATATATTATGTTTGCGAATAACCACGAGAAACTTCAAATTCGAACAATTTCATTTCGAATTTCAAAGATTTAGAAACTTGAACATTTTTTGCATAAACAGATGAAAATCCTCGATTTTCAATCTTTCCCTCCCGACGCGTTACCGCGGCTGAATGGTTCGTTTTAGAATCTTGGTGCGCTTTCGCGGAGAAAGGTTTGACGGTATTCAAAAAGAGCACTTTAGCACCCAGAAATAAAGGGTAAACACGGATAATTAGCGGCGTGAGTGGGGACCGCATCCTCTCGTTAAACGTGCTTCATATTCAAGTAGTCATCCACAAGGAATAAAAATTCCATTGTAAGTGTATTAACGCGGGCAAACGGCTCCCAACTGGTAAGCTGAAATTGGTTGAAAAGCTTCAACGATATGTATATATATATATATATGTAGTGCATATAGACGGAGGATTGCCAGTTGAACGCAAATGCTCGGCAAAGAAGGACGCGTTTTCTCTTTGCTCTGCGAGATAAGCACTCGATTAATTCAAACGCGGATCTTTTTATTTCGCGCGAGTATCACACGGCGATACTTTTTTCTAAATTCCCCCACGAATTGCATGGCGAGTAGCTTGGAAATTTCTCACGCGATTAAAATATTTAGATTTGAAATTAAAATCCGTAACAGAGAGTATCCTTCACCCAATAAGATAATATTGACTTTAATAATAGCCGTTATAAAGGCAGTACACACAATCGAACCGCAGAAAACAATGAAAACGAGGTACGTATAATACACGCCGAGTGGGAGAGGAGGGGAGGGGAACAAAAAAAGAAGATTCTCCAATAACCGTATAATCCGTCCTGTCACTCTTTTTCCCATTCTCCGCTATCGCGAACGCCAATCGTGTTACCGTACTCTATATTCCATAGCTGTTAAGCAATTTTTCAAACCTGGATACCTTCATCAGCGAGAAACAGCGTTTTAATTTCTTTAATGTCGAGATGCGTTTCGTTTGCACCTCGCAATGCATATATTCAGAACGAAGAAATTCACGTTGCGTGATCTACGCGATTTACACTTTTCAAAGGAACAAACAACATATGCACACGAAAATTATAAATTGTTTTCTCGAACGAGAGTCGAAGCTTTCAAACGGTTGTAGAAACCGTTTACACGCGAAAATTCCCTCGTTCAGATACTCCGTGTTTAAGCGCCGGTAACTGTCTGACTAAATTCGATTACACTACTGCAGTAGTTGCGCGGTAAACATAAACCGACGTCTAACAAGCAATTTCCACATCACGCGAGTCATACGTACGTACGAGGTCTGCCAATTGTGAGTGGAGCATATACACGAATAAACGCCAAGTACGGTGAGGATAATTTTCACTTTAAATCGTTGTTTCTTAACGTAACGTAAGCAGTCGCGGGGCAAACGATCGTGGCGTTGTTGAAACGCTTGATAAAGGAAACGATGAAAAAAAAAAAGAAAAGAGAAACATTTGAAAATATTTCACACCAAGGAGAAAGCTGCGTTGCAAGCGTTCGATGTTGTTCGTTATTCAATATCGAGTGTGACGTTGCAAAAGTTTTCCGCCCACGTAACCGTGTAACCTGCATCCATCGCTTGCAGGAAATTTCGGCGACGTGGTATCACCGCGCCGTGAAATCCATTTAAGAAACCCACCCCACCCCCTCCCTCACCCCACGCCGTCCCGCTGACTGAATATCATAAAAGCGACATGCTTCGACTGTTTCGTATTCACGAACTTGGTGGTAACTCCATCTTGCTTCAATTTAAATTCTCTTTTCAGAGATGGAATCCCTGGAAGCGTCTTATCCGATATATAGGTTTATATATATATATATATATACCGTCGCAGGTGCAATCTTCATCGTCCTCGCCCGGAGACACGTTCTCCACGATAAAAGCGAAATAGTTTCTTTAATGCTATCTGGGATACTTTTGTGTCCGGCCGGTGATGTTCGAACAGCTGACGAGGGATTTTCATCGATAGGCGACGAGCCTGATTTCGGGAACGAGCGAGATCGACAACTTGCACCTCGATACTCTCGATTTGATCAACATTCTCTTCGGAAGCAATTTTCTTTGATTGCTTGGAGAGTGAAATTTCCTACTTGGAGAATTTTGTATTTGAGATTTAACTCTACTTAATTTTCTATTTAGATTGTTCGTCGAAAGCAATTTTCTTCCGATTATTACCCACTTGGAGAGTTATACTATAGTTATACTACACTGCTATTAAATATATAGTATATATATATATATAGTATACAGTGTAGTACATAGTATAGTATACATATATCGTACTATTATCTACTACTATAATACTATTACCTATAACTAAAACCTAACTCAAACCTAACACTTGGAGAGTTATACTACAGTTATATTACAGTACTATTAAATATATAGTATATATATAGTATACAGTGTAGTATATAATATAGTATATATACAGTATACAGTATAGTATATAGTATAGTATATATAGTATACAGTGTAGTATATAGTATAATATATATATAGTACCTACTACTATAGTACTATTACCTATAACCCAAATCTAACCCACTTGGAAAGTTATACTACAGTACTATTAAATATACAGTATATATATATATATATATATAGTATACAGTGTAGTATATAGTATAGTATATATAGTACTATTACCTATAACCCAAATCTAACCCACTTGGAGAGTTATACTACAGTTATACTACAGAGTTATACTACAGTACTATTAAATATACATTATATATATATATATATATATAGAGTACACAGTGTAGTATATAGTATAGTATATATATAGTACACAGTGTGGTATATAGTATAGTATATATATAGTACTATTACCTACTACTATAGTACTATTACCTATAACCCAAACCCAATCCACTTGGAGAGTTATACTACAGTTATACTACAGTACTATTAAATATATAGTATAGATATGTATATAGTACTATTTAAAAAATTCAACATCGACGATAAAATTTGTCCCTTTAAAATTCTTGCAAAAGTATCGGGGGAAACTTTTGACCCGACGTTCGTGTATAGCCCAATGAATCTCCCTCGTTCCCTTTTTCTTGCTAATGTGACCAAAGTTCAGGAACAAAAACATAATGTTCTACCACTGGCAGTGAAGCATATACTTGTTCGCGTAATAAGTGGAATATCATAGCGAACCCTGCCGCCCTTAAAACTCTCAAACTTAAAGCTGTGCCGAAAGTAGAAGTGACTGTCGGCTCTACTGCCTTCTACAGAGCTCTGGCGCAAGTGTGCCGGTGAATTTCGGTCTTCATTTGACAAAATTACTCCCGAGAACAGGAATTTCAGCTGTTTGACCGACCTCAGGTATCGTTTCAGCTTCGACGCGATACTTGTAACTTGGATCGTTAAATTTTCAATCATAAATTGAACGCGATAACTTGAAACACGTACAAATTCATTCGTGCATTCATTGAATATCGAAGCTCCGGGATAAAGTATTCGTGTATTGTAGAATTTGTTGATCAAAGCGTGGTTGTTTCAACGATTTAATTAATACAAAGTTAAAAGCTCGACACGCGTAAAAATATATACACGAGCCTGTGTGTTGCGATACTACGAGCTGCTTGTGTTTCACGTGTGCATAACGATGGTTGTTCATTATACATATTTAAAACGACTTTGTTCGAACAGCTTTAACTGCATAATATTTGCGAAATGAAAAACCCGCGCTATTACGTTGATTATAAATGCAGGGAAACATTACCGTGTAGAAGAATGAAGCACGCGAATAATTAGCGTAAATTAACGTCACTCTCTCGTTTCAAAAAATATAATTCGAACTAAAGTGATCGTTTAAAAGCAATAAACAGTTTCGTTGTACGCGTGTGCGTTATATGCCGGAGGAAAATTTGCGTTTTTTTCTCGATGTAATATCTCAGTAAAGTGGAGCTTGGATTTCTGTTATCTAGTTAACTAGAAATCATAGCAGAATCTGTGATTCTATTATCAAGGAAGCTAAATTAATTTGGCAAAAATTAATATTCGAAGTATCTAATCGTGTCATCATCCTAAAAATGCCAACGTGGGTCATTTGAACTTTATATCCCACCAACTAATGGATAATTCATGCAACAACAAGTGAAAATTCATAGAGCTAATGCGTATCTACGTAAATATATAATAAAAGAAACGATTATAATTATAGACATACGTAATCATATTTCTATTGTACAAATTTTGTCAAGAACATGATTTTTAATAATCGTAATGAAAAAGATCTGAAAGTTATGACTAAACTATCGTAAACGTTGCTTTTCGAGCAAATTTCGTTATTACGCAAGTGTGTCATTGCTCGTGACAAAATTGACCTAATTTTCTGTAAGTACGAGCCAATTGAAACTTCAAATATCATTTACGTCGCAAAAGAAATAATATAATTTTAAAGATATAATTTTAAATACAGTATTAAAGAAATTCATTAATAATTTCGTTACTACACAATTACGTGTCATAAAATAGATATCCTTTGCTCGTGACAAAACTGACTCAATTTCTGTAAAACCAAATGTTAAATAGGAGCCAATTGAAAGAAACTTCGAATGTCACAAAAAGTGCAACATAACAATTCTAATGTTAAAAAAATTCATTCATACAAAATTTCGTTACTACACAATTATTTGTCACAAAATAGATATCCTTTGCTCGTGACAAAACTGACTCAATTTCTGTAAAACCAAATGTTAAATAGGAGCCAGTTGAATGAAACTTCGACTATCACAAAGGGCGCAACATAACAACTTCTAATGTTAAAGAAATTCATTGATACAAAATTTCGTTACTACACAATTACTTGTCACAAAATAGATATCCTTTGCTCGTGACAAAACTGACTCAATTTCTGTAAAACCAAATGTTAAATAGGAGCCAGTTGAATGAAACTTCGACTGTCACAAAGGGCGCAACATAACAACTTCTAATGTTAAAGAAATTCATTGATACAAAATTTCGTTATCACAGTGTGTCACGGAATAAATACTCGTCGCTCGAATAACAAAACTGACCCAATTTCTGTCGAGTACGAGCCAAGTTGGAACAAAGTTCGAATATCACCGGCGTCACAGAGGCGACGATGATAACGTGATAATTCCAACGAACGAACGAAATTCAAGAAAAATCGGGCAGCAAAGGGACTTACCTGTTTCCGCAACGGGGTCGCGCACTCGTCCTTGCTCCTCTCGAATCGCTCGAACTTGAAGCTGTTGCTCCTGTAGAGTTCGTTGTCGCTTTGCTGCCTCCTGCAGAGCCGTCGCGTGAGCGCACGCGGTCTGCATGGCGCGCATTCGGTGGCGAGGCCCCAGTGCAGATGCAGCATCGCGAGTTCCGCGGTGCACCTGGCCATGGCGCAACCGGCTCGCCTCACCCGGCACTTAACACGCTTGATCCGTCCCTCGTGCTGCGGCTTATGGCTGCACGGTTGCGAGCCACTTCCACTGCAGTCGCACGTGCGACGCGACCGGCGTTGCCTGACCGTGTGCGAGCACGGCTTTGCCTCCTCGCCGCACTCGCACTCGCCGCCGCCTCCTGTATGGGTGCAGTTTATTCTTTCGGCGCACTCGCACGGCTGTTGCTGTTGCTGCTGGTTCGACTGGCTCGCTTGAGAAAATGTGGGTGAAGAGGATTGGACCAGCACTCGATGCCGCGTACCACCGCTTCCTGCTGAATGCCGGCAAGGCCGTTCTGGACAGTCGCATCTGCAACGTGCAACGAATGGCGTTATCGAATGGTCTGGGGATATTCTACGTTTCAAAGGGGCGGACGTTTTTAAAGTGGTAAAATATGCAGAATGTACAGGACGTGCAAAGATAGTCAAGAGAGTTTCTTTTACGAAACAGCCAAAGTTGTTAGGTATCTTTTGCATTTTTCTTTAGAGTACTTGGACTTTTTGGCTGCCTGACTAGAGGGAAATTTTTGAAAGGGAGATGATCACGACTCGGTGGAATAAATAATTACATGTGGCAGAACTTGGATTCTCGCGACTGTGTGAAACGACAAGGCTGCAATGTCAGGGAACAGCGTGCCACCTTTAAGGCCAGTAAATCTTGATATCGGTAATATTCTGGTACACGGCCAGAACGGAGTAAAAAAAAAAAAAAGGTACGTACAACCAGCAATATGCCCCTCACGACGTGCTGTCTGAATATCAAAAGATAGAACTTTACGAAAGTTCTGACCTCAAACGAGAAAAAAGAAACACGTCGCGTCTGTGAGCGCGAAAAATAATTTTATTAATATCAAAATCTATTCACAATCTGTCCAATCGTACGTACTCCTACAGAAACTTAGTTACAGTTACATATTTGCGATCAGAATCAAGTTTCTACCTCCGTGGAACAGGGGTGAATGTCGTTGACACCGTGACCTATATATTGATAATTTACGAGACCCATTCAAACGTCCATAACTGAGCCATACGCGTATCCATCTACCAGCGTCCAAGTCTCTTCGAATTTTCACAAATTCTGACTTTTCTTAGTCGACTTTTGACTGAATTTCAGCGATCACCGAGCTACATTTACAACGTTCGAATCGCATTGTACCAACGTATATTACACCCGGTCGAATCCTGTTGGGAACGCGTTCTGTCATGTCCACTCGTTTCTAACTCATACTAGCCTAGATAAGTTCTACCAAATGTTATTGGCTTTCTCTGTAATCGCGGGTATGCTCTGTCAGATCCTGACGATATCGATTATAGATTTGGTCAAGTGTTATTCGCTTCTTTTCGAATTTAGCCTTGGTATTTGTTTTTTTTTTTTCTTTTTTTGTATTCGATACATCTTTCTCCGTGAGAATATAAACAAATAAAAATAAAATGAAACTATTTCTGTTCATTCGCGACTGAACTGCTGTTAATTGAATAATGGTTATTGAACATTCAACACAAAGTAAATAGCACGATACTGATAAATCTTACCGCTGCCCTACCTCATTACAACTTGCTCAATTACATGCCTGTGGCAATGTTGCAAACTATGTACTACGTAGTATGCTCAAACGATGTTGTATCTACCCAATTTATGTTTATGACTTGTATTATATTATCAATTCGTCAAAAGAAAATAATCAAGTCGAAATAAAGCAAAATAATTGAAAAAATTAAATTGCAAATAAAACCTTGTTTCATTTACAAAAGAATCGAATTCTTATTTTATTTACAAAAGATTTGCAAAGAATTTATAAACTATATATTCGTAAATTAGTATCGGATGTCTGTTATTAAAGAAGAGTTTCTCGTGAACCAGAAATTAAATTGATCTTTTTCTTTGAAACCAGTTAGGAAATTTTATTAATTTTAATAAAACTTTGAAAATTGTGCAAAATTACATTCGCCATGGGCGAGGTTTTACTAATTTTGCTAACGTAGAAGTACAATACTAAAATTCGAAGAATGTTATTTAACACAGAAATGTACCACTCTCGATCGTACGTAACATTAATAAAAGCATAGCAAATATCAAAACGTTAATGCACTTCACTTTCTCGTCGAAGGAAAAGCACTCTTTTACTCATCGATTTTTCGCTTCAGAACATGCAAGATGAAAGTAATTATTATTTCCATGTATAGTATAACGAGTATAGTGGAAATTTATATTTAAGTAACTAATCAAGTATATTTGTCAATGTCATTGACATCTTTGTCAAAATCATACTACGAAACATTGTATAGGTTATGACAATGCGCAGATTAACAATAAATAACCTATAAATTTGAACATGTTTGCATATACTGTTTATGAAATAAAATATTCGTCTTAATAATTTATTCATCTCAGTTTGCAATAAATAAATAAATACGTACTCCATTTTTCAGACATTTTACGTACCAAATATATACGTACGTACCAAAATCATTTCACTCAGAAGAATTTTCATACACATCTGTCACAAGGGAGAAAGCTGCTCTCTAATACGAAATTCCACAAAATCCTATTTCAAGATAAATAAAGAAATATGAGATCAAAGCTGTTATGTATTTCACCGGCAAGCTACCTGTAGAATATGAACGTATAATGTGAGACTTGATTTATTTGCTCCTCGAAACATCCATTCGATCAGTCGATAACTTTACATTTATCACGACGTAATAATCACGTGATGCTGATTCGACTAATCGACTAGTCAAACCCCTCCCACTTTCCGTTACAATAGCTTTCGATGTTATATTCAGAATTAATATATATATATACATTAATAAAAATTAATAAAGCTTTTACTTTCGTATTTTCGCGAAATTTAGCAAACTTTCAATCAATAAAGTAACACAACGCAAATTGCAAACGACCCAAAAGAGACAGTGTTAACTGAATGTACCCTCACCCCGTAGAAGGATACCAAGTTAAACTACATTCGCGCCGCAACGAGCTTCACTTACGGCTTCGCAAATGCGATCAACACACGGTTACTTTGACCTTCGTGCCTTCCACCCCTTTGATTTACAATGGTTCGCAACATGTACGAAACGCGTACATGCCGAAGGACAACACAGAGAGCGTTAAAGAGAAAGGGAAGGACAGGTTTAAAGGGGAATATGGCGAAACAGGCAACGGCCTGTCTGTGTTTATTTACCTTCGTACACGTCGTACGGCCGATGTGCGCGGTACATGCGGACAAGGTTGCGATTCCGATGGACAATCACAGTTGGCAACCGCGGGCCGGGTACGACGAACCCTAATCAGTACCGGATGTACCGGGCATGGCTGCACTTGACAATTGCACACGATCGTCTGCGGCCCACCGCGAGATTTCCGGGCGCCTCCTCGTTTCGCGCGTTGGTCCACGTGCAGCTGACAAGGCTGCACAGGACAGCCACAGCGAGCTGCAGCACCGCGACGCCCGGCACCTTGTACGCGTCTCCACACCCGCTCCATTCAACGACCGGCGTGCGACTGACAAACGTACGCCCCACACCACTCGACACTCTCGATTCGCTTCGGGCAAGCTCGGCCGACTTCGGCTCGCTCCGTCACCCCCGGTCCCTCGTCAACCCTCACCGTCGCGCATCCGTGTCCTCACCTGTAGCGATGCGCGAACACTGAACCTTGCCATACGCCACTACGTACATATGTAACACTTCGTGATGGGAACACGTGGGACAACTTCAACACGCGGAAACACGTACGTCGAAGTATACAGTGTAACTGTCATGGAAAGTAAAGCCCATGTTTGGGATTAGTTCCTTTTCAGATCGTTTCGACGGCTACTCCTGGTAAGATGTTCTGTTCTTTGTGTAAAAGTATTCTTCCATTATTTTTAAAGTATTAGTTGTACAATATATACGCAATTGATTATATTAGATAAATTGTTTTACATTAGTGGTATTTATAGAATGTACAGAATGTTTTTGAATTACTTTCAATTACTCCGATAAGATTCGTAGTTCCACTATCACTAGATGTTCAAATTTGAAAGATGCAATGATACCAACATTTAGAAACGTAGTATCGTCATTTAAATTAGCGACTATTTGCCAGTATTTTTAAATAATTATGACAAGAAAGATAATAGAACTAACTTAGTAACGCTAATTTTAATGTGAAAATAAATTGCTTTGATATTTTGACAGAACAAATTCCATCGCAAAAGCATATATAACAGTTTAATAATAACAACACCGTAAATATGTATATATATATTACAATGCGTTTCTTGGCCATTTATCCTTATAAATATTTATAAAATGGTACAAAATATTTGACACCAGTGGTAATACACCAATAAATATTTTACACCAGCATTAACTCGACCTTGTAGTACTTAACAAAGAAGCAGCAAATATTTGTTGTAAAATTCGAGGTATATCCTTGAGATCCATGCAGACAAACGCACGTCCCGCAGTTATATTCTTGGTTAAACTTAAAATTAAGAATATACATTTTTATCTTCATTCTTGACAAAATATTCAAACATTCTATTAATATCAAACAATATATACTTACTAAAAAGCTTGATCACCTAAGGATCCGATAAATATAGCAAATGCGTTAACATCTGGATTTGATGTGAGAATTTTTGCAAATTTCTCAGGGCGAATACCATAGCGTTCAAAATTGGCATCCGAAAGTACAATAACGATACACTCATCGGCATCCTCTTTCGCTAGGCTCGCGATCGTATGTTGAGTGGCTTCTAAAGTATTATCACCAGACATGCAAAATTGCGAGTGTGCGTGCATCCTCTGAAAAAAATCATTTCGTTTGTAATATTTTAATCTCACGTTAATCGGGGCAATTTCTCAACTGCTACTACCTGTATTACTTCTAATCTGCGCTTGTTATTCGCCGGTGGTTGAGTGTGCTTTACGAAAACTATATCATAGTCATCGCCGGAATGACCAACGATATCGTATTGGAATTTCCCTTCGTAGCCACTGAACGCCTCCATTACCATGACGCAAGCTTCCATTTCTCGATCAAGACGTCCATCATAGCCATTAAACCTGTACATGCTACCAGAAACGTCCACCACTAATTTTAAACGCTTCGGTTTTGTCGGCGGAGCGCCGAGCTCGGGCTCTTTCTCCGCTCTTCTTCGATAAATCGTTCTTTCACCTGTTAATCCTTCGATCAATTTCGTATCATCCAATTCTCCGGAAGTTTGGTGCCTGCACCACTGACGTTCTTTACTTTTTGCCTGCAGGCTATCTACAAAAAGCAATTGCAGCTTTTCCAGATTTATTGAAGTAAAATAAACATTTATATTAATTATCGCAGTGAGCAAATATACTAACCTATTATAGTTCTTAGCGCTTTAACCTGCTTTTGAACAGCGTCACTAAACTGCGAGTACAATTTATGATCATATTCACTCATATTAATTTCTCTTAATCGCTGCTGAAACGCTTTAAGACCCATCTCTCTCGCTGCCTTCTTTATGTGTTCCGGTATCGCGTTCTTCTCTTCATCGCTAAGTTGATGCACCGTGTGACTAGCATCCAAGCGATAAGGTCCACCCTTACCACCTAGACCTGCTGTGTCTCTCCCTGAAATTTTCATTGTATCCTTCGCATCTTACATCGTATCACAATTTTTCGTAGTACATCATACATACCTCCGGTTCCTCCTGCCCATGTATTACCTCCAACATGCGGTTCATTCTTGTCATCGATTCTCCCATGTTTAGGACCACTAACGTCTAATCCAGAATACCTTTCTCTAGTCATTTGCAAGTTTTCGTTATCGTTTCCTAACATTCTTTGCCAAGCTCCAAGTGATTTTGCAATATTCGCCAATGACGTCTCCCAAAGACGGACGCAACCATTCGCATCTACCGTTACAAGATCATGATTTGATTTAGGCGAAACATACAAATGATTGTTGCTTGGGTACAAGAATTGAGTTATTTGCGGCACGCTAGTTGATCTAAAAATATAAATAATGCATTTAGAAAATACGACAAAATATCTTTGTACAGGATAAAAATTATCTTTGTACTAGAATAATAATCACATACTTTGGTACAGGTATGTATCGTAGCTTCTGATTTACGATATCAACAATTTCTAAGTAACCAATGATTCCTAAATTTGTCTCAACGTTTGGAGTAACATCATCAGGAACTTCACGAGATGTAACCAATCTAATAATTTGTCCATTGTCCATAAAAACAGGTGGTATAGAGCCTCTAATCTGTTTTGGTCTCGGCCAAGAATGAAGTTCGTTGAAACTATCTAAATCAGGAAATCCAACAACAATACTGGCATAAGTGTTGTCAGATACTAGCAATCTATTTGGAGAGTCTATTTTCTGTTTCAATGCTGCACTGAGTGCATTACTGCTCAAGTTGCTACCAGTACAACCAAGAAATAAATCAGTTTCAGAACTATTTTTGCTAGATTCTTCCACTTGTTGCAAAACATTTGGACACGGTGACGAATCTGTCGATTTCTTAAGAATATATTTGTTTTTATTGCTAGCTTGAATCAACCATCTTTTCTCTGATGGAAGTAAAATTGACTGTATTTCGAATGGCAAGTTCATCGTGTAAAAACACATGCGGTTTAAGTCGATTACTTCTATCTTGTTAGAATTATACGCGTAGAAAACGATTTGACTGTGAGACTTTAACAAATCAGGCTTCATTCTTCGATGGAAACTCATATTTCTCAAAGCATTTGATATTTTATTCGATGCTACATCGAAGAAAGATAGTACTTCTACCTTTTGAACGGATCCATCGTTTAAATTCACTACCAACAGAACATTATTCTGAAAAGAAATATCTTTTACAATATGCTACTAATAAGAAAAAGAGAATTCATTTGATATAGAAATTACTTACTGTTTCTTCGTACACTAAAACATTTTGATTGCTATCAGTGACCATTGTGAATCGGAGCCTATTACCTCCTGTAGAGTTTATCAATCCATGTAACGCAGTTTCTTGAATCCTATCTGATTCTTGAATTATGCTAAATATCTTTAATGGATTCGTAACAAGAACATTAATCACATCGTCCGTTCCATCGCCCTTTGTTCCTAGGTTAACTGACAGACCTGCGACTACGGCAGTGTCACTAATTGGCACGGTCCAATAACTTTGTAATTCGGTAAATAAAGTTGATCTAGCCTCAACGCGATCTAGAGGCAAAATCTTTTGTTCTAAACTTATCGGTGATTTTAACTTAATATGTTTTTCTTGCACGCGCAGCACGTCTTGCTTGCTGGAAAAATTCCAGATAGCACTGATTTTGCTATCCGGTAAAGACATTCTGCAAAGGAGAAGGAAAAGAGATAATTAAACGTCGTGTTCTTCCCATATTTTATTACAATTGAATACGTATTCAAAGGAACAAAAATACATATCAAAGTGATCGCTTCTGCCTAGGTAAAAATTATTCTAACGGAATATTTTCTGTTGAATATCTTACTCTTTCGCTAACGCGATATCAGTAGGACTTGTCCCAATGGGGATCCCATGATCGTGTAACACAGATACTAAAGTGTTAAAAGTTTCTTCGCTATATCGATCGAAGTCGAACACGTTCCGCACCACATTAGCTAACGGTTCCTGAGGAAATTTCTGGAAAGGTAAATAAAAAGAATCCATCAATAAATGAAACATCAAAGATGAGGCAAACATTGAGACTCACCTCTAAATGCTTTACAATGTTAACAACTTCGCGAGTCGAATATGGATACGAAACCAATCCTTGATCGGCCATGCTTCGTAATTTTCCAAAAGCTTTCACCAGCTTAAATATCACTTTTTCATTTACGTTCGGACCGTATTGTTTCAACAGTTGAATTTCATTTTCGACGCTCGGATTATCGACTGTATGTGTACTGAATAAATCGCCCAGTGCACCGAAGAAATCATTTCCTAAGAATGGAAAACCGGGTCTGTTTGCTAACACTATCATCTGGAAATCTGGATGAAGCAATATTTTATTGGAATTTCTTTCGCCGGAATTTAAGGAGGATACTATACGTCTTCCATCCGACAATATCATTTCACCAGATTCGACTAAAGTCTGAAATCAGAAAGACCGTGCAAAGTGAGCATTAAATATTAATCTAAAACCTCGGAGAAGATTTATGGCATTAAACTACCACATTCTCACTGAGCAAAGTTTCATTGATCGAAGATGGACATTTAAATGCGAAAACGGTGAAAAATTTCTTATTTCTCAGTCTTCAAAGCATCAAAGTTTAGAAATATTTCATTCGTTTACTTCAAATCGAAAAGCGGACTTATTAGTTTCACAGGCCTCTTTAAGTGAGCCGCTAATTTCCACGCTGACACACACTTGTGTAACTTAGTTTGCACGTATGTACATACCTTTAAAATACAGGTGACATGGGTTGGAGCTTTGTCCGCCTCATCAACAACAAGCACGTGTCCCAATTTAACAGCCTGCACGAGCGGCGAGTCTTCGTACACCACTTTTCCATCCCTAACCATTGGTTGAAGAGTCAAAGTTTGAACAGTGGTGTCCCTGTGTAGCTGTATATACTCACGCGGCCTATTTAGAAGTTGCAACAATCGATCGATAATTTTATTTTTGCCGACACCCTGATTCCCAACTAGCAACAGATTCTGCCCCAAACTGAAGTCTTGCAACAGATTCTCCAGCAACGCGACGTGCTGCGGCACGTCGTAAAACAAAACGTCAGGTACTTTCGTCAATGCTGTCGTGTTGTACCGTTCGACGACCGTGTCGCCAATTTGCACGGTGTTTCCATTAATTTGACACTTGACGCTCGCGTTCGGCGTGCTTCTCGCTGGAACGACGTTCACGTTATTGCAACAATCGTTCAACGCTTGTTTCGCTATCGTTGGCAAAAAACGAGCGAGACAGGCACGCTGCACCGCGTCGTAAGCATCGTCGGTTTGAAACCTGTGCATCCTCTCTGCTATCCTCAGAAGCTGTCTCGTACTGAGGAAGCTGGCCAAAGATTGCAAGGTTGGATCGCTGGAGGACCGCAGCACGTGCGCCAATTCCAGAATGTTTAACAACGCCGTGGAAGGCTCCCCGTACTTGAACAAGGTGAAAACGTCGCTTAGTATGCACAGAGGCGTCTCTGTCTGATGTTAAAAGGAACGCATGAAAATGAAAGAGTTAGACACCTTCGATCGAACGATATGAAGCTCCTCCGACTTGGTGAGCGGCCTCATTTCGTGGAAAAGGAACAAGCTGAGCAACTCTGAATTCAACCACTGCCTCGACGACGTGTTGAGGACCGGCGATTCAGCTAAGGCTATAATTCGAAACGATGGGTGAATACGCAGCACACCCGATTCTTGCAGTTCAGCGTCGGATTTATCATGCTTCTCCTTTATCTCGTCGTAACGATCCGCCCTGACGAGTCTCTTGCCATCGTGCAACTGTAACTCTCGATCGTGAACCAATCTAAAACCGAACAAAACCGATGAAACAGCGTCGCTCGTTCGACTCGAATCAGAATGACCGAAAAACACTTTCACCTGTGTAAAATGGCCAGAGTGCTGGGATCGATTCTATTAATTCCATCCAACACAGCCAACTTTCCATGCAGAGCTGCGTCAACCAGCGGCGAATTTTTCCAAACCGTATCGCCATTGGACAACGTTGTGCGCTGTTGTATCAAGTCTCTGGACGTCATGTCCTGAGAAAGTAACGCCAAATGTTTCAAATGAACTGTTGTTGTAATCGGCAGGAGTATAATTACACGTTCACTGAGGATTGATTCGGAGAGACTTGCCTGATACAACACTACCGGCTCGACTTCGTATCCCAGTAAATTGGCCAACGTTTGTACAGTAATCGATTTCCCGCATCCTTTCGGACCGATCAGACAAATGTCAGAAACAAGGTGTGACTCCAACAAACTCGCCAATAAATGATTCTGATAACTCGTTTCTACGTATTTATTATCTCGTGATCTTTCGTTTAACACTTTGGTGCCGCATGAAACCTAAGCAGTAAAATATACACGCGTGAAATATGATTTTTCAAATTTCATCAATTCTGTTTCTTTCTCAAGAGGTCCACTTACGTTCAACCCTACTTCTCCAGCAGGATGCTTCACACTGACATCCACGGAATTTTCTCTCTCGTTTTTCCTACCTACGTTTGAAATTATAACATCGTTCGTCGTTGGTTGCGGTATATTAAAAGTTTCGAGGATACTCTCGACGGCCGATTGGCCCTCTTTCGCCAGAAACAGTTTATACGGATAACATCTATAAAATATATCGTACACCGACAGGTATGGACACTTATCCTACGATTACAGACAACGAGTAGAACAAAATTTCGAAGTGGAAGGGAAGAATCTAGAATGAAAAGAAGTTTACCATTACAGTAACGATCGACGTCAAATTGTCCAGCGGAAAATCTGGAAGACCTAAGGACACAGCTTCTTGCGTGACGAAAGCGTGCGAGCATGATAACAGTTGCTTTAATCTCGCAGTGTCGCCGTGCGTGATTAAACTTTTCAACGTGCTCAATTGCTCCTAAAATAAATGAAAGAAATCAAAGAAAGAATTGTTCAATGACAAGTTTGCTCAACGAAGCAAAGCTGTTTGTTTCAGCCGATGAAACTTTTCTTTGAACTTCGACGCCGAGTGCGTTGAAGCGTAGTGTCTGCGATGACTTTAATTTTCGAATGGGCAAAAGTTAATAATTCGCGCTCCTTCGTGATACCTCGGAGTTACGGTTACGTTACTTCCGCGAGGTATCCGCATTATTTCCCTCTGCCCGAGAGCCGCATATCCCGCATAATTGTGAACAACTCCGCGTACGGAATGTTACACCACAATTTGTTTGAAACAGTCCACGCGAGTGATTAGCACCCAAGAGAGCTTTCCACCGCGCGCCAAGTACTATAATAACTACCACTCGGCACGAAACCCTCTGGATAGCTTACAGATATCTATCGAAAAGTTTCAATTGAGCTACATTCGCGGTGCTATCGGCGCGATTATCGCGGTTTCCGGGGAAAATACGATCCCTTCAACAACCCTCGGAATAGATCGCGAAGAAAAAGAAAAAAGTAAGATTCCGCCGATAACTTAAATTGAATCTCTCCGATATTCCTACTTTTGTTAAGAACAAACGAAACTGCATATTCAAACATTCGTACTGTATTCAACATACTTAATCAATTTTATGTATGTTTGTCGATTAAATTTATCCAGCAAATATCGTAGAAACCTATAGAAAGTTCTTTTTTTGAAAAAATGTAAAATGGCTGCCTTGTTGCAGACTGTTTCTACTTATTAGTTATCAGTAGATTGGGAAGACTATTTCTACTTGTTACAGTGATCAGCAAACATGAAAATTTTAACAAATGGCGCCACAAAATTTTTACAATGACAGTGCCCTTGATATTGTCGAGATTAAGTAGAAATAATCCACACAGTCATAAGGAATCGTTTCCACGGTGCTTATAAATATAGAGGAAGCTTTATTACTTTCTTACGAGATGGCAAGGTTGAATATTTTTCGAACAAATGGTTACGGAACATGCGTTCATTACAGACGTTCGTACTGTCTCTTCCGAAGCTTAAAGTTTTTATTAATGACACGAACGGATGACGATCGCATGTTGAAACGCATTATGGCTTGGCGTTTGATGTCACTCCCAATAACTCGCGAAACGAATGCAATTTAGGAGTAACTGCCGCAGCGTTTGAGTAACTGCAAACTTTTCTTACAAAAGCTGCATTCCGAGATAAGATCGACACTGCTCGCTCTTCGTGAATAACGACACGAGTCTCTGATACGAGTGACGAACTTTTTAAAATTCAAAGACATCATTGTCTTTACTCGAAACTGCAAACACGCGATTTATTGCATCCAATGAATCATCGAAGTTCAATGCACCTTGAGTTCGCGAATCAAATAGGCACTACCACACGATAATAGCTCTCTATCCCAACTATGTAAGACATTCGATCCTTATGAACGTGTCGCAATTACGCGATCACTACCGTATGATTGATACAGTCTATCGTATTCGGAAAAAATATAACTCGATGCCAATGATAACTTTTGCTACCAATGCCTGGAATAACAGAGCTACTTTCAGAGCTAGGTATGCACCAAGTGCAATCTACTTTCGACACTAGGTTAACGTATGTTTTACAAACGAAAACCTTTACGTGTAAAACTCGCTGGTTCGTAAAGTCGAGCAGTGCGTGACGCGAAATTTTAGAAGGTTTGCTAATGGAAACTCTGTCGTTTCGACTTGGAGAGAAAGTAGTTAAATACCCCTTGATTATATTTGACTTTTTAAGCGACCCTTGCCACGAATGTATTATTTACTTTGTCAAATTTGCAAACGATACAAATGACGCTGGAAGCGTGTAAGGTTCTTCGGTCGCGACGTCTCGCACCGGCACCATTTCCAGCTGCTCTTTCACGCGCAGGATAATGGGGCTGTCGAATTGACTCTCGATAAAACTGAATTTATTAGGATGTATTGAATTTCAGTAGGAGCTCGTGAGCAAGGATGAAACGTGGCGTGGTAGCTGGGTTATGAATGAATACGAAGGTAAAGAACGCATTTCCGTACGAATAACCGAGCTAACGCGTGTATACTGGTTAACATTCGGAGATTAATTATCGTATACCGCGTATACCGCCACCAAGATAAAACAATGTACTATAATTGAACAAACGAAAGTGATGCAGATTTTTGATAAGAAAATTAAAAACACGGCAAGCACCTGTAATATTTACAACAAAGATGAAACATAGTACTTATAACAAATATGAAATAAATGAATGTACGATAAATAAGTATGTACATGTGATGAATAATTACCTTTAGATGATGCAAGTATTAAATTCGTTGGGACCTTTGATTGATTTCTATCACTAGGAACACTAGAAATTTCGGATGAGCATTCTAACAATTGATTAATCTATATAGATTTATAAAATTTCTTGTTAGAGATAGACTTGCAGCGAAAATTAATTTAAAAGTGTGAGATGTGAAGGAGATCTGAAATTAGATGTCAGCTAATCTCGCGCGTAACGTGATTGATTAAATTAATTTTTAGTCGTCCATTAACGATTCTTGAGAGGACGCGCGATTCTCTTTATAAGCGAGACTCGGTATCACTACGTGCAATTTCAGCCGGCTAGGAGGTCGCCATATGTTCGACGACGCTTTTTCTTTAATTTCAGTTTTTGACTCTTCCTCAAACTTTGAAAACGTCTTCGCGCCGTTTAACGTTCCGCTCGATTCTTGAAACTGTTCCCTCGTATTCTTTATCTTGGGCAATCGGTTTTCCATTATTTTACTTCCTTCCCTCTTCAAGCGTTCTGAATTCCGCTCTTTGTGTAATTTGCAGCTTCTCATTGCCATTCGTTCCCTCTCCTCGAAATCGTCACGTTTCAAACGAGGGAATCTTCCCTTGGTAGCACTCAATTTCGGTTCCTCCTCGTCTGACGGTCTTTCCGTAAGGCGATCTTCGAAATCGTGCTTGGAGCATTGCGTTCTTCCAGATAAATCCAACCATTGAAGAACCCTTTCGAATAATGGATTCCAAAAGGCGTCGGATATTCCCTCTGTCTGTCTACATTCTGTTATACTCAATTTAAAATCTGGCTCTGATTCTGATGTTCCTCTCCCACAAACATTATTCTTAAAAATCTCTTTGCCAGCAAGGAAATCTGACTCTTCTTTCGTCGCTTTGTGGCAGTGATACTCCTTTCTCATCTTTTCATTGTCGTTTAAAAGGGATTCTAAAACGCTAGTATCAGAGGTACTAGTCGATATTCTGGAACAAGAAGGTGCGGATAGTTTACGGTACATCTGGGACGTTTCTCTGGCTTCTGAAAGATCGTTGCTAACTACCATCTGCAAGTTTGTGAAACAATTATTCAGTCGATCCAGCCTCGATTCCAACTGTTGATACTCCGTCGAGTAACCTTTATTTCTCGATACGCGGGTACGTCGACGTGATTTGGAATGGATCAATGGATCATCGGGTGATAAGATCGCATGTCGAATACCGTCCACCCAGACAGTACGAACGGATATTGGTCTTTCTGATGATGGCCATATCGTTGGCATTGTTCAACTATCGGTTATTAACTTACTTGTTAACTTGTCAAGTCAACAATAATGTACAAAAAAAGAAATACATTGAAAATTTCAAAAAATTTATCAAATTATGTAATGTTTCTTTTTCTACAAATATTCTTTTAATTTGTCATATATGTTATCCTTATAATTTTCTCTGAGCGTTTCTCATATATATATATATATATATATATATATACAAAAACGTTAGTTCTTGGTAATTCTTCGTATATTCGGTAACACCGTATGTTGAATTTCTGATTCGACCGAATTCCGACGTATTGACTCCCCGTTGAACAAGAGGACAAACAAGGTTCCACTATTCTCGCGTCACGCGATCCAAACTGCGATGACTGTGACCATAGCGCAGCTACGAACAGTTTATATAGGAAGGAAACCGGTTCCGGAAGGGATGGCCGACTGGAGGGGTTTGTACAACCTCCGCACCCCATACCGAACGATACAACGCAATATAAATCACGTAAAACTTTAGCAAATTACACGCGCCACGATCTCCTCCGTGCCGCGCCAGTAATTACTGCGCGTTGTCACATGAAACTTATAACTCACGAAACTTGCAAATCTCTCTCTCTTTCTCTCTCTCTCTCTCTCTCTCTCTCTCTCTCTCTCTCTCTCTCTCTCTCTCTCTCTTTCTCTCTAAGCAAGTACTATATGCAGATAAATGTATATAAGCAAAAAGACAAACAATGATCATTTTCAATGAACTGTTTGAATAAATGAACTAATGCAAAAATTCCATATACCATATACTGCATCATGCAATATTGTGTTTTTCTAATGTGATGATGAATTATTATACTGTAATTTAATCTCAAAATACAAAGTTCTATTGATATTTAATTTTGTTATTATATACTGTTAATATACTCACTTCAAAACTTGGAGATGAGATATGTCTGGCTTGAAATCTAGATCTGAGAGGTGGATCAAGTGGATGGCCAGGATATCTTGGTGCTGGCATGCCCAATGCAATAACTCTAAAATCTTCATTAACTCTAACAAGTCTCCAACTATCTAATTCTTCTTGACTGTATGTCTGAAAAAGTAAATCATGAATTATGTAAATATTCCTACTAAATCATATAATTAATAATGTGAAATCAATGCACAATATATCAATACCTTCAATAACTTATCATAACGTGCTGCAGGAATAAGAAATCTTCCATCCTCCAAATGCATCTCGCGATTTTCTAATAAATTATTCAAAACAGGAAGTACGTTTCTTTCAGCTTTCTCAACACCTTCAATAATGAGAATCCTTCCATTCGTTGCAGCCCTTACAGCACTTTGATCATGATAATAGGCAGTACCACTTTTTATTTCTCTGCGTTGTTTTAAATCTGCTTCTGTTGTGTCTCTTGAAAGTGCTATAAATTCTACTTCACGGTCTGTGAACTCAAGGAAAGCAAGAGCTAATTTTCTACGTTTAGTTCCAGGTCCTCCAATTAAAAAGATATCTTGAGACAAAATATCCTTTTGGAGCATCCATTTCAAATGTCTCAACGTTGATGCGTCCTCATTTTGAGTAGATGTATTTAACACTATTTCCATAGAAGTTATTGTTATATTAGTTTTCTTCAAGAACAAAAGAAGTAATATAATTGTTTGACTTACAATACTTCCTAGGCACATATTCAGGGTTTCGTGGTACCTTCACCACTTTTGAAACTTCACCAATACTAACAACCATGCTATTATCTAAAGTTAAAATTCAATAATTAAACGATTATATCGCAATGTCAGAAACAATTGATCTATTTTTAATTATTTTACCTGATTTGCAACGCGCAAACAATAAAAGGTTAGAACATAATACTTTAGATCTAGTTAAAACTTTATGATTAGTTGACATACGATGAAAATTACATAAAATGTACAACATTGTTCTATTTTAATTTATTTTGCATTGAAGTTTAAAAAAAACTATAAAAAAGATATTCTTTTTCGTAAAAAAATAGACGTACATAACCATATATGTACATATTCTGAATGATTATATATAATGGATTGATTAAAGTCTAACGCAAGCAAATTCAAAAATGACATAAGAAAATATTTCATATTATTTTCGACATTTTTATATTATAACATATTTAAAGTACACAAGTGCTTAATTTATATGTCATGTAATTACTATAAGAGGTTATATGATATACATAAATTCATACCAGTACAATACAATATAAAGTCCAACAACAATTTCGCCAAGTAAACCAGTTGTACTTTTAACTTGAATATTTATGAATTTAAAATCATTTATTCCATGACTGGGCATTATGCAAATGAAAAAATATTGCACAACGCTACGATATTTTTAATTTAATATATTTGTGAGATGTAGTAAATAAGAAATAAAGAATATATTATGACATAACATTTTTATTATCACACTGAAAAGTATTACAATAACTCTAACGATTATGTTAATATATATTTTATTGCTGTCTAATGTTTTACAATCTAAAAAGTTAAATTATCATGTACAAAATAAACAGTCTTGTAGTTTGTCACTTCTAAAGTGTCTCAATATAAACTTTATACTTGATAATAAACACTTGCAAGCAGTTCCAAATAAAAATGTTATAAAATACATATTCGTGCTTGAAATAATTAAAATAACCAAAGTGATTTAAATATTTTAGATGTCTTGAAAAATTAAATTTATAATAACATTAAACATATGAAATTGTACTTCATTTCCTATTTGATTTATATTATTTATTTGCTTGCAAATCAGTATTAGTCTTAAGTGCAATATAGTAAATCATAACATTAAGTACTTTATGCACAGTATAAAATGTAAATAAATTACTTAAGATTAATATCTATACAGTATATCACATTGTAAGGTACAAAGATCTACATTGATTCCTACATGTTCGCTTTATACTATTTAGGCAGTAAAATAGAAATGTAAAGCGATTTCGAAAATACAACAGCCTCGTAACTAAATTTGATAAGCTACACGTGAGTTATATGTTCAACTTTACTCTTCAGCGACACTATAACAATTTGTATAATCGAGAATTTTTATACATTTTATAAGAAAATGTATTGTATGATTTAATAACCAGAGTTTGAATAACTAGAAGTGTGTGATAGTAAATAAATACAAGATATACATTTAAGAGATATATAATATAATTAAATGATATATTTTATTGTTTTTAAATCTTTTAACGAAAAACAAAATTTATTGATTTTATCAATACTGAGTAAACATTTTAATGAAACTGCAATTATCCTACAATCATTGGCAATTCATTTCTTTTACCTTATCTATTTCAGAAGCAATCTATCCAAATGTCATTAAAATTATGTAAATACAGGAATATCGTTGTATGCTTGCGTATTATTAAATTACACATAGGAACCAAGAAAATAATATATCTCTTATAGATAATACTTAATAAGATTTTCTTCCAACCAATTTTAAAAATTCCTCTAAAAAAGGAAAATAAATTTTACATTATTAATACATAACTGTAATATAGTTTTTAATAATTGATTTAAAAAATTACCTCTACAAAGTCGTCTGTTCTCCTAACATTGATAGGATAATAGTCAACAATCAGAGGTCGCGGTCTTTGGCCAATACCAGATGGTTGTTGTAATCCACATGCCTGTTCTTCATTTGTAATGACACTAACTAAGACACTGACCACCTTCTCATCAAGTTGCGACATTGTTTTATTTGGAGTTTTCATACGTCTCAAAAACAGAGCATTCCATTTTTGTCTTAAATATAAAAAAAGTCTGACAGTTTCTGGATCAAGTTTAAATACTACCCAATCGTCAAGTTTAAAAATCGTTCCTTCATTACTTTCATCAACCTCAGAATCTGACTCACTCTCTGGTACAGCTGTAAATTTAAAAAATCATGATATTATGATATAATAATCAAATAAATTATATCGAATAGTTAGATATCACATACATTCAGCTTCATAGATCACATCTACAGACAATCTTGCTGGTCCACAGAACAATGCCACTGTTAATGGATTAACCAATGTGACCATTCTAACATGACAAAATCGTCCTGTACGACTCATTTCTTCATAGAGTAACCAATCACAGGGTAAAGCTTCCACATTAGCTGCATATGTTTGTGTAAATGTTGTTCTTGGTGACTTGGGATAATCTCTTAAAGTTGATGATGGATGGAAAAATACTTTCACTTCTTTTCTGAAAAATCAATTATCAAAATATAAATAAATATCATATTATATAAAAGTATAATATACGGAGAATTAAAGAAATAACGTACTGTGTCCTTAATTGCAAATGTTCTCTGTCTACTCTTATTACATTTGGATATAAACCAGCAGTCAGAGCTGCTTTTACTACTGCCCAGTTTTCAGAATTAGAATTTAGATCTCTAATATCTCCTGGTGCTCTTGCTCTAATGAATCCAGATGCACGTAGTTGACCAAGAATTTGTGTACGCATTCCAACAACCATTTCCATCACAGCAGCCGAAATAAAATTTTGTTCACAAAATATGCGTTCTTTGCCACTTGCACGTGCATTCTGCCAACCTTGAAAAGCACGTAAAACGGCCATATGATCAGAATATGTATTGGTCGCAAATCTCTTACGTGCTGCGATTGCAGCTCTCTTTTGTGATGGTTGTAATGGTAATATAAAGGGATCTCTGAAAAGTATTATGCGAAATAATAATGATTTTAATTATTTCACGTGCGTTTAAAATAATGGAAATTTTGACTTACTTGTATGCTAAACTACATACAATAGTTAAGACAGGATCTAAACATTTCAAAACAACAGCATACAATAACATTTTCCCAAGTCGTGGTTCAATTGGTAAATCAAGCAAATGACTTCCTATTTCAGTGAGATCTTCCCATGGGTCTAATGCATCGATAGTTTTCAATAATTGAACTGCATTTCTCGTTATAACATTGGAAGGTGGTTCCAGTGCTCGATCTAAGAATTCTGCAATGGGTGTATTTCCAGGAGCTAAATGTTTTGTATATAAACATAATTCTTGCAGTGGTGATCTTAAGATCTCTGGAGTTTGATAAGGCTCCATACTATTATATCGAATTGACGAGAACAGCCGATAACAAATGCCTTTCCTACATCTACCTGCTCTACCTTTACGTTGTTTTGCACAAGCTTGAGAAATCCAATTAGACTTAAGTGTACATACTCCCGACAAGGCATCGAACGATTTTTCTTTAACCTTTCCTGAATCAATAACATATACAACATCATCAATTGTAATACTTGTTTCGGCTATATTTGTTGAAAGAATAATTTTTCGAGATCCCACAGGACTTGGTTTAAATACTTTTTTCTGATCACATATTTGCATATATGAATGAAGCATGTATAAATTATAGCGCAAACCCTTATTCATTTCCTTTTCCTCGTTATTTATCTTTTCTCTCATAGTTACAATATCATCATACCCCGGCAAAAATATTAAAAGAGAACCAGGCGGCATCTTTAAATGGATATACAAAATTAATTGTAAAAGAAGGTCATAATTAATTTTGTCATCGTTAAACGTATGTTGATACACATCTAATAAAAATTTATCTTCCTCTGAAAGTGAAATATCTTTAGCATGTACTTTGGTTTCATCCTGCAATGTACAATCGTAAGTTTTCATATATGCTTCTATTAACTCAGCACATTCCGTTTGATTCATATTTCTTGCCCAATCTAATGCAGTCCATTCATTGGCTGCTCGCAAATTTAAATTTGCGCCTAAATTTAAAAGCTGTTCTGTGGTATTTATACATCCTTTACCTGCGGCAACCATAAGCGGAGTTACAAATGTTATGGAATGTTGATAATCTACCGAAACATTTTCGGAAAGTATGAAATATAAAAGTTGTGCAAAATTGTCTTCGCCGCCGCGTAACCACGCGTCAGAGATACTTTTATCCATTTCTTCAACTAACCACGGCTCTAATTTTACTTTCTCAGGAACTGGTTCATTCTGTTGTGCTAAAATCGGTGCAGGTAATATACATCTTTCATTCATAGTATTTGATCCTGATTGTTGAGGTTTATATTGAGTCCAAGATTCTAAAATTTTATATTGATCTTTTTTATTTATAAATTCTTTCCTCTTTGCAAGCATTTCTTTCGTCATGTAACCAGTCATTTTTAAAACATCTTCGAGAAAGTACACGTCGACATCATACGATCTGCCTAAGACATTTATAACTCCACATTTGTTAAAATATTTCACAAAAATGCTCACATCCAACGTGGCACTCATAAGAATAAGCTTAAGAGACTTATGTTTTTGCAATGCATCTTTTAATGCTATTAAAAGAAAGTCGCAAAATCTATCACGTTCGTGAACTTCGTCTACAATAACATGCGTGACAGTACTTAGAATCGAATCATTTGCCATAAGAGTTCTAAGAAGTACACCATTTGTGCAATATGTTACAAGAGTTTTTGGAGCAACTCTACTTTCAAGCCTTATTTGATAACCAAACGTTTGACCAACTTTTTCATCTCTCTCAAATGCTACTCTTTCAGCTACTGAAATAGCTGACAGTCTTCTTGGTTGAGTGCAAATAATTCTACATGGTTGTTGCCTTTGCTGGCACTGATCAAGAATAAATTGTGGAACCTGAGTAGTTTTACCACTACCTGTCTCACCTCCTATTATGATCACTTGATTAACACTTAACGCATCAAGAATATCATCTCTAAAATTAAAAATTGGGAGAGCTTTGCGATAGTTTAATACATCAAAATTAGTTTTTAGTTGTGGTATTTGAGGCACACTGTTGTTTAATCTACCCATTGCTTTTGTATTTGTATTCACTGAAACTAAAAATTATAGATTACAAGCTCAATTTTGTAATTTCATTACATATATATTGGATGTATATAGATATCAGAGTACCATCTGTATTAGGAGGCCGTTCTCGTTCAATTGGTGGTAATAAATCTTGACATTCCTTATGATTAATTGGAAAAGCTTGTAACAGATTAGAGATACTCTGTTTTGATGCTTTTTGTAATTTTATTACAGCATCAGCTTGAACAATAGTTGATCCTTCCCTTTTGTACACGGTTAAAAAACGATTTGTACCTTTACTGTTAAAAAAAAAATTTTGATTTATTCTCTTTCACATAATGAACATAAAGTAGTTTTATTATTATTCAACTTACCCTCTACTTTTAGACTTTAATCCAAGTTCATATGCTAATTTATGAATGTAGGCTCTTTCTTCTGCAGTATATGAAGATGGAAATTCTAATTCTTTTTGATCAGGCGTTTGTAATAATTTCTTTAATGTTAAATTTACTGCAATTCTGGTATCCTCCCCAATAAGAGGAGTTTTCTTATGACGATTTCTACGTGGCATTATTTATATCTAGTAAATATCTCTGAAATAGAAAATAATGCACTTATTTCATATTTTCATTTTATATCTATCTTTTAACTATCTATATTTCAAGCAAGATATAATTAATTTCATGAGATTTTGAAATAGTAAATAGTATATCTTATTGATATATCGTGATAACGATCTTGATAAAAGCAGTACGTTTAATTCTGGTTAAATAAAAGATTATAAAACATTCAGAGAGAAAATATGAACGTCGACGACTATACTGTGATTATATATAAAATTAATATAGATAATATATAAAATTTGAAATTGACGAGACAATTTCATTCATGATGATTTCTCACAACTCACATAACTTCGATGATTCCGTTAGTGTACATGAATTGTACCAAGATGCAATATGCGCTTAACAATAAACTAATGATGAATATTGTAACATTCGTAACAGTTTCTGAAAGTTGTATCGAAGAAAATTACGTTGCGTCCGAATGTCGAGGTGTAATTAATACACCGAATAATATTTAGATCCTTTTCAATTATGAACTCCCTCTACTCCGTTTATAGAAAATTACTCCGAATAATAGTTTGTATCGATATAAACCGTGTTCTACTAGATTCACGGTCGGATCGTCGTAATCTCGTCTCGATGTTACCAATCCGAGTCGAACATCAACAAATCTAAGTTAGTTTACATCAGAGTGCGCTGCAATCGATTTTCACGAGAGATCCGCAAAACAGTGAAAGTAGGCACACAGGCACACGATTAAATGCTGTTCCAGTAAACAATATGGCCGGTTTAGTTTGGTGTGCGGGTTATGTCGTCTCTGTCGTATTTCCCCAGTGTTCGTCGTCCTTTATCAAGGATTAGTGGTTTTCGGTAAGTGCACATTTTACAACGAACGTATGCTCCCGCGTGGAAAGGTCAAACGATCAAGATTTATGGCGAAAGATTTCGGCACATGATGATTGACGATCGCAAGTGTGCCGTACCGTCAATTACACCGTCCGTGTTCAGAGATATCGATGAAATCTTGCCGAGATTTTTCAAGTTGCTTTGGACAAATTTACGGAAGTGTTCGCGTGTCGTGCGTAATTTTCGGACGCTGAGAACGCTTCAACGGTGGATAAAAAGAACCGTGCGTTTGAAAAAAATTTCAACGCGGACGAGGATGACGGTTGAGATTTTAAATTCCGCGATGCGATACGATACCGTCGTGAACTTCTCTTTTCACGTTCGTGCGATCGTAGTATTAAACATCGGCCGACTTATCGCCGATCTGTTATTTGTAAACTTGGCCCAAAGTTCCAGCTTCCTATTGGCACCTTTCCTATAAGTTTTAACGATAAAGATTTCAACTTCCTGACAACGTAAGCGAAGCAACAGGTTTTTTTTACCGAGGATCTGCCGATGACCTCCCATTTTAGTACCAGCGCATTTGAGCATTTCGATATAATGTAATCGTTGTTGCACGCTTTTTGTTGGTTTCCTGCACGTTCGACAAGTTATACACAAAAATTTTGTGATAGAAAATTAATTATGTTTCAAAGGATTTAGTCACAAAGAAACTCTGGATTTTAAATGAGTGATTTGAAATTACATATTCATAATGATACGCAGTCGTTAAAATGAATCTAAGTACGAGTGTAGTTATAACTGATATAGTGACAAAACAATATACGCGTTATTTTTTTTAATTTTGTTGTATTGTCTTAATATAACCTTTTTGACGAATATTCGATGGCTTAGTTGTTTCGATTATGCAAGAAGTAAAAAATAAAATGTGAAATCATGTTTGAAGATAGGAAAATAATGATCGCAATAAAGAAAGTATAAAATTACGTACATTTCGTGCGCGCATGCGCACGTGTAGTTACGATCAAGACCCAAATTTAAGATTCGTTGCAAAACACGGTGAATAAATCGTATATACTTACATGTCAACTTACATGTCAATAAATCGTTATACGTACATGTCAACGTAACATTGTGAATAGATAAAAACGATGATCATAATCAGATTTATACAATATTAAATTATTACAATTAATATATAAATATTATATTATTTATAGTCGGTGTAAACGTCTTTTACGATGTACGTGATTGAAATTTATGCAATTACTTATCACGAATGGGGAGAAATTTTATAAAGTATTGCAAAATTTGTATCATACGATTTGTATTTTTATGAATTACGTTCACCGTACGCGTGGTACACGAATGTTTACGATTCGAGACCTACATTCATACATACGTATATGTACTTGTGTATATGTGTATATATATATCGAAATGGCGCGATCTATACGAAACGCATCGAATGTTTGATTCGATTATTCCATTTAAACATTGAAGCTACTAGAGTCAAATTTCGAAAGAAATGTTTCTGAATGATTTTTTCTTTTTGTAAAATAAATAGTTTACATTCCTCCTTGGCACGTTCCGTTTCATTTCGATTGCCGAGGTTCCAGCGTTAACTTTGTTCACTTTCATCGCTGGTTTTGCGCCGTCAGTGTTCTTATTTCGGACGTTGTCGAAATGAAGGACGGTGTCTGCGAATTGGTACTTTATTTTTCGCTGCGGGACGAAATGGATGCGTAATTCATTCGAGAAAACGCCGGAAGGAAAAATTGGAGAGAGAGAGAGAGAGAGAGAGAAAGACGATACCAAGAGGTGACGTAAAGAAGAAGAAAAAGCGAGGCTTGTATGTAAACATGACAAGGAAGGAAAGAGAAGAGAAAGATGTACGTATTATCGACAAAAGAGAGAGAGAGAGAGAGAGAGAGAGAGGAAATATGGAGAAAAAGAGACAAAAGAAGCGTTCAATTTTTTTTCTTCTAGGGAAAGTCCCGTGACGTTTTGTTGCTCGTGGCCGAGAGGCGACGTTCGTTGTCGTTCATTTAGAAATTACGTAAGTTAACATCGCATCTGCTCGTTGTGCTTGTCTGCTAGTTAATGCCCGAGCAAACGCTAAAGATTCCCATTGATTGGTGGCTGAAAAGGTGGCGCGGCCAAGTGCTCGGCCGTCCAACAACCATTGTCAGTTAAATAAACGTCGGATCAAACAAACTGATAAATACGCGAACGGACGATCTAATTGGGCCACGCGCGCGAATGTCGCCCCCAATTCACCACCTTTCATCCCTCCCCCCCCCCTCCCCCCTCCCCCGCATTCATAAGTACAATGGTAATTAAGACAAAATCATTGTTACTTCGTTGGAATGTTGCGATACAAAGACGAGTAACGTAATTAAGTTTTTACATGTGTTTTACAACGGGTGGCAATTATCACGCCAAGATAATGATCTGCATATACTCACGAACCAAGTTGTACTTACACTGTCACAATTTTCCGATACAGCCCAGAGACTGAAATATTTTGACGTATTATACCCAGAGACTGAAACCGAGATATTGTGAGGTTTAGGTATTATACCGGCATTTGCGTATCGTAATATAATCGCTATTTGGGAAATCGGTTTTAATATCGGTATAAGACGGTCATACTGGTATTTTCATTTTTATCATCACGCATTTTATCGGTATTTGATGTCCACAACGATAAAAATACCGAAATATATATCGGTACGGTACCGCTTTACCGACGAAAACACATTTTTTTCATTTTCTACGTACAGTGACTCATTAATATTCGGACATCGTGTTATTCAAAATATCGTTGTGGATTTCGATTGTTTGTAATAGTAAATTTGGATTAGTTTTTTAATAATACAGTAGAACATTCATTGCAGTTTATAGTAACATAAATTTTATTTATTTATTGCGCATACTTTTCTTAATGTCAAACGATAAACTAAACTATGTCGAAACGTAGCGTGGCAAAAATATTCGGACATTTGAAGAACTACGATATTTGAACCTGAAAATTGTTAACATAAGCAATAATTAATATTTTGTTAGGTGGCCCTTAACTTCAATGATATGTCGCAGACGCTTATATTTCCAGTAATTATTTTTAAGTAATTTAGCGGACTGTTCTTCCATTCTGCGATTAATTTGTTTTAACTGCTCTTTCGATTTATTGACGTACGACAATTAGTCATCTTTCAAAAAGGAAAAACGTATCGAGAAATCGGTCATGCTTTAAAATTAATTAAGAGTATCGTGGCTGATATGGAGATACAACGATGAATTAGTATTAGAAATAATAAAGAATACGTGTATAAGCGTCGTCAAATTTACTATCGGCAGCTTTATAAAAATATTTGAATCATTGTCTCCTTTTCCTTTTCTAATATATTAATATTTTATTTACCGATATTATATCGGAATACATCTACCTAACATCGTTTCGATAGCCTAAAAATAGTAATAAAAGAATAGTAACCTAAAAATACCGGTATTTTATCCGTAATACCGATTCGGTCTCTGCATCAGCCATAGTGGTCATCGTGTCTCGTTGCGATTCAATTGACCCGCCATTGATCGACAAAGTAGAAGAGAATGGATACGTAGTCCAGATTTCTTTCTTTCTTTCTCTTTCGTCGTTGACGACGAATCGATCACGCTATTGAATAGAAGCTAATTCAAATTGTACCTCGAGCAACATGATAACTCGACATGAAGCCTGTCTCTTATTTTTGTTCCTCCTTCTGATTGCCTTGAAATTGGCTGTTCCGAAGCTCTAAAATGCTTCGATTAGCTTTGCTTATTAGCTTAGGCCATTTGTTTGTCCGACGCGTTTCGTTTGAACAGGTGAAGGAAACGCTTACTTAGATTTGACAACTTAGACAACAGAGAATGCAACCGCGACTTAAATTAAATTCATTGCGAAACTAAAACCTCGGGTCATCGACGTCTGCGTGGATTAACATCAAACGAAGAGCATCGCAAGTATAGCGACGCGTTGAATCCTTTAATCATTTAATAATTCATGAACGGTGCACGAGCTAGTAATACCGTGGAATTTCATTTCTGATACGTACGAGGGTATTTTGAATTTACAAGTGATCGTATTCGTTGTATTTATAACCGTGGAACACAGATCACGTCGAAATTCCTCTCGTCGAATACGCTTAATTTCGTTTAACATTCTCGCAGCATCACACTGATGCAAATATACGTCTAGAGCCTAGACGTTCGTGTCAAAGCACTCGAAGTCACGAGTGTTTCGCTCGCTAATTACGAGATATACGTGAGATATATGTAGATCGAACAATTCGCAATTCGGGAAAAACGACACTCCTCCATTTTTGGAGTCCAAGTACCGTACGTACGCACGTATTCTCGTTTGCTCGAAGAAGCCGCGAGTTGATCCTTTCTCTTATAAAGTTCCCGTCGATCGACCTTGTACTCGGTAAAACGTCACATGCGTTTTCACTTGTTCGAAACTCGCGTATGTCCCCCGCGTTATGTAAATCTCTCGTGTTCCTTCATACTTGGCGCACTTGTGCACTTGCAGCTATTATCTGTGCGTTTCTCCTGAACTGTCCACGAATTTAATCTCGTGTTGTCCGACTATCGTTATCGGCAACGTTCGGCCAACATTCAACACGCTTTCGATACATATAAGTGATACAAACAGTCCGAAGAATCATCGATCACTCTGATCACGCGTCTTGTTTCAAACTACAATACTTGTGTCTGATAACAATACTTGGGGCTAATTATTATTTCTGCCCGCTTGCAGAAATAAAATCGATCCGAGCTTCTATATTTAGAGATACGTGCAACTGACCAGTAAACAAAAATATGTGATAAAAAGAAAAAAATTATCAAGGTACACAGGGTAAGCAAATATTTCATTAGAAAACTTCAACCCGTGATTTCATTCGATATACGAAATAACAGTTAAATCGCATTTAAATTGCTGAAATTGTTTTCGAACGACTTACGAGTATGATCGATCATTGACAAGTATGAAATATGATAGGAGAAAAAGGGGGAGGGGGGAAGAAGTATAACACGATATTTTCATGTTTCATGTATCAAGTCCCGATCGTGTGATAAAAATGATAGAACATTGCGTTTACGATCGTATGGTAGTAACTTCAGGTCACACACATCGATCCTCCTACGCGGTGCTTGTAAATAATGGAAACACTCGTGTGAGTTATTCGCAAAGTATACCTTTGAATAGGCTCTTCATAGTCAATTTACACGGTCTGTCGACAATTTTTAACGATGAAATCTACTGATCTTTCAGTTTCAACGATGTATTCGACGACCCTCGCTTTTTATCTGTCTTACTATGCGCTCATCGACTATGAATTTTGCATACAATTGTATCACTATGCTCACATGCTTTTGATTGCCTGTGTCTGTCGAAACGATTCTATCTTGTACATACGTAGCTTCATGAATGAACGAAGGTTTAGCAAGTGTCTAAACTATGGTCACTTGTTTCAAAAGATATTGAAAAATCTTTCAACTTCAATTTTGTTCTTTCAAGCATTCTTACTGTTCTATAAATCACGTATTGCTCGTGTTTGAAACGAATATATATATATATAATATATGTATTATAGTATATATTATATATATTATATAATATATATATATATAAATCGTTGATGATTTTTATACAGAAATTCAATTTTTATATTGCATAATTTCACAACGTGTCTCTTTCGCTTCCCTTCGACTTTTAATTCAATGTTCTCTGATTTAGGGTGAGATTAGAATGAGAAAATGCACGGTTACCGTAAATTTTGGATGAACGTGGCGAGTGTGTTCGCGGAATGTAGTTCGCCTGGATTGAATGAAAGGCAATCGATACCAAGGAGATACGTAAGTCGAGGTAAGGGAACTTGTTACCACATTTTCAAAGAATTTATCAACGATTACCATCACCGACGAGATAACTTTACCAACGAATTCGATGACGAGATTACGTCAAGTTAATGTCCATTCCAAATTCAATGTAAGCACGTACTTGTACGAATTCCATGCCACTTGTACGAAACTGACGAAATCGTCAAGCCTTGTCGAAGTTTAACAATTATGGTATCCACGAATTTGCGAGAAATAATCGCGAACTGGTAATTCAATCATTTTAAAATGATACGACTGTAATTACACGACAATCCGCGTTACGAAACGGCTTACTGCGCGAATTTTCTAACCAAGAGACCATTTCTAATAAATTCTAAGAAATCATTTCCAACAAATTTCACGCGCGAGCTTCTCGCTAATCGTCAACCTCTTGCGCTGGAATGACGTGCGTCGAGAATTTTTTGTTCCAAAAGATTTTAATATTTTCTCAAGTTTAAGTACATTTAAGTAAAACAGACAATAAATTTATCACTTCTCAATAATTTCTATCCGGCGATATCATACCGACGAGTCCAAAACGAAGGCGACGAATTGTTGTACACGGGTTTGGTCGCTCGTTATGGTCCGCAATCAGCTGCCAGGCGCAAGCGGTTAAATGGCAATTTTTTCCTTTTTGTGAAAAAAGAAAAAGAAAAAGAAAAAGAAATACGATCTCGTGACCCGTACGAGGAAGATCCTAAGTAATTAGTCCGTTAAGTAATCTCGACATTGAGGATCCAAGGAGAAAGTGTGCTACCATGACCCAACCTAATAAAAATCGGACAGTGTCTATTTTCTTGCTCCGTTATCGGAAGAACGAAACAGAAAAAGACGGGTGGAGGAGAGGGAAAATAGATTAAAAGCGTCGATGTAACGGCGTGTGAAATCGTTGTCAATTAGAAGGCAGATAAGCTCGTAGTTTATCCGCATATTTTCGTAATCAGGCTGATTACAAGTGATTTATTGCCTCGTTAGAAATTTCATTTTTTTTGACAATGTATGTACATACGTACGTACGTACACTACGGTATAAACTTGTAGCATGACATTCACATTCACACACAAATGACACGTTGCATGTACTTGCAAGTATTATTTATATTTTTAGTTGTGGTCCGTTGCCATTTTTTCGATACAAATTTTTTCCATCCATTCCGACAATTACTTAAATCCCTGTTCATTCATAGTAGTTTACAAGGAACTGACTAGAAATCACCAGTTTTTGCACAATTTGCTCAATTATTGATATCAACGAGGTAATACATGTCGGCGTAGGTTTGTTCAGTTTCTTATGATTAACTGACGACTGGCCTTGACCATCGTCAAAAGGCCAGCCAAACAAGAAATGTTATATCCCTCGCAGTTAACTCGCTGCATTTTTCACTCGGGCGACCGATGCCTAATAGCATGAAATATTAGCTTGTATTTTCACCTTGAGATATTTTACATAGCCCAATAACCATTGTTGCCTCCGTATTAAATTAAAACTACGGTCTCGGCGTTGCACGTGCAACAATTCGTTATGCAACGGCCGATTATGCGACCAGCGTATTTCACTTTGTTGATTTTTTGACAAGTTACCATTACACGCCACCAAACGTAGTAATTACCTATTCTTTTGTGATTTGAAGGTGGTATTCTAGTGTGAAGTGCGTGTTTTTTTTTTTTAACTTTGTTAGGGAATTTTTTTGCAAAGAAACTATTATACCTTTCGCAGTCAAATTGACAAGGTTTATTTGTACGTATTTCAATGACGTTTCAAAATTTTTTGGAACGAAAGAAGTGAAAATTAGTGGCACTGCATACTCTCAAACATAGTCGCTTTTAAAAAAAAACGGTGTCCATGATTCCGGCTATTCTACTTGTCTGAAATGAATAACCGTGAAAGATCCTTAATTAGTATGAACTTGGCTACAGCAGATACAGAAGAACAAAAGAAAAAAGTCGGTAATTAAAAATGTGGCGATACTTTGAAATTCGATTTTCGATTTTTGCATGTTTTTGTTACACTTCGGAGAGTTAAAAAATATAAAAAAAATAAAAATTTTTGGCTGATTCTGGTAGGGGCTATAATCACACACGTACTAAATGCGTACTCAAAATTTTGATTCAATCGGTCGCGTAGATTTTGAGATATCGTGGACACTGTTTTGATAAGTATGGTTTCCAGAAACATGCCTTTAAAGTTTAGCATTGCGCTGGTCGTCGCGTCCTTCAAACAACCATAACTTCGTCAATTTTGGGAGTTCACATGTAAGGTTACAGACATGTATTTTTAAAACTATGTCCTTTAAGAATATGCAGAAAAAAAATCGATTTTTTTCAAAAGTTCACGCTATAACAGCCCCTTAAACCAGTGAGGTACTCATCAATTCATTGTAAAACACTTTGCGCTGTAAATGTTTTTCGTTTTACGACGAGTGTTTACACAGCTTGTTATAATTATCTTTATTACATAGAATAATCACCTTGCAATTATTTGGAGATCGGTTCTCGAGAATACATTTGAGGAAACTTTTTTAACAGAATGGTTATAGCGACGAGTTTTTTCATTTACATCTGTTTGAAAGCAATTTTTTTTTTTTCTTATAAAAGAAGAAAAAAATTTTCTAATGTAAGATACTTGATATCGATGGACGAATTTCTCGTTACTCGAGGGGTTTCGCATCTTCTCGAGAAACGCGATGTAAAGTCGAAAGTGAAACAAGTGAAACCAATTCGTTCAATCGATATTTTCTTATAATCCGATGTTACAATGCGACCGTCCGACTTTTATCAACTATAAACTTCCAACTTGCGAGAAGTCACAGATTTTACATGTCATGGAACTTGTTAAGGACTATTACCTACACGCGCCCAGCTTTGCCAAACATGACAATGGAAATGTTATATTAATCACCTTCAAACAGGAGTCAATTATTGAAGTCGTACATGCATTCTCCAACAATTCTAAGAAGCCGAACCAAGAACCATTAAATGCAAATTATTCAATGAGTTTTTTTCTCTTATTTCTGTGATGTGATATCGTCTTTGAGATTAATAGTCGAATACGTTACTGAAGATGTATTTCGATGAACAAATTGAAAACGAAATATTGTGCGTATTTTTCACACGCGTATGCTCCAAAATTAAGAAATACTTGAACGACGGAGAGACACGAATGATCAAGTCGAAAGTGATTTAAAATACATAGCAAGATGAATTTCTTCATTCAACGAACCGGCATAGTTATCATATTTCATTAGTTAATTTAAATTATACTCGAAATATAAGTAAAAATATTTAAATTTAATATAATATTTAATATATAAATAATATTTATAAAATATTTAAATTTAATATAATATTTAATATATAAATAATATTTATAAAATATTTAAATTTAATATAATATTTAATATATAAATAATATTTATAAAATATGTACATTTAATATAATATTTAAATATTTAGATTTAAGCGGATTGAAATATTACACCAAGTTCATACTAATATTTAAATTTAAGCAATTCGTTTTCTGACAAGAGACGAGTTAATTCTCGAGCGCGTGAGCACGCAAGCATTACGACGACAAACGTTTCTAGAACAGAAACGAGACACAATTGAGAATGCGATTTCTATTAAACGATTGAAATGGTCGCGGTTAATTTCCTTGACCGTGAGAACCATAGGACGATAGGACCATAGGAAAGGAAAAGAAGAAAAAAAAAGGAAAATTTGTTTGACAATGGTTAGACGACCATGCAGTTTTAATGGAATGCCGATAGCCACCGATCTTAAAACATTCAACGTTCTTCGTTTATCAGAATCGAAACTTTACAGAAATGCGACGCCGTCAGGGCATAAAGCAAGGTTGAATAGAATAACGAAATATTGTGACGTCCACGTTAGTGGTATATAGAACGAACAGTAACATTTGCAAGGACGTTTGTTGTGCGGAAAAAACGTGAAAATTACGCCGTTAGTTTGGTCGAAATTTAGGAACAAGTTGTAACTAAATTTTATACGATCCTCCGTGTGGTTGGATCACAGGGGGCCAAAATGTTTTCGAATAGATTGAATCGTAAGTTTCGAGGTGTTTATCCTTTTAAAGTGCAACTTTCCTCCTGACAGTGACAAAAAATTAACAACAATCCAATCTCTGAAATTATTCTCATGTTTCACGCGTACATACATAATATTGCGAATCGTGACAATTTCCCAATTTAGCCTAAAGTCAAATGGCCGATAACTGCTATGCAGAAATAATACAGAGATATTATTTCCTTTCGATATAATAATAGACGAGGCAATATCTTTCAAATATAGATGCGCTGTGTATGCGGCTTCAAAGTCACATGATACTATAGAGGGTTAAATAACTTGACTCGTCCGATTGTGGGTTACCTACGATGCAACGATACCAATCGAAGGTTGAACTACGGGTCGTGATAAGGAGAACAATTTTTCAAAACAATTGTTCGTTTGCATATTTTTTCTTTCTTTTCTTCTTTTTTTTATTTCGCTTTCCTTCGCTAGAGAAAAAAAAGAAAAAGAGAGAAAACTACGAATGAAATCCATAAAATGCATAAAATCTCGACCGGTCGGCGATATAAACGATTTTTGACCAAACGAGATTTATTCGCCACGGTTGGTTGTTTGTTCGACTGTGCGTGTTGTGTACGCTTGGCAACTAAATGAAACGAGTAGTGCGACGAGAATTGATTCGAGGGAACGAGTTGACACTGTTAATTCTCGGCTCTCGGTGTTGGGCCTGCGTCTCGTCAAATCGGTTGAACGGCCGACCTTCTTCTTGCCCTTTGAAACTGGTGGCGAACGTCGCCAGAAACGTTTCGCGTCTTTCAGCGAAAGATACCGGCAATAGAAACAGGAAATCATTGGCATTTCCGCGACATACACTCCCGTCCATAAGTCACCGGACACTTATTTTCATCTAAACAGTTACTAGAACACAGATATACATTGCCGGATTAATTTTATTATACTATCTCGTTACGTGTACTATATTTACTCTATTTTATGATAATACTTGAAAATAAAACTGATACTTAACGTATGTGATCTGAATAAATTATATTTCAAAGTGTGTCAAAAATATGTATGTATATTTAAAAAATCGAATCGATGTATTTTGGGGTGAATTGGACAGAAGCCTTCAGAGATGTGTCCAAAATCAAGAAAAAGGCTTATGGAAGAAATTAGAAGAAGCGTGGAAAGAAATTCACTCAGAAATATTGTGTAAAATTAAGTATGCCACGGTTATTTCTGTGCCTTCGTATTTGCACAAAGATATAAGATATATTATATACAATTTGGTAAGATTTTTGACATATAAACTGTTTGACATATGTCATATTCTATATGTCAAACTGTTTATATGTCTTAAAAATCTTACCAAGTTGTACATAATGTATCTTATATCTTTGTGCAAATATGAAGGCCAGAAATAACCGTGGCATATTTAACAATATTTCTGAATGAATTTCTTTCCACCCCTCTTCTAATTTCTTCCATAAGTCTTTTTCTTGATTTTGAACACATTTCTGAAGGCTCCTGTCCAATTCACCCCAAAATACATCGATTCGATTTTTTAAATATACATACATATTTTTGACACACTTTGAAATATTTATTCAGACCATATACGTTAAATATTAGCTTTGTTTTCAAGTATTATTACAAACTACAGTAAATAGAGTACATGTAACAAGATTGTATAATAAAATTAATCCGGCAATGTATATCTCTGTTCTAGTAACTGTTCAGATCAAAATAAGCAAGTGTTGGATGACTTATGAACGGGAGTGTACATACCTCTGGACATTCGATTAGATATAGGGTACTCGATGATTGTTATTTCTGATGCAAAGATAAAAGAAAAGAAAAAAAATGTTACTCGTTGCCCAAAAGCAATTGTTGTGCACGTTTTATTATTTTGATATCTTTAAGGGACGAGGACTGAAAATAAAAACCGAAGATAATCTTGTTGCGATATATAAGAAAATAACAGTGACTAGAGGCACTTGATTACCAGACCGTGGTTAATCGCGTTTCAAGATAAAAATACTTGCTGGCTGTTACAATATCAACTTCTTACGCCTTCGTATCTGCCCTTTCGAGCATCGGTCGCACTCGCGAACCCATCCCCGAGGTGTCGTAATCTTGCACTACCAAAATTGCATTTGATTAATACGTTAGCAACATTCGCGGCAAGAATCGCCGCGTTTTCAGCCAGTTATGGTTGCGGCGTATTTCGAGCCGACGTGGTCGACGTGGAACGAGAACGGAAGAAGAAGGTCAGGGATAAAAAAAAAAAAGAAAAAAGAAAAAAGAAAAAAGAAAAAAAAAGAGGAGGAACGAGTTTGCGGTTTGACGTAAAACTGGCCGATCCGTATCATTCGCAGGCCTGCGAAGGAAGTGGCACGACACTATTACTCTTCGCCGGTTATTTTTACGCTTTCGGATCCAGGAAAATATATACTTAGCCGGGGGGATCGATCAGGTTCACTTCCTCCTTATCCATTAGCCGACCAACGCCTCCGTGAAAAGTCGAAAAAAAAAAAAAAAAAAAAAGAAAAAGACGGGAGAAACATCGATGTTCAACTGTTGTGCTATACTTGGTCGGAACGACGAGACGAGATTCGAATCGAATTCATTGGATTGCACGACGCGCCTATCGATAAACACTCTGTTTATGATAATGACGATCAGTGAGAAATCCATTAGTTGCGACCGGTTGTTGCGGAAAGCATTCTGATATATATATATATATATATATACATACATACATATATCTCTCTTTTCTGTCGTTTGTATGTTTTTTTTTCTTTTTCCATCTTCAACGATCATGCGTGATTGGTTGCATACGTATGTAGATATGTGGAGCACCACACGCTCCCCCGCGTTTCTCGTGACTTGTTTGCAGAAATCCAGCTGGCACGATTAGCTCGGGAAATTAATTAATGAACCAAAGCCATAACCGTCCGCGAATGGCGTGTTGCATAATTGCGCGACTCAGCTATTTCTGCGACACTATTTCCCCCGAGCTATCCCATTACTTCGCAGCGTTTATGCACTAATGATCGGAAGCCGCGTGCTTCCGACTGTCTGTATCGTTTTAACCCGTGCAGCGACGTGTGCGAGCACACCTGAGTGTTGATGAGACGTCGATGATCGAAACTTTGACTCACAGATATACACACATATATATATAAGAAATAGATCCGATTGTTAATTAGTATGTGGTTACTGTGGTATTGAAATCGAAGATCACGTATCAATTTAACTCTTTCAATCCTCTCGAGATAAATCTTTCTTTTCGATAACGAGTAAATAAGGATTAAATTGTATTTCATGGAAAATTAGAGCCACATGTAAAATAAAAATGTAGAATACTCGTTGCAGCTCATTTAACTCTGCTCGTAAAAATATAAATTGTTAATTAGTATTGAAATCGAAGATCATGTATTAATTTAACTCTTTCAATCCTCTCGAGATAAATCTTTCTTTCCGATAACGAGTAAATAAGGATTAAATTGTATTTCATGGAAAATTAGAGCCACATGTAAAATAAAAATGTAGAATACTCGTTGCAGCTCATTTAACTCTGCTCGTAAAAATATAAATTGTTAATTAGTATTGAAATCGAAGATCATGTATTAATTTAACTCTTTCAATCCTCTCGAGATAAATCTTTCTTTTCGATAACGAGTAAATAAGGATTAAATTGTATTTCATGGAAAATTAGAGCCACATGTAAAATAAAAATGTAGAATACTCGTTGCAGCTCATTTAACTCTGCTCGTAAAAATATAAATTGTTAATTAGTATTGAAATCGAAGATCATGTATCAATTTAACTCTTTCAATCCTCTCGAGATAAATCTTCTTTTTGATGACGAGTAAATGAGGATTAAATTGCATTTTATATGGATTTATGGTAAATTAATTGACGTGAGAAACGTATAAGATAAAACTGTAGAGTACTCTACTCATAAAAATATGAATTGGTATATTTATACTACCATCGAGAGTTTGATAATTTTATTAATCGTATATTCGTCGAATCAAACTAAGAAACTTTTTCTTTTTAGCGTTCATGCACTTGCAACTATCATTGATACGCTTGAACATTGAACAGTTAGTCACGACACGTGCATTGATACTCCAGATTTTCATATAGTCGATCACACGCGTGGCTAGAGAAATTCAAAGTCACGTGGTCGAAGAAATCAAGCTCCGGTTCTTAGAAGTCGATTGAAGTTTCTAATTTAGCTTTTCTCGGAGCCTTAAGGCGTAAGATTGATCTACTGGTTACGTAAGATCGATCTACTGATTTCTTGTTTAATAAGAAATAAATTATTGCTTGTATGAAACTTCCTGTAAGTGAGATTAGAAACCTTCCGTCGAAGGTCTGTTGAACGTATTTCTGTTAATTTGCTTATTAGATATTCGATAAAGTTTGTACAAGTACGTTCGATGCGTGGAGAGTTGCAAACATCATTCTGAAGAACTGATAAGCTTTAAAACTAAAATATATGACAATCAAATACAGATCTACGTCGTTAAAGTACTATGCAAAATCTCGTTCTCGACCGGCATTTTTTCAGGCAAATTTATATCTTTACGAATATAACTATTACGAAATAAAACTTACGATTCATACGTTTTGTATACTTTACATACATATCTTACGCGTCTCTTTAAATTTTGCATATCCACTTCCATTACAAGTTGTTTTTTTTGTTATAAAAAAACATTTAATCGTGCGTTAATGATTTAAGATTTAAAAGAAAAAAAAACAATTTCACGCGCATCACGTGGATCATCTTCTACTTGCAAACGTGTTCCACGATGAATAATTTCCAAAAAGAGACAGACTACATTAAAGTAAAAGACGTAATGTACTACGTGTTATGTGTTACATATAAATATCCTTCGATCGCCGATAATTACATCGTCGTTGCACTTTGACCGTATTATCCATATTCCTCAATGACGAGGACATTATTTCATCGTCAACATTCATTCTTGTCCTCTCTTTTTTTTTCTTTTTTTTTTTTTTCGTGCAGGAATTACGTGATGCAAAATGTGGCTCGGTTGCAGTGTATCGTTTCGATGAATGCCAACTAAGCGAATGAAAGCAAGTCAGTTCGTATTCTGACATTAAGGAGATATTTTCATTGGTACTTTCTTATCTGGCAAGTGTATTCGTAGAAAGGGAGAAACTTGAGGAATAAAAAAAAAAAAAGAAAGAAAGAAAAGGGAGAGAAAAAAATTGCTGATCCGTTATCAACGCGCGAGCGTGCTAGCACATTTTGAACAAAACACACAGCTCGACGCTTTTATTCCACAGTAATACGGTTATCGAACGTGTCCGCCATCTCAACATTTACATTTTGACGAGCATTAAAATTTATTGGCTGGTCTCTTTTTTTTTTTTTTTTTTTTGGACAATTCACATTTCATCAAGCATCAATGCTGAATGGAGAACTGAACTTATTGTTGGTCACATGTCGTTGAAAGATCGTAATATATCTGCGTAAGATCGCGAACGTCAAATACTGATAACGATACGGAATTGAAAACAATTATTTCGGATAACGATCGTATCGTTGCCTTCGAGAGCCTTCTCTTGGATGTATTTGTATGGAACATTGATCTCAAAAGTATAGATTACAAATATTGTATTCGAGTTGAGCGTCGATTATCTCCAATATAAAATAGTAAATTGTGAAAGGAAATTAATTTAAAAACGTAAGTCGAAGGCAATTATGTTCTCGTTGTCTCCAAGCTTGGAATATCATCGTGTCCTCTACTTCGTATCGATTGAAAATGAGAGTAACCTTTCCAGACGAGAAATTCCAGCGGAATATCGATCAATCATAAGAGGACGTAGACGTGATAGCGTGGAACGACTTCTGAATATTTAATTGGTAAATATGACATTATGCGCTAATTGCGACAACACGCGTGTGAATTACGTCAATATGCTGTAATAAACTTACAGTTCCCGTGTTTCTCAATTCAAAGTTATTCAGAATCGAGAATCATTCGTTTCGTCCTAACAGGGCCATTTTACTCGAAGCACCGCAACTGATTGCAATGCACGTGCACTTATCTCTTCGTCGCGTAAAGCTTTTCGGTCGGGGAAAGTTTCTCGCCGAAAAATCCTCTTCGCTGAAAAAAAAATTTCCTTCGATCCGATCAATTTCTCTCAGCTTCGTCCGGTTCAGGTGCTTAATAGTAGCGAGAGCGTGTGTCGATAACTGTTAAAAAAAAAAAAAGTCGTACGTCAGAGGCATATATCGTTTCATTTTGCATGCATGCACCGCACTCGTTTGCATCGTCATTGTTGTTGCACTTACACAATCGTTCGCGATACAATACTCGTGGCAATTCTTATCGTTCTCTTCTCCTTTCGGGCTCGACTTATCTTATCGGCAGCCGTCGCGCTTCCAACGATACTTCGTAAATATCGCGAAGAATCTCTGCCGAATGAAAATAGGCTCTATCGTTTACGTATCAAATTGGATATCATTCGTCGACAGACACTCGCCTTGATTACGTAAATTCAGCTTTGCGGGACGTTATTATGTACGTACCTTTTCTTTTTTTTCTTCTTCCTCTCATTCTCGCGCCCGAGCAATCAGTGTAATTAGGCGTCCATCTGACGGTCGATAATTAAAAATTCTGTTTGTTGTACTTTGTAATTGGAAAAGTGTCGCGCTGTCCATTATCCCCCCCGGCTAATTTTCCCGTCGTTTCGTTGCATCACGTAACGCGTTATTTTCACATTTTCATTTGTGCGATTATTACGCCACCACGTTAATTGTACCTGGCAATCATTTACACTTTTCGACCTCGCACACCTCCGTCTCCACACACGTTCCAAATTCCAATAATATTGTTTAGCGAAATGTTACAAGCTTCCAAGTAATAGCGTGCATTAACGGTTCGTTGTTTTACATGAAAACAGTAAAACAAATTTGATAGCGAAACGAACGAAACTTCTCGAATATACTTGACAAACTGCGAGTCATTCGATTACGTTAGAATTAAGAGGCTTTTCAATATTTCATATTTACTAGTTTCTGTCTTCTTTTTTTTTTTTTTTTCACGATATTATCTACGTTCACAATTCTAACCTTCTTACACGTATTACCATACTGATGATAAAAGGAAGGTTTCGTAATAATTCAATTATTCGATTAGAAAATAATTAGCGTACAGTTATAATTGAAAAAATAATTAACACATGGCGTACAGTTTTCTCGTAGAAAATATTTTGATTCCGTTCGAGCCAGATGTTTCGTTACAATTACAGATTCCTTCGTTCGCGTATTAGATTCGTCGTTAATTTACGCGAACGACAATCGCGCGATTGGTAAACGATCGGCGGGAAATAAAAGAGGATTTACGATTGGCGGGAAGTTTGAAAGGTTCGCGCGCGCGTAACCCGAACCGCCTCGCGTTCCTTGCATTTCGTGCAGTAGTAAACGTCCATTTAAATCAGACAACCGCGGCGCACGTATCGAAACTTTACGTAGCGGTGCCCATTAATCACTCGTGTTTGGCTTGATCGAAAAAACATCGACGAACAACGTAGTTCCGCGCGAGCAACGAATAATTTTTGAAGTCGGTAAGGTGACTCGTTTGAGGAACGTGCAAATCTTTTAATCGCAATCATGCGTCTTAGATGATACGACAATTTTATACAATTTCGTATGTTTCTTATTTATCAGAGGGAATTTACGACGTGAATTGGAATTTTCAGAATACGGGTGACTCATAATTTACAAATCTTAAAAAGAAATATTTCAGTCGTGACGATCATTTCATTTGAAAGTTCGCTTGAAAGTTAAGTCGAGCCTTTAAAACAAAAAAAAGAATCTTCTTAACTTAAGGATCTACTTAACTAGGAATTTTTTTTTAAAAAGTCCGTTTTTTTTTTTTTTTTTTAAGAGTTCTTAACTTAACGACGATTGACTTGACCTCTTGCGCTGGAATGACTTGCCAACTTCGTGTCCCCAAAATTGCAATATTTTCTCAGTTTCAAGTATATTTATGTTAAACCCAGGCGAAACAAATAATAAATTTATTGCTTCCCAGTAATTTTCTTATTTCTCAATAATTTTCAATGATATCATAAGGAAAGCGACGAACTGTTGCACACGGCTTGGTCACTCGTTATGGTCCGTAATGAAGTTGCGCAGGCGCAAGTGGTGGTTAACGAAGAATTTTTACGAAAAAACTCCCGCCGAATCGATTTCGGCGAAGAGAGCTGCGCGATCTCCGGGGAAACCAGATGCATTTTTCTGATTCCCTTATCGCCGCGACGATAATCCTTTACGAGCGCGGGTCTAATAGAGAAACACGAGATTGGGTCACGCTTAGATCGAATAAACATGGGCTGAGTTAAATGGAATGGTATCTATGATTGCTCGCGCCGCGCCCCTATCTATCTCCGGCCCAACCCCTTTGGTCACCATAAGGGGTTGCCCCGGTTACAACGATACTCGGCTGCGTCTTCGATATTGTCACTCAACGTTTCTCACAGTCTTGCGAATCGAACCGATTCTTTCATTCTACCGCGATAAGCACGCTAATAGGAAACGTTATCTAGGTTACCAACGTTTCGTAGGAAGGGAGAGATCCCCTCGAGTTGAGTAAAGTCGTGCACGATTTCATAGAAAGGGAGAGATCCCCTGGAGTAGAGTAGAGTCGTACACGATTCTTTCGGATCACTTCGAAGGGTTGTTTCGTTCTTGAAATTAAGAAACACAAATAACATTCGTTAAAGAAAATTCTACGCTTTAGATTTTATCTTTAAGAATGTATATATAATAATAATAATAATCCTAATAATTATATATAATAATCCTTAATATATATAATATATATATATATTATATATTATTATTATACGTGTTATATATTATGTATATATATTAAGGATTATTATATATAATTATTAGGATTATTATTATTATATATATATTCTTAAAAATAAAATCTGAAGCGTAGAATTTTCTTTAACGAATGTTATTTGTGTTTCTTAATTTTAAGAACGAAAAAACATAAACTTCTTCCTTACATATATATATAGGTGCATATATATAGTAATATATATAGAAGTATTCCTTACATATATATATACGTATACATATATATAGTAATATATATAGAAATATATATATATATAGTAAGGAAGAAGTTTCTCTTAATTTTAGAACTGTGACAAATGTATCAGAGAAATTTATCGCAGGGAACGCTGACACGTCCAATTAAATCAGGAAATTAATTCTAGTTGTAATTAATTCTTGTTACATTCTGTAGAGATTATTAGATACGTTTCTGAAAATAAGAAGAGCGGAGATTAACAATTTTGCAAACTGTGTGTCTTTGATAAATATCTCGTAAGCTTACCTGCCCGAATAACCAAGTCCCATGGAAGAATCTTTCGAGATCAATTAAATCTCGAACCTAATTTAACCAATTCGCGAATGTCGATTACAAGGAAGTAATTCGAAACGAGGGAGAAGAAGTGCTTAAATATTCATCGTACGCGATGAGTAGAATATCTACAGTCTTCTCACACGCGCAACTCTCCGCGTAATTCTCCACTTTCGTCCAAAAAGAAAGAAAAAAAAGATAAAACCGTTCCTCTTGAATACCAAGTTGCCATCAATGACGCAACAGTCGCAACACAAAACTGGAAGCTCAGAGGAGGAAGAGAACGAGCTCGTCGAACTGGAACCGGAAACTAGTCGTCTCTAATATCGCGAACCAGCGCGCTCAGGGGCGCACAATGTCCGCTCCAATAAGGTGGCCGGTATTACCCCATAAACGGTGTGCTCCGTCTGTACGTTTTCCAGCCATCTCATCTCAATTTCCATCACACGGTCGAACACGTTCGAGCATGCAGGAACGAAAGGTAATCGATGTTTGGACGCGAACAGCCGTGAATATCGGCCAGATTCGTTCGTTTTTCTTCGATCGCGGCGGCCTCGAAACGAGCAATCATCGTCGTGTCGACGACGTTGTAACGTCGTTCTCGTTCGATCGTACGATGGATATTTTCTCTCGGTGAGTTCCTCGACGCTATTAGTCAGACGGTGTGGCCCCCGGGTCGTGATCGCACACTGGCGATGTGTATCGTCGATTGGGTCGGCCGAGTCGATACCCGGTTGTCGTTTCCTCGGACAATTAGCAGGTGAATTAAGGGACAATTTGCCAGTGAATCGCGTCGTTAGAGTAGCGTCCGCTTCGGGCCGGTTGCTCGACGATTACGTTGCTCTCTGGTGCACGGTGTCACAGAGAGACCGTGTCATTTCGCAAGGCCGCGGTGTATATTATGAACGTCTAAAAGGGCTAGAGGCAGGCCGTCCATTATGCCTGCTTGCACAATGGATACGTATCTAGGCCTGCCACCGGTTTTATTAACCGTTTGACAGCCCGGAATGTGTTATCGTGTAAAAGTGACGTAAACAGAGACGCCAGGCCATTCGTCAGCTGTTGATACGATTCCCAACGTGGCTCCGTTTTTCTTCTTCTTCTTCTTCTTCTTTTTTAAAGAATTTAATTATTTTTATATCAGGTTGTAGCAAAGTGATTGATAAATCCGGGGAACAACTCGAGATTAACCACTTGCTCTGTGGCAGCTGATTGCGGACCATAACGAGTGACCAATAACCCGTGTACAATAATTCGTCTTCTTTTTTCAATTCATTCGGTATGTCACTGGATCGAAATTACTAAGGAGTAACAAATTTATTATCTGTTTTGCCTGGGTTATACTTAAATATACTTAAAGCTGTGGAGACATTGCAATTTTGGAACGAAAAATTCTCGACGTGCGTGGCACGTCGTTCCAGCGCAAGAGGTTAACCACTGCGGACCATAACGAGTGACCAATAACCCGTGTACGATAATTCGTCTTCTTTTTGAATTCATTCTTCTTTTTTTGAATTCACTGGATAGAAATTACCAAGGAGTAACAAATTTATTATCTGTTTTGCCTGGGTTATACTTAAATATACTTAAAACTGAGAAAATATTGCAATTTTCAAAATTGCAAAGAATTCTCGACGTGCGTGGCACGTCATTCCAGCGCAATAGATTAAATTTTAACATCTCGCAGGCAGGTCTATTTCTGTCTAATCGTCCTTCCTTATTTTATTCTGCTTATACAGTTGCTAATATTTTCGCTTGTTCATTTATATTATCAATATTTCTGTTAATCAGCCATAGTCAAGTATAAATATGTTAAAATCGAGGAAATCTTAACCACTTGCGCTGGCAGCTGATTGCGGACCACAACGAGTGACCAAAACCGCAACAACTCGTCGCTTTCTTTTTGAACTCGTCGGTACGATATCACTGGACAGAAATTATTGAGAAGTACTAAATTTATTGTTTGCTTTGCCTCACTTTTGTTTCACTTAAATATACTTAGAACTGAGGAAATATTACAATTTTGGGACAAAAAATTCTCTTTAAGATCTCGAGCATCTCACAGGCAGGTTTACTTCTGTCTAATCGTCCTTCCTTATTTTATTCTACCTGTTGTAAAGTGTACATACACGTTGGGAGGTATTATCATATCTCCCAAGGATTTTGATTGCAAAGTAACCGATTCTAAAGACTCGGGCGCGAACAGCTTCGTCATTACTACGAAAAAAGACATCTCTAAAGTATCGATGTGCTTTACGTGCGTCATTACGTACTTTTTGTCTCGAGTTTGTTTAATTTCAAACAATTTTTTTTTTTCGCCGAAAATTACGTGCGTGATATATTTACGGCGAAACGGTTTGAACCTTGCAGAAAACAAGAAACTAATTCTGCGAGTCGCTGCAGACTTTTCTGATTGTTTTCTCTGCGCATTAATTACGCAGTTTCGCGCGTGAAAGTGTTTTAATTCGTCTGGTTGTATTGTACTTAAGCTTAATAACAGATTAGACAGATTTCTCTCTCTCTCTCTCTCTCTCTCTCTCTCTGCAGTTGTAAAAGTTCTATTTTTGTAATAACGACGACACGTGTTCCAGAAGTGCGTTTGTGTGGTACAATAATTTAGTCGATATCGATCTTTACACTCTCCTCATATTCTCAAATACTGTTTTATAATTCTTCCTTGTTTGCTAGCTTAAAATCATTGGAAATATTACTTGACTATCATATACAGTATTCTTACGATATTTCTAACGGGTCAAAATATTTTTATTTGTGTTTCGCAAAATTTACGAAACCTTTACAAAATGTTAAACATATCTCGAAGTTCGAACATGTCCCGAAAAAATATTCCCAATATTAAAAATACCAATACCCAACAGTTCATCTCGAAATAGTAAGAACATCGTGAGATATTTTTATATTCGAGTGAAATCAACTTGATCTCAAAACGCGAGAGATATTCGATTTTTTTAAAAGAGATTAAAAAAAAAAAAGAAAATCTCCTCGTTCTCAAAAGATTTCTCGATCTCTTACATTTGTTATTGACAATCATATTCGCAGAGACATATCACGGTGGAGCATTAACTGATTATATCTGTTCCAGTGAGTAATTAAGCTGAAAGCGAAAACGCTTACGCACGATCGGAGGAATATGAATTCCACGAATCGGACAGAGTTAATTAATTCCCGGCGTAACTTCGGGTCTCATTCATACGTTTCTCGATCAAATATCGTTGCTCGTTTTATTCACAACTTCGAAACGTTGCAAGTATTATGAAAAAGTTGCGCCGGGGTTCAACTTTCTCCTAGTCCCTAGACGAAAGATATAGTACTAGGAAAAGTTAAACATTCCTCGCATATTTTGGTGGGAATTATTCACTTATAAATTCCGCAGCCTATAGACGAGAGATATAGCAGTAGAAAAGTTAAACATTCCTCTCGTATTTTGGTAGGCGTTATATATTTACTTATAAATCTTCGATAAATACGATCTTAACTCTTATCGCAAGAGCTGTGTCGCAATCTGTCCTCAACACGTACGATTACGTACACTGTATAATCGAATATTGCCCAAACGATGATTTCTGGATCCATAAATTTCGTTATGATCCTCTTCTAATTTTTTTGTAGGATGATACCGCAAAATACAAAAGACTTTTAAAATATTTTTTTAACGTCATGCTTCTTGAAAATCGAATGATATATATATATATATATATATATATATATATATATATATAGCGAAATTGAAAAATTAGAATAAAGCGTTTATTGTTAAAAGGTAGAATAAAGAATATATAATAGTAATAGAATAAAGAAAAATAGAATAGAATAAAGAACATATAATAATAATAGAGTAAAGAAAAATAGAATAGAATGAAGAATATATGATAGTAATAGAATAAAGAAAAATAGAATAGAATGAAGAATATGTGATAGTAATGGAATAAAAAAAAATAGAATAGAATAAAGAATATATAACAATAATATTAAAAAAATAGAATAAAGTGTTAAGAATATATAATAATAATAGAATAAAGAAAAATAGAATAGAATGAAGAATATGTGATAGTAATAGAATAAAGAAAAATAGAATAGAATAAAGAATATATAACAATAATATTAAAAAAATAGAATAAAGTGTTAAGAATATGTAATAATAATAGAATAAAGAAAAATAGAATAGACTGAAGAATACATAACGATAATACTAAAGAAAAATAGAATAGAGTGTTAAGAATTTATAATAATAACATAATTAAGAAATTAGAATAAGAAAATGCTTTGACAGATTGGCTTCTGAAAGGCTCATTCTTTTTTCCTTGGTACTCTGTTTCCAATCAAATTTCCCGATAAAATTGGCCGAGTTGCCAAACAGTTTTATCATTCGACAATTAATCGAGCGTATTGTGTTCAAAAAAAAAAAAAAAAAAAAAAATTTTCTCTGCGAACGTCACGGAGTTGTGTTTCAATAATAGTGGCCGATCGCCTCGGAAGAAGAAGACCACCGCGCATATTTTCGTCGTCTGATTGAATAAAATAATTTCACGCTGACAAAGACGAACGGAAATGGTATCGTGTGATGATGTATTATTTGATTTGGCGTGTCCACGTCTGACGTAAGCTTGAACGTAAAGTCAGAAGTGAGGGCCACGCCAACGAAATACCTACGTTTTCGTCGAACTTTTCATTAGTTCGTCACGCGATCTCTCCCTGTTATTCATAAATATTGCTTTACTAACCTGTCGACTACATTACGACACTAGTTCCAGCTTTTCGAATTCACTCGAAAAAAAAGTCTGGAATACTCTGACGGATAATATCATAGTGAATGGCCAAAGCTGCGTTTAAACTGCGTTGATGATTAATTTGAGTTGGTTTCGTTTATTCTGGTAAACGCAGTGTGTGCTTCTCCTTTCGCAAAAGCAATTGACAGTAATTTGTTTGACCAATATTAATAATTAGGATTATTGGTACGATTCGCAAGTTATCTGTATTGAATTATTCGATTTTAGACTATTGTCCCATTTCAATTTGTGCTCTGTCAAAATCATGAATGAATGTTATCGTATGAGATATAGAATACGAAAATTTAGCAGCTAGACTGTGAAACGTTTCGTTAATAGGCACCCACAAGCAACATTTCTTTGCGAAACGTATTTTATTTTAAAACGGTGTTAATTATCGTGCTCTTAATTGCTACGTTACTCAACACGATTCGAAACTGAAGAACGTAAAGATAAGGGGGATAAAATTACAAAGTCTCTCAAAGATATACAAAAGAGTTACTTGACGTCAAATAAACTATAATAAACGTATAATAAATTTATAGTGTTGCGATTATATTCATATAGTCACCTTCGACTCATAGTTCACCTATTTACGTTTCTCGTTAATCTCTCTCTCTCTTTTTTTTTCTTCTAGAAGATTCTTCTCCGCGGTGATTTATAACAACGAAATCTTTTGTGAAAACACACGTGTGAGACAGATAACCAACGAAGTTAGCCTTACTCAGCTCACTCGTGATTAAATCGTGCAACATCGTTGCTGCTCACTCGAGTATCCGTAGTAGCACGTACAACCCTCGATTTTTCCAAGAATTAGAATATTTTAGAAACACGAAGTCAACTTGCAAAATTCCGTTTAAACCGTTTCTTCGATTGTTCAGTTGTTCCCTAGATCATGAGGGGCAATTGTTTTATTTTTTTTTTATTTGATGCCAATAATAAGAACGGATTTTTGATTCTATAAAAATTAAAAGATCCAATGGGATAAAACTCATTGACTCTTTGAAGTCAGAGAGAAATTATTCTTTCATTAATATTTCGAATGCTTAATATTAATAAAAGAATCGGAATTGATATTAATATTAATAAAAGAATGGAATTAATATTAATATTACAGAAATTAATAATTAACTTTTCTTTTAATAATAACGCATTAAGATTGGGCAAAGAATAAATGTGTTTGTTCCAGAGCAGAACAAACAGCCACAATAAGAAATAGAATTTTTCAGAACGGTCAAGCGATCGACCATCGCATCGGTCACCTAACGCTGCAATATTTGGTGTAATATTTCTCACGGACATTGGGAGAACTCGTGTCAGCAACCTCCTGCCCACATTTTATGGACATCGCGCACCGAGGGTGTAACAGAAGGACACGGGGAGGACACGAGGTCTTAACCTCTTGCGCTAGTAACTGGTTCGCGGACCATAACGAGTGACCAGAACCGTATACAATAATTCGTCTTCTTTTTGAATTCATTCGACATATCGCTGGATAGAAATTACTGAGAAGCAACCAATTTATTATTTGTTTCGCCTGGGTTATATTTCACTTAAAACTGAGAAAATATTGCAATTTTGGGCCAAATATTCTCCACTTTCTGAGCTTTTAACACTCGCGTCACGTCACACGATGTATTGTCATATCACCAAGCGACTACTCGACGCTTTATTCTTCAATTCGTTCTGCCGAAATTGTTACAAGTCGTCGATTACGTGATCGCCGTGTCGCAACAGTTTGTGGTTTAGTTCATTAATAATTTATATTAAGATACGGTACAATTGATAATTTATTATAATACGTGATACGATTGATAATTTATCAAGGGTACGCGTATGAAACGAATATGAAGTAAATTTTGCGCGAAGAGAATTTTTGAAATTTGTGCTCAAGAACGGAAACAAGAGAACCGCCGGTTTTTATCGACCGGAACTCGTTCATTGCCCGCAATCTGGCTTGAAACTTGATACCGATAAGACAGAAAATTGTATGAAACGAATTCCCAAAATTTTTTCTGAATAAAATCCAATTTTATGTCGCAACTTACGGCCGTTTGAAACGGAAAATATGTCGGTAATATTCGTAAATTTGAGGAACTCTCGTTTAACTCGCCGGTCTAGAGTGACGAGACGTGACATTTCTTATTTCCTCTCGTGATCGTCGCACGACGCACGGCTCGTTTCGTATCACCGATACGAAATATTCACCGGCGAATATTTATCGACACGTGACATATCGTAACGATTTAGGACGAAAATACTGGAAAATGTCGTAACGCGGCATTTGCGAAATGTCAGTGCCGCCGCTAACAGCCCTGAGATAGTCTCGCGAGCATTACGGATCCTATTGTTACCTATTTGGAAGGTGATTTCGAACTTGGTTTCATACAGTCGCGGTGCAAATGTATCTTTCAGGTGAATATACAATGTTTGATTAATACGAAGCGTCACAAAGTTATTTAATATATATTTATATTTGATTATTTGTATTTAATTTATATTTAATTTAAAAAATATTTGGATGCTTACAGAGATCTTCCGACGAGTTAAAAAATTCATGTCTTCAGAAAATATTAAAATTTATATCTTTAAAAAATTTATGTCTTTAGAAAATATTAAAATTGATATCTTCAGAAAATATTAGAATTTATATCTTTAAAAAATTTTTATCTTTAGAAAATATTAAAATTTATATCTTCAAAAAATATTAAAATTTATATCTTTGAAAAATTTATGTCTTTAGATAATATTAAAATTTATATCTTTGAAACATTTATGTCTTTAGAAAATATTAAAATTTATATCTATAGAGGTGTATAAAAATTGTTCAAACATTTTGTAGCGCTACGCACATTTTGGTTTAAATGTAATTCGTTCAGAGGAAAGACAAAAATGCACGTAACAAGAAATGATAGATGGTAATTTCACGGTTTCATGAATTGATTGTCAGAGGATATTTGCAAAATATAATCTGCATAATGTGCGAGAATAACACAGGTTCTTCGCGGAAGCACATCCTCATTAGGTCGCTGACTGAGAGCTCGGCTGAAAGTAGCTGCGATTACGCTTCTGGAGTCCCACGGAGAGAACATAATCGAAACATTTTCGCTCTCTTTGATTGTCGAGGTCGCGCGTGATTGTATCAGTACCCTTGCCTTTCTTTCACGCGAAGTGGTTTTTAAATTCAAATCGATAACCAACCGATGAAACGAGTTCGAGTTAATATTCTTTGCGGTTTTTCTTTCGCGATTTCGAATGAAACTCGTTGAAAAATATGATGAGTTTATGTGAACTTTCGATCTTGTGCGATTATTATTTCTGTATCGAAGAACACTCTTGCAACTAGTTAAACGAGTCAGTCAATTTTCGAAATAGTCACACTCGGTTTATCTTTTGACATAAACTAACTCTGTGCCGATTATATAATCACGTGTATGCATCTCAAACTTTGTATACGTCGAAATGTCCAAAGACAATATTTTTCAAAGGGTTTGTTATTTGCTTGTGCTCGAACCCAAAATACAAAAATCTAAATATACACTCTCCGTGAGCAGAAAATAAATAAAACGAGATAGATGTTGCAACAAATAATATATAATATTCATTTACAAGCATTGAGAGCGTCTGCAAATTTTCATATAAATTACTTTTCTCTCGAAAAAAAAGAAATTCCTACGAAAAGAAACTTGAAATTCCCGAACTTTCATCTTCAAGATTCTCAAACTTTTCATTTATCTCTTAAAAAAAAAAAGGCAGAGTAATAGTTAAATACATGCTTCGTGCTTCACGTATATATTTTTCTTTAAGATGTAATATTTTCTTTAAAAAAAAGAATAAAAATTAAAAAAAAAGAAAGAAAGGGGAAAAAGGTACAGATGTTCCAATTAAAAAACGGTTGCGTGCCGCGTGAACTTTCGCGTTTTTCCTAGTAGGTAGACCGGCGTGGTTCCCCCCACCTAGCGAAGCTTTTTCCTCGATCGAGGCGCGCACCGATGGAGAAATGCCGCCTCGCCGTTTTACTCGTCAGTCGAGAATGGCGTAAGCTTCCGACCGGACGGCCTTTCTGATCGGTGAACACGCTGAAACGCTTCTCTTTTTTTTCTTTTCTTTTCTCTCGCGTGGTCCGCGAAACGGCGAGTTCCCATTCCTCCTCCCGTTTTTTTTTCCATCCGTCTCGATTCATCTCTCCCTTCGATTTTTTTTTTTTCCTCTTCTCGATCGTGTGTCATCGACGAACGAAAGTTGCCGGTTTGAAACCTCGATTTTACATTCAAGTGCCTCTCTTTTTACATTCCGCTTGTCACGTGTTGGCTGTCTGAAAAGGAAAAAAAAAAGATTTTTTTTTTCTTCTTCGAGAAACAAACAATCGAGTTACAGTGACGTGTAGAGTGCCTGTGCCTTTTCTAACCGACGTCTCTCCTTGGTCCCGCGTAGTCGAAACTTTCGCGAATTCGACGAACCTCGTGACCCAGTGAAAAGCAACGAGTGGACCCGGTAACAAATAACTGGTCCCCTCCCCGATTTTCCAATGGCGGGTAAACAGATGAATCGAGTGATCGTGCACCGGTTGAAAAATTGAACGCAACGCCGACCTGTAGAGTTATTGCCCAGAGAGTTGCTTCTTTTTTTTTTTTAAACGTTCGTCGAACTTCGCGCGCTTTTCGAAAGCTTCTTTCTTTCGATCGTCCGCGTCGAGAAGCATCGAGGTTCCTCGAACGCGGTTGAAAGAGGAACGTTGGAAAGTGATTGCTGGCGTCTGGGGCAACGTGGTCTTTCGAAAGTCGCGATTTCGTTACCGTGTTCGACACCTTGAATCCACCTAGGCGAAGGTGGTCGATCGCTGCGAAGGATTTCTCGCAACCTTGACCCACTGAGGGGATCAATCGGCTGCTACAATTATAAGACACGTACACGTCGATACCTCGGATCGAAGCCTTACGGATAGTTTTCATATCGGACGAGGAAATATGGAACGAAGTTGAAAATACGGGACGGTGATCGGTGACTCGGCAGATGCATATTTGTTACGGTGTAGAAGAAGTATTCCCTCGTCGAACGATGCTTTTCATTGTGCAGATTGGACACGGCCCCTCCGGTAGTCGTCGATGAATAGACTCGCAACTGTTCATTCTTTGGTTTCTTGGAAACGTCAGATGAGACTTCTACTATGCGAAGACATGACTTCTGGTGCTCTTCAAGGTACTTCGTCAACTTGTACTTGTATTGGCTAGTTTGAAAATTGTTGCGTGCTTGTTAAATTCCGTGGTCTTGTATACAGGGTGAATGGAGAAAGGGGTTCGCAACTTTTAGGATAGATGGCACTCGCCAAAACATGAAAAAAAAGAAATAATTACGAGTCGTGTTAAAATTAAAAATTAATAATTTAAAAGTTACAAGCGATATTTTTGTTTCGGTTGAAATGCTTGTGAAAAAGTCAGAATACATCCGGAGAATCGTCGAAAGAGTACGTAATTCTTTAATGCAAAGGTGTCAAACGTGTATAGAAACGGAAGGAGGGCACATAGAAAGTGTGTGCTGTAATCAGAAATTACAAGGTGAACCGTACAATGACAGCTCTCGAAGCGAAGAAATTCATTTCTTCAAACCGAAACGAAAAATCGTTTATAACATTGAAACTATTAATTTTTCGACCCATTGATTTATCAGAAATCTTTTTTTTTTTTCATGTTTCGGCAAGTACTATCTAGAACCCTGTTTTCTATTCATCCTGTATAAACTTACCACTTTGGTCTAACATACACTTTACAACAGGCAGAAATTACGTTCTAAAATCGATTATGATCTAAAGAAAAAAAAAAAAAAGAAAAAAAAATGAGAGACAGGACATACGTTAATATTCCCATCGATCGTGCAATTTCTTCTAACGCCCCAGTTTCTTCTGGCAAATTAAACAAATTTGCAGCGACGTTCGCGAATCATCGCGTACGATAATCTCGACAATTTGTCAGGATCAATATCTGTGAGAAGGGGGAGGAGGGGGGGGGGTTGAGAGGAACTAAAAAAGAGTTCATTGTAACGCGCGCGATCGATGAAGACAAACACGTTAACACGTCGCTGCCTCCAACACTAGACTCGGTCTCGTGCTTGAAAAGCGACCACACCGGCTGAAATGACGTGCCACGCACGTCGAGAATTATTTTCTCCCAAAATTGCAATATTTCCTGAATAGTTTTAAGTATATTTAAGTACAAGCCAGGCAAAGCATAGTAAATTTGTTACTTATTAATAATTTTCATTTAGTGATATACCGACGAGTTCAAAAAGAATACGAATACGGTTTGGTCACTCGTTACGGTCCGCAATCAGTTATCAGCGCAAGTTATTAACCTCTTTCGCTGGAATGACGTGCCACGCACGTCGAGAATTATTTTCTCCCAAAATTGCAATATTTCCTGAATAGTTTTAAGTATATTTAAGCACAAGCCAGGCAAAGCATAGTAAATTTGTTACTTATTAATAATTTTCATTTAGTGATATCATACCGACGAGTTCAAAAAGAATACGAATACGGTTTGGTCACTCGTTACGGTCCGCAATCAGTTATCAGCGCAAGTGATTAACCTCTTTCGCTGGAATGACGTGCCACGCACGTCGACAATTATTTTCTCCCAAAATTGCAATATTTCCTGAATAGTTTTAAGTATATTTAAGTACAAGCCAGGCAAAGCATAGTAAATTTATTACTTATCAATAATTTTCATTTAGTGATATCATACCGACGAGTTCAAAAAGAATACGAATACGGTTTGGTCACTCGTTACGGTCCGCAATCAGTTATCAGCGCAAGTGATTAACCTCTTTCGCTGGAATGACGTGCCACGCACGTCGACAATTATTTTCTCCCAAAATTGCAATATTTCCTGAATAGTTTTAAGTATATTTAAGTACAAGCCAGGCAAAGCATAACAAATTTGTTACTTATCAATAATTTTCATTTAGTGATATCATACCGACGAGTTCAAAAAGAAAGTGACAAATTGTTGTATACAGTTTGGTCACTCGTTACGGTCCGCAATCAGCTGCCAGCGCAAGTGGTTAAACCGACGCACATTTATTTTTCGTTCCTTCTCGTATATCGTAATCGGTAACAACTCGACGATTTATTAAATCACGCCTCGTCAATTAGACCAAACACGATCGAGCGTCGAAACAAATGAAAATAAACTGGGACTTGTTGTATTTAACTTACCGGCATAGATGTTGTACGAAAACGTGGCGTTTCGATCGGTTCGGCGTGTGTGTCAGCGTACACATAAATTTTTAATGCAAGAATTCGTAATTGTAAGTAATCCCCTCTCGATCATTTTGATCGAATACTCCAAGAGACGCGAACCGATCGAAAATACGACGGAGCCAGATCGTGGATCATGGTCGAAAGACGGGATAAATTCGCGTAGAGGTAGAAGTCGGTGTGTAGATACGGTTGGCAATCGGCCAATCGTGATATCATGAATGTATGCATCGTGCGTACTGGCTGTGTTTTCCAAATGAGCTTCCGTCATGCGGCAAAGGGAGGGGATACTTTTGTTTCGCAATGAAACTGGTAAAACGTTAGACGTTGGGACGAGCGTATTTTCGTTCGGTGCCCCGTTTCAGTTCCCCTTTCTCGCACTTCCAATCCGTATATCGTAATCTCACATCGGACGAACGCATAACGTTCGAATCTGCCAATATCAGGACGCGCTTCACCATTCCAGATATTCCAATATTTGAATACGGGAATCTACTGCGGTTCTACCATTTAAATAGTATAGTAGCGGAGAGCTGCTCGACTTCCATTATTTGAACGGTAGATTCGCATCCAAAGATACTATTATCTGAATAATGTATTCTTCCGACAGTGTGCGGTGTCAGAAAGGAAACGCAGGACCGGTGAAGCTAAACCGCAAGATATTTTCAAGAAGGCCAGACGTTCGTGATAAAAACTTCCGCAGAAATTGCAAATTTGCACCGATAAAAATTCAACTCGCGCGTCGCCAAATACTCGTCGCGTAGGCGAATTCGTGAAAATATGATTTTGCACAGATAACTGCTAGTCCACTTATCAGGAACAGAGGCAATACCCAATCACCGACGTATTTCAAATACGTGTCTAATCGTTAGATTAAAAAGAAAAAAAAAGAAAAACAAGAGAGAGAGACTTCAAATAAAACGGAGCGCTTACCTCTTGAAAGAAACGCATTGTTCGCATTAACTCGTGGTCATAAAATAGCATTTCATTAGACGATAAGTTTAGAATGGTTATTCATTCGTCATGCGGATGGAAGTGAGTCACCATGTTCTAACTGGCGATCGAGACGTCTTCCGAAATGGAAGTACTGTTCCTTCCGTTTTCGTTCTTGTACATTCGTTAGTTGCTTCTTCATCGTTACCTCTTCGTCTTGGATTTTCAAACGCTCTCTGGAGACCTATCCTCCCTTTTTTCCCAACCCTCGTTTCGAAACAAACGTCTTGAACGACCTACCGAAATATCCTGTACTCGTATCTTGTTTCCAATTCAACCCCGCTCGACCTTTATTTTCGGAACAGCCGCGTGAAAAGATTGGAAAACGAAAGATGTCAAGAAGTTCGGAGCCGAGCGCGTGGATTAGCCCAAGCAGAAACTATTTCCGAGTCGATAGTTGCACAATCGGGCAATATTAACTCAGGATCATGGTCGTTCTGGCCGTATTAGTCATTTATACGACCGCTTGGTGATGTTACAGCCGATTGTGAGTAGTGGCCAGATATTGTTAGTTCATTCGGTTTTTCCAATTCTCGTGGAACAATCGTTCCAGTTGTGGAAATTTTCATTTTTTTATTTTTTTTTATTCTTTTAGCTTGAAAGTAAAATTATTTATATTTAATCGTTATATATTAATTAATTGTTATTAAAATTAATTTGTAATTATCATAGACGTTTCTTGCTACGATGACGACGAATAAAGGTATATTGATTTTCATGATAGGCTCGGTGGGATCCAATGAAAAATTTACAAACTTTGTTATCAGAGTTAACACAAGCCACTGTTAGCTTTTGTACATGTGTGAGTATTTAAAATTCTATTGTTATCCTAGATCGTTGGGACACAAAGTTTCCAGTGGATCTCTCGCGTGTGACTATACACAAATCTCTGAAATTAGAAGCGTAACGTGGGACGTCGATTCAGCCTGTCTGCGCACATGTCTGCAAACAGGTGGTGCTTACGTTTCTACGTACGAGTGCATTTTGATACTATTATTCGACAAATAAAATTTCTCTCTTTTCTCATGAATCATAGGCCACTGTTTTTTCTTTTCTTTTAGTAACAATCAAAGTTATTAACTTCTGTTGACATCTATTCTATTTCAGTAACGTGTCGCAACATCAAGGCCTAGCAATTTGTCACGTATCAGCATCCACGAAGTTATCTAGAATGATGTTTGCATGGAGCGTCACGTTCGAAAAACCTCTCGACGACAGATAAGGCCTGCACAATACTTGGTCTTATTGGTCGAAGTTCGAAGTTAGTGGAAGGTTGGGAAACGTTGAGGGAAAAAGAAAAAGTATCGAGGCGTGGCGATAGATCCGACGATGCATCGCTCACGATACAGGTGAAAGGTGAATTGCTCGAGATCGGCCACGCTTGCCGAAACGGCAAACGATGACTGAGCATTTACAGAGTATTAACGCGTTAATCGTTATCTCGACTGTTTTATAACCCACGGTGTTTCGCGTTATGATATTTGCAGCGACGTGTGAGATACCTATGCTCCTTATCGTCGTCAAACATTTGTCGTGGCGATGTGTCGCACAGGAATAATACAATTTTCCGCCCCTCTCCAATTTGTTTGAGCGATCTCCGCTCGACAAACACCGTGGTGCGTCTTTTACTCGTCTACGAGTGGCGAGAAACTCGAAGGGCGACGTTCGTTACGTTCTCGTTTCTCTGTTTCGTTTTATGGCCGAAAGCGTACGTTTGTACGTGGCGTGGCGTTGTATACGACTGATAATACGCGAGAGATGATGGATCACGTGTGCCAGCCGAGGAGCTTGCATCTATGTACATAGCGTTGCAGTCGGTATAGATAGGATTCATTTCTGTCAGCGACGAAATTAAATTCGAGGCTGCTGGAACTTTTTACAGTGAAACTGTTAGAAATGGGTTGTTCTGTTTCTGGAACTTCTCTAGGTGTGAACCGCGAGAGATCGTTACGATGCAAACTGTCGTATAGACGTGCGTCTCACCTTGCTAATTGTATTACACTACACGAGTACTCGTGTACTAAAAATTAACACTGATACACGTTTAAATGGAAGTGAAACAAAGACCCCTGTTTTAAACTTTTACACGATTATCAGCTTAATCAGATTAATTCGTTAATAAAATCTTTTATTAAAATGTACAGTCTTCAGTCGATGTCGAATTTTTTTTTCTTTTTCAAATTACGATGACTGGAACAAAGATACCATGTCGATTTGAAATACAGAGATAATCTCTGAAATAGAATTCCTGATTCAGATCTGATCAGAGTTAAGCGATTTGAAATTAAATTGATTTCGTCGAGCATCAACTGAAAGAATGTAACGTGTACGCAACTGTTTTATATCTAAATTAACCCCATGGCGACCTTCCTATCTCGTAGTGTATTTTTTCACGTATCATCGACGTCTGATATGAAACTATGCACTCTTTGTTTATGTCATACTCTCGGTGCAGTTTATCGTACGAATTAGTTTGTCATACAATTCCTGATTGCGCATCGTTATGGATAACATTACTCGATCGCTGCTTAATGTAATGTAATGTAACCATCGCTTTGATCGCTATTGTTGTACGTTTATGAATCATTTGATATAGTATTTGTAGCTGTTTCAACCGTTTATCAAAGCCATCCACATCTTTTCGTAGCTACTTCACTACGTTGTGGATGATTTCTCATTCCGAGAGTCAACAGAATTTTAAATCCAAGGCATTGAGACAATCGATCCGCCGATTTCTTTCAAGTCGATCCGAATAATTACGAACGGTATCAGAAATTGACTGGAGATCAGTCGTATCAAAATGACCACCCAAATAACCAACCGATAGATATTGTTGTTTTCTCAAACAATGATTCCAACTTTTTGACCTTGCGCGAATATTCCACTCCTTTCTTTGTGTGTCTTTCAACTAATCCTACGTCAAACTTTCTCGTCTCGTGTGCTCATTAATCTGAAATTATTTGCTCTTCTCCATCGAGCCCACCCTTCTTCTCTTGATTGCTCATACACGCGTATCGTTAACCTCATTATCGCGTCGATTTCATCGCGTCTTCTCCGTTTACTGCCATAAACTACACCGGGGGAATGCGTTCGTGGGAATCGTCGATTCGTCATAAATCGACGTACTTGATAACACTTTGACCACTTACAATCCCATCGACTTCTCGATTTATTCCTGCAGAGCAGCAGATCGATTCGTACATGTGATTCCAAATATTTGACCACCGGTGGAAAGAGCTTTCGGTATTGATCCAATTCTATAATTTCTTACGACCGCTACTAATAATACGTGGTCATCTACAGCCCTGTTATTTGTTTTAATACAAACGGATTTAAAGGCAGAGAGTTAACGGAATAATTTCGTATTCAACTTCGAAGGGTATACATGCTCGTTTTAATGTTTGATGCAACTGATCGAAGGTGGTGTCTTCTCGTTTCCTGTTTTCTTTCTTTTTTTTTTTGTTTTTTATTTTAGCTATCAGTTTCTCTATTACTACGTGCTTGAAGAAAAATATTCGCCGATTGATATTCGTACGTAGTCACGAAAGTCGAAAGTCGTGGAAAAAAACAAATTCCTCTTGTTTCGAGTATGTTATTCGAGCATGCTGAAATCATGTGCAACGCTCGCAAAGCCTCAAGTTGCAGATTACATTCCGCACACAGCGTATACGGCGTTAACTCGATTAACATCTCGGGGAGGATAAAGCATACGTTAAACTCTCATTCATGCCGATAGCTGAAACCTTCGAACGTCATTGCAAACAACCTGTAACACGAACATCCCCAAAATAGCGAGCAGACTAGACGTTTCTCGAAGGAAGCTTTTCTCCTCTTTCCAAGCTTCGAGACTTTTAACTATTTTCAAAAAAAAAAAAAAAAAAGACTGGATAACGCAAAATAGATCGTCTTCATTTTTCTATTTTTTTTTCCGATACATTTTTATTATTTATACTTTTGTAACGTGTAACTTTCTATTATTATTTCAAACAATGGTATAATAGTAATTTATTCTGATGATACGGAAGAAAGTCGTACAATTTCGTTGATTTATCCCGAAAATCTTTTAGAAAGCAAAGAAAAGAACAGTAGATAACAAAAGTATGGATTTTTCGTGTAAATATTTGTCGAGCACTGTCGAATTTCGGAAGTGGCCGTAACAAAGGCTCACAGTTAAAGATCGATTAACACCGCTCTCACCACGTCGATAGGGTTGCGAGCCCGTAGGATTGCTCCTACAGTACCGCTTTATCGGGGTCACGAGTACCGTGAGAATGAAAAATGCCCGTCAATGACGAACTTTCCATGTAGGTCGACGGTCAGTGTCGTTAGTGGCACGATTCCGCTTTTGTTGATAGCGATAGATGCGATCCGCTGGCGTTCTACTCCTGTCGTCGTGACAATATAATGCTTCTAATATTGGAATTACCTCCTTAACCTCTTGCGCTGGAACGACGCACGTCGAGAATTTTTTTTTTTTTTTTGTTCCAAAATTGTAATATTTTCGCGGTTCCTAGTATATTTAAGTAAAAGAAAATAGGCAAAGCAAGCAATAAATTTATTACTTCTCAGTAATTTCTATCCAGCGATCGTCGTACCGGCGAGTTCAACAAAGAAAGCGACGAATTCTTGTGTACGGTTTGGTCACTCGTTATGGTCCGCAATCAGCTGCCAGCGCAACGTGGTTAAAGCGACCGACGTTTCAAGAGTGGTAATCTTGGTCCAAATTTTTCGTTTTTCCACGGTACCAATTGAAAATAACTTGGATCTAATGTTAAACGTAGATCGTGTCTGTTTTATGATCAGAATAATAAAGATTGTAACAAATATATTTTGGAGTAACTTTTTGTTTGAAATTCATGCTTTGACACCCAATTGATTAACCTTTACGAGACCTTTCACCTTTGAAAGATAAACTTCAAAAAAAATTTTTTGTTTGCTTTTGTATTTTTTATAATATTTTCAAAGCATGTTTCGGGCGTATTCTTTCCAAATTTAAAAAAAATTGACAGTTCTATAACAATAGAAATAATTCAACACATTCGAGGCTAGAGTCTATGAGTTGATTGATTTATCAATCTTCGTTTCATATGTATGTGTCTATACGTACATATTATACTTTCTATAGCGCTTTTAAATTCGGATATGCTGTAATTTATAACTAAAGATTATAAAGATAATTCGGCGGTTTGTTGTGCCATTGATTCCAATCAACTGGTGTTCCAACGAATCACTGATGACCTATGATATTTATGGGAGGCGGAATGATTTTCAAACGAGTACGCGATATCAGTTGAAACAATCGAGCGAAACGGAAATGAAACCGTGAAGAATTTAACACAGTAGGAACTTCTTCTCTACTATCAAATATTCACATGTAATTTTTTCATATAGATACTTTCTTCGGGTGCAAATAACGCTTAATGAATAGCATTTGGATGGTAACTGTCGATTTGTGTTCACACGTTAATTTATTATCACACGTAAGTAACAAACGGCTTTGAGGATCGAACTTCGTCAGATATTATTCAAGAGAAAATAATATCGAATGTGTAATCGTCGTAGCAGTATCGTATTTCGTCGCAATTCCTAATAAACTTGTATCGCGACAAAAAGTTTCCTACGTTATTAATGCAACTCCATTTTATGTACGTACGAACACGTCAGATGTGAGAAACTTTACGACTAGAATCCAAGGATACATACATGCATAAAAGAATAAGATTGCAGGCATGGCGACTTTGCTTCGATTGACCGCTAAGCTCGTTGGTTCTTATGGATCCAGTCGTGTGTAGTTCTGACCCATTGCCCTTCGGCTTTCATATCCCACATGCTACACGAATTGCGTGGTTGCTTAAAAGTGTTACTGACGATGATGGAGGTGATGTAAATCGCACACTCCTTTCATTAAGTATTTTATACTTTCCGTACAACGCTGTACAAAATGTCATACAATTTTTCACGAAAATAAAACTTATGAAATCGACAATTTAAATATAAAGTCCGGTCATTAATAACGCGGAACATCTTGTACGCACGTCGTTGACGTTTCATTTCTAAATGAAGATTTGCCATTTTTCTGTTGCAGCGTGTGTCCGCAAAGTTCAGTGTGGGAGGGGGTAAGTGAAACTTGGCGACGAGCAGGAAGGGTGTTCTCGGACACCGAAAGCTGGGGCACCCTGACGAGGAGGTCCTGGAGGAGGAGGTGGGTCGCAGGAGAGAGGAAAGAAAGGAGGTGACCATCCACCCCACATGGACGCCACCCCCAAAGGACCCCCCGTACCCCCCACACCGGATATCCTGTCACCATTATTTAGCCGCAGAATATCCGACCTGAACGTAAGGGCGCCGTTCTCTGCCCTGCATCAACGTTCTCAACGTTCTCGTCGAATATCGAGACATCCGACACTTGATGCACGTCGTACGACGGGAACAACCGCCCACGTCGCGTCATCATTATCTTACACGTGCCTCAATTTCTCTCGTCTTTTTCGCCGTAAATTGAAACAATTGCCGATTTTGTATCTCCACGTCCTCGATAACAATAATAATAATCATCATCATCATCAACCTGTTCGATCACAAAAGTCGAACGTCCGGCCACTCGGTGTGGCGTCAGTTCTAACGTCGAGGAACCACACTCGTTTCCGGTATCCATTAGCAACGACCATTAGCGTCGGTTCGGAAACAACAGCTCCAAGGACGGGAGAGAAGGCGGCAACGCCCGTAACAATATCGCAATCGCCAAACGAAGGCAGCAGGAGGTCGTTTTTTACCCCCGTTTTTACACCGCGGCGATTGTGCCGTAGATTTGATGCATTTTTTACAAGACCAGCCGCAAAGCGTCCCCAAGCCGTGGAAGTACTTTTAACAGGCGTCGCATCACGCGCGAAACATATCTACAGACTCCGTCCAAAAGCGCCTAACTCCGAGCTGCAGCCTAATAGATCACGCAAACAATGTCGCGCAGCGCTGCCACGCGTCCTATGCAAGGTAAGTAGTAGTGCCTTTGTAATTGACCAATGTACATCTCTCTGAATAGAAGACACGTAATCCACGATACACAGGCGGCTGATCGCAATAAAGGTGTGTAACGTTTGCTCGATGATTCTCATTTGAAACGGTGCTCTGGTATGGTGGAGAACGTGCAACACGCCGTCCGAGAAGTCTTAAATTATCTGGAAGGAAATGGATGAAAGACTTTCGCGTGATATCGTATGTAAAAAGTATCTCTGAAGTTGCAGCGCATGATGTATCATCCGCCTTTGTCGCGGTACCATTTCGCGAATGTTTAAACGATTGACAACTCCCTCTACAAATCATATTCAACATCTAACCAATAAACGCGATACGTAAAAACATCGCGTCGCGCGAAGTATTTCCGCGGTGTGTTTCGCGCTTAAATCTCGTAATGGTTACAATTCGGGAAAGGTTCGATTGTTCTGGCAATCGCTAACGTAGCAATCCTCTTTACCCCCGAACGGTGGATATTTCCCGACAACGACGAACGTGGTGGTGGTGGTGGTGGTGGTGGTGGTTGTTGCCTTGAAGTGTCCACGGCACCACCGGCGAGGTGACTCGTGGCGCCGTCAGGGGACGACGCCTTGAAGTCTCTCGACGATCATCGAACAATACCTCGTTCGACGACTCGGGTCTTCGTTGTACTGTTCGAAGTGCAAAGCACGCCGTCGTGCAACGGCACCCTCGTGCAGTGCGTGAGAAACGTGAGATATATATTACGCGGTGTGTTACACGACGTGTGAATCCCGGTTCCTATAAATCCCGTGACACGGCGATCCGCAAACGGTGGCACGTAACTCCACGTTGAAGAGGTGTCAGGCAGAGATGATGGTTATGGTGACGGTAGTGCTGACAGTGGCAGGAAACATAGGATGCCGGTGGTGCCCGATGTGTTCGACAATCGTCGAAACGATAGACGGTGGTGCCCGCCCAACACGCACCAATTGATCGATTTGTCGTAGAAATCGCCAAAAACGTGCGTTGTATCTCGATCTATTCGTTTGCTGTCATCGTCGACATTGCGCGACATTCCGCTGTGGATTTCTATGTGGTTAAGTTCCCTCGTATACGTATCTCGAAAGGAGCATCTTCATCGAACTATTGATTAACCGTGGCGATTAACATTTCGAACATTCTCTTTCTTTTCTTTTTTTTTTTTTTTTTGTTTCTTTTTGTTTTTTTGTTTTTGTCCTCGCCGGTGCGTGAGAAGCGAACGGTTCTTTCCTCCACTAGAGAATTTCACGTCAAACGGCCTCGATATGTTCTCTCGTCGACGACGATCGTTATAACGACGTCGCCCTCGTCGACGCGGGCGCTTCGACCGCCCGTACCCTTGCACTGACTGCGAAAACAACGAGGTAACCTGATTCCCTTAAAAAAGAAAACGAAGGTCGTACGTTGCCGTGGAAAACAACGGAAAAAAAGAAAATCGCGATCGTCCATTGACGTCGAAAAATTAGGAAACTCGTTTGTTCGTTGGATGTTTCGATCCAATTGCCAGTTTATATAGGCACGGGAATCAACGAAACAACGAGGAATCGATACGATCAAACGTTATATATCGATGACATTTTCCATATCAGATGTAGTGCCGGTAATCGGTCAGAATGATCAACGATGTCAGTCGTCTGATAAATACGTACGTTTAACGTTGTTGAAACGTTACTCGGTTAGACGTTTAAGCGGCTGCGAGGTATCAACTACCTAAATGTTGGGATTGTCACGCACGTTGATGGATACAATTCTTTCTTTTCTTTTTTTTCTTTTTTTGTCCACGTGTATGTCGTCGTCGTTTCTCACGTACATGTTAATAGAAACTACTTCTTTTCCATAGACAAACGATATTCGTTCGGAATGGTTGCCTGTTTATCGTCTATAGCCGTGCATTTGGAACATGGTCAGACGCGCGTTATTAAATTCTTTTAAAACGAGGTTAGCTGCCCGTCTATTTTAGCATTTTACATCGATGGTGTAATACGAAAGAAATGAAATGGGTGTAACAGTGACTCAGGATATCGTTCGAGCACCTTTGACGCCAGTGCCCATTTAGCAATTTCCTAAGCAAATGTAAATCTATCCGTAAACGACTTGCTCGCGGTCGCTGTCCATTATTGTGGGTGATATTCTCACCTTCTTGTTATACTCCGCGGCGTGTTGAAACATATAACCTCGAAATAAAAAAATATGCGAGCATTAAACTCGGACAAACTAAACTTTGTTCAGATATTTAATGAAAAAAATATTTTGTTGGTATGACTGTATTGTACAAGAAGTGATTGAAATTAACTTGTTTCAAATTCTGAACTTATCGTTGAACGTAACGATACTATACTACGCTTCTAGACTAACGTTTATTCAAATTTACTTAATTTTACACGTTGAAAATTAATATTTATAAAAGAAATAGATGGTCAGATGGTAATCCCGCATTTTCTCTATTATTTCATAGTTGCGTTTCCTGCGCGAAGTTTCAAGAAATTGAGTCACTACGAAGCGTTTAGCCTCGGGAACCTGACGCAGCTATCATAGTCCGGAAATATCGAAAGGAAACGCCGCGTAAAATAAATATTTCGCACGGTGTTATCAATTTGCCTCTCTTATCCATAAATGAATAGATGCGCGATAATAAACAAACCAGGTACGAATAACGCCAACCAGCGCACGCTGTGACGGACGTACATATGTGTGCCTATGTGCAAAAAAAGAGTGAGAATAGATTAACTCAACACTCGAGTGCTATAACACTACATTTACAATTAATTAATATAATCAATTGTAAAGCTTTTATTTAATAACTCTTTTCCCATTAGATATACGAGCCAATCAATATTTAAATAATTCTATAACTGTAGATGATTGTGCAGTCGAATATTTCTATCACGTTTAGATAGAGACGCGTCTGTTTCGCCCAATAAATATTGCACAAATAAGTAGTACTTCATCTTGGATATATATCACGCTACATGTATCTGTATATTTTCACACGTTCGAATTTCCAATAAATACACAAACATCCTACGAGAAACATCCTACGTCTCCAGAAGAAAATCGTAATCGCGAATTGAACTGCAAACGACGTCGCAACGATTATACGTACGTGCATGCAATTTCGAAGGATTGCAATTCGCGGAGGACTCATTTGTACTTCTATGTCTTCCTTGCCGTTTTCTTGCTTGAAAACTCGCTAAACTCGTTATGCCGTCGCGATGGTGCCTGTGTAACAGCGTGCATGCTGAAATTCCTCAGCCAACGGAGGAGGAAACGCGCGCGTAACTCCATTGGTATCGCGGTCTCCTTTTGTACGTCCGTCGCCTTTTTGAGACTTTCCAAACTGTCTTTGCATTCCCGTTCTCATTAACGTTTGCCCCTCTTCGGCGAAGAAAGAGAAGTGAGAAGCCAAGACAAGAGAAAATTTCTTCCTTCTCTCTTTCATTTGTAAAACCAAAAGGCGGTGAAGGGAGGAGGGAGAACAGGGCAAGGCAAAACGAAGTCTTTGTATTCAGCTGCCGCGAAGATGCAATTAAACGGATATTTCTCGTTGATATCGATAAGCTCCAACTAGCTGGATCAGTGCCAACTATCGGATTTTAAGACCGACCGCTTCCACGGTGGAACAAAAAGTTTGCAAATGATATTTGCTGTTACTCGGCAGTGTGCTTTGACGCCGTTATCTTACGTACGTGTGGCTAGCATGAAATGTGAATTATATAACAATCGTATACGCTGGAAAAGTCTTACGTTGCCGGTAGGCGCGATCGAACTGGTAAATATGACGTGTTATTGATTCTCCGTGATGGATAGAGCGAAACGATAAATTGAATTTTTATATCTCTCTCAGTATATATATATATATATATACACGTTTGTATATGATAATAAAAAGAATCGTGGGAATTCTTGTTACCTCTCATCATCTTTCTTTTCTTTTTTTTAACGTAATAGGTTTACGCGCGGTGTCGACGCGATTTCTCATTTTTTCAAGAACCAATTTACAATCTGCGGAGAGCCTTCTCGAACTGCCGAGTTTATTTCTGAAGTGAAAGTAACGTGATAGAAGAAGGGCGTGGAAACGAGATCCTCTCCTAGCTTTTCCCATTATCATTGGAACGGCGGGAGGCTGTATTTTCAGAGGCAAATTTCAAGTGGACCCCTTCTAAAACGAATCGCAAAGAATCTCGTTGCAAGTTTGCAGCCGTGTTGCGCTGGTTTGATTGCGGGATTAACTGTCGAGAGATTCGAGAGTTTTAGAAATCTTCGATCGTTTCCGTTTCTCACGAGTCGTTCGTCAGTTTCGACGCATACTTGTAATACACTTTTCAGGATATTTATACGCCAACGATGCATAATATACCGACATATCGCGCCGTTTATTAAATTATAATTACAGCACTCGCGTGTCATGCAACGTTAATAATAGATCAGAGTGTTTTAAAAATGTTTTGCCTTGCTATAATGCAACAAGTACAAGGAAGGAAAGAAAGGAAAAAAAAAAGAAAAGAAAGATTAGTCATCTCGTACACTGTCTTGTACACTTATTGTTAGAAAAGAAGAGAGGGACGATGAAAATCCAATGAAACGATCAACTTGTTTTGAGCAAAGAATCCCCCGTCGTATCTGCGTTCCGTTTTTGCATCAATATTTAAGACTGCAGAGCGAGGGCGTGTATTTTGATTTCGCATAGACGAAAATATATCGGGCGTGTCCGGCATTGGAAAAGAATTTCGAGGGCAATCAGTGATTGTTCGTAGAGAGGGATGACGCGGCATGAAATCACATTAAGAAATCTTATAATTGATCCAGTTGAAAACCTTCGAAAGATACCTAGACAAGAAGGGATATCTAGCGTCCAATCAGTTATCGCTTAAACCTATCTGGATATTTGCTTCTCGCCTATATCGGATATAATTCAATAGAAAAAAAAAAGTTTACAATGGTTTTGCTTTTCGTTGATCTTTAATCAGTTGACTGCGTTCGACGTGTACGTTCGTCGCGTGAAATAAAAAGTTACCATTTACTATAAAATTACTCCAAATTTCAATGAGAAGTAATAAGAGTGTCATTTGGTGAATTGCTATGTATTTTATAAAAAAAAAAAGTTTAATTATTCTCTTTGGTATATCGGATATTCCCCATATACGATGTATTAATTTTTACAAACTGGGTTGATTATATTTTCCCCAATGCATCTGGTATTCCCCGAATTGTTTTGTATTGGTAAAAATACCATACTGAAATAAACTGAATTTCTTAAAATTATTTTTTCTTTTTTTTCTTTAATTTTACTTGTTTATGAATTTTATTATTTTTCGACAATTTTTAAGTTTTTAATAACAATAAACATTTTAACAACGAATCATTAATTTTTTATCGATTAAAAGTGTAGTCCTTCCTCGTTTTGCTTCACTTTTCTCGCAAAATTTATAGTAGAAGCATGTGTTCTGCGTTCGACGTGTATACTCGTCATTGCTCGATTACACCAAATCCCGCGAGGAACTTTTTAAAACTAAATTCCACAGTTAACTGATTAAATGGTAATATACAGTAACAGAATTGCCATTTGCAACACTATCAACATTCATAGTGATGTAAGATCGTATACTCACTTGTAGAAGAAAAAAAGAAAATCTATAAAAAAGTAACTACTGTCAATTTAAATTTACAGTCTTTACAAGTTCTTTGCAAGAGAACAACGAATATTTTCTGTTACCGCACAAATCTACCAAAGACCGTTCAGTAGATTTACTCTAGTGTATTATGCGCGCTCACTTCCGATTTATCGTTGTGGGTAACACCAACGTCGCGCGCACCAAAATAGTTTCTCGATACACATTTGCATAGACATAGTCGTCACATATTCATAATGCTGAAATACCAGGCCGTTCGTACGTACGATAAAAGCAATTTCCGCGAAAACGTCAACAGAATGGCAACCAGTGGGCTGAGAGCCACTGGCGCCTTACGTAAGAGCCATTATCGTAGCTCTCGCGTCTTAGGAGATCGGCTGACGAAGAAGCGGTCTTCTTGCTCTTCTTCGTCATGGATTCCCTGGAAATCTCGAACCTAGCTATAGATCCAAGACCCACGGCTGTGGTGGCGAGCCGCTAATATTTTAAGGAGGCGTACACACCGGATATTTTCGTTCGTAGACGCCCAATGCGGCTTCGTCAAATACGCTGACATCATTCGTGTATATGGAATCAAGGACAGGCGAAGAAAACACGTTAGCTGTTAAAGGATTTTTGTTCGTCCCTCTCTCGATCGACAGACAGGGAGGCATTGTTAAAAAACTAGAATCGTTCGCAATGGAAGAAATTGTATCCATCGGACGGGGAAATACGCACACGTTTCGTTATTTGCTGTAGTATACCTCTAGTTCTGCGTGCCTTTTATGTCACTGGGGAGTGACTGTGTGATTACAGACGTGCGCGTAAGATCTTACGAGACGGAAGTTGTTTTCACGACACGCAAAACTCTTACCTTTTTTTTTTTCTTTTCTTCTCATTTGTTCCTAATGATATCACTAGTTTCGTGACTAGCTTTCTTCAAATGTTTTGTTACGAAGTTTGGAACTAAATTTTTATTAAATCACTGGGGCTGGATGTTGTGTAATTTAATATCGTAGTGATAAAAAAATTCCAGGGCTAGATCGGCCGCGCGCGGTCTCGTTCAGGCGTTACATTGGAAAACAACGTGCCCGAGGTTTCTCAGTTTAATGTCGATCTCCGGAATTCCCCGATAATAAATTAAATATCGATCCCATGCAACTGAGCGGTGTTCCCGCGTGTCGTGCAACAAGTACAAAATTTATACGTAACCGCATACAGGCCAACGCAACGCCACGTCTGTGTACGCGCGAGCGTCTACATTCATTTTGCATATAACATTAATGATTTAATTGAGAGGCAACCTCTAGAGATAATTGGGATGCTTGTTTCCTAGTTGTTAATCAAATTTCACGTTAGAGCATTGTGTTGAACCGATATCGTACGAAGCAAGTTGAAATGGTGATGCTATTCTAGTATACGGCTTGTAACTTTTATTTCTTTTTTTTTTTTTCTTTTTTTTCTTCGATTTATTTTTAAATGCGAATAAATCCGTTTCGCACAGGTCAACGTGTTCATGACGTACGTATTTTTTTCAGCGAGAATAACTTGGTATTTCTGGCCGATGTTTCGTATCGCAGGTTTCAGCGTGCGAACTCTCGAACTTTCGAAATCGAATTTTCTGATTTTCCCACTTGTGTACCACGTTTCGGCGTTAATGACACCATACGAACAAACGCGCAAACGGCAAACGAATCCCTGCATATGCAGCTGCAGGATCAGATGACAGGAACGATTTCTTTGCAGAAACCTCCCTTGAACCTGGTAGGGGAAGCCTGTGGCCGCTACTGCAGCAGATATCGAAAAGTCGCGCCTTCTTACTACTGTGAAAATTTCTTCAACGACCCGCCGAATGTTTCCAGTTCTCGTCTTGGAGACATCGCGCTGATGCCGACACACGTGACACACGATCATATCGAATCGTGTAGCTGGCAAAGTCGACACTCAGAAACGCAGTTGGAGTAAAAGAAAAGGAAAGAACAAAGAAGAAGAAAAGAAAAAAAAGAAAACAGTCGATAAAGTTGTCGAAAAACGCTGTTTGTTTCTTTCACGAGGAACAGTGAGATTTTTACAAGTAACAGAAACGGTACGCGTTATTGCCGGGAAGAATGATGTCGTTTGAGAAAATACCCAGCCGCCGAACGATCAGTGGAAGCGTGAACGCGAACGTTTTGCATCGAGATTCAACGAAAACAGAGTTAACGGGCTAATGCCGTCCTGCACCTGCAATGATTCGCGAGGACGAAGAAGAGGAGGGCCCCAGGTGGAAATATGTAAGAGGCGAGGCGGACATCGTCTCGTCGGCACGGCTAAAGTGCCACGAGGAAGAAGAGGTTGGCCTTATACAAGGTTTATAGTTTGCGTAGGATAGACGATGAGCGTCGAGGTTGACACGCTGGAACTCGAGGTCTTCGAGGTGAGTCCTCCAATCCTCTCGAGGACACAACGAACGGAAGTTCGCGCGATGACTTTGGCAAAAAGCACGCGGACTTGCCTCAAGTCGCGACTAATTGCATAGCGCGAGAGCGTTTTCTTCACAACACGAACGAGAAACGATCATCGTCTTCTTCCAATACTTTGCAAATATACGATCGTATCGTGTCTTTTTTTTTTTTTTTTTTTTTGGTTTTTATTGAAATTCGAATATTTGTTTGCAGCAATTGAACGTGAAGAGTGAAATAATTCTCCACGATTGTGATAATGCTCTTGAGCTGTCATCGTGCACTTTATTTTACTGAAGAATTTTTGGAGAACTTGGATATGTAGTATAATTTTGTTCTTCTTTCAAATATTCAAGACGTCTTAAATTCGTTAGAAGCTTCTTAATCGTATGTTTTTTTTTTTTTTTTTGAACATCTTTATTGGATTTCCGTTCGGTGGCTCTCGTGTGCCGTTTGACGATCAGTGCACTTCCTGCGTGGTTCCCTAAGTACACTAGGATATTCCATAAAATTAGAGGAAAAAAAAGATCGTTTATGCCTTTCTAAATTTATGCTTTCGATCTTGTGGCATCGTTTTTAAATATCCGTTGCATCAGCTCTATTGTGTTTCTCTGAAATCTCGCCGCGCATCGTAAATTTTATTGGAGTTTCTTTGAAGCATTGCCACAGTGTTTCTATGTTATTTCGTGTGCGACGACTGTTTACATATCTCAATATTAAAGTCTCATAAATTTCCGCCATCTTACCGATGTTTGTGTGCTTAACACACAACGCGAGGGCACGTTCACCTCGTTTTGCCATTTTCAGGCGAAAAGTATAGAAAAGAAAGTTGAATAGGTAGCAAGTTTGTGCAAATTCTGCTACCAATGACAAATGTGAAAAGGAAATACTTGTACACGATGATGTTACGATTCCTTCAATTATTCTCTGTCTTTAGTGATTTCATTGATTGGAAATAATATATACCTGTTTTGCAATAAAATTTTATACTACCAACTCGTCCAAAATGACAGTACGATATTTATTATTAATAATCAAAACCAGAGCATCGGATTCGATTAAAACAAAAAAAAATAAAGATACGTACGTCAATTGTACAGTAGTTGTATCATACATTAGCCTGCATAGTCGATATACGAACTACTTCGATTAAGTGTCATACCGTAAATACACATGTATCTAGTCTGGTTTTTCTTTGATACATAGGGTAATCCCTCTTGGAATCAGGTCGCTCCGCTGTTGTCTTTCCTACTAGAATTATAAAAATCTCGAAAGCGAAAACTAATGTAATTTTTCGAGAAAACCGACACAAGCATTTTTACCGATTTAGAAAATACTCTGCCAGTCGTGCTATAGACGTACAAATTGTAAATTATAAAAATTAATGAATCGACAGTTGATGTAATGAAATCGTCGTTAAACTATTTTCTTATCGTTAAACATAAACGGGTGATTAATAGCTGATGCAATGGTCAAATGGTTTTCACGCAACCCTAATAAGTTAAATAATAAATATACGTCAGCGTGTGACCATGCTCGCTAACTAAGCAGCGGACAACGTTCAAGGTAATCGTTGGAATCCGATTAACGGAAGTACAAATTGCTGCGCCAGTGGAATCCTTACGTGGTGTCGAATAATTTACCAAATTTAGTAATAGACGAAATAAATAAATTTAAAAAAAAAAAAAATAAATAAATAGATCTTTTCTTATAAATATCAATTAAATCACGAATGAGAAGGAATAGTGAGGAGGAAAGTAATTTGCAAATCTAGGCTTCTCTGTGGTATATTCATGAATTGTGAGAGGTTGTAAAGCGAGGTGAGAAGTAGTGGAGTTGGTAGAAGGGTAATATTAGTAACTCTGAGGTCGCCAGTTCAAGTCTCCGTTGTAGTTCCTTCTCTCATTATTACACGTTTTCTCATCGATCTTTTCCACGCAAGTTTTCTAAATCTCGTTGCACATAATTATCAATGTTATGTATAACATGACCAACTTGCAAGAACAAACGTAGATTTGAAGTGATTTGAGCCGGTTTTGACACCATTCAAAATTTGGTCAAGCATCCTTCGAACAATTTTTTTTCTTTTTTTTTTTTTAAATATAATTATAAATATAATATTTTGAATATAATCATAATTATAAAGGTTGTAAACTACCAGGACAAAAATTAGAAAACGAGAGAGAGACAGAGAGGAACGTATGAAATATATTATCCTAGTAAGGAACGTAATAATTCTCGATAAATGGCGTTAAGCACAGCGACTCGGACGGGACTCTGTGTAACACAATGAAGATCCGTTATACTCATTCAGCTTTACGGTCATCTGCGTGTCGCAGCTTTATTGCAAACGCCGGAAAAGTCTGTCGACTTGTATCACACACACTATCCATGACACATTTTTGCACGCCATTCTACTATCCCTGCACTTTTGAACCAGTTTTCAAATGCGACGCTTTCTGGAGCATCGACAACGATGTTTAATCATTTTTCTATACCTCTCTCACCAATAATATACTTAGGAACGTATGTACCTTATAGACCGGTCAGAGGTGACTACCTTCGCGGAAAATGGAAACCAATCGATAGTTTCTTGCACGCGGAATAGACCACGTATTCTACGTATACAAACTTGTTCCATTCAGAGCAATCCACACGCTCCTTTTAGATTGTTTCTCCTCGATAAAACGTTCATTTTGTCGCGCGACAACTGAATCACGCTTTGAAGATTCATTTCTTTAAAAAAAAAAGTTGATATTTTAACAGAATTTTGAAAATTCGAGTGAAACTAAATTTACTTGAGTATCGTTCAAAGCCTATTTGCAGAAGCATCAGAAAGTTATTATCGTAAGTTCCACTGTAATGAAACAAATTTTCATTTCATTCTTCAGAATTTTCTACAGAAACTTAAAATTTCGATCTTTCTGATCTTTCGTGTTCATTTATTCCCATATCTGCGTACTTTTACATTTCGTCATTCCCAGAACGCATCAACAGAATTTTGAAAATTCGAGTGAAATTAAATTTACTTGAGTATCGTTCAAAGCCTATTTGCAGAAGCATCAGAAAGTTATTATCGTAAGTTCCACTGTAATGAAACAAATTTTCATTTCATTCTTCGGAATTTTCTACAGAAACTTAAAATTTCGATCTTTCTGGTCTTTCGTATTCATTTATTTCCATCTCTGCGTGCTAACTTTTACTTTCGTCATTCCCAACAAACGATTACGATTTTGATACACGTTTCGTTCCTCCTCTTGTAGAATCCCCTAGATGGTACTTGCAGCGGAACAACGCGAATTGAAATCAATTTTTTATGTTGCCTCGGAAACAAATTTAAAGAGACGCGTTTAGGGAACCTTCTTTCCGCTCCGCTCAGTATTCTTTTCTTCCTTTTCACGAAATAGACTACCTCCTCCGGTAGCCTGTACATCGTCAGCTTGTTTTCCTTTCTCCTCGGTGCTGGGCAAACATCGAGGAAAAATAGAAATCGCTACCATTAATGATTCACCGTGAACACCGTCCGATTACTTTTGTTTAAATCTATTTAAATCCCTATCCTGCGCGGTGTTCCCTTTCGTTTCTGATTCTCAACTCTCAATCGAATCCGGTGAACGGATCTTTTCAAACGTGCTGCTCGCCAGTACCGCCATCCTTCTAATCGCTTCAAGATATAAACAAGTTTAAGACGAAAACGATGAATATTCATGATCTATAATTACACGATCTGCGGCTCTTGCTCGATGGCTTAACGGCTCAACTGTTCCCCTTACTGATCGGATAGAACAACTTAATTTTACGGATGTGTCCCAAGTTTCTTACGAGAGCAAAAAAGAAGAAAGAGGTATCTTCAAAGAAACGGAAGAAGGTGAAACGAGCATGTACAGGGAACCACGTGTGAAAGGTGTATCGCGGTCGTGTTAAACGGCGTGTCCTCGACCAATCGTTTCTCGTCTCAGTCGCGAATGTCTGTAACGCAATGCTGTTGTCGTGTGATAACCAAGGTGAAGGACTGCGACGAGGCGGACAGAGCCTCGGTGGCGTGTACGGCGGTAAAATCGGACGCGGAAGATAGCCGGAAGGGGTCGACGACTGCCGCGTCGGTGTGCAACGACGACGAGAACTCCGGTACACGACGGAAGAAGAAGAAACGTCGGAAAACGAGGAAGAAACAGCAGCTGCAGCTGCAACAGCTGCCACAGGAATCCGCTGACAGCCAAGCGCATTCGGTGGTGAATCTGCCGTCGTCTTCCGACGAGGTCGAGGCGGTCGGCGAGTGCTCGAAGAGAGACTCGTCCAGCAGTTTAGGCGGCGCGAGCAGGCACAACACCTTGAGGGAGTCGTTGCTCACCGTGCTGGGAAAACTGGTGATCTGGAAAGGCACCAGGTACCGTTCGACAACAGCTGCGTCCTCTTCGTCGTCGGCACCGCCAAATTCACCGCCCGCGACCGAGTGCATAGGCCGTAGCACGTCCTTTTTTTCCAGCGGTGAGTTCATCCCCCCCCCCCCCCACCCCCATCCCCTCCCATCCCCCTTCCTCCACCTCCACGAATCTTTCATTACTCGAGTTTGATAACCAACTGTGAGGAAGGAACGTCCTTCGAAGCGGGGGAATACACGCTGATGGCGCCGAGTTGATTAGATTTGGCGGCGTTTTCGAAGGTTTGCTTCAAGAATAAAATGGCCTTGTTACGTGATCATTGATCACGTGTGATTGTTTTATGATTGAGAGAAGTCGTATCATGGATAGATTCGTTGCGCCTCTTCCGTGGCTGCTTCCCGTTATAACGACGGGCTTGCTACAGGGGGAAAGCTGCGCAAGAGGCACTTGTAGATAGCGTTGGATTGAATTGACAATGGCACTTTTTTTTACTTCTTCTCGCGATCGAATTTTGAATTCCAACTTTGTACGAAACTGTTTTTTGCATTGATCGGAGTTTACACTCTCTCTCTTTTTTTTCTTTCTTTTTTTTTTTTTAGAGTTTGGACTCCGTTATTGCCTCTTTGATAAATCGTTTCGAAGATTGAGAGGAATAAAAATTACTACCTCAGTCGGGCATGTAAAAGACTTCCAAAACGTAAAAAGTCTTCTCGTATCTTTACGCTTCTTAAGTATCTGCGAAAGAGCTTTTATCGCCCTGACGCGACGATATAATAGTCCCTTCCGTGTTAAATTCTGCCTTTTTTTACCATTTTCTTAATGTCCATTGCCTTACACTTGACACCGAGTAGTACCTATTATCGAATTCAACAATACGAATTTGGAAAAAAAAAATAGATATGAAATATAGAACGACGTTCTCTTATATACCGTTTTTCGAGTAAATCGATGTTGAAGATTCATTCAAGTACGCGTGCACTTAAGCGTGACCTCACCGATGCTTCGGTCTAATGGACATCGCTCTGCACTACTTATGTTGCTGTCCGTGTTTACGATATTAAACAATAATAAGAGCGAACGATAAAACAAAACTGCTCTTCCTTCTTCTTTCTTTCTTTTTTTTTTTTTTTTATTAACATAAAAATTATTGAAAATAACTCGTTCTATGTATCACGTTTTCACAAAGATATCCAATAAATTTTCAACGCGTGTACGTGGCTCTATGAATTCCACATTTCCACTTCAAAATTTTTGCGTTGAATTTCGTAGTTTCAATTTCAGCCCGTGTCGTCAGAAATATTCAAAATGTAGGTAGCGAAGAATCTAAAAGATTTCTTTTTTTTTTTCTAGACGGTGAAATGTCTGCGTTCCCATAATTGGTCGAAGAAGATCGTTGTCGTGAAACGTCGAATAAAATAATAAATACATTCGGCAAATATCTCACTCTCTCACAGTTAATAGACGAATGTTAAATTAAATTGTAAATGTACAATTTACGAATTATTATTACACTCGCTTTTCATTATTTTTGCCAACGTTGCAATCAAGTTGCTGGACAATTAAAAATTATCAACGTATCGGTGAAAATCTGAATAGTACAAATTTAAACGTGCCAACAGTGAGTACTGTTAAGTACTTATTATTTTATCGTTAGATTAAAGTTATTTCAACTTCGATAAAATAAAAGTAGAACAGAATATACCTATACTCTGCCTAAATATTGATGTAGCGATAAACACAGCGATCTAGATTACACGTACAAGCGGTATTGGTATGCTTCCTTAAACTTGTGATACAATTCGATAACGATACTATTTTCTAGGAATGACAATTAACTTTACCTCTGTTTTTTTGCAATCTGTAAAGTTGTAAATACGAATTCGTAACATCTAAGAAAGAAAGGTCAATATTTGATTAAAAGTAATATAACGCCTTTGCGTTGAACATTTCCGGTTAACAATAAAGTTATGATTAGACTATGTGGGTTCCAAAAAAAAAAAAAAAAAAAAAAAAAACATAA